>CM052800.1:151088652-151175492 GCA_028533885.1 Nasua narica | reverse complement strand
CCCCCCCCCCCACACACACACCTCTGCCCAGGTCCTGGGGTGGGAGCTTGGCCGGGGGGCTTTGTGGGAAACTGATAGAACCCAGAGGTTGATTACAGTTTTTCAAAAGAAGTCGGGTGATATCTACTTCTTTCCACCTATGCATTTGATGTTTTGACAAATGATCTATCTGATGACAAAAATAGAGAAATGGCAGCTTGGCACTAGAGTCCCGGTATTTGGGGATTTATTCTTCCGGGCGGTCGGTCATCCAAGGCCACAAAATCTGCAGGATTCCTGTTATGTGCCCAGCACAATGCTGGATGCCATGAGACACAGGAGAAAACTCAGACGAAATTCTCATCTGATTTAGTTGGGGGAGACAAGACACACCCATGAGACAGGGACCAAGATAGCATTACATTACAAGATAGCATTTATGCTGATCTAATAAAGGCGGAATCGTACCGTGCAGACAGCGGGGGATAGGACAGGATGTAATCCAGGGCTAATTGTGAAGATCAGATAGGCAGGCTGCAGGGACTGGAGGGAGAGACCACTGAGGCTGACGTGGGGGGGCCCTGCCATGGACCCTCCCATCTGTTGGGAGGCTCCCCAAATCTTTGGAGGCCCTTCCTTTTTTAAGGCTGGAAGATGGATGAAGCCTTCGTTCCATAGGGGGAGGAGAGCTGAAACTTGAGCCCCTGAGCCGGTAATTTCCATTTCTAAAGCCGACCAAGGAATAGGCTTCACTAACCCACATCTGAATTTCCTTCCACTCGCTTTCTACCTCATCGACTTCCACCTTCCACACAGCATTCCAGGCATGGAAAAGGTTTGTACTTCTTCCTAAATGAAGTGCCTTTCCAAGTTTTCCCAGGGTGGTGGTATGTCACCAGCATTATTAACACTTCCCAAAAACAGGAAAAGCTGTCAGTGGATTTGGACCACAGATGAACGGGGAAAACTTTTCTTAAGAAAAAAAGAAGTTGAGGGGCACTTGGGTGGCCCCATCGGTTAGACATCCAACTCTTGATTTCAGCTCAGGTCGTGATCTCAGGGTCCTGGGGTCGAGCCCTGCGCTGAGTACAGAGCCTGCTTCTCCCTCTCCCTCTCTCTCTCTCTCTCCCCTCTCTAAAATAAATAAATAAAATCTTTAAAAATAGAGGAAGAAGGAGAAGAAAAGAAGTTGAACCTATTGGCTGAGAGAAAATGAAGTGACCGTATTTTATAAACTTCAAAATGAGAGACAAAAGGCAGAAGTAGAATTTGGTGAACTTTAGGATTGTCCAGGAAACTCCAGAAAGTCTAGTCATTGCCTATCTGGTAGAAAGAGCATAGACATGGGAGTGAGAAAACCGGGATTTTCTCCTAGCTCTGAAACTTAGTTGCTATGTGACTTTGAGCAAGTCACTTACTCTGAGTCTGTTTTTCTATTTCTGAAATGAAGCTATTGGTCGATAATCTTTGAAGCCCTTTCAAATTGGAATATCCTTTGAGTTTCTCAGGCCCTGACCCCCAGTCAAAAACAATTCTAAAGTTGCGATTAGGACAGGAAGGGTGAAAGATCTGGGAAAAGAAACTTTGTGACTTTATCTCTCACTGATGGGGGGCGAAGGGGCAGGTGGTGCATACAGAAGTAAAATATCGTCCTGGGAACTTTTCATGCAGAGAAGTGACTCCAACAAAATGAATTATGAAAATGTTTTTTTTTTTAGTTTGAGGAGATGCTGAGGTTCGGGTGATGCAGGTATTTCAGAGGCTGCCAGGGTGCTTAAGTGGGTCAGAATTATTATTTAAAATAATGTGGAGAATCCTCTGAGGTTAAACCAAGGTCTATGAAAAGAATCACATGTTTCGTAACCTACGCCTGATTGCTTTTGGAAGAAGGAACTGGCAAGAGAAGTGATAAGTAGATAAAAATCCAACCACAGAGGGGTGGGGAGGGAACTTTTGCTCTGAGTGGGCACTGGGTATCGCCACAGCTCTTTGGAACATAAGATAGAATGATCCTTCCGGAGTTTAAATCAGAGCGAGGTTTGAGAATGCGAACAGTAATTTGGAAAATGTTGATGCCCATTCCCTGTGTCCCATTTGCGCTTCTGGGTCTGTGTACCTATAAATGTGTGCATGTGTGTAGTGCGAGTTACAGGCTTGTACCCAGTCCATAAGGAAAGGATGGGATTATGCTCTTCCTTTTTATCTTTGACCATTTCAACTATAAGGACCTCTAAACAAACATGCAGAAACAATAGGCCAGGCTCCCCTAGGGTTTCTCAAGAAGTATCATTTTGAGTACGCCATAGCACGGTTAAATATAATGATATATGCGAGGCATTTAATACTCACAACCAACCCCCAGTTCCCTTTGCTGAGAAAACCAAGACTCAGAGAGGTTAAGCAGACAGTCTCACAGTTCAAGAGCCATGGAATCAGGATTCGAACCCAGTTCTGATTATAAAACTCTTTCCACTAAGCTAATCGCTTCATTGTTTCAGAGGGAGTCTAGATGCTACAGACGGACAGACTATGGGGATCTGTCCCAGCAGAACATTTGGGCCAGTGTACCTGCATGGGTCGAACTGTGCTGGGGGCCCTTCCAAGCCCAGAGGCTGCTCGGTGCTGGGGCTTTTCCTCACCGGGGAAACATTACAGAGTCCCCACTGCGCTCTAGGAACTGTGGTCTTGTCTGGGGTCTAGAAAGATGAGAGAGACATGGGCCCTGCCTCAAGGATCCTACATTCCAGGAGGAGACAGATGTGCCAGCTAAAACACAGGATGGACTGAGAGCTCTATTACTACTGTTGAGATGGTCGGTATAGGCCAGGTCACGCTGCAGTAACAAGTGCCGAAATCTCAGGGGCATATACCACAACGAAGGTTTAATTCTCCTTTCTCCTGCACCTCTGTCATTGCCAGGGATCTCCGTATCAGTCAGGGTTTGAGCAGAGGTGCAGAAGACATTTATGGTGAGGCTCTGGCTTATGCAACTGGGGTGGCTAACTCAGCAAGTTGGAAGTCTGTTGGGCAGGCAGGGAAGAGCCAACGCTGAAACTACTGACATGAGCCCTTTGGAGTCTCTAAATTCAGGGAAAGCCTAGCCCCTCTGCTAAAGGGCTTGCCTGATTAGGTCAGGCCCACCCTCCAGACAACCTCCCTTTTGATGTACTTAAAGTCAACTGATTAGGAACTGCAATCATATCTGCAAAATTCCTTCGTAGAAACTTTGAGATTCGTATTTTGCCGGATAGCCGGGGACTGTCTACCCAAGATAACACATCAGAAATCATCACAGGGTCGCACATAGTCAGTCGGGCCCAGTGACTAACGAAGGAACATCCTCAGTCACAGCAGGGGAAGAGCTGAAGAATCTTGTACAATTATGTGTTTCAGGTCAAAATGACATATGTTCCTTCGGTTTATCTGCTCATACTCCTCTGGCTAGAACCAATCCCGCAGCCCCTCCTAACTGCGAGGACAGGAGGACGCTGGCTCCCCCAACCCCCGTGCCTGGAAGGAGAGAAGAGCTGAGGGGGTTGCCACACGAGTGCTGCCTGGGAGCGCTGACCAGCCTCCATCCTGCCCTCCCCGTGCCCGTCGTACACAGGGGGGAAACTGAATCTGTGCTTGAGACGAAAGCACGGGCGACTGCCCATGGCCACACGTGAGTGAGGCCCACCTCTCCTCGCCCACCCCCCAGCTCAGCTCCGCCCTGGTTCCTCGGCCCTCAGCAAACAGAAACCCCTCCCAAACCCACTGAGCCCTGTTTACCTGGGGAGAGTTTGCATTCGAAGTCACAGGAAACTTCCCTCCAGGGAAGGAGTGCTCCCGCCGGACAAGCATGGCCCTGCCACAGGTAGGATGGGCATCTCAGAGCTGTGAGACCTCGAAGTTCAAAGCGATCTGTGACCTTCTGCCTATTCCGTAGTCCTACGATCTCCACCAGGCGGCTTGCAAAGAAGCACCTTCTGGAGCACTGAGGCAGTGTATGAACAAGCCCTCCTTTACGAGAAGGCCAGGGACCTCCCGTGTATTGGACTCCAGGAAGGTTTTCATCTGGGAAACTTAAGAAGGGTAAGGATTGACGGAACGTGATAGTGATCAATGGTCACTGGCAAACAAGTGCTGTTTGATGAGCTGGGCATGCTCTCCGCTGAAAGGAAAACAGTCTGGGCAACAGCGACCCAAGACGGCCTTCTCCTTCTCCAACGCCGACGGAGTGCTCACCGTGCACCAGGCACTGTGCTAAGCACCTTCCACACAAGGCTTCACTTACTGGTGGCAGCAGTTCTCTGCGGTGAGTCTCTTATTGAACACGCTTTGCCCAAGGTCACAAAGCCAGTCAGTCAGCCCGAGAAGCAAGATCCCTACCAAGTCTATCCCACTCCCAAAACCTGTACTCTAGCCACGAAGGCCACCACGGACCCCTGTGACGCTGGTGTCCTGCATGAGAGAATCCGGCCAAGGGAACAAGAGAGGGCTCCACAGCCGCCCTGACACCTGGCCCGGCTGCATCCACGTCGAAGGGGGACTCTCCCTACATCTCCCAAAGGCTCCGGGTGGGCGGGGGCAGGGTAGGCTGAGCCTTGCCAACTTCAGGCCCTTCCTCTAAAGACTGCAGATCAGAAAAGAACTTGAAATCCCAACTTGAAAGGTAGAAGAACTTGAAAGGTAGAAGATGGACAAGCCACGGCCCCTCCTATGAACGTGTTTACAGTCAGTAGGGGAAACCGTACAAACACATACTGATAATGTGAAACAAGGTCGACATGGACCCGTGAAGGGGACTCATAGAAAGTGCTGGGCGTCCCAAGCACTCTGGGAGCTGGAAGGATCCATCCGTTCACCCAGCCTCCAGAGGAAGAAGGGGAGAGGTCTTCGAGGCCCGTGGGGCGGCCTGAGCAAAGCCCAAAGCCGGACCGTCGGGGAGGATGACCCTGCAGCTCATACCCATGGGCTTCCATCGGCAAGGAGCACGAAGGCAAGTACGGCTTAAGGGAGTCTGAGCTTCGGGGACCCCTAGCAGCACAGGAGGGTGGAATCCAGCAACCCCAGCCCCGGCAAAGGAGGAACAATGGCCTCAGGGCGGACAGAACACAGGTAAGCACAGTGAAGGGGCTGTGGCGGAGGGAAAGGAGACTCTGCAGAATTCAGCTCGAGGCTCGGAATTGAAATATTCATCACGTATGCCGGTCCCGCCCATCCAGCTACAACGACCCGCCCGGGGCGCCCCTCCCCCCAGGGCCCACCTTCCTGGCCCCAGTGACAGTGCACAGAGCACAGAGAGGGTCGCAGTGACAGGTGGGGCCTTCACACCCATCCCCTTCCTGATACTCACTCACCTGTCTTCCCTGACCCCCGTCCCCTTCCAGGGGGTGCTGGAGCAAAAGTTCTCAGAGAGCACCCTGCTTTACACCCCTTGCTCCCCACATCACCGTCCCCTCTGTCCCACCCCCAGTGGCATTCCTCCCCCCAACACACACACACACACACACACACACACAGACCCCCTCTCACCTCCCTTCCCTCCCCCACCCCTTCCCCTCCATTTGTTTCAATGAACAGCCCCTTTTATCTATTCTGTAGGTACAAATGAAGCTGTCAAATTTGATCAGGCGCTTGATATGACAGGCCGTGGGAGTCAGGACCCCTTGAACAGAGTGGGCCTTGTCTGTCACAGGCTGCCTGACACTTCCCATAATGCCCAGACTGATGAGATTCTGAGTAGGGCCCAGCACATTTTCAACTCTATTTTGGGTGAAAACCCTTCTTGAAAGATCTTGAAAGGAGCTGGCAGTTCAGCTGCCCGGATGATTAATGAGGGTTGGCTCCGCTGGATGGATTTCTCCTGGTGCCAACAGCCGTCCTCCCAACAGGCTAGAACGTGTTGCCGTTGACTTCCCCCCGCACTTCCCCCTCATGGCGACGCCCCCCAAAAGACCTCTCCCACCAGCCCTCGGACGTCCCCGCGGCCACTGTGGCCGCACACCTCGCGCCCATCCTCCCTCACTTTCGGACGCGGGAGCAGCCCGGCATATGGAAAAAGTTAGCCGTCACAGCTGAGCGAGGCCTGGCGTGAGCGCGCGGGGCCTGCTGGACAGCGTGGCAGGTTTGAGGGGCCCAGAGGGAGGGCTGAGAGGGCGCCAGATAGGACAGTCACCGGGTTCTCCTTGAGCGCCATGTCCCGCACTCCGGGGGACAGGGGAGGCCTGTCGCCTTTTCTCCATGGACCTCAGGAGCCCTGGGTCCAGAAACCACTGGGTGTCTAAGGCCCCAGAGTGATAAAGCCTCAAAGTCCTTGCTTTGCCTCACTCGTCTAGCTCTGTATCTCAGAGGGGGCACAACTGACATCAGAGCAAGACAATTCTTTATCGAGCAGGACGCTCTGGTGGAGGGCGGAAGACTAGCATCTTTGGTCTCAGGACGCTAACCCCCCCCCCCCCATCATGGAGACAGCCATGCCCTGCAACACCCAACCCTGCTTGAGGACCGCCATTAGGATAAAGAGCCTCCCTCCCTCGTATCTTGAGGGCCTTGCCCTCCGCTCTGCCTTCTCCAGTTCTCACAACGCCCGAGCTCACTCAGTGGGGAGAACACCTTGAAGGGGGGGAGAGAAGGAAAGAAGAAAAGAAGAGTGTTCTCCCACCCACCCCAATACTACCTTTCCCCTCTGCTGTTTGCTTCAAACCAGCCCTGCTTGAAACTATTCCTCCTCTCCTCTTCTGCGTTCCTATTTTCCCCAGCAGATTACAGCTTAACCACGCTTACTGAGGGTGAAATAAGGGTGCCCCACACTTCTTTGGACTTTCCAAGTCCAGAGTCCTTCAGGAACAAGCCAGTGCCAGGAAGTTGGGGTCAGGAATATGCTGTTTCTTTTTGGAACATCCATACTTTCCTTTTTCAAGCCAGGCTTCAAGGTCCAGGACCTTCTATTGGAGGAGAAGCAGCGTCCCCATAACCAATGGCATCACCCACGATCTCTTGTGGAGCAGATTCCATGGAGCCAGACCATGAGAGAGGGTTTCCAAAAATACCAAGCCATACCTACTCTCCTCACTCCACGTTTTCTTCTCTCCCTCTTCTGCTGAAAAAGAGAGGGGGAAAAGCCCATAGTTAACCCACCCCCAGGCCGCTGGATAAATGTCCAAACCCACCTGTTACCAATGGCCCAGTCAGGGGACCGGTGCTCCAGCCCCCAGATGGACCCAGCACCATCCGTGCCTTCATTCAGTACCATCTACTGGGCATCTACTACCCACCAACCCCTGGGCTCCACTCTGAATATACAGTAGTGTGTAAAAAGACACATGGCCCCTGCCTTCATGAAGCTTAACAGACTTATAATAAGAAAAAAAAAATGAAACAGATCAATGTAGGATTATAATTGTAGTAAGGAACAATGAAGGAAAAGCAGAGTGTTTTTTACAGTGCACCCAGAGAAGGTGTACCGAGGAATCCTTGTTTAGAACTACGGTCAGAGAGAGCCTCTGTGGGATTGTGACCATGAAGCTGAGACATGAAGGCTGAGCAGGGTCAGCCAGGTAAGGAAGGAAGAGTGTCTCAGGCTGGGGAAACCCACACCTGAACATCAGCCAAGTGTTCCGAAGGCTCCTGTCAGGTGCAGGTGCTTTCCCTTGTAGCCGTGCTTCCACAGAACAACAAAAACTCGCTAACTCAGCCCAAACCCTGGAAGAACCAGAAGGGAGAGGAGCTGGGAAGAGAAGGGAAGCCAGGGGTGTGCAGGGAGAGCACTGACTACCCAGTCACTCCACGGTCCGAGACACCAACAACCATCCCGGAAGTGAGAGGGAGACAGGAGACGGGGCTGGGGCTGACAGGACCTCTCCCTGGAGTTTCAGGGATCCCCTGGTGCCAAGTTTTAAAGTTCTCTAACTCCTGGCACTGTGATGTGGGCAGCTGCTGATGGAGACAGAAATTGAACGAACGATGACACAAATTAACATATAATTACAAGATTCTTGCCCAAGAGTGAAGCTTGTGGGAGACTCGGCTTCCAGAAAGATAATATTTTAATGAAATACAGGAGAATGTGTTTCTTACTCTTGGAAACCCACAGGCCTTCGTTGGCTCCCCACTGTCTAAATGAGGCCAAACCTTTAACCTAGCAATCCAGTCCTCCACAGAATGGACCCAACACCTTTCCACCCGCCCCTGCCGGAACCTTCACAGGAGCCAAACATGATGACTCACTGTTTCCTAGACGTCCAGCTCTGGCATCCCCAGTTGTTGTTCCTTCCTCCTAAAGAGCCTGTCCCCCCTCACAAATTCACAGGTCTTGTTTTTTATCCCTGTTGGTTGTGGTTCCCCCTTGTTCTGAATCCCTTGAGCCCCTCACTTTATCTCTTGGATAGTCCTTCTGTATGTGAGGACCCCTCATCACCCCTCACCGGACCATAAATTCCTTAATGGCGGGAAGGGTCTTTTACACACACTCCCGTCCTAGGACAGTGTCAGGCATGAGGTAGACCATAACTGCTTTCCGAATTCCATCTAATTAGAAAAGAGCTAAAGAGCTTAAGCAGTTGTCAACATCTTTGAGCTGAGGACACTGGTTTGATGAGAGAAGAGGTCCAGGAGGTAAAACTCAAAGATGGAACAAGAGGGATAAAAGAACAATCGGGAAAGAGAGAAAAAAAAGATGTCCAATCCTTACCAGTGGCCCAGTGGCCAGTTGCTCCAGAAGCCTTCCCTTCTCTCATTGGTGTCCCCATGCCCAGAACAGGAGAGGTGGTCCTGAGGGCACAGGGTCACTCTGAGGACCTTGACAATCGTGGAAAACCCTAGAAGCAGGCAGAGGATGCCCACTGAGGTATGGGCAGTCAGTGACCTCCTTCCTCTACCAACTTGCCATGGTGGCTGGAATTCCCACTCCCCTTGACTCATTTCTTGGAGTTAAGAGGCTAAGTCCTGAAAAAAAAAAAAAGAACATAAAAATGTGCTACAAATGGGATAGAGGGAGAAGACACCCCTCTTAAGACATCAGTGTTCACTAAACCTATTTGGGAACTGCCCTCACCTAAGTAGATAGAGGGCAAGGCTACCAGGAATGGCACATCAGACTATCAAGGGTTCTGGTCAGGAAAGTTCTGGAACATGAACATTGTCCCAGGAATGGCAGCTCCAGGGTTGGTGCCTCCAGGGAGGACCTGGCAGCCAGGTCCTTTAAAGAGTGACCCTGCCTCAGTATCGACTCTCTATTGGATCCTCATCTCACCCTCGACAAGCCACCACCACGAGGGAAGGGACTGTGCCCCATGTTTACTGCTGTACCCACATTGTCCAGTCCGTGCCCAGCAGGAAGCAGGCTCTCGACAGAGATTTCTTGAATAAACCTATAAATCAATAAAGCTGTAAGAAGGTGCCAAGAAGGGACCCCAAGGAGAAAGTAGACCTTGCTCTCGATTCTGCAAAGGGCCCCAGCAAACCTGTGGACGCTCGGACGCACGTCGCTGGCTGACGTTAGCCAAGCACCCTCATCTAGCAGACAGAGGTCCGCACCTGAGCAGCTTGGAGAGGACGCACTTGCGAACTTACCGCACCAGCTTTTGGAGCAGACCCGGCCTCCCTGCTGTCTTTCAGGATTCCTTGAGGGAGAAAAAGAATTTTCCTGGCCATTGGGCCAGAATATAAAAACAAGGCTACATAAAACAGGCCTAAGAGGGAAAGAGTAGGCCAAAAACAATATGCTCCTCTCCCCCCTGTTTTCTTAGGACCTCAACCTCCTTTCCCCGTGAGGAGGAGGAGGGGGAGCGGGGAGCCGAGCCTAATGACCCTGTGCCCCCTTTGCCAGGACAGAGGCCCTCCTCGCGGGCAGGGAGTCAAAGAAAACTTTTCCGAGACTGATTACCAAGAGGGTAACTAGGTACACAGAGCGCCTGTGAACAGGCTCCTCGTTTCCAGTGCGGGACTGTCAGATGGTGATTAATGGCTAACAGACACAGAGAGCCTTGATCGCCAAGTGCCGCATTGTTAATGCTGACATTTAATGAGGCCGGACACAAGTCCAGCACAATTCCACACCATCATCTGCAAATAGCGCTCAACAGATTTAATTGGTTAAGTATCTGTGTGTGTGTGTGTGTGTGCGTGCGTGTGTGTGTGTGTGTGAGAGAGAGAGAGAGAGAGGGACAGAGGGAGGGAGAGAGGGAGGGATAAAGGGCAGAAGAAAGGGATAAGATGTCGGTGTGTGATTTTGCCCTACAGGGACGCCTCTGTTTTAATGTGTGACTGTGTGATCCCACGAGTCCGGGGGAGTGAGTGCGTAGGACGGTATCGCAGACCCGCAGGACGACCTCAGTCCCCGGCAGGCAAGCCTCCGATTGGGCGGAGGCTCCCGCAACCCCCTCCCCACCCCACCAGCGCCTCCGACCCCCGCTGCAGTGTCCCCACCACCGCCCACCAGCATCGCCGCTGTCTCTCAGGGGCAGCTGGGAACTGGCATGTGTGTGAAGTGAAAACACATGAAAGAGAGTTGAAAGAAGAAGTTGTCTAGAAGTGGGCCTGGGTCCAGGGCGCCCGAGAAGCCACTTTTTCACTGGACTCAGATCAATGGTCCCTTGGCCCGCCTGACTGGGCAGCCTCTCCTTTGCCAAGAGGGAACTGTGACCCCCATTCCGGAACTCAACACGCTCTTAGGAGAGGAACGGAATCCACCTTATTGTTCTAGAACAAGAGTCCCTGGCAAGAGGGACAGAGAGGCTGGCCCAGCGAGGGTTCTGCGGGCCAGCTGAGCGAGGTGACGAAGGGCGCAGAGAAAAGGAGATGTGGGGCTCGATGCAAGGAGTCTGTGCTCACGGAGGCCCAGCTCTAGGCACCATCTGTGGCTTGGCCCTTCGGGGATGCAGAGAAAGAGGTGAGGCCCAGGCAGCCAGCACTCTAGTTGGGGAAATAGCAAACAGACACAGAAGAGCAGCCTGGCCAGTGGTTGCCCAGGGCTAAGTGTGCCACAGGAGGTGGTCAGGGCCTCCAGCCTGCAGAGGAGAGGTCAGCTCAGAGTCAGGGGCTAGAAATGTCTAGAAAAGGCAGAACATCTGTAAATATTTGAAAGATGGAAGCTACCTCAGGTGGAAAGCACTAGCAAGACCATTATCCAGGCGAGGGCTTTGAATATTTGAATGGCCATTAATTCCACACCCCCCCCCCCGTTTTTTAAAGATTTTATTTATTTGACAGAGAGAGAGAGTGAGAGCAGGTGCAATGCGAGAGAGAGAAGCAGACTCCTCGCTGAGCAGGGAGCCTGATGCGGGGCTTGATCCCAGGACCCTAGGATCATGACCTGAGCTGAAGGCAGCCACTTAACGACTGAGCCCCCCAGGCGCCCCAATTCCCCCCCCTTTAAAGCCTGGTTCCTGCAAGGGTGGCCCTAACATCAGCGACGTCACCAGGGCCCCACGCCTGACCTAAGTGGCTCTAAGTCTGCCTTTGAACAAGATCCCCAGGTGTCTGCACGTGTGTCAAAGTTTGATAAAGGTTGATAAGCTCTAAATGCCCTGGCCAGGGAGCCACGCACAGGGAGCAGGCCTGACTCGGGGACCGATACAGCTGGAAGTCCCCTGACATTTGTCTATCATACCGCTACGTCCAGCAGGGTCCCCTAGGTCCCCCTCGGCTCCAGCATCTGGCCCGTCCACCCTGCCTCACACCCTGCGGCCCTCTGAATCACAGCTGGAACACCTCAGAAAATCGTCAGTACGGGCTCCGTCATGCTTTCGCTGCCCCTTTCCGTTTGGAGCAGGGGCAGGGTGGGACGGCGGGATGGCCTGTCCCAGGCCTCACGACCACGGGAAGGCCCTGGGCGGCTTTGCGGGCCTCACTCCTGCTGGTCCCTGCTACAGGCTGGAAAGTTTGAGTCACAGGCAGGAGCAGGTGACTTTCCTCCTTGGGGGTCCCAGGTCTGGAATCTTCGCTCTGGCCCAGTGGTCGGTACCTAAATGCTCCATGCTGAGGAATTCAGCTCATCATGGAGGCCCCGTGTAATTACAGCCCGCCACTGGCCTTCATTCTGTCAGGCATCCCTGACCTCCCCGATCGCCCAGGTCCTGCCCCCCTAGCCATGGGAGGGTCAGCCTCAGAAAATAATCATTAAGGGGTGCCTGGGTGGCTCAGTGGGTTAAAGCCTCTGCCTTCGGCTCAGGTCATGATCTCACAGTCCTGGGATCAAGCCCCGCATGGGGCTCTCTGCTTGGCGGGGAGCCTGCTTCCCCCTCTCCCTCTGCCTGCCTCTCTGCCTGTCTGTGATCTCTCTCTGTCAAATAAATAAATAAAATCTTTAAAAAAAAAAAGAAAAGAAAAGAAAAGAATCATTAAAAGCTAATGTTTCCTCTTGAGACTCTGTGCCCAGGGGTGCCCCGGCTGTGACCCAACCTTCCAAATCCCCTTTCCATGAGCCACCACACCTTCCGTGCCTAGGCCTCTTCTCTTTGAAGCAGCAAACCGTTGGGGGCTTTTCCACTAGGTGCTTCCCCCCCCGACCTACCCCACCCCACCCCACCCCACCCCTCACCACCTCCCCACCTCCACAAAATGAGGCTGTTCCCCCACCTTCATTCAGTGCTCCAGTGACCTCGATCCCGACCCCACTCCCTCGATGTAGGAGCTGAGGGGGAGCCAAGACACTGGGCCACTCTGGGCCCCCACTCAGGGCAAAGCACATCCCATATCCGTACCTCAGTTTCCTCCTGGTAGAGGGAGGGGATTGGATCAAAGGGATCATTCCTAAGGCCCCTTTTAGCTGTACTAGTCCACAGTTTAAGTTCAGAGAATTGCTGGGAGGGCCATATGAAATGAGATAATGGCTCTTCGAATAGGTTGGAAAGTTTCAAATGATGCACAGACAGGGTACTAAAGAGTCTCTTTCCCTCCCGCCACCCACCAGCATGTCCCTGCAAGCGTCCTCTTGTTTTTGTGGCTCCTGTTTTTCTCCACAGATTGGGGGCAGCCCTCCACAGTGAGGGCAGAGATGGTGGTTTCTACTTCTTCTGTCTGCTCTCTTGGTGACTAACACTCACCGAGGCCCCTGGGTGACAGACCGGACTACCCCCCAGGGTTGCTCATTCCCTTAAGTGGACTTGTAAGAAAATCACAGGGAAGGGGTCACCTTTGCTTTTGAGGAGGGGAAGGGAACGGACCTCTCCCAAACACGCATGTCTCATTTCTCTTGGGGTAGTTTGGGTAGTTTGCCCCCTTAAAATGAGTTGGATATGGAAATTCAAACGGAATTTTTAATGCTGCCTCGCAAATTAGCACAAACCAGCGAGCCCGGGGCTTAATCCCATTCCTCAACTGCTCACTGAGCAGGGCGTGCGCGTGGGGTGCCAAGCCCTGCTCACTCGTAAAGGAAATACAGGAGAAGCTCTAGAAAGGAATAGAATGTTTTTAATGAACGTGGCAGGAATTTGATATCAAAATACTGTCCCATTCAAAATAGTTACTTTGGAACGATCCACACTTAATCTAATACCCTAACTTGCTCCAAACGATTCGGCATTCTTTGAAACCCATCTCCAGAGCCGGGCACATTCTTCACTGACATATCTTTATATGGTGATCAGGTGAGAGAAATGTCTTTTGAAGTCAAGCCCGGTGCATAAAGCTGGATGGCAGGGCTTATTCGGTCAGGTCAAAAATCTAAATAACGTGCATCTTCTAAGGAAGCTCTTAATGAACATATACAGGCACAATGTGCAGACTTTGCCTGTGACTATTTTGAAGGTCTTCTTTTACCGGGTTGCATGTGCTTGGCCTTGTGTGTAGCAATCAATCCCACGGTAGGTCTCCTCGCTTCCGCCCTTGCCCTCCAGCCCACCCCAACCCCCATCCTCTGTCCTCAACGCAGCCCCAGAGCCCAATCACGTCGCTCATCTGCTTGAAACCCTGCAAAGGCTCCTGTCTCACGGGGGGGGGGGGGGGCAAAGTCCACACGGTGTCTTCTGAGACCCCACAAGAGCCAGCCCCCCCTTCCCCGCCCAGCTCCTCTCCCAGCCCTGCGGGCTCCAGCCACGTGTCCTCCGCGCCTCTCCTTGGCACATTAGACAGGCTCCCACTTAGGGGCTTTGCTCTAGCAGTCCCCCCCACCCCACCCCTGTCTGGAAAACCTCTCTCCTGAATGGCCATGCGCTCCACTCCTTCATTTCCCTCCTTCAAGCCCTTTTTTTTTTCCCCCAAGCCCTTGATCAATTCTCACCTCCTCAGTGAGACCTGGTCTGACTTCCTATTTTCATACCGTCCAGCATCATGAAAACTCTACACACCCAGGCACGCATGCCTACTCCCCCACGCACACTCATCCCTGAACCCCCCCTTATCCTGTTCCTCTTTTTCTTTTCTCTGTGGTACTTACCACCTTTCACTAGACCCTATAATTTATCTATGTATTATTTATTGTGTTCATTGTTGTTTGCATGCTTTCCTGAGCCTGGATGCTACTATGGTCCCTGCCTTCCAGCAGTCGATAGATCTGATGGTTAGAAGGAGACACACACCCCAAAAAGCAGCTGAACAATACGCAAGGATACTTGGCCACATGGGATTCACAGTCATGCTGTAGGAGCCGTGGAAGGAGGCCGAGCCTTCCATCGGATCAAGCAGACCTTGTCCTTGTCCCCAGCACCTGACTGCATCATTCCAGCTTCCAGAATATTCACCAGCTCATGCCCGCTGCCTACAGTCCTCTGTTTGCGCTGTCCCCTTACCCACACCCTACCCACCAATCAGTGCTCAGCCCCATCCCCTTCCTCTGTAGTCTTCCTTGATTATCCCAGCCCTCCCTGACTTCTGTCTCCCCCGAGCTCCCAGAGCACATATACTTTGTATCAGACGGTTTAGTCTTTAAATAAAACCACTACGTGTGCACTGTGTCTTCTTAAGGATGTCTTTCGCTGCTTCTCTCTTTTGAATGACGTCAGCGTTGTTCAGGAGTGGCCCCTGACGCGCCTGGCTCCCGTTGTTTGGGTCATGAGTCAGGGAGAAAGGGGAAGGGCATTCCAGGCATGGGAAACCTCAAAAGCAAAGGTACTGGGTGGTATGAACGGACGTGCTGAACTTAAAGGTAGGACACTAGTGCTTCTCGGCCCAGCTGAGATTTGACTCTGGTGAAGAGCTTTTAACAGTAACTCCGTGTGGAGGCCTGACCCCAGACAATTTTGTCAGAGTTTCAGGGAATGTGGTGGAGGCGTCGCTCTTTTGTAAACGCCCCTCAAGTGATTCTAATGCACAGCTGGGGGGTAAGGACACCCATACTATTCGGGGAAAAATAAGAAGTAAAAGAAAAAGGGGTATAAAGGACATTGAAAAATAGGCCTCAAAAAACTATCATCGTGTCTGTTCTTTTTTTCCATTTTGCTTCTATTAGTTTGTCATGGGAATTTGTCTTTGTCGGAGTGATCTGGAAGGATCGGCGCCGTGGACAGATGATTCTGCCCCCTGCCCTGGGGAGAACAGGCAGCGCCAACAGATGTGGGCACGGCCAGGGTCATTCGGAACCCACGGGGATCAGAAAGGTCTTGGGAAACTCGACTATTTTAGACCACTGAGAAACTTGTGTTGCACTCTCTCCCCCGGCCAGGTTGTTACATTCAGTTTACTCTGTCTTGTGCCTGCCCATCCAAAGAGCCAAGAAGTACACCAGTTAAATTCAGGCTACTGGTTCAGGAGTTCCTGGCTAAGTCCTCACACCCCTCCTGCCCCCACATCCTCGCTCTAAAAGGCAGCCTGGCTCAAGGACACTGAAGAGCATGCCAGCAACTGGAAGGCTCTGGGCGTCCTCCGCTGGTCTAGCCTGGAGGAGATGCTCTCTCTAACACACCGCTTCTCTCGGCTTTCCCCTCCCTGCACCGCCCCAAACCGACCAGCAACCGAGGCGCACTTCCCAGAAGCCGCCGGTAGGGGCGCCAGCGCAGCCAGGGCCTGTCCTCTCCTCCACCCGTCAACCGCAGCTCCATAGGCAAAGCAGCACTATGGCCAAAGTCAATGCTCACCACCTGCCATGATGAAGCTGATGGTACCCACGCCTCTGGGAAGGGACATGGGCTTACATTCGGGATGAGATGTGCAGGACTGAGATGAAAACTCGTCCTGAGTGCAGGGCCTGCTCAGCTGACTTGGGAACAGAGGGTGAAGGCAAGGAAGGGGAGGGAGAGGGAACCTACAGGGAAATATGTTGGCACTTAGTGGCTGAAGGAGGGAGTGGGGGGAATGCCAGGGAAGGAGGGGGAGGGGTGTGGAAAGACGAGGCCAGAGTGCTGACGACAGGCTTCCCCAACTCCACAGGCTTGCCAAGGCCCAGCCCCGAAATGCCCGAGGGGTCACAGCCCAGGGCTGACCTCTGAAGCCACCTCCTGTCTCCCCCTCGCTCCTCGGTCTCTGTGCAGAACGGCGGTCGGCCAGGCTCTGGCCAACCTGTGGCCTCTCCACCCTGAACAAGTCCCCTTGAAAAGCCAACGGGGAAGAAACCAGCCCCCAGCAGCGAACTCCATATATACCGAGAGGTAACTTGAAACCCCAGAACTGGGCCAGGGGAGGAAGGGAAGGGTAGAGGGAGATGAGGTTTTTCCACTTCCATTCGCAACTGTCAGCTGGGTGATTAATGACCAACAGGTTTGGAATCGCCTTTATTGCCAGATCAGTATTGTTGCCCGTGACAGCTAATGAGGTCGGACAGCCTTCTCCACACTGAGCTTTATGGGGCCGGCTCCCTCCCCTGCAGAGCTCACAAGCCCTGCCAGCTTTTGTGCACAGGAATGTTCCAGCCTCCCCCCTCCAACTTCTTCCTCCATCGCTACCTAACCGCCCCCCCCCGCCCCGCCCCCGTGCCCGGAGCCACCCATCTCACTCAAAACCTGCCCTGTCCACAAAGGAAGCTGAGATACCGGGGTTTCGATCTCCAGCCCAGCTCACAGAGACCCCGCGGTTACACCCACACCCCAAATATGCCTCCTCCTCACCCCTGCGGGAGCTTGAGCCATGGGATTGGGGGAGCTTGTGGGAAAAAAAAAGCCAGGCAGAGGCACAAAAGCAAACATTACAGCCCTCGGGTTTAAGACGAGGGGAAGACACTTCTGCCTGGACAGTCTGACCAGCAGCCCTAACGCACCACGCGGCAGTTAGCTGGAAGATTCAAGACGGAGTTTGTAGACTTACTACCTCAGTCCCCAGAATGTGTCGAGGAGGTCAGGATGGAGGGCTGAGGGAATTTAGGAAAAGGGGTTTAATAACAGTTAATGATGGGGTTTTTTTTTGTTTTTGTTTTTGTTTTTAAAGAGGATTTACTTATTTGACAGAGAGACAGAGAGAACAAGCAGGCAGAGAGAGGGGGAAGCAGGCTCCCCGCTGAGCAGAGAGCCCGATGTGGGGCTCGATCCCAGGACCCCGAGATCAAGACCTGAGCCGAAATGCAGAGGCCTTAACCCACTGAGCCAACCAGGCGCCCCTTAATGATGTTTTTTAACCAACCACCTTGAACCCAGATACACACAAAGCTACTTTCCAGTGCAGAAATCAGCTTGGCGCGAGCTCTCCGGGTGAGGAAACACCAGCTTTGTTTTCTGCTCTCTTACAAATAATCCTTACCTTTGTGCTAGTTCACATCTTGATACGGTTAAGCACGTGTTTGCCTGGGGTTTAATATTTGAAGGAGTTGGAGCAATGTAATAAGCGAAGAGCTTAAAAAGCCCAGGAAGACCCCCTCAGCTTAAAACTCTATTACTTTTCAATGTGATATAAATGTATTTTGCTTCTGTGCACAGCAATTTCCTAGTTTACTCTTATTAAACCCAGAGACGGCTTAGCAGAGTTCTTGATTTATGAAACACATACTAGATTCATTAAAACCTTAAAAGATTTAATACATTTTATCAGGACATTAAATCTGTGCAGGCTTTTTAAATCAAATACCTGCCATATTTCATCCCCCACACCGTGCACACTTACTTAAGAACACTAAAATGTGGACTGACAAACATTACGGGTGTTTCGGGCCTGATTTCTAAGTGGCATTAAAGTCCTCCCCTCTAGGATTTATAGCTCGGCTGCTCCCCAAGGCAGATCTTCCCTCTTTGGAATTCAGTTCAGGAAGTTAGCTGAGATCTACATGTCCCACCCATGCACCAATGTTTCCGCCTCTCCCGGCCCCTAGCCCGAGGTGGGGGGTTTATTCTCACAGGTTCTCTAGGACCCCCCTAGCGATACCTGCCCCCCCTCCCATCTTTGACTCCTGGGCTCTGCTTCCCTGCGTCCACACCCAAGGCTTCTCCATCCACACTCTGCTCCCCAGACTTCCGGCCCACCCAGAACCGCACTGGGACAACATCTGTTGTGCCTGGAAAAGCTTGCTCTCTCTTTCTCAAACCCTCTTTCTAAGTCTTGCCATACAATGGTGGCTCTCGGCTAGGGGGAATTTTGTCACATCACCGCCACCAACCCAGGGGACATTTGCCAATGTCTGGGGACGTACCTGATTGTCACAACTGGGTAGGGGGGAGGAAGGCAGTCGTTAGTGGCATCGAAGGATAGAGGATCCAACAATACACAGGATAGACCTCCCCCCACAAAAGAACCCCAAAGAACTCTCCAGCCTAAAGCGTTAGTAGCAGGGTTGAGAAACCTGCCATTGGACATTAGCAGGCACAGGTGGCCTCATTCAGTCCTCCAGGCTTATTAACACTGTAGCTCGAAACTAGTAGGTGCTTAATAAAAGTGTATGGAGTTGAACTAAACTGCTCTCCTGAGACACTGACATTTTCCAAATTCACAGGCATGGGGGGAGGGGAACATTGGATCAATGATCACGTGAGGAAGTGACTGACCCAGCTCACCCGCACATCCTTGTTTGTAAGATGGGGTGACCGTCATACTTTCCTTGCCGACTGTTAGGAGGTTCAGATGAGCTCATGTCACTGAAAGCGCGTTTTCAGTCCCAAAGGGTCACCTGATGTTTACTATTTTGTTCAATAAGCACGTATTGAGAGCTGCTTATGTGCTAGGAATTCTGTCAGACCCGCCGGGATGGGGGGTGGGCGACACGAAGAGGAATAAAAAGAATTCTGTGCCTTCCGGGAGCTTCCGTCCCCATGACACACACAGACCTAACCGGAATGTTTCAGCATATTGGAGGGGGTGCCATAGGAGAAGGAGGCACGGATGCTGCGAAAACACGAAGAGGAGGCATTCGGAAGGGTCTTGAAGGATGAGTAAGAGCTGGTCCGGTAAAACGCACACAAAAGCCAGGGAATAATATCACAAAAGCGGGAGCTGTAGATAGGGAATCACCTCACAGAAGATCGTATATGACTACCTAAGAGATGGGAAGCTTTTTTCTCCATAGGATCGGGTTTGGGTTTGTTTTTTGTTTTTTAATATTTTATTGATTTATTTGAGAGACAGAGCGCGAGCAGACTCCCCACTGAGCAGGAAGCTTGTCGTGGGGCTCGATCCCAGGACTCTGAGATCACGACCTTAACCGAAGGCAGATGCTTAACCGCCTGAGCCACCCAGGCGCCCTATGATCAGGTTTTTAAGCAGAAAAGGTACACGAAAATCCCATGGAGCACAGTGCAGAAGATGCGCTGATTTAAGCGTAAGGGACAAGGTAAGGAAATCATTAATGGCAGAGGTTTTTTTTAAGATGTTATTTATTTGACAGAGAGAGACACAGTAAGAGAGGGAACACAAGCAGGAGAAGAGGAAGAGGGGGAAGCAGGCTCCCTGGGCTCGATCCCAGGACCCTGGGATCAGGACCTGAGCTGAAGGCAGAGGCTTAACCCACTGAGCCACCCAGGCGCCCCTAAAGGCAGGTTCTTAAAATAATCCACGTGAGAAAAGATAAAGCCCTGAACTAGGACAGCGTCTGGAGAGGAGGGGTGCGGTGGCAAGACACAATGAGAACTTCATGACTAAATGAATGGGGCAGATCAAGGTAGAGGCTTGTGGGGTTGAGTGCACGGTGGGAGGTGCCTCTCGTGGGAGGGGTGAGTCTGAGGGGACCAAGCAGTTCAGTTTGCAACTCGATTGGCTTGTCTTCACCCCACATCCAAAGAGGCAGTGGAGTGAGGAGATGACGGAAAGCTCTCCATCCCTGAGGACAGAGGAGGGAAGAAATGAGGAATCCAGGTGGAAAAAGACAGGCCTAGAATAGAACATGGATTCCCTTACCCTCCGAGATTCACACACCAAGCATCTCAGGTACCTCTTGGTTTACTGCGAAAAGGAGTCTATCCATGAAACAAAGAGCTGTATAGATAAATAGATGCAGACAAAAGGCATACGATCTTTTTTTAACTCCTAATATTATCATAGATTCAGAGATGTCCAAAGAATGGTCACCCCAGGCAAAAGAAGCCAAGCCACACTTCAACCACCAGGGCTCTTGGATATTTCCCAGGGCAGCAGGCTGGTTTCTTTTCTCTCAGTCCCCAAATGCACTGTGACCCAGTCCCTGCCCTAGGCACTTCCTCCCCTTTGCCCTCTCTTGTTCCGTGAGTAACATAAATGGATTGTGTTAAAATCACAGGCAACAGTGCGGATGCCCATCAACAAATTGTCCTATAGCTGGGCCATGGAATAAAACGTAACAGTAAAAAGGAATGAACTGTTGATATATTCAACAACATGGGAGAATCTCTAGATAATTATTCCGGGTAAAAAATATACATAGGTATATATTTACAATTTTTATATATAATTTTATATATTTATATATTGTATAAATTATATATAAATATACATTTATAAAAGCATAACTATAAAATATATAAAATTTATAAATTATTTATTTATTTTAATTTATAAATTATAAGTTAAATATTTATAAAAGTTATAGACTATATTTTTATATGTTTATAAAATAAATATATATAAAATATATATTTTTTTTTACAAGAAGCCAGACACACCCTCCCCCCAAAAAACAATCCACACTGTATGAATTCCTTTTGTATAAAATTGTACAAAATGCAAACTAATCTACAGTGACAAGATCAGTTGTTGCTTGAAAATCGGGGTTGCAGGATCATGGAGAGGGGCAGGAGGGAGAGACTGTAAAGGGGCATGAGGAAATGTGGGGCCATGAGGCACATGTTCATTATCGGGATTGTGGTAACAGTTTCACAGGTGTATATGTATGTCAAAACTTATTAAGTTGTACACTCTATATGCACTTTATTGTAGGTCAATTATACCTCCATAAAGCTGTAAAAACATACCATCACAAAATGATCTTTAGGTGACTTCCAACTGACTTCCAACTCCATTTTTTTTCATGATTCCTCTTTGATCCCTTTACCAAACTCCTTTGAAGAAACATTATTAGCCCTGAGCAAATATCCTTTTGTTCTTAAAAGGCACCAATCCTGGTTTTTCCAACTGAAAATAAGAGTGTTGGAAGGAGCCCCCTTCATCATTATTAAGGATATAGTTCACTTCTCTTCTCCCACGCTCACCCAAATCTTACTGGGATCAAATGTCCTGAAAAAAAGACCTTTATTCCCTGTTTGAGGGGCATAAAGAAGAAAAATCAAAAGTTTCCAGCAACTTCCAATCTTGTGATATAAATGAAGACCAAGTTTTTTTTTAAGATTCACTTAGTTATTTGACAGAGAGAGATCACAAGCAGGCAGAGAGGCAGGCAGAGAGAGAAGGGGAAGCAGGCTCTCTGCTGAGCAGAGAGCCCGATGCCAGGCTCGATCCTAAGACCCTGAGATCATGACCTGAGCCAAAGGCAGAGGCTTTAACCCGCTGAGCCACCCAGGTGCCCCTTGAAGACCAAGATTTTAAGAGTTGCCTGGTTCCTTTGGGGCAACTCATCTGCTTATTAATGATCCTGCTCCAACTGTGCAAAAAAAGGGGGTCTCTTTTCGCTTTGGACTGGCTCCCTCACCACCAACAAGGTTGGTAAGAGGACAAAACAAACGGCAATCCAGAGATAGGGAGAGGTGGGTGGCTGGGGTGGGAGCACTTTTTTTATCCTGCTACAACCCACGACTGCAAAAAATGAACTGGCCTGATTTAAAGGTTTTGCAATCTCTGACCATTGGTCCACATTCCTGAAAGGTTACATGTGAGATAAATGCGGTAACTCTGTGTGTGTACATTTTTAAGTTGAACCATTATTTTCTCATTCATTTACCATAATGGAGAAACATCTTTTTGAGATCACTTGAATTCTGCTTTGCAGTTTACAAGCTCTGTGCTCTGGGGCAATCCCTTAACTTCTCTAAGCTTCAACTTCCTCCTCTAGAAGGGAGTTGAACTCAAAGGGCTGACCTCAAGATTATATAAAATGAGAACGGTGTAGGGCCTGGTACGTGGAAAGTACTCGATAATGCTTTATGAAATTTGTATTGTAAATACAAATCTGTTGAAGCCGCATTTCAGAGTCCCTTATCTCTCCTTCTGATAAGCCTTCATTTGGTTATTACTCAATACCACATAACTTTAAGCTTATCCTTCCCTCACCTTCTGTCACATTAATATTGCAAATCTACCAACAGACAAGATCACCTTATGGGAATTTGCTATTTAAAACAGCAACAGCTAACGTTACTGAACACTTAAAACGTACCAGACATTGTGTGTGCTTTTTGTCTTGATGCATAGGTGACATACAGTGTTATATTAGTTTCAGGTGTACGACACAGTGATTTGATAATTCTACACATTGCTCAGTGCTCACTATGATAAGTGTACCCGCCACCTGTCACCCTACAACATTATTACAATATTATGGACCATATTTCCTATGCTGTACTTTTCATCTCCGTGACTTAATTATTTTATAACTGGAAGTTCGTACTTCTTAATCCCTTTCACCTATTTCGCCTGTCCCCCCACCCACCTCCCTTCTGGAAAGTACCAGTTTGTTCTCTGTATTTAAGAGTCTGGCTTTTTGTTTGCTCGTTTGTTCTGTTTTTTAGATTCCACATATAAGTGAAATCATAGGGGACTTGTCTTTCTCTGTCTGACTTATTTCACTTACCATAATATTTTCTACCAGGTCCATCCGTGTGGTCACAAGTGGCAAAACTTCGTTGTTGTGGTTGTTTTACGATTTTATTTGTCAGAGAGCACAAGCAGGAGGAGCAGCAACGGCAGAGGGAGAAGCAGGCTCTTCGCTGATCCCAAGGTGGGACTCGATCCCAGGATCGGGGGATCATGACCTGAGTTGAAGACAGATGCTTAACCGACTGAGCCAACCATGCGTCCCAAAACTGGGTTCTTTTTTAACGGCTGAGTAATGTTCCATTGTGTATATATACACCACATCTTCTTTATCCATTTATCTGTTGGTGGACACTGGGTCGCTTCCATATCACGGCTATTGCAAATTATGCTGCAATAAACCTAGAGGTGCCTGTATCTTTTTCAAATTAATGTTTTCCTTTTCTGTGGGTAAATACCCAGTAGCGGAATTACTGGATCATAAGGTATTTCTACTTTTAATTTTTTGAAAAACCTGCACACTGCTTTCCACAGTGGTCATATCAATTTACATCCCTACCTACAGTGCACGAAGGTTCCCTTCTCACCACATCCGGGCCAGCCCCTGTTATGTCTTGTCTTTTTGAGTCTAGCCCTTCTGACAGGTGTGAGGTGTTATATCATTGTGTGTGTGTGCTTTCCTTGATCTGCCATTTATTGCTTACAACAATCCTAGAAGGTTCGTACTATTATTACCCCCATTTTACAGATGAAGAAACTGAGGCACGGACAGATTAAATCATGTTGCAAGGTCACACAGTTAATAAAAGGCATGGGGTGGGATGAAAGGGCAGGATTAAAACCCAGGCAGTCTGACTGTGGAGTATCTCCATTTAACCACCTAAAAATGGATTTTTTTTTAAAGATTTTATTTATTCATTTAACAGAGAGAGAACACAAGCAGGCAGAGAGGCAGGCAGAGGCAGAGAGAGGAGCGGGCTTCCTGCGGAGCAAGGAGCCCGATGCGGGACTCGATCCCAAGATGCTGGGATCATGACCTGAGCCAAAGGCAGTTGCCCAACCAACTGAGCCATCCAGGCGTCCTTAAAAATGGATTTTTAAAACACTTTTCTTAAGTCATCACAGCCTTATCTGCTTGATGATGCTTGATACTGTCAGAAAAACCATAGGAGCCTTAAGAAAGGGATTTTCTTTCCTAGATGCTAGATCATCTACTGACGTTCCTCCCCAGCCTCTTGGCAACACCACAGTTAAAAGACCCAGGCCTGGCAGAAAGCTTCCTGAGAACAGGATCCCAAAACTTCTACTCATAGTTCATTCCAGAGTTTAACAGTCAGGAAATTCTTAAATTACAACCAACTCAAATCCTTTCTGCTGCAGGCTAAGCCCCATTCCTTGGGTTGAAAAAACCCCAATATTTTCATTTCTCTGACTCATTCGCTGAACTAAACAAATTTATTAAGCGTGCCCAGCTGAATTATACTGAACATGGAGACAAAAAGCTCTTAGGTTCCAATATGATCAATTAGGAGACTGGCCAGCTGGAAGGAGGGGGAATTTGTAGAGACAGGGTGGGGAGACAAGAGCCTTCATTGACAGGGATGTGGGCACACAGAGAGCCCAGGCCCACGCGGCCCACTTGTGGCCTTAACCATGCAATGCTGAACATCCCAGCACATACTCACCCAAAGCAACCCAGGGTGAATTCCAAGCAGAGATGCCGGGAAAACTTACTCTTTCCTTTTTCCCTGTGTCCTAAATCTGTCTACCACCACTACCTTGCCATCTTCTCTGGTAAAAGCTTTTCATTTACTGAGTGCTGCAATTAAGGAGACTCTTTCTCTGCAGCAAACAAAATAACTTCAGTGGCCGAATTAGAAATGTCCGGATGTGATGCTGCTGAACGGCCAAGGCAGCGGACAACGCGAGGCCCTTAGACTAGGACACGTGAAATCTAGATACTGCTCGAGGAGCCACTACGCCTTCAGCCTGCATTTACTGAGTACCTACGCACCGGGAAGTGCTGGTGCAGTCCCGGCCCTCGGGGAACCTACAGTCCAGCCTGGGAGGCGGCGGCACGCACCGGCCAGCCCAGTGGACTGCGGGCAAGTGTTACAAAGGCAGTTAAGCTCCAGATGTTAAGGAAGCGCCGAGGGGGCTGTCATCCACTGTGACCCTCGCACCTCACTGAGCTCAATATTCTGTTCACTAAAACTAGGATAATTCCTCCTTAAGCTGCTGGATGGTGCTGTGGGGGCCTCTAAGACCAAGGCTCCTAGAAAAGCATAAAGGGCAATTCAAAATAGGGGCTGTTTGTTGATGAACGACGTAGTGGGGCTAATCCACGCCTTAAAAGATGTGCTTAGTTCAGAGGCGCCATGGGCAAGCGTGAGCAGAGGACGACAACGGTTGCAACTCGGGGGTACCTGTTCCGAAAAACTACACACTTGATCTAACGGGGGGAGGGAGGATCCGGAACAAATTCCAAAGTCAGAACTTCGGAAAGCGAAACCCTCAGTCATTCAGCACCCGCGGCCAAGAGCGTCCTCGCCCGCGTCACTCTCCAGGCACTCGGCACGGGTCCCCAACCTGGAAACCCTACACGGAGGTCTCAACAAGCCGGGCCGGGCCGCGAGCGCCCTCTGGCGGCCAGACGCGGATTCTGACCGCTCGGAGCGCGGGGGCGGGGCTTAACGACCTAAGGGGGGGTTCTTCTCGCGTGAACTAATGGCGTCATCAAAGCGACAGGCCCGGAAGGAAGTAGCGTGTGGAGGGCGTGGCGGTTTCTACGGTTGCACGGGGGTTCGGACGAGTACGGAGCGCCTGGAGGGACAGCCTGGTACGCGGCCCCCGCCCCTTAGTGTGCGCACTGGGCCTAGTTGCGGCTCTCGGCCGAAGCTCATCAGCCGTTTTCCTGGGCTCCAGCCCCAGCAGCCTCTCTCCCTGAGGAGCGAGAAAGCAGCCCCTTTCTGTTCCGTCCCGTCCCCGAGAGCCCCAGGGCGCTTGGGACGCGCGACCCTCTCTCGGAAGAGGGCAGAGAAGGGGCGCGGGTTGGGGGCGGGGGGGGGGGGGCATTTGCAGAAAGGACGCAGCTGCAGATCGGTAGCTGGAGTCCGCCACGGTAAAATAAGCGCCTCGCAGACGTCTGAGCCCGAGTTCTGTTAGCCCCGGGGGGCAGAATCCACGCCCTGCGCGGGTGGGCCCGGGCACGCCTGACTGTGAACTTTGCTGTCAGTTAACCATCGTTTTTCCAGATCCTTCAGTGTTCAGGAAATGAGTCTCTAGATGCCAGCTCTTTCTTATCCTGGTGCTCGAACGCAGTTGGACCCAGGATCCTAGTCATCCCACCCTGGGGAACCCTCTTTCTCCTCTAACCATGGGCTTGGGGACCTGTCAGGTCCAAAGTGCCATTCAAGTGTGTGGGAGGTTGTATTCAGAGCCCTCCCCGGTTTAGATCCAAAGGAATAATTGGGAAGGTGGACGAAAGGCCAGAGAATCCCATCATGTGAACTCTGCTCATGTGCTGACTCTGTGGCTCCAGCATTTGAAAGGAGTAAATAATGGTTTCCTTTGAAATGGCAGGCAATTAGGACTGGGAGGCTCTGACCAGAATTACATAGCCACAACTGCCTGTCATTTGACATCCTCTGTAATTTGGACAACATACTGCAGCTGCCTCTCTTCCCTTTTACTAGCATGACTGACTCCAATGACAGCACATTCGTGTTCACAGGAAGAGAAGGCTGTGTTCTGAACGCTGCCCAATTGCCACTGGTTGTCTCTTGGGGCCCCGCTGTATGTGGAGCCACCGCCTCCCCAGGGAGGTAGGGAATGTGATCCCACAGCTAGAGGAGGAGCGGGAATGTTGCCTGAGAACAAGGATGAAGAGAGTTAGAGGTCTAGCCTTGTGTTCATAGTACAACAGACTGGGTGTGAGCCACTTCAGGGATCTCAGCTTAGTGAGGTGCTCTCCCTGTCACAGCTTTTCTCCTGCTTGTCAGACCGCACACGTTTTCCTGCGTCTTTTTCCCTAGGATACAGGTTCGCCGATGGCTCAGTTGGGAGCAGTTGTGGCTGTGGCTACCAGTTTCTTTTGTGCGTCTCTCTTCTCAGCCGTGCACAAGATAGAAGAGGGACATATTGGGGTGTATTACAGGTAAGGAAGAGACAGAAGCTTGCAACTCCCTGTTAAATGTCTCTTTCCTAGTCACTGTCTAGCAGATTCTGTTGATTATCTTGTGTTTATTGAATAGAGGAGTCTTTTTTAGATTGAGCTGTGGTGTCAGTGACCATGGATGGGGACATACACACACACACTTATATACACATAGAAATGCGAATGTAAAACTTAGTAGTCTTAAGTTGATGCCATGGGTGGTGGATGATAACTGCATCTAGAGATTTAGAGACAAAATCTAAAGGAAACCAGTGATTGCAGATCCTCTCTGAAACATTGTTTTCTCCTACATCCCTCCCGGGCATCTCGGTGCGGCACGGTTACCTCCCATGAACACCAATTCTTGATGGCAACTTGAGCTAGCCTGCCCTGCTCGTTTGTACCCACTCTTGAAAATTACCATTTCAGGAAAAAAGAATCCTTTGGATTGATCTGTACAAGGCAAGCCCAAGAGTAGTGATTCTTATAAGAAAGGAGCCCGTTGCACCACTTTGTTTTACTGCTCTTTTTTTGGAAAAAAAAATAATGTATTTTTTCCTTCGTAATGCAAAGCAAAGAAGCACTTATAAATCTTGGGTTGCTTTCCTTTCAGTAACCTCCGTGACAAAGTTTTTTGCTTTAAACCTTTATGACCTCCTTCCATGTGCCCAAAATGCTTATTCCTGGATTGCCAATAGCAAGTTCTAGAAGTCTCATTGGGCTTCATTCTCCCCTTTATTTCTCCCCGCCTTCTACTCATATGTCACCAAAAAAGGCTTTTAATTTTGTTACACTTTATATATAACTTGGTTCTAAAGGTCATTCTACTGCCCAAAAAAGGTATGTAAATGATTTTTAAAGCATTCTTAAAATTATTCTTTTGGTTGTTCATGTCCCTTGGCTCCAATATTAGTGCACTTAGTTGATAAATGTATTACTGAATTTAACTGCCCCCCAAGGATTGCCACAAACTCAACGAGTATGACCAAGTAAAATAGACTTCCTCTTCTGTTAAGGATTGCCAGGGATCCTGCTGTCTTCATTCCGCTTGGCCCACGTGCCTATTTTTCCTGCCGCAGAAGCGTGAATAATGGTTTTATGTTTTACCATCAGGCTTCCTAGAATATTAGGGTCGAGCTGAGAGGAAGGGGTTTGTGGACATGGCTCGGGCACATGTCAGTCTGTATGACATGTTTACGGAGCGTGGAGAAGGTGGGTGCAAATAGGATCGGTGTCATTGCTACCTCTTGCTGAACCGCCTCTCTCTTGCTCCTCTCCAGAGGCGGAGCCCTCCTGACTTCCACCAGCGGCCCAGGTTTCCATCTCATGCTTCCTTTCATCACATCATATAAGTCGGTGCAGGTAACCTGGGCTTGTGGGGCATGTTTGGGCCACTGCAGGTTTGGGGTGTTGTCAGACACATGATTTGGAATTATTTCCCATTAGATGAGTATAATGCCTCTTCAAGGAATCACATATATATATAACATATCGTATGTGTATAGAAAGAATGAGACTCCATGAACCACATACTCTAGAGCTTTATATGATTGTTGAACTAGCCGAATGGGGTCATCGCCTTGGCCCATCAACCCCAGCTGGGAATTATTTCTTCACTTCAAGGTAGAGCCAGAGAAGAATCTGTTCCCAATGTATAGAAGGAAAAGTAGGGGGGGTGTGTCTGTGTGTTTTCAATCACAGGTTACCCAGATAAATGGAAATAAAACATGGTAATTTAGCTGGTTCTTATTGGAACTTCATAGATGTGAACATAATTTGGGGGGTGGGGGAGGAAAACTTGGTGAAGGGAAATGACATCTAAAGGAAGAGTAAGATTAGTTATGATAGAAAGCCTGGTTCGGATAGACTAGCCATCTTTGAAGTATGTCCAACTAAGAGGAATAAGAAGATTTAGAGGATGACTTTTGAACCCACTCAGGAAAAGATCCTGGGACACCAGCATTCTCCGTATTCATTTCTTCTGCCATCTCCAGCGCCTGATGGTTTTCAGGGTGCATTTGTGCCCAGGATCTTAGGAGTGTCACAGTAATGCTGGGAAGGGGCTGAGTCAGGTTAAATACAGAATCCTCTGGTTTCAAGACGAGTGAAAGGAAAAAGTAAAGACAGGTCTTAGGACTCCTAATCCAGGGTCTTTTATACTAAATCATTATTACTTAGCTTGTCCATACAGTGATTCACTTACAGTGAAGCTGGGGTAGGGACCTTTGTTCATCTGAGTCACACACCCTGTGTAAATAAGGAGGATTAGGCGGAGTGTTCTTATTTAATAAGGCCAAAGCTCAGCCCAGATAACCTCAAGGACCAGGCGTTTGGGATTCCAAAACTAAGTGACTTTGTTGTTCATGGCCCGTTTTACAGCCATTTTATGTCTCCTCTATTTCTAGACCACACTGCAGACAGATGAGGTGAAGAATGTGCCTTGCGGGACTAGGTAAGCTGCTCGGGGTGAGGGGGTTAAGCCTACGTCGGCGGAAGGGCTGGCTGGCTGCAGTTAGAGACAGTGAAAGGAGAAGCATTCCTTCTCGGTGGTCTTACCAAGTTCCCTGCCTCCTTGCTCTCTTGGTTCTGATTTGACGAGGCTGTGCGGTGCAGTAGGGAAAATCACAGAAGGTAGACAAGTTTGGGAGGGCCTTGAATTCTGTGCTAAGTGTGGCCTTTTTCCGTGATAAGTGAAGATCCACTAAAAGCTGTCAACGGATAAATGACTTGATAGCTGGGAAATGTTGTAAAGGTGGGTGGGGGGGAGGTGGTGACCTCAGGGTCTGGAAATCCAAACAGAACACCACTCCAGTGGTCTGGGTGAAGAGTAAAGAAGGTAAGCTGGAATAGAATCACAAGCCACCACCTCGAGGAAACATTCGGGCAAATCCAGAGTTAGGGCCTCTCACAGGACAGTTGGCCTGATCGCCGCACAAGGATCAGTCTGGGTTAAAAAGCAGACCTAAAAGACATAAAGCCTGGGTGAGCCTTAATTAGAACTTGGTTCAAAAATACCGTCTATGAAAGACGGGGGGACTGGCTGAGTCAGCCCGGGCAGCCATAAGAGGGTGCCACAGACTGAGCGGAAACAGAGTCCAAGGTGCCAGCCCGCTTGGTTTCTGGTGAAGCCTCTTTTCCTCGCTTGCAGACGGCGACTTTGCCACGTCCTCATGTGGCCTTTCCCGGGTGCACGCAGGGAGAAGATCTCCGGTATCTGCCTCTTTACCGGTCCAGTCGGGTTGGGGACCCACCCCTGTGACCTCTTGGAGTCTTAATTACCACCTTACGGCCCTGTCTCACTCAATACAGTGACAAGGGGCTTTTAGAGTTTCGGCAAATGGACTTTTGGAGGGCACGCAGTTCACTGTTCGGTTCAGTTCCTAACAGGAACGACAGGAAATTGGAATACGGACCTGGCGTTAGAGGCCGTTAAGAAATTATTGCTAATTTTCTTAGGTTTGGGACATAGGAGAATGTCATTATTCCTCGGTGCGTGTTGCTCACTAACATGTTAAGGGGGAAGGAGTATCATGACTGCAACTCACTTTGAAATGTTCAGCATAAAAAAGCACAGCAATCTGTAAGGCGGAAGGAATGTTAGCAATCGCTAAATGTAGGTGTTCGTGTATGGACGTTAGTTGTATCATTCTTTCAGTGTTTCTGTATGCTTAAAATTATTTATAATGAATGTGTGCCGGGAAAGGGAAGTGCTGAACCAAAGTGATTGGGAAGACAAAGTGAGAAACAGTGACCATAAAATCCCACGGTGGCCTTCCAAATTCTGAGAATTCCTTGACTTTTCCCTTCAATGGATTGTTTTAATCAAAAGGCATTGCAGATTCAACAGATATGAACTATTCTTTTCTTTTTTTTTTTTTTTTAAGATTTATTTATTTAATTAATTGATTGATTGATTTGACAGAGAGAGAGAGATCAGAAGTAGGCAGAGAAGCAGGCGGGGGTGGGGGCGGGGAAGCAGGCTCCCCGCCGAGCAGAGAGCCCGATGCGGAGCTCGATCCCAGGACCCTGAGATCATGACCTGAGCCCAAGGCAGAGGCTTTAACCCACTGAGCCACCCAGGGGCCCCTGAACTATTCTTTTTTTAGCAGCATCCAGAAGTTTTTCTCCTTATGGAGCTGTTTGGAGGAGGTGTGGTTTCTCGGGAGATGGTATTCTTGCTCTAAGCTCAGAAGATTCCTACTTGGACATCTCATGCCTCTGGCCTCCCGTGAGCTCCTCTGCTCCTTTTCTGCCAGGTCTTACACCCGAGGCCATCACCTAGAGACGGCACTCTGTTCCAGAGCCTACTGGTGACTTCTTTGTTCATTCTTCCCCCACAGTGGTGGTGTGATGATCTACTTTGACCGAATTGAAGTGGTGAACTTCTTGGTCCCAAATGCAGGTACGTTCTTCCAGTTGACCTTCACCACCGGCTTTCTTTGACCAGCATGTCCCCCCGCAGCCCCACCGCCCCCCAGGTCTATCTCAGCACCTCAGGTAGGGAGAGCCGCCGGGTCTAAGAAAGGGAGTCCTGCCTTTTCTGACCGATCCCACCTTCCCTCCCAGTGTATGACATCGTGAAGAACTACACTGCCGACTACGACAAGGCCCTCATCTTCAACAAGATCCACCACGAGCTGAACCAGTTCTGCAGCGTGCATACCCTTCAGGAGGTCTACATTGAGCTCTTTGGTAAGAAAACCTGTGCTGGCCGTAGCATGCCTCTCCCACTGTTTCCCCCACCGCCTACTTCTTAGTACTGCAGGGGACGATGGGTTCCCAGGGAAAGGAAGTGTCAAAGAACCCAGTGCCCAGGCACTGGTCGCAAGCAGAATTTCTAGAAAATGTTGATGAGAGTGGCAGAAGGTCATGAAAGCAGGTGAGCCTTGGGCATAGGCATCATGGTGGACTAGGGGACTTCTGGCCCGAATCAGAGGACTGGAAGGCAGGGCGTTCCCACTGTCCCTAAAAGAGCCTTCTGTAATGAAGACAGGGTCCATTCTAGAAGAACCTTAGAGATTATCCAGCCCAAAAACCTCATTTTCAGATAAAGGGACTAAAGCCCAAAAAGAAAGTTTTAGAACTGTTTGGTAGCAGAGCAGAGGCTAGAACAAACCTCCGTCTCCTGGCTCTCACTTTCAGAGTGCTTCTCATTCCTCCACCCTGAATGAAGGGCCCCCGGAAAAGGTGAGGAGGACAGTAGGGTTCACATTTAATTCTAGAAGTGGGACAAGGACCATAGCTGCTTAAAGTTCCTAGTTTCTTTAAGTCTCTGTGCGCAGAGATGAATAGGAAAACACAAGAATCCACGTGCTTAAGTACCCACTTTTTGACCTTTTTAACCAGTCAAAGTAAACACAGCCTGACTTTAGCAACAAGAGAAAGAAACAGTTCGATAATTGTTCTGGCTCTTTTGTGGTTAAGTGTTCTGTTTAAGCTTGCTCCCAGAAGTTTCCTACTGGCCAGTGCTGAGAGTAAATGATAGTACAGCTATTCCTGATACTGGGACTGGACAATGTCTTTCCCCAGGATTCTTCATTAAAAAGGACCCCGAGAGAATGTTCCGCAGAGTAGACGCAGGCGGGGGGGCGGGGGTGGGCCTGGTGCTGCCTTTGATCATAGTCAGAGAGCCCATTGCACACATTTCTGATTTGGGAAATCATCAGAATCACTTTTCATTTCTCTATAGTAGAAAATGAATCTAAATTTACAGGGTTTGGATTCAGTACGCTTTAAAGAAAAATTCTGTAAATTTCCTAGTATTTGGTTTTTTGGGTTTTTTTTTAATTTTATTTATTTATTTATTTGACAGAGGGAGAGAAGAGAGATCACAAGTAGGTAGAGAGGCAGGCGGAGAGAGGGGGGAAGCAGACTCCCCGCTGAGCAGAGAGCCCGATGCGGGGCTCGATCCCAGGACCCCGAGACCATGACCTGAGCCAAAGGCAGAGGCCTTAACCCACTGAGCCACCCAGGCGCCCCTAGTTTTTGGGTTTTGTTGTTGTTGTTGTCATTGTTGTTTTAACCTCAAACTGAGAGCATTTTATAAAATAGCATTAGTTTTCTTGGGGCGCCTGGGCTACTCAGTCATTAAGCATTTGCCTTTGGCTCAGGTCATGATCCCAGGGTCCTGGGATCAAGCCCCGCATCTGACTCCCTGCTCGACGGGAAGCCTGCTTCTCCCTCTCCCACTCCTGCTGCTTGTGTTCCTTCTCTCGCTGTGTCTCTCTCTGTCAAGTAAATAAATAAAATATTTTTTTTTAATTAGCATTAATTTTCTCTCTAGCCCTGGTTTTAGAACTTGTGCCATTAAAGGAACACTTTAAAACATTTAAAACAACAAGAGACAAAGGACTGTAACTTCCATGAAGAGAAAATGAAAATATAAAATTGCTTTGCATTAGAAAACTTCTTATTGTCAGGGCACCTGGCAGGCTTAGTCGGTGGAGCACACAGTTCTTGATCTCAGGGTCATGGGTTCGAGCCCCACATTGGATAGAGATTACTTAAAAATAAAATCTTTAAAAAAGGGGGAAAAAAAAGGAAACTTCATATTGCCCGAGAGATAAACTTAGTAACTTAGTGAAATTTCTTGTACAGTGAAGCTGGGAAAATGTAATTGCTTTGAAATTTTCTTTTCTTTTTTTTTTTTTTAAGATTTTATTTATTTGACAGAGATCACAAGTAGGCAGAGAGGCAGGCAGAGAGAGAGGGGGAAGCAGACTCCCCGCCAAGCAGAGAGCCTGATATGGGGCTCCATCCCAGGACCCTGAGACCATGAACTGAGCCAAAAGCAGAGGCTTAACCCACTGAGCCACGCAGGCGCCCCAAAATTTTCTTTCTTTTTAAAGTTACATCTTTCGAGCAAAAACACTATCTTGCTTAGAATCTATTTGTGTCTGTAAAGGAGGAATTCATGTCTCTAATCCCATTCCTAGAATGTGGGCGGTTTTCCACTAGGTCTGTCCTCTTAGGATTCACCACCCTGACTTCCCACATGACTATGTAATTCTCAACACTGCTTATGCTGATGTCTCCTCTATGCCCATCTTATAAAAACGTTACGTCGTTCTTATTCAGCAGTGACCTGTGGCAACCTCTTTATGTAATGTAACCTAATCTGCACTTATTTGCGTGACCATAATGTATAAACAACTTATTACCAATATTACTTTCGTAATAAACCACCTGGCAAAATATTTCTCCCAGATTTTCCTAGAAAGTTATGAGCCCAGGCCCACAGTTGTCTGCTTTAAGTCAGATATAATTTGGTCTAATAAATGACTACTTGTTATTAACTTAGGGAGGGCACAGGACATCTTGAAATTTGGTTGGTATCCTATTTAAGAAAGAAAATATGAAATGTGATGTTTAGCTTTGGCTGTGAAGTTGTTAAACACATACACATCAGGACTGAGGTGCTCCCTCTTGGAGCATTTCTCCCTCATGCTAAGAGGCTCGTGAGAGTTTCCAGTGCGTGGAACTGTTAAAATCTCTTGCTTACCGATAAGACAGTTGAAGATAGTGCTGTTTTAAAGCATAAAACAGCCCTAAAAAATTAAAGCATAGTGACTAAACAAGTGTTGTTTCGACTCCTGACTAGCTTGAACACATCACTGAACTTCTGTGGGCCTCCGTGTGGTCGGGGCATCTGTTAATGGCAGGGAGTTCCACTTGCTGTTCCTCAGAGGCCCCTGTTTTGGGCACCCGTGGCCAAAACGGCCACTTAAAGTGGGTGGCAGCTGACCATGGCAGAGGGAGGTGACTCAGTTCGGATGCCCCAGCCTGGCTCCGTGGAGTCTCCTCAGCGCCGTCCGGCATCGTACTGAGGACTTGCGGGTGGGGCGTCAGGACGGAGAGGGCAGCTGTGGGCGCTGCAGGATCCCAGCCAGAAAGGGGCGGGGGGGGGTCAGTCAGAGCTCTTCCTACGCTTGCCTATGAAACAGCTCCCGTGTGAATTCCAGACAGAGCAGTCAGGGCCAAAGCAAACGATGTATCAGAAGGCTTGGGCTTGTTTCCAGAACCATAAATTTTCATTTTCCCCACTGTGTTCCTTGATGGAGTTCTTAATGGAAATAGTCTTCCTTGGGGCTTTCGTTGACGTCAGAGTCTTGTTTTTCTTTTAGAAACGTCTCAACTGACTGGATTTCCATGATTTGGCTCTCTTCAAAATACCCAGCATAGCCACTCCACCTTCCTTCCTCTTGAAAACGGGGTGCCCGCCTTCTCTTTAGCTGCTGTTGTCTAGAAAAAGGCTGCCACCCGACTCAAGAAATGTGCGAGAATTGTTTGTCCTTTCCCTTATTAAAGCTCAGTTTCCTTTTGGGCAAGGTTTCTATTTTCTACAGCCTCGGTGATTTTATCTGGAGGCCACAGGAAAAGGCGGCTCCCACGTGCAGCTTGCGTGCAGAGGCGTGCTGCTGTGGAAGATGTACCCAGGATCTTCAGATTTCTGGGCTCCGATGAGCGCTCTGCCTTGGAGAGCCCTTTGGCCTGTCGGGTGCATTCTTGAGCTGGTGTTGTAATTTGTCCTCTACCCTCTTTCCTCCCCGCTGCCTGCAAAGTCTAACAACTCTCGCTGTCTTTCTTGATTCCAGATCAGATTGACGAAAACCTCAAGCTGGCTCTACAACAGGACCTGACCTCCATGGCCCCCGGGCTCGTCATCCAAGTAAGCATGGCCACAGTGAGCACCCTCCGCCAAAGGGGCATCACCCACTCTTCCAAGGGATGCCCTTTCCGCGCAGGAAGATGAAGGGCCAGTGGGAGCTGCTTCTGTTGCTCACAACCCTCACCTTCCCATCACGTGCTGTTCTTATCCTTCCCCAGGCTGTGCGGGTGACCAAGCCCAATATCCCGGAGGCGATCCGCAGAAACTACGAGTTGATGTGAGTATTCCCTCTGCCTGAGCTGTACCCACCGCTCTCTCCCACCCCACCGCCCACCTCTCCCCGTCCCAGAGTTAACCGAAGCCATGCCAGGAGCGTATTCCCCTTCTGGAATGTTCGTTACAGCCCACCGCTCTGTAAGATGGAGCCGGTGCGCCAAGACAGTCGCCTGGGCTCCGGGACTGCGGTGGAGAGCCTCGGGAGAAGCCCGTTCAAGCTGTGAAGCTTTTCAAAGGGCCGGCGGGCATTGTTTGTGCTTCCTGGCTCGGGCCAAAGGCGACGGAGCGGAAGGGGGTTAAGTGGGCAGGCAGGTGCATTTTACCGAAATAAATTATGCTTTATTTCCCACAAATGAGTTATTTTGGAGGCAAAAGAGAGCCATGTTACTGTCAACAGATCTGCTTTTCCCTGGGACGTTGCACAGCCTTCCAGGAGAGAGGACGACCTTGCAGTTTGCCTCTCCTCAGCAGAAGTCTGGCTTCTCCGGGGGGTAGTGAAGTTCCTCGGTCACTCTTTCCATGGCGGCCTCAGAACTGCGTGCCTTTTCTGCCCTTCAGGGAAAGCGAGAAGACCAAGCTTCTCATTGCAGCCCAGAAGCAGAAGGTGGTGGAGAAGGAAGCTGAGACGGAGCGGAAGAAGGCCCTCATCGGTCTGAATGTGGTTCTGTGATCCCGTCACAGGGGGAATGGGGCTGGAGGGGGTGGCGGGAAGCTGCGAGGTAGCCTCGGGCACCGTTAGATTGCACGGCCCTCCAAACCCTGGCCAGGCGCAGGAGTGGCATTCGTACTCCCAGAAGCAAAGCTGAAGTCGTCAGATCACAGCCAGGGGCAGTGAGTTTTGAGTCTCCCCTGACATCTGAAGTGAAAGGCACCTTTCCTCTTAATTCATAGTGGATAATAATAATGGCTAATATCTACTGAGCAGGTATCAGGAGTCATGTGCTTTTCCAAGCACTTACATGTGAATTAGCTCACTCCTCATAACCACGAGGTGACGTAGGTTCTATCGTTAACCTCATTTTCCCCGAACCGGAGACCAGAGGGGTTAAACAACGTGCCCAGGGTCAAATGGCAAGTAACTGGTGGAAACGGGGTTCAGCCCCAGGGACTCTGTCCAGAACCACTACACCGGATTATCAGCAATTACTAACTGCTTCCCAAAGTGAAGTGGCGGGGAGCAACTATTTAGACAGTATCTTATTCCTTAGACCATCTGTTCAGGAGAAATCCCTTATGACTTGGGGGCGAAGTGAGGGCCTGCTCCTCGCTTCTGTCGGGGTCCCCCGGTCTCTCTGTTTACTGTGTTGTGCCGATGTCGTGACACTGCCCTCACTGGTATAGCACATGTGCCCATCGCAGGGCTCTCCCTCTGAGCTAACCCACCGGCCGGCGTCAGGGACTCAGGAAGGTCAAACAGTCCGGCTTTTGAAATAACCAGCGCTCTGAGCCTCTTCTCAACTTCATTACTACAGAGGCAGAAAAAGTGGCTCAGGTCGCAGAAATCACCTATGGGCAGAAGGTGATGGAGAAGGAGACGGAGAAGAAGATTTCAGAAATTGAAGGTGAGCACAGGTGAAGTGAATGCCCAAGTTTTCCTCACGTCCCACCTTGTGACGAGGGGGTGAGAGAGTCATTTCCTTCGCTCTTTCATTTTTGTTCTAAGATGTGATGATTTCTTTGGAAAATCGCTTTTTCTCTGTGCTTTGAGTTGAGTTTGGAGGAGATACAGGCCACGCTGGCATCAGTTTTCCACTTGAGAGAGCATTCGCTCACTCAGCAGATGTCCACTAGGCGCGCTCACGTGAGGCCTAAGGAAAAAGGAAGTCACTGAAGTCCCCGCTGTCTGGCAAGGGTCTCGGAGCCTTGGAAGTGAGCGAAGAGGTGAGGCCGGATAGTGCCTCCTCCCTGTGCCTTCCCTAGCCCCCCGGCACGTCAGCGAACACCCCAGCTGCGGCCTCTCCGTCGGCTCTCGGCATCCCCCATCGTGGATACCAAGGCAGGTGTGAAAAGGACACCTTTTCAGCATCACCAACACTGGAGCTGGAGAAAGAGGGTTTTCTTTGCTGCTTTTCTGAACTTTATTCACCTTCAGTTCCCTGCTCCTAAGCCCTCAGCTCATTCCCACCACCAACCCTTTCCTTCATGGGGTGCCTTAAATCAGGCAAATTCTAGGACAAAAATGGGCCCTCGAGGCCCAACTTCCAAGCGCTGTGCCCACTTGTACTCACTGTGGGGCCCATCGGGCTTTGCGGGGACCCGGTGAGGAGCTAGCTAGGATTTTACAGGTCAGTGGCACCTCAGTAGGGAGCTCTTAGCAAAACAAGACATTTTTATTTCTTACAAACACATGTCATCGGGTGCTAAGGCCACTTGAGCGGGCCGCCTGCAGCCAGCAGCCCAGCCGGACTCTGGCCTCCTTCGGCCCAGGGTCATGCAGGTGAGCAGGAAGAACCCACCCACGGACTGGCCGTCCTTCCCAGGCTTTTGGCTACCGATAGCACTCACAGGAGGCTGGCCTCATTCCCAAGGCAAGGGAGGAAGCATCACAAATTTAGCATCAGCTTGACAGAAAGCTGGTGTCAGCGGATTGAGGAAGTGTGTTGCGTGCGCCGTGGACGTTGAAATAGGCCTTCATCCGCACAGGTCTGGACCGCGGTGTGTAGTTGCCTTATTTACAGCTGTGCCAGCTTCACCACTGTTAACGAGGACCTTTTCGAAATGATCCATGGAAACAAAAAGGGATGCGAAGTTGGAGAGGGACGGGGCTGTTTTCTTTAAGGGGGGTCATCTCCAGCTGGGCTCCTGGGGTTTTGCTGTGCCTGCAAGAGGGGTGAGGTGGAGAGCTCTGAGGCTCCAGGTGGGGGCAGGTCCCACGCGGCTTCCAGGCCAAGGAGTGGCAAGGAGAGTACGCGCAGGGGAACCGGGAAGCGCCTTCTGGAGCCTGCTGTCAGAGAGGTTGCTGGGCTCAGCCTTAGTCCCCACCGCAGGGAGGTGCTGTCCAAGCACCTCTTCATCGCGGTTGATTTTCACCACGACTCGTGAAATAGGGAAAAACGCCGCCTTCTGCATTTCGCAGAAGAGGAAACCAAAGCACAGAGGCAAGAGAGCAGTGTCCCCGAGGTCACTGGGGCAGGCGGGGGAAGGGTCCAGGGCCCGTGTTCCGTTGGCCTCCGCCCTGCACTCACTCCCCTCTTGCCTGCAGACGCTGCGTTCCTGGCCCGGGAGAAGGCAAAGGCCGACGCGGAGTGCTACACCGCCATGAAGCTGGCCGAAGCCAACAAGGTAAAGCCCCGGGCCCCCCGGGGGAGGAGAGGGTCTGTTTGGCCTGGGGCTAATGTTGTCACCGCCAAAGCCCCTCCCGGCCAGGCCGCTGTGCTGTGGGGGTCGGGGGCTGCCCATCCCGCGCTGAGCCTCCGCAGTCTCATCACCGCGTGAAACACGAAACTGCTCGCGCTTGCAGCTCTGACCTCGCAGATCCGTTAGTGCCCCGTCACTCCGAGAACAGTGAGGCCAGGCAGAGTGGAGAGGGCGCGTCGCCTGGCCAGAGACCCTCTCCGTGTGAGAAGTGAAGGGTGCCCCCCAGAGTTTTCTCCCAGTCTCCACTCTGTTTGTTCCAGCTGAAGCTGACGCCTGAGTATCTGCAGCTGATGAAGTACAGAGCCATTGCTTCCAACAGCAAGATTTACTTCGGCAAAGACATCCCCAACATGTTCGTGGACTCTGCGGGCGGCCTGGGCAAGCAGTTCGAGGGGCTGGCTGACAAGCTGAGTTTCGACGACGAGCCCTTGGACGCAGACCCCGAGGAGAATTGAAAGTTTTTCGTGTACAACCTCGGATGACACTTACAAGAGATCTTTATTTTTGAATGACGAACCGGGATGCTCCTCCCTCCCACACCACCTGCTTCGACTCTCTTCCACGTTCTGTGGAGAAAAAAGAAGACATGGATTTAAATCTGTTCTCCTCCCGGGGAAGGGAGGGCTGGGATTGATGATTTGGGGTCTCATTCAGGTAAGCGGGTTGGGTGACGTCTGTTAAGATGGGTGAACCATGGGTTTGACCTTTGACGCTGGCTTCAGTAGGGATTCGATCATTACAGAGTGGGAGAGGGAGAGGCTGTCGCCTCCAGGTGATTTGCTTTCCCCGATTTGGGAAAAGGCGGTCCAGTTTTCTCACCTCTGCCTCCGAGGCGGGAGGTGAGTCCCCCTGAGCTGGGGGCGGACGGCTGCTGAGAACTTGGGCTTTGCTGGTATTTCTGGCGCATCACACGTGAGCTGTTTTAGCAGCGCGCTCTCTCGAGCCCTCACAAGGAAGGACGGGGCTAGGTTTTGCGAGCTCCCCTACCTCCTTGCCCAGGGCTTGAAGAGCGGTGATCTCGGACTACATTCCAGAGTCGGGATTGGCCGCCACTCACAATTCTTAAAACTCTTCACCTGTTCCGTGACTCGGTCCTTTTTTTCTTCCCCTCTCGAATCTGTTCGTTGATTCCACTCAGCATTAGGAAGATGGGAACAAACTACCCAAGTGTCTTACCAGCTGAAGGGGGGTCGTTCCGTCTCTCAGCCACCGTGGTACCTGCTTGGCCAACTGCGGATGTTCCTTGAGACCTAGCGTCTCTCACTGTGGAGGTCCTCTGGGAAGAGCTCCTCTAGGGGCGGAGGAAGGTCCCTGAAGGATCCCCTGGTCTTACAGCCTGTGCTGGCAGTCTGACAGAGTGATAAAAAGGGAGCCCACTGAGTAGCACAGGTTTTGAAATCCAGGGCGCCGGCAGCCACACAGGGGTCAGACCGAATGTTCTATCTCCAGAGACAGCTGTGGGGTACATGTCAAGAGTTCACACCCAGGTCCCTGGCTTGGAAGGGCTGCATCAAAATCTGTTCAAGTGTTTTGGGGTGATTTTTGTTTTGTTTCGTTTCTGATTGGGAGAATTTTGTGTCATTCTGGGAGATTTGGGACGGAGAAGAACAAACATGAAAGGAAGGTTTTCTTAAATCCTGAAATTGGAGTCTGGGGGGTGGGTCCAGCTTATGTAGGCCATGAGCTGTGTACCAGATGGGTAGGTTATCTCCGCTTAACTTGTTGGTGTTCTCCCTGACAAACTCGGGCTCGGGATCTGGCCTTGTTATTAGCTGCCCTCCCCACCCCCACCCCCACCCCCAAAGAAACTACCACGCTACCCCTTTTCCCTCAGTGATACTATGAACCATACCTTCTGGCACAGACGCCCACCTCATTTTTGGTCCTGTGCCCAGACTTCTGCTCTATCGAATGGCCCCAGAATTCGGGCCACCTTCCTCCCAAGTAGCAGCAGGCTTGTCGAGAGTTTGGGGAGCACTCAGCCTGCTTCGGTAGAAACAACATGTTCACTCCTCTCAATTCAAGCGTTGCCCTTCCCTGTTCTCATTTCTGGGACTTCAGAATTCTCAGACCAGTGGTCCTGGTCACACTTTGGGCAAGCAGCCACCTGTTCCTGGGATTGATGGATTTTAACGTGCTCGGAAGTGCTTGCGGAAGACAGTCTCCCAAGGCCAACATGGGGCATCCGTTAAGAGCTACTCATCCTCCGCCCATTTCAATGCCATTAATCCCTTGTTAGCAACAGGACACATGACATCTAGCATCCCGCACATATTCCTCTGCTCCCTCTACTCCGAGACTTGCTGCCTAGGCCTCAGAAAACACTACTGCAATAGGATAAAAAGCAAGGATCTCTCCGCCTCTGAATAGCACGTTTGCTCAGGTTCTTCTCTTGAAAGCCCAATACTAACATCCTGTGACAGCTTGTCCCTTCCACTAGATACACTTGAACCACAAAAGAGCCTCAATGAAGTCAAATCCTGCTGCCCCTCCCTCCCTCAGTGCTACTGTTGCTTCCTCTTTGAACAAAAAAATATAAATGTCATAGTGCCCCCCAGCTTAAATTCCGTGGTTATCTGCACCTGCCTGAATAGGAAAATCATGGAAGTCAGCAGTTTGCTCAGCACCGGACGACTAACCAATCGGTGCGACTCTGTCTTCGGCACTCACTAGAAAATCTGATCTTAAAACATTTGAATCCTAAACATGTAAAATGTGACAGCCTACACTTTTGTAGGCAGTAAAGTCATGGCTGCTATTTGTAAATGGAACTTCTATCAAAATACGTAACTGTTTATAAAATTCAGTTTTTTGTAGGATTTTTCCAAGGAAAAGTCACCTTGGTTGAATGTTTCTCATTAAACTTTACAGAAGTGGTTCATATTCGTACTGTTTTTAATCACTTTTTTAATATAAGGACAGAATATTTGCAAGGAAGCCAAAGTTTGTTAATAATTTTTATAAGACTAAAATAAAATAAATTTGAAGGGATCTGTGGTCATATTAACTTGAAGGAGGAAAAAAATAATTGAAAGAATTTTGGCAATATACTGATCCAAAAAAAAAAAAAGTTTTCTAAATGATCTGCTGTAATTTCTCTGGGTCTATATATCTTTCAGCACTGGTGACTTTGCCATTTACAGAGAGTGAGTAGTGAAAGATCGTAGTCTTCACTAACTTATCATTTTAAGTTTGATTGAAGATAAACCTCGAACCTCAGTTGGGAATAAACCTGTATTTTGGCTAGTGGCTCCTCTGTCTGTAAACTTAACGGGCTACTTCATCAGTTCTACTCAGTAGGGTTCGAGCCACTCTTTCTATTGCTTCCTTAGAAAAGATGTAGTAGTCAATCAGTTTGTGTTTGTATTTCTATTTCTTTTTATTTTGCTTTTGTGTAAGCTGGTGATTGAACAGTCAAAACTAATGCTACTTTCAGAGAGCCCCAACAGTTTAATGATCCCCTTTGCAAATAAGAAATGATTCTTGTTATATTAATCACTATAAATAATATGCTGGATTAACTACCTTGGGTTGACAGCTGGAGGCATTGTTTTAGACAACACTAAAAGTGTGAATTTATGTCTCAGTTTTATTTTGTCTTGCTAAATAAAAGTCATTCTTCTTTGTATTTACTTTTTTATTAAAGCGAAATTTAGCAATAGTTAATATTAGAATGGGTGATATAAAGAAATCCAATGACCCTCCTTAGCAAGTGGAGTGCATGATAACCCTAAAAATATATTCAGATGAATATCCTCAGTATCAATGTAGAAACAACAAATAACTAATTTGTAAACGTGGCATGATTCTTGGTAGGTGCTATGGAAATTGATCATCTTAAGGAATCCATCACTGCTGCAATTCTGGCCCAAAGGGTAGAGATACTTTCAGTTGACCCAAAACTCATTTTGATACCAATTCAGTGAGAAAGTCCCAGTCTCTACTCTGGAAAGTTGCCCAGCCTAAAACTGCCAAGTAAAATACACGATGCTTGGTCCAATTTGAATTTCATATAAACAACTAATAACTTTTAGTATGTCTCAAATACAGCAGGAGACATAGTAAAAAATCATTTATATGATATGCACATTTAACTGAATATCCTGTATTTTTATTTGCCAAACATGGCAACCCAAGCCCAGACTTTCTTGGGTTTTTTAACGGTGCTCTCAAACTTTCTCTGTTGGTGTGAAAGCCACATATGAACTTACAATTGAATAGGTAAGTTAAGAATGTAGTCCCTGGGGTTAGACTGCCGTGATTCAGATCCCTCCCTGCTCGACCACTTCCTATCTATATGGTCTTAAATAAATTCTTTACCCTCTCTGAACTTCAGTTTCTTCATCTATAAAATGGGTTGAGTGGATTAAATGAAATCCTGCCTGTGAAGGGGTTAGCACTGGACCTGCCGTGTATAACGTTTTCAGTTATCTGGGAAAACAGGCTAGAAAGCACACAGCTATTAAGTAAGTACCACTAAGTGGAAAATAAAATGTGATAACACAGAATAAGATTACAGATTGCATAGCGCAGAGAGGAAATAGGGAACATACTGGAATGCAGCAAACAGTATTGAGAATACATACATCTATAAAAATGTCATGTACAAAAGAATCAGGTTTGGCCCTCTTAAGAGGAATCCCCAGTTCGCTGGTAGGAAACCCCTCCTAGCAGGGGCGCCTGGGTGGCTCAGTGGGTTAAAGCCTCTGCCTTCAGCTCAGGTCATGATCTCAGGGTCCTGGGATGGAGCCCCACATGGGGCTCTCTGCTCAGCGGGGAGCCTGCTTCCCCCTTCTCTCTGCCTGCCTCTCTCTGCCTACTTGTGATCTCTCTCTCTGTCAAATAAAATCTTAAAAAAAAAAAAAGGCTAGCAAAACAAAAACGTTAAAACCACAATTTAAAAAGTAAAAATATAAAACCGGGGTGCCTGGGTGGCTGTTGGTTAAGTGTCTGCCTCTGACTCAGGTCATGATCCGGGGTCTTTGGATCAAGTCCCACATCAGGCTTCCTGCTCAGTGGGGATTCTGCTTCCCCCTCCACTTCTGCTCCCCCTGCCCCTGCTCATGCTCTCTCTCTCAAATAAACTCATTTTTAAAAATTAAAAAAAATTAAATAAAACTCATGAGTTGACCCCATAAAAGGCAGAAGGGGAGCTTAACGACTTCACTTTATAAAAGTTGCATAAGGTTTGGGTAGGTATTCTCTAGCTCCTCTGAGACCAGTGAAGAGGAAATTAGCTTGCACAATAGAGTATTTTAAAAGATTTCACTTAAGGTAAGATTGGCTAAAATTTGAATCAGGAAGAAGTAGTTGTGTGCAAACAGAAAATAAATCCAGGGATTAATATGAATAACATTTTTTTCTCTGATGATCTTCAGAAATTGGGGAGAGTCTATGCTGTTTGGGATGATTTCAATGTCATTCTTTCTATATGAAAAATCAAATCCTCTCTAAAGGTTGTGCCCAGGTCTGCAGTTCTAGAATCTATATTCACATTCCAAAAGCCAAATGTGACAGTATGTTTGCTGAAGGATTGTTGTCGTCTTTCTCCCTCAATTCATTTAAACTGGGACATGGGCATTATTTCTCCATTTCTCTTTAGAGCCAAGTAACCAGGCAACTGTAATTTTCTATTATTTTATCTTTTTTTATCCCCCAAAAGAATCATAGTAAGATCAGAAGGAAGCAGTTTTAAAATCCATGAATGTTTTTTCTCATAATTCAGGGCCTCAGACGACAGAGGTGCATGTTTTAAATGCTTGATGACATTTATGGTGATTAAGTATACTAGATTTTTATAAAATTATTTATAAAATCTGTTCCTCCGGGTATTTGGCTTTTTAATCTTTCTCTCTTTCTCTTTGTCCTTGCAAACTGTTGGAGCAATTTGAAGATAGTAACGGGTAGTGAAGTGACTGTGGACCTCCATTTTTCAAGGATTAGGGAAGAATGAAGTGTTGGATTAAATGGTTGATGTCGCAAGAAGTGGAAGAGAAGAAACTGAAAAAGAAAATAAGGAGAGGGGCGCCTGGGTGGCTCAGTGGGTTGAGCCTCCGCCTTCAGCTCAGGTCATGGTCTCCAGGGTCCTGGGATCCAGCCCCACATCGGGCTCTCTGCTCAGCGGGGAGCCTGCTTCCCCCTCTCTCTCTGCCTGCCTCTGCCTACTGTGATCTCTCTCTCTGTCAGATAAATAAATAAAATCTTAATAAAAAAAAAAAAAGAAAGTAAGAAAAGGAGAAAGAAATGGAATAAAATTCAACGGCATAGCTGAGAAGTAAAGACATTGAAAAATGTGAAATGATGAGACTGGGGTCACCTTGATCTTTTTGTCTTTGCTTCCATTTTTATAAGGTTATTGGAAGGTTCAAGGTGAAAAGCATCTTAGAAATGAATCCACAGTAAAGCCTGTCTTCTGCATCCTGGTCTCCCCCCAAGTTATCTTTACAGAGAAATGCCCCTGTATATGTTGACTGAATAGATAGGCAGGGTGGGGAAACTCACATTTGTTGAACATTTGCACTTGCTTTGGCGGAGCACTCTGCTAAGTGTCTTCCACCTGCTGTCTTGATTGATCCCCACTGCACCTGTGAAGGAGAGATTCATTTTATAGATGAAAAATTGAGAGCTTCAGTAACTTTTCTAAAATCACAGTTTAGTGAGGAAACCAAGATTCAATGTGTGTCAGCCCTATGCCACCACTACCCAATCTTGGCACCACCGTCCTTATTAACTTGAAATCTGAACACTCTTCTGATGCCTTTTTGGGAGCCACACACAGGTACAATATGGGGAACGGGGGTTGGGGAGGTTGACCCTAAAATTCCAAGGAAACACCTGACCTATTCAATGAAATCTATTAAAGGAGGACTCTTGCTTGTTGTCATAGGAATCTATACCCTTTAGTCTGATGAAGTATTTATGGTTTTTAAAACGTTTTCCAGGGGCGCCTGTGCAGTTCAGTCAGTTAAGCATCTGACTCTTGATTCTGGCTCAGGTCATGATCGGAGGGTGGTGGGATGGAGCCCTGAGTCGGGCTCTGCTGGGTGTGGAGCCGGCTTAAAGATTCTCTCTCTCCCTCTCCCTCTGCCCCTCCCTGCTTGTGCACTCTCAATAAATGAATGAATGAATGAAGTTTGAAGTAGCCTACCACTTTAAGTATGTCATGTTCACCCAGTCCTTTCTCTATATATCTCTTCAGAGGGTCCTGGTTACTGTAATAATCGCCTTTGTCCCTCCCCACACTGACTTCAGTCTGGCGCCTTTCAACTCGCTATCTCTACTGCAAACTATTCACACCATGAAAGGCTGTTCTAATCATTTTTTAATTGTTCTCATTTAATCAGGAGTAGAAATTATCAAGTCCAGAGCCATTTTATTTGAACACAATTACTATTAATGTCTTTGGCAACCCTAATTTACAAATAACCCAGTTACCTGCACCTGGTAAAAGAGAAACTAACCAAAAAGGAGTCCTTGATGGCAAGCACCCTCCCTTTTGCTCAAAAGTGATTTTCCCAGAGCACAACATATGAGATTTCATCTCAGCTCCTGGGGTCTGGGAAGATGGGGAGAGAAGAAAGAATATTGCTCTTTATTTTGTGAAGATTCGAAGTAAGCCGAGTGGTCCCAAGACAACCTGAGGAATAAACTGGCCTTTTCTCCAACATAGTAGCATCCCACTTCGTTAAATTGAAATATTTGGGACTCTTTAAGCCGTACAGCCAAAAGCACTCTCCTTAACACAATCGTTCTCTTTCTACGTACCCACAGCACCTACTATTGCACCATCTATCAAACTTTGTATTTTACTGTTAGCCTTTATATTGTTTGGCTCCTCCTCCCAGAGCTGGAAGCGGAGGACACTCAAGAATTGGACTGAATGTGTGCCAGGGTCCTGCTAGACCGTCTAAAGCAGTCTGTGCTCTCCTCCAGTAAGTTAGTGCTAGCTAGCCACAGGCGGCTACTGACCTCTTGAACTCTGGATAGCCCGAATTGAGGCATGCTGTAAATCAAAACCACACACCGAGTTTTGTAAATCAAGTACAATGAAACAAAATCTCCTGACGCCTGGCTGACTCAATGGGTAGAGCAAGGGACACGTGATTTTCGAGTTGTTAAATTCAAGCCGCACTAGGGTGTAGATTACTTAAAATCTTAAAAAAAAAAAAAATTTTGTTTTCCTATTGGTTGCATAGTGAAACCTTACTTTGGAGATACTGGGTTAAACGTATTCATGAGAATGTTTTACTTTTTATGTTCCTATTGGGAATTCTTAATTACGTGTGTGGCTCGCATGTTTCTATTGGACAGCACTGGTTTCAAGGATGACAAGAAGAAATATACATTTGAATGGGGCCATGTACTTTAGAAACAGTGAGTTGGGGGGGTAGGGATATGGACATTGGGGAGGGTATGTTCTATGGCAAATGCTGTGAAATGTTTAAGCCTGATGATTCACAGACATGTACCCTGGGGTACTCTGGGGTAAATAATACATTATATGTTAATAAAAAAAATTAAAAAAAAAAAAGAAACCGTTTTCTATCTTTCAACGGTTCTTCACAAGGCTCATCAGACACTGAAAGCCATGTCTCCCGCTCTGGCAGCTCCGAGCCCGGTCCCCGCGCAGAAATCTCAGTTCCCAGCTCTTTGAACGCCAGGGAAACGCAAATCTAGGGGGCATTTGGAAAAGGCCGAGGGCCCCGGAACAGGCCTTTTTTTTATTTTTTTCGTCAGAGAGCCCTTTTTTTTTTTTTTTTCGTCAGAGAGCTCCCACAGGGGCGGGGGCGGCGGCTCAGGTGGCTGCAGGAGAAAGGCTCGCCGGGGTGCACCGGAACCACTCCGGGGGGGGCCTGCACACCCCCACCCCGGCGTCCAGAGCCGTATCTGGCTGTGCCCAGCGGGGCCCGGGGCGCCCTCTCCAAGATGGCGGGCGCCGCGGGGCGGGGCCGCCCTCCATCCCGCCCTCGGCCCGCCCCTGACTCAGCGTCGATTGGGTGAGACGACTCGGTGGTGCGCGGCGATTGGACCACACGAGACGCGAGCTGGGCGGGACCGGAAAGCGGTCCCAGCCTGGGGTGCGGGGGCGTCTGGGCTCGGCGCTGATCCCTGGGGATGTGGAGAGCTGGCAGCATGTCTGCGGAGCTGGGAGTCGGGTTCGCATTGCGGGCGGTGAACGAGCGCGTGCAGCAGGCGGTGGCGCGGCGGCCGCGGGTGAGGAAGGAGACAGCGTGGGGACGGTGGGCGGCCGCTTTGAGGAGGGGACACCTGCGTGGGAATGGGTCGTCACGGTGACGCAGAAGGGGTCTCCCGGCGGGCCGGGAGCCGTCCTGCCGCCTTGGCGTCGGCGCGGGTTGCAGAGCTCCCGCAAGGCTGGCGAAGGGTTTCCTCAGCGACCTCGCGATGAGCCTGACAGGTTTTCTGGAGGTTGGCTCAGTTGGAGCAGAAGGTGTCCACTACCCGAGAAAATGATGTCGGTGAGATCGCGGCGGTTGCCCACTCCGCCTGGTGTAGGAGTCAGCAATCTTAGCGGACGGGAGCAGCGCCAGTCCTGTGGCCAGGGGCTGCAAGAGAAGACGTCTCCAAGAGCACCCAGAGAGGGCCGGGTCTCCTGAGGTCGCCTGTGTGGCAACGTCTAACGGCTAGTAGTTGCTCAGTAATTGTCGACACCGGAGCTGCGCTAGGACGTCTGGGGCAGGAGGGAGCTGACATCTAGTGCCAAGCAGTTTAAAGGGAGACTTTTTTCCCCTCTTATATTCTGTCTCCTCTTGGAATTTGATTAGATCGAGGGTCTATATTTGCTCCCCTCCTTGTAAGTTTAAGCTGAATGGTGTGGAGGGAGACACAACTGAACAGAAAGGTCAGAGTTTCTCTGATCAAGCATTTATGGTGTCAGAGTTCAGAATGCTGTCCTGGAGGCAGAAGACCTAGATTAGTGTAGCCTTTCCTTGGCTACTAATAAGATGTTACCTTGAACTAAGTCACTTAACTACTCTAGCCCTGAGTTTCATCTGCCATAGGCAATGGCTTTAAGCTCTGATTGCTTTAAGCTTCCTGCTGGCATTGATGTCCTGTGATTCTCAGTGATTCTCCCTAATACGCGTCACTCTGGGAGGTTCTCCCAGCACAACTCCTCAGGCGGATGGGCTGCTTGTTCACTTTTCCCTCTGGAAATCATCAGTTCATCAACATAATAAAAGAATCTTATGACTCATGACACAGTCTCACAAAAGGCATCCTTTATGCATCCCTCAGAAGGAAGAGGAAACTTCTTGCTAATCTGAGTCTTCAGGGCCTTTGAAAATAGTGATTCTCATAAAATTAGCCATCACAATCATATTAGAAAAAAGCCAAGGTTTCTTTCATGGCATGTTCAGAGACCTGAGATTCTGCCTGTTTTAAGCCCGTTCAGTGAGGGGGTTTTCTTAGCAGCGAAGTAATCCACATGAATGGAGGACGCATTGTGCCTGAGTTGACGTGTCCCTCATTCATTTCTACTGAATCTCTGTGAGTGTATCATTGCTGCCCTCCTAGAAAGATGAGTCTCTGCTTGGTTTTACACACAGGCAATAAAAGAGATATTTGGGGGAAAAAAAAAAAGAAAGAAAAAATACAGTGATTCTGTAAAAATTGCAGAGGGTGACAGGGTACAAGAAAACTGAGCTGTATGAGGATAAGTGAATCTCTTGTTGCCTCTGTATATATTTTGTTGCAGAATGCAGGGAAGCCCTGCTTTTCGTGTGACGGCTGTCACAGGAGAGTCATATGGGCGTAACCCTGAGTCCGGAGATTTTGGTGTCCCTGCCTCAGTTCTGTTACTGGTTCTTGATCAGATTGCACAGTAAATTACATAACTACCCCACACAGGCCACTTTGGAAAGTGGAGGGCAGTATTAATTAATATACCAGGACCAAAGTGAGTTCCTAAAACTTTGGAGTTTCAGAAGCCAGCAGGGGCATCCCCTCTAGTCAGAGGGTAATGCTTTCCCTTAATGAAGTGACTCTTAAATCTCCAACCTTAGTATGCAAGAGCGTCATCTGGAGAGTTTGTTTAAAAAGCAGATAGACTCCAGCCCCAAAGATTCAGATTCAGTTGGTCTGGAGTGGTACCCAGAGGATGCTGATGCAGTTGGTCAAAGACCGCATTTCAAGGAAATACTGCTTTTACTTACCTTCCCAGTTCTCCTGAGAGAGATTACACGTTCAAGTAGCTAACACGGGGTGCTTGGGTGGCTCAGTGGGTTAAGTGTCTGCCTTTGGCTCAGGTCATGATCCCAGGGTCCCAGGATCGAGCCCCACATCAGGCTCCCTGCTCAGTAGAGAGTCTGCTTCTCCCTCGGCCCCTCACCCGCTTGTGTGTGTGCGCGTGCTCTCTCACGCTCTATCAAATGAATAAGTAAAATCTTGAAAAAAAAATAAAGTAGCTAACACCCTAGATTTGGATGCCATACATCCGAAAGACATTTGATCAACATTATTTGATACTGGTCTCCCTCCAGTATTGAAATAATGGAGCTTACTGAATGTCAAATTAAGACCTACGCCAATTGATTCTACGGGCTCCATCTTAACAGAACTTATTGGGATAATATTCCTAAACATTCACTCATTTGGCTCTTTCCCTCTTGGCAGGATCTCCCAGCCATCCAGCCCCGGCTAGTAGCAGTCAGCAAAACCAAACCTGCAGACATGGTGATTGAAGCCTACAATCACGGCCAGCGTACTTTCGGGGAGAACTATGTAAGAGTCCTTTCCCAGTCTACCTTTGGAAGAGTCGTGATTGCCAGGCTTCTGACTCATTCTGTTTTTACCCTCTAGGTTCAAGAACTGCTAGAAAAAGCATCAAATCCTAAAGTAAGTGGATATCTGAATTCTGGAGTTTGTATCTAATCTTGGCCCTTCAGCTGAAAGTTAGACACATTTTGGTGGTTGAGTTTTACAGGAGGGTCAACTGGTGGTAGAAATGTCTACAATCACCTTGAGCTCCAAATATTTCTCAACTAGATTTTCTTTCTTTAATAAAACTAAGACTATAATTTTCTCCTTTGCAGCTTTTTGGATGTGGTGATTTAGGAGCTTGCTATAATCCTGGGTCCTTTCGAGATTTGAAAGCTTTAATCAGTTCATCCTTTATTTTTTGTCATTATTGTTGTTTTTGTTTTATTTTCTTTGAAGTAGGCTCCACACCCAATGTGTGGCTTGAACTCATGACCCTGAGATCGATAGTCATGTGCTCTACTGACTGAGCCTGCTAGGTGCTCTATAATCAGTTCGTCTTTAATGGATGATATCTAAAAGATGGAGGGAGCTGATGGGAACAAGCAAGAGAAACAGAGTAGAAGCCTTAGGTTTTTCTCTAAGTATCCTTCCAAGCCTGGCCGAAGATGGTGATAGTGGTTCATTGCATAGACATGAAAAGACAGAAGGGAGTGTGTAAGGTATTTGAGCCAGCAAGGTCTTCATAAATTCTAAGTCAAACATACTTACCTTTTTCTCTTCAGATTCTGTCTTTGTGTCCTGAGATCAAATGGCACTTCATTGGCCACCTACAGAAACAGAATGTCAACAAATTGATGGGTAAGATAAAATTCTAAATATGAAGACAAAAATCTCTCTGTCGTTATATTACTTACACTACTTTCTGTGGAAAAGGGAACAGCTTTTAGAATAGTCCTAATTCACCATTTGTGTTTTGGAGTTTTTTGGGAAAAGAAATCTAAATCCTTCGTATAAGGAAAAAGCCTCATACCAAGAGCAGTTTCTGCATTGCATTCCTTTGCACCTTTATAAAAAATCAGCCATCTGTGGGTTTACTTCTATTTACTCTGTTCCACTGATCTATTAATCTACTTTTACACTGGTAGCATGCTATTTTGATTTACTGGAGCTTTATAATCATTCTTGAAATTGAGTACTGTTGGTCCCCAACTTTGTTCTTCTTTTTCAAAGTCATTTTGGCTATTCTAGATCTATCCATATTTCCATATAAACCATTTATCATTTCCATATAAACCAATTTGTCAATTTCTATCAAAATAAGACAAAACAAATGTCCTGCCACGTATTTGATTAGGATTGCATTCAATCTTTAGATCAATTTGGAGAACATTGACATAGTAAAAATACTGAATCTCCCAACACATAGATGGGGTATAGCTGAGTGTTTCTTTAGGTCTTATTTAACTACTCTCTGTAATGGTTTGTAATTTTCATTGTGCAGGATTTCCTCATCTTTCATCTGATTTATATCTGAGTTTTTCTTATATTTTGATACTATCTCTTGATACGATTATTGATGCTGTTACTTCAGTTTCTGATTGTTGCTAATATATAATACAATTAATTTTGTATATTCATTTTCTATCCTGCAACTTTGTTAAACTCATGCTAGTAGTTCTACTTATTCTAGTAGTTTCTTAGTAGTTTGTTTTGTTTTGCTTTGTTTTTCTTAGTAGTGTTTTAAGTTCTACTTACTCTTTTAGGGTTTGTTTTTTTTGTTTGTTTGTTTTTGCAGATTCCATAAATTTTCTACATAAACAATTATGTTACCTATGAACAAAGACCATTTCCAATCTGGATGCCTTTTATTTCTTTTTATCTCCAGTACAGTATTGAATAGAAATGCTACAAGTTCACGTGCGTATTTTTCTTGATGTTCTTTATCAGAAGGAGGGATTACCCTTCTAATCCTAGTTTCCTAAGAGGTTTTATCAAGAATCAGTGTTAGGGTGCGCCTGGGTGGCTCAGTTGGTTGAGCAACTGCCTTCGGCTCAGGTCATGATCCCGGAGTCCTGAGATCGAGTCCCACATTGGGCTCCCAGCTCCATGGGGAGTCCACTTCTCACTCTGACCTTCTCCCTTCTCATGCTCTCTCTCACTCTCTGTCTTTCCTAATAAATAAGTGAATAAACTCTTTAAAAAAAAAAAAAAAGAATCAGTGTTAGTCACATGCCTTTACTGCATCCATTGAAATGATCCTACGGGGTTTTTTTTTTTTTTTTTTCAGTTTATTAACATATTGAATTACATTTATTGATTTTCAAATGTTAAACTATGCTTACATTCCTAGGAATAAGTTCACCTGGTCAGGCAATATTATCCTTTTACTGTAATGTTGCATTTGATAAGTTTTGCTTAGAATGTTTGCAACTACCTTCATAAGGAACATTGGGCTGTCGTTTTCTTGTAATATCTTTTTTTAGGTTTAATAACAGAATTATACTGGCCTCATAAAATGAACTGGAAAGTATTCCCACTGCTTCAATTTTTTGAAAGAGTTTGTATGGAATTGGTATTGTCCCTTTCCTAACTGCTTGGTAGAATTCACCAGTGAGGCCTGGAGTTTCTTTGTAGGCAGGTTTTTAACTATTTCAGTTTTGTTAATAGACTGACTTTACATAATCTATTTTTTCTTAGGTGAGCTTTGTTACTTTGTTTTCTGAGCAGTTTGCCCATTTCATCTAAAGTAATGAATTTATGAGCAATTAAGTTGTTTGTAGTATCTCTTTATTATCCTCTTAATATCTGTAGAATCTATAGTGATGTCAACTCATTCCTGATGTTGGTAATTTATCTTCTTTTTTTTTCCTAATCCATCTGACTGGAGGTTTATCAAGTTTTCAATCTTCTCAGAAAACTACTTTTAGTTACATTAATTTTTCTCTGCTGGTCTATTAGTATAATATATAAACAAAAATAATGATGTATTACAGGATTTATAACATGAAAAAGTAAAATGCATTGAAACGATGACATACAAAATGAAGTAAGAAACAGAAGTACACTATTGTAAGGTTCTTTAAACTTTATATGAAGTGATATGACACCATTTTAAGGTAGACTGTGTATAAGTTCAACTTTAAAGCAACCAATAAGGGAGCCTGACTGGCTCAGGTGGTAAAACGTACAACTTGATCTCGGGGTCATAAGTTCAAGCCTCACATTGGGCCTGGAGCTTACTTTAAAAATAAAATAAAGCAACCAATAAAATAACACAATAGAAAATTATAACTAATAAGTCAGCAAAGGAGATAAAGTGGAGTAATACAAATACGTGAAATCATACCTCGTTGTGGTTTGATTTGCATTTCCCTAATGACAAATGAAGTTGAGCGTTTTTTCATGTGTTTATTGGCCATTTGTATATCTTTGGAGAAATGTCTATTCAAATCCTTTGTGTGTTTTTTAATTGGGTCTTTTTATTATTGAGTTGTAAAATTTTTTATATATCCTAGGTACCAGTCCTTTATGCTGTATATGATTTGCAAATATTTTCTCCCATCCCATGGGTTGTCTTTTCACTCTCTTTATGGTATCATTTGTAGCCCAGAAATCTTTCTTTTGATGTACTCTAGTTTATCTCTTTTTTCTTTTGTGTCATGTGCTTTTTGGTACTAAGAAATCCAAGGTCACAAAGATTTTTTTTTTTTTTTAAGTAATCTCTGTGCCCAATGAGGGGCTTGAACTCTCAACCCTGAGATGGAGAATCAGATGCTCTACCACTTGAGCCAGCCAGATGCCCCCAAGGTCACAAAGATTTGCTTCTGTTTTCTTCTGAGAGTTTTAAAGTGTTAGCTCTTACCTTTGGGCCTTTTTGAGTTAATTTTTATGTATAGCCCAAGGAAAAGAGAGGTGCCACTTCATTCTTTTCCATTGAACTTTTTTGCACCTTCACCTTTATTTTTCAAAGATATTTTTGCAGGCTATAGAACTCTAGCTTGACAGACACTTCATTCAGTACTTTAAAGATACTGCTCCACTGTCTTTACTTACACTGTTTCCTATGAGAAATATAATGTGATCCTTATCTTTGTTCCTCTGTATGTAACATGTTTTTTTTTTCCTTTAGCTACTTGCAAGATTTTCTTGTTATCACTGGCTTTGAGCAATTTGATTATGATATGCCTTGGTGTAATTTTTTTTTTTCCTCACATTTCTCGTGCTTGGGGTTCATTGAGCTTCTTGGATCTGGGGTTCTAACCAAGTTTAGAAATTTTTCAGCTATTGTTTCTTCACATGTATTTTCTGCCTCCCCCTTTCTCTTCTCCTTGGGGAACTCCAGTTCCCTATTAGTCTGCTTGAGGTCATTCCACAACCCACTGATGCTCTTTTAATTTTTATGATTTTTTTTTTCCTTCTCTGTGTTTCATTTTGGATAATTTCTTCATGGTAACTAAGCCTTTCTTTCGCATTGTCTAATTTGCCATTAATCTCATCAGTGGATTTTTCATCTCCTACATTGTGGTTTTCATGCCAAAGTTCAATTTGAGTCTTTTTATATCTTCCGTGGCTCTATTTTTTATATATGGCACACAGTTATAGTAACTGTTTTAATGTGCTGCCTACTAATTCCATCATCTTTGACAGCCTGGGGCAATTTCAGCAGATTGATTTAACCCCTCATTATGTATCATATTTCCTGCTTCTTTGAGTATCTCTTTTTTTTTTTTTTGGACAGCCAAACATTGTGAATTTTCTTGTCAGGAGGTGGTCATTTTCGTATTCCTGTAAATATTTTTGAGCCTTTGTTTGGAACACAGTTAAGTTATTGGGACGCTTTGATTTTTTTCGGTCTTGCTTTTAAGATTAGTTCTTGTAAAAAAAAAAAAAGAGATTAGTTCTTGTGACTGGAGCAGAGCTCAATCTAGGGCTAATTATTCCCTATTACTGAGGCAAGGCCCTCTGTGTACTCTACCCGGTACCTGTCTGGTGGGAATAGGCGCTGTTCCATCCCCTCTGTGAACATCAGGCACTGTTTCTTCTAATCCTTTCAAACGGTTCTGTCCTCACCAGGAGTGATTTCCTTACATGCACGTGCCGATCTGTATCCCGCCGAGTTCTGGAAGGGAGCCCTTCACAACTCATGAGTGAGCTCTCTTTGTGCAGCACTCTCCTCTCCCGAATTCTGCACTGTGAACTCTAGCTGCTTAGTCTTTCCAGATTCTCAGTTCATGTCCTCAACTCAGGTCCACACTCTTCCTGCATTCCCCTTTCCCGTGCCACATTCTAGAGACTTTCTAGGCAGAAAGCTGGGGCAGTTGTGGGGCTCACTTCATTTGTTCCTCATCCCTCAGAGATCACTATCTTTCATTGCATAATACTAGTTCTTTTAAACCACTATTTTCGTATATTTTGTCCATTTCGATGTTTAGGTGGGAGGGTAAATCTGATCCCTATGCTTTATCTTGTCGGAAAGCAGAAGTCTATTATATTATTTTTAAAAGCTATTTTGTATTAGGTGTGGGGGAAGTAGGGAGTCTATTTATACTTAACAAGTGGCAGCAAGACAATCAGCTTTTTATTGGAGAAATAATTAGGTTCCCTTCCTCACAGTGTAAATTCCAGTGAGATTAAAGAATCTTAACTTGAAAATCAAAATTATGAAGTATTAGAAGAAAAATAGGAAGATATCTTTATTTTTTCAGGCTGGTAAAAGACCTTTCTAAGTAAAACATAAAGTCTGGAAGCCATTAAAGAAACAATTAGCACATTTGCTTACACAAAAATTAAAGCTTTCTATATATCAAAGCAAAAGGGAAGCACAGATTGGTAGTACTATAATAATTTTTTTTACGATTTTATTTATTTATTTGACACAGAGAGTGAGATCACAAGTAGGCAGAGAGGCAGGCAGAGAGAGAGAGGGAAGCAGGCTCCCTGCTGAGCAGAGAGCCCGATGTGGGGCTCAGTCCTAGGACTCTGAGATCATGACCTGAGCCAAAGGCAGAGGCTTTAACCCACTGAGCCACCGAGGCGCCCCAAAATAATATTTTCTAAAAGGGGAAGAGGTTAATGTCCATAATGTATAAAGAGTTTTTTTTTAAAGATTTTATTTATTTATTTGACAGAGAGAGATCACAAGCAGGCAGAGAAGCAGGCAGAGAGAGGGGGGGAAGAAGGCTCCCCGCCGAGCAGAGAGCCCGATGTGGGGCTCGATCCCAGGACCCTGAGATCATGACCTGAGCTGAAGGCAGAGGCTTTAACCCACTGAGCCACCCAGGTGCCCCGAATTTTTTAATGCATAAGAAAAACAGGGAAAAACTAAGAACAGGCCATTTATAAGGATAAAATATACAAAAGACCAGTAATCAAATGAAAAACGCTTATCCTCAGTAAGAGAAATGCAAAATACAATAACAAATTCTACTTTTCACCAATCAGGTTTGCAAAAAATAAAAAGTCTGCTAATATCCAATGTTTTGAGAACATGAGTAAATAGGAAGATTCTAAAATGGTTGGGCTTCTTTGGATTCTAGTATCTAAGACAGTTTTAATCGTATTTCCTCCTTAACCAGTAATTTCAGTTCTTGGAACTCATGTATCCTATAGCAACTTGTATGTGTGCACAAAGATCTGTTTCTAAGCTTTGGTTTTGTAGTAAAAAAAAAGTGTCTGTTAATAAGAACAGTGTTAAGGAAATTGTGATCATCTGTGCTGTGGAATGTTGCAGTTGTTAAAAGTACCAGTAGATTTATGGTACTAATGTAGAAAAAATCTCCAACATGTATTGCTAACTGAAAGCAAGCAACCCATAAAACATTTACTATGATCCGGGGCGCCTGGCTGGCTCAGTCAGTGGAGTGTGCGACTCTTGATCTCGGGGTTATAAGTTCAAGTCCCACATTGGGTGTAGAGAATACTTAAAAATAAAATCTTTAGGGGAAAAAAAAAAACAGTATGATCCCATGTACATGTTATTTCAAAAAATAACAGGAAATTATACATCTGGGGGGGGTGTACGTGATTGGATGGAAATACACTAAAATAGATCTGGAAGAATCCTCAGCCCAGTGGTAATAGTGGTAGTTTCTAGAGTGAGAGGCTTTGAGTTTTTACTGCATATACTTCTATATTGCTTTTTTTTTCTCCACATTAAACATATCTACTTTTGGTCTGTTTTTTAAATACATATTTTTTAAAATGAAGTCGCCTGAACTCAAATTCAGCATTAAGAATATGGAGTCATGGAGGGAGCCTGGGTGGCTCAGTGGGTTGAGGCCTCTGCCTTCAGCTCAGGTCATGATCTCAGAGTCCTGGGATCGAGCCCAGCATCGGTCTCTCTGCTCGGCAGGAAGCCTGCTTCCCCCTCTCTCTCTGCTGCCTCTCTGCCTGCTTGTGATCTCTCTCTGTCAAATAAATAAATAAAATCTTAAAAAAAAAAAAATACGGAGTCATGGGATACCTGGGTGGCTCGGTCGGTTGAGCCTTCTGCTCAGGTCATGATCCCAGGGTTCTGGGATTGAGCCCCACATCAGGCTCCCTGCTCAGTGGGGAGCCTGCTTCTCCCTCTGCCTGTTGCTCCCCTTTCTTGTGCACCCTTGCTCTCTCTTTCCCTCTCACACATACACAAATAAATAAGTGAAAAACCTTTAAAAAAAAAAAAGTGGAGGGGCGCCTGGGTGGCTCAGTTGGTTGAGCAACTGCCTTCAGCTCAGGTCATGATCCTGGAGTCCCGGGATCGAGTCCCACGTTGGGATCCCAGCTCCATGGGGAGTCCGCTTCTCACTCTGACCTCCCTTCTCATGCTTTCTCTCTCACTCTCTCTCTTTCCCAATAAATAAATAAATAAAATCTTAAAAAAAAAAACCCGGAGTCATGGGGCACCTGGGTGGCTCAGATGGTTAAGCATCTGAGCATTCGGCTCAGGTCATCTCAGGGTTCCAGGATGAAGCCCCATGTTGGGCTCCCTGCTCAGCAGGAAGTCTGCTTGTCCCTCTCCCTCTGCCCACCCCCCCCAACACTCTCTCTAATAAATCTTTTAAAAAGATATGATGGAGTTTGCCATCGTTTAAATCACAGCCCTAATATTTGTTAGTTTTGTAAACTTGAATAAACTTTATCCTTTCTGAGCCTCAGTTTCCCCATCCGTAAGGTGGAGGTAATAATAGCGCTTCCTGAACCATGTTAAAGATTAAAAAGCAGTAATGCACGTACACTCGTTAGCAAATTGCCTGTTTGACAAGAGCGAGCTACTGATGTTGCTGCTTCTGTCTTTGTTGTTATGTATCTGAGGCAAGAGTGATGATACTTCACACCACATGCATCTTTGGGAAAGGGGATGGTTTCGATGACGTCAGCGTCTCCCTTCGCTGTCATTCTGGCGTCCTTGTTGAACCAGAGCACCCCCATCCCACAGTTTAAGAACATGGCGTTACCATGCCAAGCAAGCACTGGGGCCTCCATGGTTATCCTTTATTGTCGTCTTGCCCCGGTTCTCGCAGCGTGAGCTGAGGCGTGGTCTCATCAAGCCTGCTCTTGGGAATCTGCACAATTTCCAACCCTCTTGAATGCGTGTGCCTCCTGGTCGCGGTAGGTCACTGTTTCCCTGACTGGTCCTTTCCGATGAGATAGCAGTGGGCCGACGTTCAAACTGACATCTGGTAAAACTGTCTCATAAGTCTGAGCATAAGTCTGTCTTGTTCTTTTTCTGGGAAATAGGTCTTCCATCCGCCAAGTCAAAAGGCTTGGTTATATGTTGCTTGCTGCTGTCGGGTGAGTGAAGAATTACCTTGCCTCTTTCTCGTTACAGCTGTCCCCAATCTCTTCATGCTGGAAACAGTGGATTCTGTGAAGCTGGCAGACAAAGTGAGCAGTTCGTGGCAGAAAAAAGGTTCTCCTGAAAGGTTAAAGGTTATGGTCCAGGTGAACACCAGTGGGGAGGAGAGTAAGTGACCCGACCTGAATTGTAGATTTTTCTTCCCTTAGTACGGGTGAAGGTCAGGAAGAATGGCAGGCCTAAGGCTGTAGAAGGAAATCACAGGCCTTTAAGTAAGCTGTTTTCTGTAGGATCTAGATGGCACAAGGACATCTAAGCCAGTCCACGTATAATTCCTTCTTAACGTTGTGGTTTGTTAATTCTCAAATTTTGGTGGCCCAGAATAGGACAAGCCAGGAAGGGGACTGTAACTTCCATCTCCTGAAAATTCCTCTAAGTCCATCACTCCTGAGAGAGAAGTCATAGTACATGTGTAAGTAACACTCAGGTGTTAAAAAAATTACTTGGTGTTACGTCGGGGGAGAATAGAAGGGAGTCACTTGAGCATCAGTTAATGAATCCCTCTGAGGGATTGACGGTAACTAGTGAACAGACAGGAGCTTTGAAATCAGACCTCGGCTTTGAGCCGTTGCACTTGCCAGCGCTGTAACCTCAGGCGAGCTACCTGACCTCTCTGTACCTCTGGCACACGCAGCGGTGCCCCCGTCAGAGGGTGTGGCGAGGACTGAAAGTGGAAATGTGGGCGGGGCTGCCGGCCTGGAAGCCTGCTCAGCTTACGTGTTCACACTTGTTAACAGTTTAGTGTTCACACACCGGTGGTCGTTTGCTGACGACCAGCAGAGCCCCAGGATTCACCAAACCGTGACGGGAAGGAACACAGTGCCGGCTGTCTGCCGGATAGGCCCTGGGGCCGGGCTTCCTGGCTTTACATCCCAGTGGGGCGGTTTCTAGTCGTGGGTCCTTGGACAAGGTACTGAGCCGCCCTATGCCTCAGTTTCCTCATTTTTAGAGTGGAGATAGTAAGAGTACTTACCACATAGTTTTGTATTAAGAGAAGAGCTCTTAGAACTTGGCACATGTGCCTGACACATAAGTGTTCTGTAAATAGTGACAATTTTTACTTCTACATGCACCTAGATTATATACTACGTTATCAGCATAGGTACGTCTGAAACTGGCTCCAGGTGAAGTCTGTGACAGCATTTCTTGATAATTAGCTATATTAGGCTATAATTAAAAATTAAAGTGAACATTCACAGCATCTCCATTTGATAAATGAGGGAAAGAGAATATCTGCATTCCTTATAACTGCAGGACAAATAGTCATTTGCTGCAGATTGCTCCTCCTTTGGTTAATTAGCAAGTTCCATTAAATTTTACAAATACATAGTGAAAACTGGGGTATATATACCTTATTTTAAAATGTTTACAGCTCTAATAAATTAATGACTCTGTAGAAATACCATAGCTAGGAAAAGAATTCTCCAGTGGATCTAGCATTTTGACGATATGAATCTTCTTGGTGTCCCAAGAAAGGCAGTATTTTCTTCTCTTCCCTCTGCTCTAGCTGTTCTCAGCTCAGATCACTGAGATTCAGATGATTATTACTCACTTCCTGACCAGAAGGGACGCAACATAGACAAAGGCCACAAAAATAAAATTATTCTTTAGGACTTAAGGATAATTTCAAGAAGTCCTCTAGCCTGAAAGTCACCTCCTTTGTTATAAGGAAGGGATGAAAACGAAACCTTCTTCTGGCTACTTCCAACATGTCGGTACAAGTGTCTTGTGTCCCTTTTTCTGAAGGTAAACATGGCCTTCTGCCTTCTGAGACAGTAGCCGTGGTGGAACACATAAATGCCAAGTGCCCCAGCCTGGAATTCGTGGGGCTGATGACCATAGGAAGCTTTGGCCACGATCTCAGTCAAGGACCAAATCCGGACTTCCAGGTACCAGGGGGCCAAGGATGGGGGGATTCCTCGCAAGTTAAGGAAGCATCTTAGTAAAATGCTGTCTCAGGACTGGCTGTCGTGATGAACTTCGGAGACATCCCAGATACCGCCTGTTGGGGGTTGTAGCCCTTTTCTGAACTCTTCTCATAAGGAAAGGAGGAGACAGGTTTCCAAAGCCCCAGAGACCTTTCTCAGCCCCGCCTGAACCTGGCTAAAACACAGTCTTCAGAGAAAACGAGTTCTTTTCTTCCTTTTCCAATAGCTGATCGTTTGGGGGGTTTTTTTGAAAGTAGGAGCTTTTGCTAAAAAACTCTTTTGGTAACTTCTGAAAAATTTGACAGGCCTTGAAAGCACAAGGAATCAATAATCTTTGGCAGAGCATGGAGAAGGCAACCTTGGAGAAGGCAGGAGTAAAATAAACGTCCCCCTTGTCTCTCTGGCAGGTGTTACTGTCCCTCCGGGAGGAGCTGTGTCAGAAGCTGAGCATGCCCACCGAGCAGGTTGAGCTGAGCATGGGCATGTCCGGGGACTTCCAGCACGCGGTGAGTGTCCCCCTGGGGGCCTCACCCGCCTTGAGGGGAGGGCCCAAGAGGCCATAGCACAGAGCGGTTTTTGCCCGAGAAACCTTTGAAAAAGCCTCATCGTAGCAATAGGGTCCCAAGTAGCAGTGGCTCTCCCCTGTCCCAGCATCCCTCACCCCCTTCTTGCTTGAAATTAAATGGATAGAAATGATAGCTTGACACATAGTTTTTTAAAACTCAATATAATTTCTAAAGAACTAAGAAGGGCCGCCTGGCTGACCCAGGCAATAGAGCACATGACTCTGATCTCAGGGTCATGAGGTCGAGCCCTACAAGTGGGTGTAGAGATTACTTAAAAATAAAGAAAAAAAAATTAAACTATAATTTCTTGAAGCTTATTTATTTATTTATTACATATGCTTTTTTGGAATAGTCAATAACTTGATAAAGTGCTAAAAATCAAAGTATAAACTTGACCTTGCACATCCAGTAGTTGCATTCTTCGAAAATCACATAAAACAATGCAAAAATACTTTGTGTTTATAAGTATGATGGAATTCGATCATGTGCTCAAACAATCAGAAGGAGGTATTTTTTTTTATAAAGATTTTATTTATTTGTTTGTTAGGGGGAGAGAGAGAGCACAAGCAGGGGGAGCCGCAGTCAGAGGGAGAAGCAGGCTCCCCACTGAGCAGGGAGCCCGATGCGGGGCTTGATCCCAGGACCCTGGGGTCATAACTCGAGCCGAAGGCAGACACTTAACCAACTGAGCCGCCCAGGCGCCCTAGGAGGAGGTTTTTTCACCTACCTAATCATGGAGCACCAGGAAGGGCCGTGGGCTGTGAGACCTGTCCATTGGGCCACCATGTCTCAGTCACAGTGTGACCTCTCACATCCCGACCCCAAGTACGCGGCAGTCGTCTTCCCTAATCACGGTGACAGCTACGGACACGCTTACTGATTTCTCAGACACACCATGGAGGTAGGATCACCCCTGGGTTAACCACTGCCCCATATTCCTCTTGAGCTGCGTTAGCGTCATTCTTTGTAGAAGCCCCTCGAGAGCCATAGGGACAGGCACGGCTTCAGCGTTGGCTGCCTGATTTCAAACTCAGGCCCCGATACTTTCTCTTCTTTCCCGCAGATTGAAGTAGGATCTACGAATGTCCGAGTAGGAAGCACCATTTTTGGAGAGCGGGATTACTCCAAGAAGCCTGCGCTGGACAAGTCGGCAGCCGACCTGAAGGCGCCAGTGGAGGTGGCGCAGGCGCACTGAGGCCAGGCATGGCCAGGAGGACAAGCTATGCACTCAGCTGGATTTCCATCTCGATGTTCCCTGTGTTACAGCACAGCCGTGCTCTCCTTGTGACCCGCAGAGAGCGTGCTGATGATGACGTATGTGGATGGAAACCATCTGTACTTAGTATCTGACCCAAGAAGTTCACTTCAGGTAGTGGCTTTGGATTGGGTCTGAGAAATCCAGACATTTCTGCAGAACAGATATCAAGTCAATAGCCAGGAATCGAGTTCAGTTTCAGATCTCGCCCAGGAAAACCAACCAATTCATGAATGCCTTTCCCGGGTTAAAATGTGGCCACTGATGCCTATAATCACCAGAGTGAAAGAGATTCCCATTTGTCATCCCCTTTCATAGAAAATTCTCTTCATACAAACCCCTAGTGAGTAACTGTCTTTCCTGCTCCGGAGCAGTGATTGCTGCCCCCAGTTCCCACCCCGCCCGGTAAATACTTCGCTCCGCTCCGGAGTGGCAGTACGGGTGACGTCAGGAACTGGCTCACGGCAGTGCTCCAAACCCAAATCATGGCTCATGCGAGTTTACGGCCTTGGCCACCTTGTGGTATTGACCCTGAAAATGGCAGAGGTAACATAAGTGGGTTTGGGCCTTTCTAACATCCTCCTCAAGAGACAGGGCTTTGAGCTTTTTCCCCTGGGCTCTCCAGTGAGGAGAATTCAATGCTGTGATTTCTTCTACACCATAACCCTCTTAATGGTGATTTCTTATCAAAGACCAGTGAATCTCATCGCTTCCCAGAAATTCCTTCAAAGCCAGTTCAGGCTCACAGTTTCAACAAGGCCTGGCTTTGAGATTCCTGTCCCTGCAGAGCATTTTCCAGGCCCATCTATAGCCTCCCCTCCCCTACTAGACTGATAAAGCCAGGATTTTGCAACTTCTTGGTTGTTAATAAAGTAGCAAGAGCTTCAAAAACCAGAAAGCACAATTCTCAGATATTCGTAACAGTCTTTATTCGAGCCCCAGTCTTTTACTTCATGAAACAACTTTCACAACCTGTTGCTGCTGCTGAATGTAATTTTGTAAAACTTAAAACCATTATGATGCCTGTATTCTTTCAATCAGAGCTATAACATGATGTTTCAAGAGTGTGTGAAATAAAAATGTGAGTTTGAATTATACCATCCGTGCCGATTACAAAGCAATTAAAAGATTTATTTTTTAAGACCTGGTGTAACGAGTGAGTGTAACAGGAGCGAGGCACCGGAGCCAACAGGTAGCCGCTGTGCCCGTCACTTGACACGGTGCCGGCCCAGCTTCAGAGCAGGACTTTCCCTGGCTCAGAGATGCAGCCTAAGCCACACTGTGGGTGAGAGAGGAGTTCTGGACTTCTAAAGGCAAGAAAATGAAATGTCGGCATTTCAGGAAGCCCAAAAGGAAAGCGGTATTAACCTCTTGCCACAAGAACCTCTATTTTAGGCGGCCTCTAGGTGGCGACATTGGCTAAGCTGTGGGCAAGGACTGGGGCTCCACCTTCGGCTCATTTCTGGGGAGGGGTCCCTCACCCTGAGTCTCACCCCTTCAGAGGGCAGGAAAGGAGGCCAGAGAGAACATCATTTTTCCAAGTGATAGGGCTGACTCTTACAAAGCCACTAGGTTCTTCCAGATGCCTCATTTCTTTACTGATTGGACTAGGGGTCCAAGGGTGACTCTGAACACTGGGAAAGGTGAACTTGTCTGAGCTTCTTAATAACTCTCTGGATTGTGCCTCCAGATGGAGAACAGTGAAGGAGGCAAGCCAGGGAAGGCTGAGTCAAACCCAGATGAGGGAAGGAAACCAAAGTAGGTCTGTCCAGTGTGCCCACAGCAGGCCAGGACCTTCGACAGAGAGAAAAGCCAGCAAAATGGTGACCTTGATTTTGGGTACACGTCACAGACAGCAGGTCCGAATCCCCCCAGATTTTCGTCAGACGGGTGACTGTATCCACAGCAAGTTCCCGAGTCACGACAGCGTGCTGTTCTGGGACAGGCCCATCACGTGGCCTAGCGTGGCCCTTGTCTGCCCGGTGCCAGCTTTAGAGGGTTCCGACGCTCAGAGGCTCCCAGTCATCCAGCATGTCTTTGTCCTCAGAGAGTCCGACCACTGCAGCTCTTAATTACTCAAATCAACTCTCCCCCATCCCTTTTATAAACATCCCTGGCCCGTAAAGTACTGTCCCCTATATTCTCTCTTTTTGCCCTCACCAAAGCTGGTGGGATAATTCCAGCGACGTGGTGGCATCCCTTTGTGGACAGGGCTCTGAGTCCCAGAGAAGGTTCTGTGCTCCTTTCCTGAGGTCCCAGTGGGTTCGTGGCAGAACGCGAAACTCAAGGCCCTTAATTCCCAGTCCAGAGCTTCACTACACCAGTACCTTCTGTTGCCTCGGGCTTAAAACAATTGGTAAGTGGCATATTCTTAGATTTATAGGTTTAAGTTAAGAGAAGCGTATTACCAGAACAGAAATGTATGTTTTCAGTCTATTGTAATTGTTGAGAACTGACACATCTTTAATGCAGAACAAACTTTGAAACCGCAAGCAGTGGGGATGAGCGGGGAGGAGAGAATTAAACCCATCCTGAGTGGGATTAGCCTCCCCCTTCTGTCATCCTGTTTCCCTAACACACACATTCCTCCCCCGGATTCAAACTATCCCACGCGCTGCCTCGAGGCCCCGATCGTGCCGAGCCGTGCCATTTTCCCCCTAGAGCCAGACTGGCAGACGATTCTGTTCCCCGTGGCTACATGGGAGAAATGAGGTCAAATGGGACATTCAAAACCCAAGACAGCTCTGCCTCTGAAAGGAAGCGGCCCCGCGCCCCCCGCCAAAGCTCTGGACAGGAAGCGCTCGCCCACCCATCTGAAGGGCTGCGATAAGGGTGGGCGTAACGGGCTTTGCTCTGGGAACTGCGACCGTCTTAACCATGAAATCGGTTGGATGCTATTACATCAGCCTCATGACTAAGGGCAAAAGAATCCAAACTGTCCACCGAGAAGCTTTACAAATCTGCCTTCTCCCCTTGAAAGGGGCTTCCTCGTCCACACAGTCCTCTCTCACCGGGCATCCGCTGTGGCTGTGTGGGGTTGGGTGGCTGGCCACAGGGTAGGGGGCCCCGAACCTTCAGTTCCTCTCTTAAAATCCCTTCAAGGGCCCAAGGGACCTCAGAGCTCACACTCCTTTCCCTCTGAAGTCCAGCCCAGCTGAGCTGAAATGGAATATGCTAGGGACACAGGGGAGGGGGCTTTGGGCACCTTCCGTGTATTTAAAAAGACATTTTCTGAGCTCACAAAGGAGCAGAAGCCGCCCTCTCGGGGGCCTGAGTGTCTTCTCCAGGCTGGGGCTCCCCGGGCTCCCCACGCACCCCCTGCCGCACCTGCCACACCCGAGCCCCAGCCCAGCCCCCTGTTCTTGGGCTCCAGAGCAAAGCCCGACCCCGCTGCCAATTTCCCAAATAAAATCAATCTGTGACCTTACTCACCAGCTGTACTGAGGAAACTAGCATAAACTAGGGCCAACTTTGAAGCCAAGAAGGGAAGATGAGAAGTTGGGAGAGAGAGAAAGAGGGGGGATAACTTGGCTAGACTTGAAAGGTATCTTGTCTGTCTGTTCCCCATTAGGCACAATTCTCTCGCAATCTGCAGCCTCGACATAATTCTCTTGACCAGAAACTCTCCAGAGAGATAGTGTCAGAAGGAAAAACAAACAGAATAGCATCTCTGACAGCAAAGTCACTTAAAAACCTATTTGGGGGAGGGAGGGGAGAAAGATGTCAGCACGTGGGGGAAGGCACTCCACAGTGGGCCACGTGTGGAGACGCACTTGGGGGGGGGGACAGGACAAGGACAGGGTGGGGAGCCCCGGCGAGGATAGCCCCAGGAAGCGAAGCTCCCAAGCCCTCTGCCCTCCGAGCCCCCCTCGAGGCTGAGGCTTATTTCGCCTAGCTTTCTCACCTGGGCACCCAACACCGAAACCCAGTGCTGGGCTCTTTGCAGCCTGAGGGTTGCCCCAAGAGGGATTCAGGACTGTCTTTGGAAAATAAGTGATCCCCCCCCCCCCCCAGCAGCAGCAGAAGGCCTACGACCTAGCTCTCCCTGGAAGCCAGGAGCCAGCTCCCAGGCAGCAAAAACCCTTCTCCCCAAGGCCCGGGGACCTGTCTTCGAGCCAAGCCTCCTAGGGTTGGGGGAGGCAGGCCCCCCCCTCATCTGCAGGAGCCCAGGGGGGAAAGTACCAGGCAGTGGGGGATACAGGGGATATAGGGCAGGAGAGGGCATGGCTTTGGGCTCAAGTTTCTGGGGCCGGCGTCCTGTTAGAGGAAAAAACTTTTTTTAAGGGAAGAAAAACTAATCAGAAGAAAAAAGCAAGAGCTGTTCCCTGCCTTTCTGACAGACTTGTTTATTACTAGGATATCTGATTTCAGCAGAGGAAGCAGGCACCGAAGCAAGGTTTTTATTGGCCGTGAGCAAGAGGAATTCAGGGTTTGCCTCTGATTTGGCTTCCCCAGAACACGAAGCAACGAAGAGCACTCAGTGCTCGCCACTTTCAGGGGGTAGCTCGGGGCTCTGGGGAGGGGGGGCCCCAGAACTCCTACTTTCTGCAGCCTCGACTAAAATTCCTCCCCACCCCCATGGGGGATGCGGGCAGAGCAAGGGCCTGAGGTCCGCAGAAACTGGCTTCATAAACATTTCAGGGAGGAGAGTGAAATAGGGGAGAATAGCTACTAAGAAGTTCGGGGATTGGCTTCATGGGGGGCATGAGTGAGGCTGTGCTCAGCGCCCCCCACTTTCCGCGTGGGGACCTGGAGGATGGCCGGCCTGGTTGGGATGAAAGCGCAGGGTCTCTAGCTGACAGGGCCGGGCGGGCTGCGTCGCGGGGCCTGGGCCTGATGGTTTCAATGTGTGGGGAAGATAAAGCCAGGATGTGCAGAGGCAGCCCTGCCAACAGCTTTCCTCAGCTGGGGCGGCAGGCCTCGGGGGAGGGGATTACCAGCTGGGCCTCAGGCCCGAGGAGCTGCCTCTGATCCCCCTGGGCTCCCCACGGACGCCTCCTCACAGCCCGGCCTCCCTGCCTCCTGCTGGCTTCCAGAAGGGGACATCTCCTCCATGGAGAAAGAGCGAGGGTGTCCCTCCAACTGGGAAGGCTCCTGGGGGAGCCCAGCCCCCTCCCTCTCTTCCTTTTTCCCTCTCCGCTTCCTCTTTCTAGCCACCTTTCCCTCTGAGGCCTCTCACAAAACTTCCCCCACAAACCCCGTGGGACAGGAAGAACCCCGAAGCTGAGATCTCGAAGAGTCCCCGCTTTGCTGTCCTACTTGACCCATCAGGAGCAGAGCCCTGAGGCTCAGGCCAGAGCTGCTCAGCGCAGAGCTGCTGAGGGTGAGGGGACTCGGAGAGGCGGGCCCCTCTCCCTGGGTCTGACTCTCTTCCAGGGCCTGGCTGGAGAGTCACGTTCTTCCTCCGCCTGGGCGTGGGTCTCTGGGTCGGGGCCCGGGGCCCTCTCCCAGGCTGGGTGTGCGCCCGGGCCATGCTGTGGGCTGTCCCCAGCTGGCCCTGCTCACCTGTGAGGCCCAGGCCTGCTCGCAACCACCCTGCCGCTGGGACCTCTGAACTGGGGCCCGGAGCCTGGGCGGGGGAGGCAGGGCGGGATGGAAGAACAGGGCTCCCACTGTGCCGGCTTTGAGGAGCCCAGCCATCAAAAGGACTTCACACAGTCAGTTCGGGGAACGTGCTCTAGGGAGAGGAGCTGCAGGAGCTAAAGCAGATGGCCGGCACGAGGGGTGGGGAGCTGCTACTGCGGGCAGGCGCGCACACGTGCATACGTGTGTGCGTGTACAAACACGCGCGTGTGCACACACGCACCCGAAATGCTTGTTCCAAGACGCCGACTCCAGTCTTTCTGGGTCTGACTCCCCACATCTGTTCCTCACCAGTCAAGTCACCTTGGGCCAAAGACTTAAGCTCCTTGGTGCCTCAGTTTCCTCATCTGTAAATAGGGATGATATTAAGAGCGGCTGCCTCCTGATTTTGTTGCAAAATTTAAATGCAGTACAGCGTGGGGCCCCCAGGCTGGCTCGGTCCCCAAGAGCCCACGACTCTCAACCTCAACCAGGAAACTCGAGTTGGAACCCCATGTGGCAGATAGCGATGATGTAAACATTAAAAATCAAGGACATATTTTCTTTTAATGTGACAAAGCAGGTAAAGTGCTGTGCACAGAACCTGGCGCATAATAAACGCTCAGTAAATGTAAGACCCAGCCTGGTTGGGCTTTGCAGCCTCCTCCAATCTCCATGGAGAAACGGGGTGGAGCTCTGATGGCCCCAGCAGATAAGGACTGTCGGGAAAGCTGCGGCCTTCCTTCATAGATGAAACTTGATCCTCTAAGGCCTAGGAGGAAGAGTGACCCTCCACGAGAAGCAGCTACAGCTCTGCGTGCCCACGACAAGCTCTTCCCACGGGCATCTCACTGAGCGCATAAGGAGGCTGGACACAGAGAAGCGGAAAGGCCCCACTTTCCCTTAACGTGCTGCCCAAATACGGACCCCCAAGCCTTCCCCTCCCGTCCCCACAGCTTTTAACTAAAGACCTAGCTGGGGATTGGGGCACAAAAACAGCGAAATCAGCCCAGAGTGAAACCAAAACTAGATACTCTGGCTCACACACCCCGGGGCATGTGACACACCCAGGCTCCCTGAGTGCAGCCCCCAGGAGGGAGGCCCAGGCCCGCATGTCTCCCAACCTCCCCGTCCACAACCACCACAGGCCTCCCAACGGCCCCAAGGCCGCCAGCCAGGTCCTAGGTAGCAGAGCCCAACCTCCTGCCCAGAAGTCTGACCTTGACCTTCCTGGGAGGTTGCAGGGGGTGCTTTGGTTGGGGTACAAAGAGTGGACAGGAGAGGAAAGGAGAAAGAAAAGACAGAGAGGAAAAGAAGCCAAGGGAGGTAAGAGAGACAAAGGCCAGTCCAGAAACTTCCCATGGCCAGCTAGGCATCCAGAGGACGGCTGCTTCGGGGAATTGGGGTTCCACACAAATTACAAATCCAACTTGCCAGGCTGGCTGATCAGCCTCAGCTGTGTGTTAATGAGGCTCCCCGAGAGTGAAGGGCCAGTCCCACATGCTCCAAGAGGGCCAGAGTGTGCTGTGGGGACGGGGACAGGACGTGGTGTTGGGAGAAGGTGACAGCGACCCAGAGAATCAGGCTTGAAAATGCGCACCTGTGTGGCTCGGTGGGTTAACAGTCTGCCTTCAGCTCAAGTCATGATCTCAGGGTCCTGGGATAAAGTCCCTCAGCAGGGAGTCTGCTTTCCCCTTTCACTCTCCCTCTGTGCTCTTTCTCTCTCTCAAATAAATAAAATCTGTAAAAAAGAAAAGGTGAACACATTTTTAAGAACTTTACACATCTATGAACTAAACCACACAAAGTAATTTCCCCAGTATAAGTGTAGAAGTGAACTAACCTACATCTATCATCTTTTAAGCCAAAAAAAGATGTTCCAGTCCCACATCGGGCTCCCTGCTCAGCGAGGAGTCTGCTTCTCTCTCTCCCTTTGCCCCTCCCCTTGCTTGTGCACATGCTCGCTCACTCGCGCGCTCTCTCTCTCTCTCTCATAAATAAAATCTAGAAAGAGAGAGAGAGGAAGGAAGGAAGGAAGGAAGGAAGGAAGGAAGGAAGGAAGGAAGAAAAAAAAAATCTATGGAGAGCCACCACGCTGAAGGCCGACACCCCCCCCCCATTGGGGAGCTGAAGAGGGCACTTCTGGAAACTGGACCTGCAAACCCGCCCTCAGACAGGGAAGTCCTCTGGGGACTCAGGCTCCCTCAGTGGCTGCGCCTACAAATCCACAAAGAGCATAAAACTAAAAGCAGACTGGAGGAGAGCCACCTCTGGAGAGCTGGTTCTGGAGAATGTTGCTTCCCGTTACAAACGCGTCCATGCTATTTCATTTCTAACTGTATGTGTGTACTACCTTGATAAAAATAATTTTTATAAATAGCCGTGAGGGCTGGAAGCAGGCTTAACCCTAGACAGTCTGAGTTCTGCCTCGGTCTGAGGCCCCTGCCACATCCCTTGCAAAGGGAGAGCCCGGTCTGGAGTCTCACCAGCCTCCAGCTGGCCTGGTCCCCCAGCATGCGGGGACCCCCCAACGCTCTGGGCTTGTCTGGACCTCACCTCCTGCCTCGAAAAACACGAAAAGCCTCTAAGTAGCTTTTTGCTTCTCTTCTGTTTTCTTCAGTGCCGGGTCAGGCCTCCCCTAGGGTGAGAGGGGCGCAGATGTGTGAGCCCCCGCTCTGGGTCATCAGCGAGACCAGAGATTCACACCTACCCACGCTCGCCCCCTCGTGTGCCAGGTAGCAGGTGGGGTGGGAGGGGAGTCGGGGGGAGGTGGGGCCCCACCCAGCTGCTCCGATGAGTCACCCTGTCAGAGCACAGAGAGGAGTGAGGCCAAATGAGGCCTCTCCAGCCCCAGCACACATGTGCACACACACGCGCGCGCACACACACACACACACACACACACGCACGTCACTTAATCTGTCTGCAGTCCCCGTGAGAGAGTACAGCAGCCGCATATGGGGCCGTGGTAAGGATTAAATGAAATACAGGTGACCCTTGAACAACGTGGGGAGTTCAGGGCACCGATGCCCCCCTACAGTCAGAAATCGGAATACATCTTTGGGTCCCCCAAACACGGGTCCCCCAAACACTTAACCACTACGAGTCCGCCGTTGACCAGAAACCTTACTGATAACACCAACAGTCACAGACTGTGTTATATGTAGTATATACCGTATTCTTACAATAAAGTCTGCTGGCAGAAAGAGTATGTTATTAAGAAGGTCATAAAAAAGAGAAGAGACATTTACTGTACGGTAAAAAAAACCACAGAGAAGTGCGCCTGCGCAGGTCCACCCCACGTCATTCAAGGGTGGGCTGTGTGCGCACGCGCCCTCAGGGTCTTAGCACCTCAGTAAATGTCACCCTTGTTCCCTTCCTCCCTCTTCTTCCTCCACACCCTTGACGCACGCCTTCATAAAAACGTGGCCCCCTGTCACCCGCTGTCCCCTCCATGGCCGCTGCCCATCCCACCCCCACCCGCGCACACTGACACATGCTCTTCCCGCCTGTGTTGCCTGTCCTCCTGCTGGGATAGCCCGACCCCAGCAGGGCGCAGGGAGAGAGGGTTGTCACCCTGTCACCGAACTCATCCTCTCGAGGGCCTCTGGGGAGAAAAAGCAATGGATGGAGCAGTTCCTTGGGGCGGGAGTTGGGGGGCCTAGAAGAAACAGGTCACAGACCCCCAAGAGCCGGGAAACCAGATGGGAAGCTAGGCCCTGATGGGCAGGACTGCCTCAGTCCACCAGAAAAGTCCTTCCTTCTGTGACCTGACAAGGCTGTGAATCGAGAGGCTTCCTGAGGCCTGATCCATCTGTAAGACCCCGGGCAGGAGAGACACGGTCTATCCCCTGAGCTCAGAGGAGCCTGGGAGCCTACAGAGGTGCCTCAGGGTCACCAAGGAGAGGAAGGAGGGAGGAGGAGAGCCCTGGCCCCTCCACCACCACCCCCCCCTTCACTCCCTCACACAGCAGGGTCTCTCTGTGTAAGGCACCAAGCTTTCCCTGCCCAGGGTTGGGGAAGCTCTTGGCCTCCTCTTCCCGGGCTGATACCTGCTTACCCTCCAGGTTGGCCTAGCCGCTCTCCCTCTGAGAGGTCTTTCCTGGTCCCCAGCCGCTCTCCCTCTGAGAGGTCTTTCTCTGTCCCCCCATTATTCCATCTAATGGCCTCCTTCCCTTCACACACATCACGCATGTCACAATTTGTAATTACAGAGCCATTGGTGCCCTTCTCTGTTAAGTCACAGCCTCTCCTACTAGAGATTCTCAACTCCCTGAGGGTGGCAACCAGGGCTTAGCTTTGTTTTGTTTTTTTCACCATTGTATACCGAGCACCCAACCCACAGTGATGGGCCAAACTTGATTTTCTCCCCCAATTTTATCCTTCCTGAGGCTTCTCCGGCTTAATAAATGGTGACTCCATTCTTCTCACAGTGGAAGCCCAACACCTAGGGGGCCGATTTTTCTCTTTCTCTAATTGAGTACAGTTGACACACAATGCTGTTATTAGTTTCGGGTGTACAACACAGTGATTTGACAGTTTTGTACATTATGCAGTGCTGGGGGTCATTCTTTTTTTTTTTTTTTTTAAGATTTTATTTATTTATTTGACAGAGAGAGAGATCACAAGCAGGCAGAGAGGCAGGCAGAGAGAGAGGGGGAAGCAGGCTCCCCGTTGAGCAGAGAGCCTGATGCGGGGCTTGATCTCAGGACCCTGAGACCATGACCTGAGCCAAAGTCAGAGACTTAACCCACTGAGCCACCCAGGCGCCCTCCCCAGGGGTCATTCTTGACAAATTCTTCTCACACCCCACTTCCAGTGTGTCAGGGAATCCTGTTGGACTCACTTTCTGCGCACACCCAGGATCCAACCTCTTTCTGCCTCCTTCGCCACCCCCTCTGCCCCAGGTGCCTCGGCATTGCCACTGGACGGGCCTCCCAGCTGGCCTCCAGCCCCCAGACCCGACATCCTCCACGTGCCACATAGACAGAAGATGTAAAAGTCTAATTCAGATGAGATGACACCTTTTTTTCAAACCCTCTAGGCTTCTCCTCGTGTTCAGAATAAAATCCAAAGTCCTTCCCAGGGTCTTCAGTACCCTGGGTGATGGAGACATGAAGTCAAAGGGCACTGTGACCGCACCGGTCCCCAGATCTTCCTTGATTGAGCACGGAGAATATTCACCCACCTTGCTGCCGCTGCTGTTCCCTCTGTGTGGAATGCTCAGTCCACCCCCATCCACGTGACCTGCTTCCTTCCGGACGCCGCTCAAAGATCACCTTGTCTGAGAAGTCTTCCTCGTTATACTTTATTTCCTTAAGAGACTTAATTTTGCTTCATTGACCTTATCCCCCACCTACTAGGTTATATTTGTTTATTTACATATTATCTGTGTCCCTCTGCGATAACGTTAGTGTCATGAAACCACAGATTTTCTTTTGATTCATTGCTGTATCTTCAGTGCCAGAAACAGTTTCTGGCACATAGTAGATGCTCCATAAATGTGGCTCAAATGAATGACTAAGACTTCAGTAGCACTAAGTTGAACAAATTAAGTAAATGTCTATTCTATTTGTTGGGCACTAGAACAGGCTGGAAATCATAGAAATAAAGAAAAGAATTCCCTCCTCTGGGATCTTACCGGCTAATGGAAGAGTCAGATACGTAAACAGTGAACTCTAAGAGAGGACAGAACTAAGTAGGTACTCTGGGGAAAAAATGAGATTCAACTGACTACATTTGAAGATCTAGTTGGCTTTACTCACTGATTCATGAGTCAGGCGGCACCCCATCTAGCAAGTAGAATGGGGCTCCTTGACGCTGTACAAAACTGAAGGCTTTTATAGGCAGGAGCAGGTGGGAAAAGGAAGTTCCTAGCAAAGAGTGGATTGGTTCAGGCAAGATCTTCCTTTGGGAGAAGGTTGGGGTCTATCGGGCAGATTACCTCACTAGTGCTGACCAGGTAATTCCAGGTTGACTGGTTAAAGGTCAGATTTCTAGGAGGGCAGAGACTACAATTAGGCTAGGTATTAAGTCTTGGTTTGCTGATGCAGGGTTTAGCGCGAGTGACTCCATTTTGGATCTGTTGTTTCTTTCTTTTTTTTTTTTTTTAAAGATTTTATTTATTTATTTGAGAGAGAGAGAGAAAGCATGAGAGGGGAGAAGAAGGTCAGAGGGAGAAGCGGACTCCCCACGGAGCTGGGAGCCCAATATGGGACTCGATCCCAGGTCTCTGGGATCATGACCTGAGCCGAAGGCAGTTGCCCAACCAACTGAGCCACCCAGGCGCCCCTGGATCTGTTGTTTCTTTTTCAACAGTACCAACAAGGAAAAACAGCAGCAGGACCTAGGGAAGGAGCCTAGCGAACTTACTGAGTACTTGTGCATGGGAGGCTGGGCCGTTCTCCGATAGCAATCAGTTCTCCACCGAGTGTCCTACGGTTCAGTTCCACTCAGAGAGAGTGCAGACGCCACAGGTTAAGAGCTCAGTCCTTTCACTTCAGCTTCGAGTTGGGAGTCTTGGGCCACCCATGCTTCGGGCTGACTGGCTGTGAATCCAAACCTCCCCCGGGGTGCCTGGGTGGCTCAGTGGGTTAAAGCCTCTGCCTTCGGCTCAGGACATGATCTCAGGGTCCTGGGATCGAGCCCCACATTGGGCTCTCTGCTCAACGGGGAGCCTGCTTCCCCCTCTCTCTCTGCCTGCCTCTCTGCCTACTTGTGCTCTCTCTCTCTCTGTCAAATAAATAGACAAAATCTAAAAAAAACAACCAAGCCTCCCATGATCCCTTCTTCGGTTTCAGTAACTTGCTAGTGTGGCTCACAGGACTCAGGAAAACACTTTACTTACATTAGCAGCTTTATTTTTAAGGATTCAAGCCAGGAATAGCCAAAGGGAAGAGAGGCATAGGACAAGGTACGGGGAGAGGGGACGGAGCTCCCACGCCCTCTTGGGGTGCGCGGCCCTCCCAGCACCTTGGTGCACTCGCCAAGCTGGAAGCACTCTGAGTCTCACTGGAGTTTTGTTTTTTGTTTTTTGAGGGTTTTTTTTAAATGATTTCTTTAAAAGATTTTATTTATTTATTGACAGAGATCACAAGTAGGCAAAGAGGCAGGAATCCCCCATTTCACAGATGAGGAAACGGAGACTTTGGTAAATTAAGTGATGTGCCCTAAGTCACATGATCCATAAGTTAGGGAGCCAGGATTCGAATCCAGCTGCAGAGTCCAATCCTTAGTCACTGAACTCGAAGTGCAGCAGGCGGTCCGTCATCTGGGGGAATTTGAGTAGATTTCGCTTCAAGGGTGAGTCCAATTTTAACAGACACCGAGATCATGACCACTTTCTGTGGGAGTGTCTAAGTTACGCCCAGGTGCCTCACGTGGTAAAATCTGGTCACCAAAGCGAAACCCTTGCAGGCCCAAATATTTATCTGGGTAGCTTCTCACAATTCTTTTTTTTTTTTTTTTTTTTTTTAAGATTTCCTTTATTTGAGAGATAGAGCAAGATAGTGTGTGTACAAGCAGGGGGAGAGGGAAAAGCAGGATCCCTGCTGAGCAGGGAGCCCCGTGTGAGGCTCGATCCCAGGACCCTGAGATCATAACCTGAGCCGAAGGCAGACGCTTAACCTACTGAGCCACCCAGGCACCCCAGCTTTTCACAATCTTACTTATTCCTTCTGGTTGAGGCAGGAGCGTTTCTCCCTCATGAACAACCCGTGTGAATGTTCCAACAGGACAAGCAGCTCAGCACCGTCCCCAGAGGAAGGTACAGGACGGGGAAGAGGACCGAGAGCCCAGAGGACGGCCCAGCACAGCCATCCTGGGAGGGAGGTGGGAGAATGAAGCTGCGGGGGGTGTGGAGGTGGTGGGGGGTCACCGGCTCTGTGCCTCCACAGCATCTGTCTAAACTAATGAAGCCCCAGAGAAATGTCATATTTGCATTACCAACCCAATTATGGGCCATTATCTCCTCTACTGTTGTCCCGGGTCTGTGTTAGGATCCTGCTCCTGAAAGGCAACAAGGCACAGAGAGAGTTAGAAAACCTAAGAATTCATGGGGTGCCCGGGTGGCTCAGTGGGTTAAAAGCCTGCCTTTAGCTCAGGTCATGATCCCAGGGTCCTGGGATCAAGCCCCTCACTGGGCTCCCTGCTCAGTGGGGAGTCTGCTTCTCCCTCTTCGGCTGCCCATCCCCTCACCTGTGCTCTCTCTCACTCGCTATCTCAAATACACATATAAAATCTTAAAAAAGAAAAGAAAACCTAAGAATTCAAAGGTGAACATCCAGGATGGGAGCCCCAGCCAGCTGGGGGCAGGGGGAGAGAGCAGCACGTGGGGTGGGGAAACGCTAGCTCCTGCCCGTTCAGTCTTTAGTCACCCCTTCCTTTCCTCTAGCCGAGCAGTAGGGCTCCTTTGGAAAGTTTCTGCCATCCTGGATTCTGTTAGACTTGGGGCGGGGGTCCTGTTTCTATTACCAGCTATGGTTTGTGAGTGGACATCTATAGGAGTTCTGCTCAGAAAGGGCCAGGGAATCAAAATGAGGAAACGTTGGAGGAGTAAGCTTTGGGGGGAATTGTTGAGAGCCCTTCTCCTATCTACAAATCACAGAGTATTGTCGTTAAACATTTGGACTCTGGAGCCCAGAGTGCCTGGGTTCAAATCCTGGTTCTATTACTTTCTAGCTTGTATCCTTGGACTACTAAGGTGTGTCTTCACGCCTCAGTTCCCTATCTGCTAAAACAGTCATCCTCATCCCGTTGGAAGGACTCAATGAGCAAATTCTTGTAAAACATAGTCAACAAATGCCTGGCACATCATAAGCACTCAGGAGATGTTAGCTCTCCTGCGTATGTCCTCCTGTGGTAGCTCTCGTCTGCTCCAGGGTTGGAGGGAGGGGGCACTGACCATTATCCCCCTTCCACTCCCAGCTGCTCCTAATGGAGAAGCTAGTCTACCAATGGGGTAAGAGGCCCCAGATCCTCCTTGACAAGCATCACTGAATCGGTATTGCAGCTGGGAGCAGAGAGAGGTTGGCTAAGCAGCTAGAACCTAGCAAAGGCAAACTTCTTTTGAGAAAGGCTGAGCAGACTTTCTGAGCCCCAGACACTTAAGGGAATAATGATGGGTTAGTAGGTAGAGTCAGGTGGGTTACTCTTCTGCCCTAAACTGGACTAAAACTCTTGGTAAGCCCCCTCTCTCTGGCTTCAATAGGATCAATTCAGCCGCCTCTCTATTATCATGGTACCTTATCCCTACTGGATTAAAGAGCTTAACGCACTATCAGGGAGTATTTAATTGGCCGAACTCCCTACCCAGATTTCTCGAGATTGGGACTAAGTTTGAGTTCTCCTTCTGCCGCAAACAAAGGGGCCACTCATCCATCCCACCCTGAGCCTCTGAGGACAGATAAGCCAAGGAGCTTCCTGTAGGAAAAGCTTCCAGTGGCTAGGAGGAAAGAGCACTTGAAAAGCAACCAGAGGGTAAATCCCCACCCCCTGGCTCTTTACTGCTCATTACTCAGTTTCCTCATCCACACTTGTCACATGAGAAAGTAACTCCTGGTCCATTCACCTCTCTGGGTGGGTAGAGAAGCCAAATGTGATGACATACAGGACAAGACAGAGTTTTACTCTTTTCTTTTCTTTTCTTTTCTTTTTAAAGATTTGTATTTATTTATTTGACAGAAAGAGAGAGAGAACGCTCTCTTGAGCTCTCTCTTGAGTTCATGCCCAAGCAGGGGGAGGGGCAGAGGGAGAAGGAGAGGCAGGCTCCCCACTGGACCCCAATGCGGGCTCCATCCCAAGACCCTGAGACCATGACCCGAGCTGAAGGCAGACACTTTAACCGACCGAGCCACCCAGGGGCCCCAGGGCAGCGTTTCATAAATGTCTCCAGGCAGCACCTCCTTCCCACCCATGGGGAAGCTTTGCCTCATCAAATGTCCTCTGGCCTCTTGTACAGCTCACAGAGCGCGTGTCCCAATGCAATTCCTTTCCAGACTTTTGCGTGTCTTCATTTAGCAAAAAGAATTGACCAAAAAGTTGCGTGACCTAGGCTCTCCTCCTCCTCTCTGAGAAGTTTCCCTTGCCCGGGAGCAGGAGAGGGGATTGGCAGACCCTGCCTGTGGCCGTGGCTCCATCTGGACCCTTCCAAAGGAATGTAGCCTCGCCTGCCTGCCGCCTTTGGAGGGCTCCTGCTGGGGAGTCCATTCCCCTTCTCTCTTACTCCATTTGCAATCACTATTTATTTATCTTTGTAAGTTGCAGGAACCAGAGCCTACAGCCAGGAGAGACTGGTGGAGCCAGAGAGGGAAAGTGAAGAAACCAGTGTCTGGCCCTGTTTCTGCCCCTGACGGGACAGGGAGAAAAGCCACCTCCCTGCAAAGGGGGGGTGGGAGTCTGGACTGAAAGGCCACAGTGCTAGAAAAGGTGCCACACACACAGGCAGGGCCAAGATCACAGAAAGGAGATGGCAGTTAGCGACCTTCTTTTTTATTTTTTTAAGATTTTATTTATTTATTTATTTGCGAGAGAGTGAGAGAGAACATGAGGGGGGAGAAGGTCAGAGGGACAAGCAGAATCCCCATGGAGCCAGGAGCCAGGACTCCATCCCGGGACTCTGGGATCATGACACTAGCCAAAGGCAGTCGCTTAACCAAGTGAGCCACCCAGGTGCCCCCAGTTAGCAACCTTCTTTGGCAATACAGTGAACGATGAGGAATAGGAGTTCTGCTCAGGGATCCCCCAACCCAGGCAGCCTGCCCCTCAGCAGCAAAGGGCCTATCAAGGTCAGAAAAGGCAGCATTTGTGGGGAAACTGAGAGCAGATCTACTAGGCCACACTTTTTTTTCTCTCTATCCCCAGCCATTCCCTGCTTGCATCACAGTCCATCTAGGATCCTCAGGAAACTTTCATTCGAGGCCCCTTTGCCAATGGCAGACACTACCCAAAGCCACCAGGCCTCTGCTTCTGGAAACTGAGTGCCCCCTCTCTTCCACTCACTCATCCAAATGCCACAACCGACATTCATAAATTAGGAGGCGCGCAGAGCCCCATGTTGACCCCAGTGATTAGATACTCCAGGACGTTAGAGGCCATATCCAAGGTCAAACAGAGCCCTCTAGAATGAAGCCCTCCTGACTCACAGGCAGTGCTCTTTCCACACCCTGGCCCAGATCCCTGCTTTTCTTCCAATTTCCCTCATTCCCACTGCCTCCCAAATACACACACACACACACACACACACACACACACACACACACACGGATATGGAAAAGGTAGGAGGCCAGATCTAGCCTGGGCTTGATCTTGCCTCGCCATTGCCTTGGCCTTTGACCCCTCCGTGGCCGAGCGACATGCACTCCCCGCTGGGTGAGGTCACTGACAGCAGAGGAGGGTCTGAGCCTTCCCAAGTCTCTGGTTTGTATCCTGCAATGGCTGGAGCGGGGCTGCGGGAGGGAGACCCGGCTTCCAGACTGGCCCATCAGGTCAGGGGCCGAGGGAAGCCGAGTGTCAGCAACGCCAGGGCGGTGAACAAAGTTCAATCCCAATCCCAAACAGCGAGCACCAGCCATCTCGGGCCAAACCCGCAGGTCAATGAAAGACCCAGAACATGGGGGTGCGGGCTGGACGAGCAAGAGCGAGGGAGGGTTTTGTGGAAAGTGATGGTGGTTGGCTCTGAGGGTTGAGATGGGTTGTGAAGAGGAAGAGTCCCGGCGCGGAGAAGGAGGGGGGCGGGAGGGAGAAGGAGTCTAGGTTCAAGGCGAGTTCGGGGACACGCGGGGCCTCAAGCCCGCCTGGCCCGCTCTCGCTCGGAGGGCCGCGGCCTGGCTGCGTAGCGGGAGGCGCTAGGGCCTCGCGGACGGGCGAGCTGGCGAGGGGAGGGCGCCCTCTCGGGAGGGCGGGCGGGGGCTGGCGGCGGCGGGAGCGGCGCCGCGCCGAGCTGCCTCCATCCATGGCACGGAGCGGCGGCGGCGGCGGCGGCAGCAGGAGCCGGGCGCGATCCGCTAGGTCCCAGCGCAGCGCGGAGCGAGCAGGCGACGCGGAGGGGCCCGGCCTCGGGCGGCCCGGGAGCTCGGCGCAGAGACTCGGGCCGCGCCGCCGGGGGCCGCCCGCGCCGCGCTGACAGCCGCGCCCGCGTCCTCCCCGCCGGGGCGCCCGCCGGACATGCCCCCGGGGCGCGGCGGCGGGGACCCCGGGGCTTGCCTCCGCCCAGGGCCCCCCGCCCCGCCCTCGAACGCTCCTGGCCCCCGCTGAGCACGCCTCCCGCAAGCCCAGGTCCCTCTGGCCGACTCGCAGACGGGCCCCAGCGCTGTGGGTCCCCGCGGGGCGATGGGCTGATGGGCGCCGCGGGACGCAGGATGCGGGGGGCGCCGGCGTGCCTGCTGCTGCCGCTGCTGCCGTGGCTACTGCTCCTGGCGCCCGAGACCCGGGGCGCGCCCGGCTGCCCCGTCCCCATTCGCAGCTGCAAATGCTCGGGGGAGCGGCCCAAGGGGCTGAGCGGCGGCGCCCCCAACCCGGCGCGCAGGAGGGTGGTGTGCGGCGGCGGGGACCTCCCGGAGCCTCCCGAGCCCGGCCTTCTGCCTAACGGCACCGTTACCCTGTGAGTACCCCACTTGGCCGGCCGGCCTGGTCCCCGACAAGGGGACGAACGGGGACGGGACGGGAGGGGCGGGAGGAGCGGGACGGGGACGTTGCCGCCACTTCAGAGACTCTGGGACAGGCCTGAGTCCGGGCGCCGAGAAGGGAGGCTTGGAGACGTACGGGGAGGATTAAGTCTCCAGGGGTGTGGAGGGAGGAGGGAGCTTCGGGGGGGCGGCTGCGTCGTTGAGAGAGGCACTGAGGGCGCCCACTCACCTGCACAGGTGAAGGGAATGCGCGCCGGCGGGACGCCCACGCCCCTTGACTTTCCAGCCTGCACTGATGTTGCAGACTTCGGGGACCTGAGTGGGTGGGCTGGTGGAAGGCTGGGGAAAGATCGGCGCCCGCAGCCTCAAAGTGGCTGCGATCGTTACCTCCGCGGACGCGTCCTTGGCCGGACTGGAGGAGATTCACCCCCGGGGCCTGGCTCCTGGGGGCGGCGCACCCTCCGCCCCCTCCCCATTCCACCACCCTCCCCTCCCGCCACGAGCCAGCCAGCCCCGCTTCCAGCAGGTCTCCAAAGGGCGGGTGCGGGCGAGGGGTGTCGGAAAATCTGTCCTTGGGATTGCGGCGCTTCTGGCCTGAATGAGACCCCGGCAACCCAGTTGGACTCGCGCCCCTCTCCCTGCGCGCGCATCTGTGAAGTGAGCTGTGCGCCGGGGCCCGCACCCCGCCCTCTTCTTTGCCTGCCCTGGGTATAACGCCAGCTTTGGCTGTTAATCGATTGACTTCTTCGCTCCCAAGACTGCGAAGAAAGAAACCCAACTGAAGGGGAGGCGGCTGCCTCCCAGCCTCCTTCCGTCATCCCGTTTCCTTTCCCAGCCAGGGCCCTTACTGAGCCCTCACTCTGCTGCCTGCGAGCGCGGCCCCGTGGCGCCGCGTCCCGACCCCACCCCAAGCCCCCCCATGGAGGGCTGAAGCCCCCGCCACCGCAGGACAATCCGCGACCCCAGCCCGCCGCGGCGATTTCCTGCTCTGACCACGTGCTCCCAGCTCCACGCACGCCACGGAGTGGAGGGTCCGGCCCGAGCGGCCCGTGCCTTTCCTGTCCCGGCCCCAACCTGCGAGTGCTTCCCCTTTCCTGTCTTCCTGACCCCGGTGGCAAGCGTTTTCCCACCGCCCCTTGCCCAGACTTGGGGCTGGCTCACGGTCTATCCTGATTATGTCCAGAACAATGCAGTCATGCCTCTGGTTGGGAGAGTTCAGAGGCTGCCGGCTTCCTGACAGGACACGACTGGTCAGCCTCTGACGTTGGCCGCCTGGCCTGCATTTTCCCCAGCTGGGGTGTGTGTGCGCGCGCGCATTAGGGGGGTGCAGGCAATGTGCCTGCTCTCTCCCACTTCCCAGCAGCTCTGGGATATGGCGGTGGCCTGGGAAGGCAGCCGGGGCTGCTCAATCCTGGTCTCTGATTGCCCACTGGTGTCGAAGGGTCCAGACAGGCCTGGGCGTTCCCCAACCCACTCAGATCTGGAGGAGAAATATGCTTGCTGTGTGGAATGGTTGGGCCGCTGTCTCTAGGAGCCCCCCACTGGGCCATGATAACTCAGTTCAAGAGAGGTGTGTGTGTGTGTGTGTGTGTGCGCGCGCGTGCACTATCTTGTGGTTGTACTCACACACGTATGTGGCACACGGTCTTCCTGTGTGTCTGCTTGTTGGGATTAAGGAATCCACACATACTGAAGGCAGAAAAGAGGGGGAAAACATTAAAAGGTGGTTTTGCAGGACATCTTAGAATGATTTGGTAACTAATGCTTTCCAGCCATAGCTAATTCCCATCGACGCCACTCCGAGGAGTGAGCACAGCCGACCCTTGGTGAGAGTAGCCTGTGACAGGGTGTCAGCAAACACGACTGCTAGCTCGCCTTCCCGTCCCGAACTGGTCCCTGAGGAAGGGCCCCTTCTTTGTCCTAGGCCACTCACCCAGCTTGCTTAAGATACCTTCTGAGGAACAGCCGCCGAGCCTGGCTGGGCGTCCCCACAGCGATGACAGGGCAGGCTCTAGAAGCCCCTGGAGAGCCCCCTGGCCCCTCAGCCTGGGGTGTGGCTAAATCCCAGCCACAGACATATTTCCTAGGCTTGCCCTCCAGGGTCCACCTAATCCTGACCCCGATTGCTGGGCAGGGGTTCTCTCCCCAGGGCTCAGCCCCTCCAGCATGCCCATCCCTACCCAGCATGCCTCTCGAGGGAAGAAGGAAGAGAAGTGCCGGGAAGGGGCTTCAGCCTGGCAGCAACACAGGAGGGCAGGAGCTCGGGAACCTTCTCCACACCCTCCCACACTCCTCCTCCTCACTCTTTTTGTTTCCACACAGATTTCCTCCTCGGCCATCTTTTTGCCTGTCACCCGGTGCAAACAACAGGACTTTCACGGATCGATTTTTGCACCCCTGGCTTTATCTCCCTCCTCCTCCCCTCTTTTCCTCCAGAATGGGCCACCGGGTTCCAGTCCCCTTCACATCCCACCCTGCTCACTTGGGTCCTCAGGGGACCCAGGACTCCACCTTGGGAAGCCTGATAGCTGCCAGTGCTGGGACTCTTCAGGCAAAGAAAGTGCTAGAAAAGGTGCCTGTCTGCAAGGAGCCTCCTGTCTCTGCTCAGAGAAAGCTTCCAGGCAGTTCTGAGGCAATTCTGTGACTAGTCCTGTTTACCTCTCGGAAAACCCTTCCACCCTATTATCCTAACTTCTGCCTTCTGTTTTTGTAGACTCTGAGCCCCCTCTCCCCACCCTTTGCTTTGTCTCCTTCTAATGGATTTTTATTCGCAGTTTTCCGAGAAAGCCGAACTCTTGGCTCCCTTCCTGATCCATCTATCCCCACCCCTCAGCTCAGCCCACAGGGTGGCTGCGGGCACCGATGGTCCTGTCCAGAGCAGGGGCCTTCCTGACTCTCCCCAAGGGGAAAGGTCTCATGGGGGATGGCGAGTTTCGGGCAGATCCTGGGTATGGGAGGGAGATGAAGACCCCTGTGAACCCCCACCCATCCCTGGATGGCCTCTGCCTTTTTGCTTCATTGCTCTGGGAGTTGGGAGTGAGAGGAAGGAGAAGGGGGATAGTAAGGAATTCTAGGAAAGGACTGATAATAGTTAACTCCAAGAGGAAATCTCCTGGACCTCTGAGCAGCCCCTCAGAGGATTCCAGCCAGTGTCATAAATTCCTAGACCGGCTGCACTGAAAAGGCCCTCACAGATCAGCAAATCCAGCCCCTGCCTCTTGGTCTTAGCGTGCGGAGCAAACGGAGGCCAGGAGGGGAGCGCCTGGTGGCCTGACCCCCTAGATGCCGGCAGGAGCAGCTGCTGGGGTTCTCCTACACTTCTCTCGGGTGAGGGACTTGCCGTTCACCTGGCTGGACTTGGAACCTAAGGGACACAAAGCTACTTTTTAAAAAACCCAGTTCCTTCCCAGGAGAACTGAGGCCCTTTTGACCTGGGAACATTCCCGGGCTGGGTGGGGAGGGGCCAGGCAAGGTGTAGGTCGTTCTGGATTCTCCCAGAACCCACAGACCCTGTGCACCTCGCCTCCCCTTTCTGGGGAAGGGGCTGCCCACCGCAGCAGCAGCCCACACAGGGGGGAGGGGGCATTTGCCATTCAGATGTGGATCCTTTCGCTGGGGGGTTGGAGACAGCATGGGGGGAAGGGGAGGCCCCTTCCCAGCCCTTGTGCTTGCTCCAGCCTCAGCAAACGGGTTCTTGAACACAGATCTCCCTCTGGACTGGTCGCTCCCCTCAGTGCCCCTCACCCCAGCTGCCAGGATCCAGTTAGGGGAGTCGGGGGCAAAGTGTGCCAGCTGCCTTGCACATAGCCTGAGGGGAGTGGAAAGATGCTGGCTGGAGGGGCGGGTCCTTGCCCGCTTCCCCACCCCCTTCTCTTCCACCCTCTTTCCCCCATATGGTTCTCATAAGGTCTGGGCTCAGAGACAGCAGCCAGAGGAAGTGGCTGTGTACAGAGAGCTTTTGTGAGGGAGTGGAGGGGGAGGGGGAGAGAGCAGAGAGAAAGAAGGAAAGAAAAGAGGGAAGGGGCTGGGGACAGAAGGTGGGAGAGCTGGGAGACTGGAGCACACCACCTTTCCCTCCCGATGCGGGGGCTCAGCCGCCCCGCGCCCCATGTGGGCTCCCGACCCCACCCGTCTGAAATGAGGAGCCCGGAAAAAATCCAGGCTCCCCTCTGACCTCGCAGCTACCTGGCAGGAGAAGCTAGAGGCAGCCAGCCCTTTACCCGAGCTCTTGGGGACCCTTTGGGTTCCCTCGTGTGTGGGATGTCAGGGCCCGTGGTCCCATCTCAGGGCGAGCACTGGGCAGAGAACAGAGCCCTCTGGGATTTACTGGTTGAGTCCTCATTGCACCAAAGAGACTGGAGAGGCCACCACACTGAACTCCAAAGACAACCCCTATAATTCAGCATCCCCGTGGTTCCAGGACCCAGAATGGGTAATTTGGCCTGAATTATTCAGAACATGTGCATGAACCCAGCCATTCCTGGTCCCCAAGAGGGTCCCTTCCCACCAGCTATCCCTTGTGGGGGGGAGGGGGTGGTGGGCAATCCCTAGCCCTGGGGGGTGAGTCTGAGAATTCCCCCCCCCCAAAGGCACAGGCAAACCAGTGTAATTTGAACCTGACCATAAATTGACCCTTAAATTGGGGGTCATGTTTTTAGAGGGAGAGAGTTTCCAAGTTTATGCCACATGAGAAATCATTGCGATAAGAACGCTTTCCTGAAGGAGAAAAACGTCCAACCGCCTCTGAGTTGATCCTTCCATGGGAAGTTGTCCTTTCATTCAGTGGGCTCTCCCCACAGGTCCCAGCGAGGGGAGATGAGTTCCCCAGTGCCGCACAGCCTGGACCAGTCCTCCTCACTCCGTTGTGACCCTGAGCTAGAGATCCCTGCCCCCCTCACCCCTCCCACCCTACCCCCCCCCCCCCCCAGTAGAGCAGGGGAGAAGAGAAGAGGGAAATGGCACTGGGCTGAGGAACTAGAAGGAAAGTCCGGTAACTGCTCGGAGGGGCTGTTTATTTTCATTCCCC
>CM052800.1:151074488-151088552 GCA_028533885.1 Nasua narica | reverse complement strand
CCCATCCTTCCCAAACTCCAGAACATTCCTTTGCTTTTAGGACTGGGTAATGGGGGTGGGGGAGCAGAGAAACTGTGGAGTGTAGCTGACTCGGGCAACCTCCCAGGACCCAGCTTCCCTAGCCCTGGGGGTGGGGAGGCGTGGGATAGGGGAGCAAAGCGGTGTGCAAGATGGATGGGAGCAGGTGAGGGGCAGGGGAACCCATCTGTCACCGAGGAGCCGGGAACGGGGGAGAGAGGCCTGAGGAGGGAGTTCCAGCCGAACTTGAGGGGCCAGACATCTCCCAGCTGGAAAGGGAAAGGAAAGTCTGAGAGCTGCCCCCTTGCAAACACCCACTTAGGGCTCTCTGCCTGCTGGGAACTGTGTGGGGAGGCAGAAACTTTAGACTTCAGGCTCTAGGAGACCCAGTATCCAGGATGGGAAAAGCCATCAAATACAAGGAGTGGGAGTCTTCAGTCCAGACCCTTCTTTTACTGAGAAGAAACCTCCAGAGAGGGGCTGACCTGCCTGAGACCACACAGCCACTGGCCAGACCCCAGGGCTCCTGGTCCCGGGTCCGCCTCTTCCCATGGTGACCTCATCCCTGGGGGCAGAGCAGGGCAGATAGCGATCTGCCTCCTCCGCAAGACACATGAGCCAGGGAAAGGGGGCAGATAACCTAATAAACGCTTGTGTACTCAGGGCCCCAGTATGAACTGTCTGCACAATGTCTTTGAAATCAGAGGGACCCAGGGCAAGTGGTCTCTAAAGATCCGTCCTGGTGTTTCTCTCCCCCTCTTGCACCATGCACAGCTTCAGGACCACACCCCCAGGGGGCAGGCGAAGTCTCAGGAGGGCCGCAAGGTGGAGGCAAGGGCTAGATGCTGTCCCCAAGCTGTCAGGGCTGAGCTCTGCCCAGACTGACCGGGTGGGGGGCAGAGCTGGGTGGGGCAGGGGGGCAGGGGGAGTGGAGGTAGGAGGAAACTGCTCTATGACTTGAGAAAACCAGGGTTCAGCATGAACCCTGTCCGCCCACCACCCTCACCTTGCCTGGGGCTCTTTGTCTCTAGATACTGGTCCCTTGGGTCCCTTGGTTCAGCCACACCAGCGCCAGGAGGTGAGAGAGCTAGGTGACCCCAGGGGGCATACAGTCTCATCATGGGCACTGGAGACAGGCTCACAAAGCAGGACAGGATCAGGGCCTCCGGGGTCCCAAGGGAAACTTCTGGGGTAGAAAGATTAAAGGACTAATTTATACTCTAGTGTAAAAGACTGATACCGGGACGCCTGGGTGGCTCAGTTAAGCATCTGCTTTTCCCTCTGCCCTTCTCTCCGCTTGTGATCTCTCTCTCTCTCTCTCTCTCTCAAAAAAAAAAAAAAAAAAAAGACTGATAACAAATTGATCCTTTCAGATTTATTTGTATTTAAAAAGAAATCCACTTTCTTCACCCAAAATCGTGGCTCCGCCTGGCCTGAGATTTTAGGCCATGTTTGGAGAAGCACTTAGAGCGGATTGGGAGTAACTTGCCGGCTTCCTTGAATGGAGTGGACACACACACACAAACACTCCATCTGGTCTGACACAGGTCCCTCCACCTTCCATGAATGGAGGATTGTAGACCCCACGTGTCATTGAAGTTTGTGGTACTATTGTGTTGCCCGGGGCAGAGCACACAATAGGCGTTAGTGTAGACTTGAAGATTGAATGAGTACCTAGGCATGAATGATCACAGCAGGCTTGATTCCATGCACTCAAGCTAGAGCGCTGGGGCCCCAGATCCCCAGTAAGGCACACCGACCACCCACCACCAACACCCCAAGCCTCTTTTCTCAGGCTGCAGACTCCCTCAGATCGGTCCTCCCCATCTCAGCCCTGATTTCTTGGTCCTGGCTGCTCACGACCAAGCTGGGGTGTCCTTGCAGAGAGGGTAGGTTAGAGAAAAGACAAGAAGGCCCCCTGCATAGGAGCCATTCCAAGACTATTTTCTTTCCTGACCTTGACCTCAGGCCCTGGCTGGACAGTTAAGCTTCGAGACTGTGTGTCAAGGCGGGGCCTGTGGACCAGAGGCAGCTTCCCTTTTGGAGACCCTTATTGTCTTATCAAACACACTGCAATGCACCCACCTCCTCCGTGAAGCCTAACGATTCTTACTCATCGACATAGTTTGACATTTGGTTGTTACTTAGTTAAGTGTTCACTGCAATTATACAGCATTTATATTTCAGAGGCAGGGAAGATTTTTGTAGGTTTCAGACATCTTCGTGGGCCCTGGAAATGCTCAGAGGCCTGGGGCGTTATGCCTGCCGGAAGGGCTGGGAGTCTGTTTTCACTTGCTGGTTCCGAGTGGCTGTGGGCCCGAGACCCGCTCACTGATGGCCTCCCTAAGACACCACTGAGGTGCCAGCAGCAGATGTTAGAGACAGCCCTCCTGAGCCCAGACGGCCCTGGTGATGCCCTGAACTCCAGGCTCTGACTCCCGGAGAAGCTGCGTCCCCAAGTGTCCGGGCATGAGGTCCTTGGGTCTGTGTGTTACAGTGGATGTGGGGGGCCGGCGGGGAGCTGACACGGATGAGTCTTCTAGCACACGAGAGAACAGTTCGGTTCGGGCGTGCGTTGGCCCCGTGGCCCACGGAGTGGTGCCCACATGACCCCTACAGGGTCATCTCTGATGTGGGGCTGGGATCTGGTGAGTTCCTGTGGCTGCCCGAAGGCCACAGGGCCTCTCTGTAGACGCCAGCCACTCGCTCCCTTGGCCTCCAGCCTCATTAGTGGTCACTCCGCTTGCTTGCTTCTCTTCCCTAAAATAGGACCCTAGCTGGGAGAGAGTTCTGGAATGGACTCCGTGTGCCCCCTCTCCCTGGCTAGATTTCAGGCTCGAGGGTAAGAGAACAGGGGACTCCAGGGACCGGCCCCCCTCCCTGTGAAAATCTGATGGTGTTGGAGTGCTAGGCAGGAAGGGAGGGAAGAAGGCCAGAGAGACGCCGGCTGGGGAGCCAGAGGTCTGAGAGGCAGGGCTGGCGTGCTTGGGAAGGAAACCCACCTGATAGGCTCCCTGCGCTGTTGCAGGGCGAGGGTTTGGTGGTGACTGAGGATGCAGCTGGCAGGGAGGGGTGGCAGGGCAGTTCGGAGGGGGCCGAGCCGGGCGCCGTGTCTGCGAAGCTGGACAGAACCACGGGGCTTCGGCTCCCTCCTTCCCGCCCGATGGTTGGGGCCGCCCCTCCATCTTCGTCCCACCCGACAGCCTAGCGTGGTGGGAACATTTTCCTTCCCCTCGGGCGAGGCCGTGCGTGTTTTCCTCTGCTCCCAGTAACTGCCAGCCTCTTACCTGCCCCGAATATCGCCAGACCCAAGCACTTCCTGCCCCAAATCACTGCCCCCCCCACCCCACCTCCCAGACCCACAGAGGCAGCTCCTAGAGCTGAGCCGGTTGGCAAAATTGGAGCCATTCTCTGGACAGCCTGGGTGTCAAGCAAAAATTTCCTCAGCCCCATCTAGGCTGTAAAGGCCAAAAGATCCAATTCTGGGTGTTTGGGGACTGGGACCATAGAGATATCTGCCTGAAGTTTGTCCAGGAGCTGGAAATGCAGAAGAAGGGGGGCCATTGGAGGAGGAGAAGGACAAAAGGCTCTTTGCCTGGCATCCCTGCTTTTGCGAATGGCTTAGAGAGAGTTGGGGATCAGGGACTTTCCTCAGCCACAGAGAAGTGTCTCCTGTCCAGACTTTCTGGGCTGGGGTCTGCGCCGGGCTAGTCAAGCTGGAACCAGGGGCCGCAGCTGACCCCCTACTCCTGCCCCGCACAACGGGGGCTCCCTGGTGGGGGAGGGGGGCTCTCAGAGGGGCTAGGACGCCAAGAGATGAGTTGTTCCTTGTTTTGGGCTCACACACGCACACACACACAGGCGCACACACACGTGCACACACCCCCCCCCCCCCCACCCAGCTTGCCTCCTATCTCGAAAGCAACCCAGACTTCCTCCTGGGGAGGCACGGGCCACGAGGGAACTCGGTAAAGGTTAAGCCACTAGCCACACGGGGCTCCTGAGCACCTGTCACATGGCTGGTCTGAACTGAGATGTCCTGGAATAGAACACACACAGATTCCAAAGTTCCGTACAAAAAAAAAAAAAAGAAGAAGAAAATATCTCATTAATAATTTTGCTATTGATGACATATTGGAATGAGAACTTCAGTACATTGGGTTAACTAAAACTCATGATTAGAATTAATTTTTTTAAAGATTTACGTATTTATTTATTTGACACAGAGAGAGAGAGATCACAAGCAGGCAGAGAGGCAGGCAGAGAGGGGGGGGGAAGCAGGGTCCCTGCTAAGCCAAGAGCCCGATGCGGGGCTCGATCCCAGGACCTTGAGATCGTGACCTGAGCCAAAGGCAGAGGCTTTAACCCACTGAGCCACCCAGGCGCCCCTAGAATTAATTTTTTAACTTTAAAAAAATACCCCTACTAAAACATTTGAAATTACATTCTCCGCTCACATCATCGTACTTCCTCTGACCAGCTCTGCGTTCAAGAATTTGGGGTATGCAAAAGGTGTTCAAGGGTTAAAGGCTGCAGGGTCTCAAGAATGTGGGGTGTACCCCAACACCACTTCTAGACCTGTCTGGAGAGGATTCTCAAATTGGGATTCCAGGTTTCAATCCCAGGGGTTTGGGAGTTGGAGGATTTTTTAAAATTTTCTCCTTTCAATTCAATGATCTTTTTTTAAAATTAAAGATTTTATTTATTTATTTGAGAGAGGGAGATAGCATGAGAGAGAGAGCATGAGCGGGGGTGGGCAGGAAGGGCGGAGGGAGAGGGAGCAGCAGACCCCCCCACTGAGCCAGGAGCCCCGATGCAGTGAGGGTCTCCATCCCAGGACCCCAGGATCATGACCTAAGCCCAAGGCCAACACTTAACTGACTGAGCCGCCCAGGCGCCACTCCATTCAATGATCTTTAAACAAAAACCTCTTGCAGATAATTTTGAGATGATTATTTATTAGAAGAAATTTTCCTGGTGTAAGATTTTCATTTCTAAAGTCAGTGTTTCTTGGGGCGCCTGGGTGGCTCAGTTGGTTATGTGGCTGCCTTCGGTTCAGGTCATGATCCCGGGATCCTGGGACCGAGCCCCCATCGGGCTCCATGCTCAGCAGAGAGCCTGCTTCTCTCCCTCCCTCTGCCTGCCGCTCAAAATTGCTTGTGCTCTCTCTCTGTCAAATAAAAAAAATCTTTTAAAAAAATAAAATTTAATTTAAAAAGTCAGTGTTTCTCACACTAGAATCCTCAGACATATTTTCAGGAAATAAGATACTTTTCCCCTCCCTTTAACAAGTCTGTACTCAAGTTTGAGAAGTAATATTATTCTCTGGCTTCTTCCTCCATGTGATCATCCGGTAACCCTGTCCCTCTCTCCTTCCATACCTCCTCCCTCCCCTGTCCCCCCAGCCTCATCCCCACTAAGCCAGGCGGGGACAGTCCCCAGGAGACACCCTTGGGACCCGGGCCCCGGGGAGGTTGAAACACATGCCCTTTCTCCACCCTTCTTCCTGACCCTTCAGGACCCCGCTCTGATGTCGCTCAAAGTACTGAGGGGTCCTGTCACCCTCTTTGACATTTAATGCCATCTCTGAGCCTCAAACTCTGGGGACATATGAAGGAGCTGAAGCAGAGATGAGGTGAGGTGGGCTTTGATTGAAAAGTTACACCGTCAGGAGTCTGTCGCCACTGAGGGGGCCACCGCAGCAACACCCCCCTCCCCCGCCAGGGCCTGAATGAGACCATTAGAGGCTCTGAGAACTGACACAATTATTTAGAATTTACCACCACCATGGATAATGCCAGTTAAAATTCTCTTAATCCCTAAAATGAGAATAAAAGGGGCCATGTGAGTTCTGATTATTCATATAATGATAACTGTGATGAACTTTTGGAAATGTCAAGATTTGTGTGTGTGTGTGTGTGTGAGAGAGAGAGAGAGAGAGAGAAAGAGAGAGAGAGTGCCATTTGGGAACCCACCATCCCCCACCCCACGACCCCTTCCCACAGTCACTCTTCAGGTGCTGCAAGGAAGTGTCAGTGTTGGAGGGACAGTTAGGTGGGGACTAGAAGCATAGGAGGGGTCTATCTGGAAGGCAGAGAAGGGAGGAAGCCCCCCTTCCACTCTTGCCCCCATCCTGGCCATTGTGTGCTCTCCATGAGCCTCCTGAGGACCGACTGGCTGGAAGTCAGATGTCTGGGCTCCTCTCTCCGCTGGTCTTGATATATTCACCTTGAATTCGCCAGTAAGCTTGGGGGCAGAACTCTAGACAGCTGCTCGCATGCCTTGTCCCCACCCCCCACTTGAGACCTCCTTTACTCTGCATCCCAGAGGCTGCCCACTCGAGAGAAGTTTCCAGACCCCGTACCTCTGGCCTTCCCACGTCCACCAATAAGAGCAAAGAAGTGAAACCCTTTGTCTCGGCCCAGAGCAGGCAAGAGTTTGGGCTGGGAGACTCATTAAAGCGTTTTAATAAGCAATTAACTCAAAGGATGAGCCCTTTGGCTGGTCTGGAACTTCCTCCTCCAGGGAGGGAGTCTGGCAGAGAGAGGCTAAGTGGGTGGGCAGAGTGGGTTTAGTCAGGGCCTTGGGGCCTCTTTCCTCCCCCTCTAAATACAAATAAATAAACAGAACCTCGGAGCAAAGGCTGAGGCCTGGGCCTCCTCCCCCAGGCCCCAGGGCTCTCTCAGCTTTCTGTCCACGCCACAGACAGGCTGGGGGAAGCAAGGGTGCTCAGTCCCTTGAATCGGGGGACCTTTGAGGGCTGGGAAGGGTCCTCTTCTGTGAAGTCCTCCGCTTACAGAGTAGGGCCCAAGGAAAGGCAACTCCTCCCACCTGCCAGAGACCTGACCCATTTCGGGCCATTCTCCCTCCCAGTCTCAGGACATGGGGCTGAAGGTCTGGGAAAGACAGAGCCCCGGAGGGCGGGAGGAGGGCACTGTGGCTCCAAGGTGTAAAGGGGGCACTGCACCTTGACCCCCGCTCAGCGCCATTGTCTGCAGAGCCCTAAGTCAGATCCGGACCATGGGGGCACCCAGGGCAGGTGAAATGTCTGATTAGGGGCTCAGTGGGCCAATCCGGCTGCCTGAACGGTTCTCGGGCCCTTTCCTGGAATCCGGAGCGGAGGGTGGGGCTTCACCTCGCACAACTTCAGGGGGCGCCACTGATACAGAAATCAGCATGGTTGTGCTGGGGAGATGGTAACCCCTCTCACGCACGCTTTCTGGCTTGTAACAGCACATTCTCCTGCCTGTGTTCTCCCTGCTCCTTCAGGCTCCTGAGCAACAACAAGATTACTGGGCTCCGGAATGGATCCTTCTCGGGGCTGTCCCTGCTGGAGAAGCTGTAAGTGCTGGGGCCAAGGGGGGCGGAGTTGGGGGCCGGTGGTCCTGGGCAGGAAGTCAGTCCAGGCAGGATGAGGACCCCTGGGTGCTGAGGGGGCCCCTCAACCTCAGAACCTGCTGGCTGCGTGGGGCCCTGAGTCAGACCCACGGAAAACCCTGCCCAGGACTTGACCACCAGGTGGAGGGCACAGAGGGAGGGACCGGCTCCTTCCCCAGTGACAGCAGCGAGAAGTAGGGGAAACCTCGCTGGTCCAGGCAAGGATGGGGCTCAGGGAAGTTCATTAACGCTCTTTAATGAGCAATTAGCTGTGAGGGCTGAGCCCCTTAGCTGGCCAGATGCCACCTCCCCGCTCCAGCTGGGGGCCCAGCATAAAGGGCTGAGGACCATCCGGTGTGACTGAGGCTTCTTTCCTCCTCCCCCTCCTCCTCCTCCCCCTCCTCTGTCCCCCCAACAAATCAACAAACAAAGCCCCATGGGGCTAGTGCCCTGCGTAAGGGTGGGGAAAGTGGATCCCATTCACAGGGCCCCCTCCCCACCTGCCCTGGTTTGGGGCTACATCCTCCGGGCTGCCCTACCGGCCCAGGCTGGCGCTGGGCTCCTACCGCAAGGACTCTGCTGGCCCGAAGGGACTTTTTCCCCAGAGTTCAGGGCCTGACTCAGTTGAGGGCAAGTCACTTAACCTGCCGAAGGAGGGGCCTGGACCAGCCCCTCAGTTCCCTGCTCGACTGGCCTGCTCCACCCTTGGGTCCTGTCTCCTCCCCAGGAGATCTGGGCCTCTGTCCCTCCGGGAACCTGGTCCTTGCTTTCTTCCCTGCCTCCAGCGCCCTGTCTCCTACCTCTGCTCCCAGATCCTTCAGCCTGGCCCCTGCCCCTCATCTGCCATTTTGCCTGCCAGGCATGGATTCGTGTGATGGGGGTACAGAGAAATAAGGTGGAAGACTGACCTCAAGGAGCCCGAGCTTATGAGGTCTAGTGGAGACCGTCGATGCCATATGTGTTAGAACTGAGTAGGTTGGGGTTTCCACCAAACCGGAAGGAGGGATGGCCCCTGACTGGGGAAGGCTGAACCGGGAGGCAATCTCTCTGTGACACGGAATGTAGATCTTCAGTCGTGCCAACGAGCTTATGAGGTCGTCTCCCTTATAGCCCACTCGCAAGGGAAGGAAAAACCTGTCTCACACCTTCCCCAGCGCCGGCAGGAGAGCGCAGTGGCCTGGCTGGCTTCGTGGTGGTGCGGTGGGGCGAACCCATGTTTGGGGTGGAAAGGAAAAGCGTGCTGTCTCTAATCTGCTGCCGGTGCCGCGCGCGCCCAGCTCGGCGCCCAGGTCCCTCGTCCATCTGTTCTGCTGCTCACAGACCTGGTGGTCGGGACCAGGAGAAAGGGCCGCCCCCCAGCTGCTCTTGCAAAGTCTCCCCGGCCACCAGCAGCTGGGGAAGGTTTTCATCTCCCACGAGCTCTGATTCCTGCACTCAGCCCAAGCCTGGTCTCCGCGGGCTGAATGGCAGGAGGCCACACGCTCCCTCCAGGGATCTTTGCAGGATGAGACTGCAGCTGCCCCCAGCCCTTGGCAAGGCCCCACCAGAGCCCTTCACCGCCCAGACTCGCTGTCCCTTCTCCCCACCATGAGTGAGACGGCTCTGAGCCTCTGGGGGGGCCCCCCTGACCTCTTCCCATCTTCACCCTCTCACTTTATCCTTCTAAGACGCCCCGGGTCTCCCCGCTTCTCCTCCTCTAGTCACGAGGGTCCTTTCCTTCCCACCCACGCCCACGTACTGAACCTCCCCAGCACCGGGGGGACCGGGTCAGTGCCCAGCACGTGCTTTCGAAGCCTGGAAGGCAATCAGAGAAAAATGAGAGCGAGGTCAAGGAAGAATGACTTAAAGCTGAATCACTTGGTGCGGCAGGCATGCGGGGAGGGAGGCAGATGGGAACTCAGAATCCGGAAGGTGAGCCCCACTCTGTTAGGCGTCCTCCCAGGCCTTCGTTCCAGAGATATTTACTGAGTCCCTTTTGTGTGCCGTGCTCTGGGCTAGGCTTTGGGAGTGAGCACACCAGACCGAGTGCCTTCCTTGGGGAACTTACCCTCACCCGAGGGGACCCAGAAAATAGCAAGTAAATGTGTATCAGGAGATAAGTCTACAAAGAAAACCAAAGCAGGGTAAGCGGGAGAGAAGGCAATGGCAGTAGGGGGAGGCTGCCATTTTATGTAGGGAGGTCAAGGAAGGCCTCCCGAAGGGACTTAGCCCAAGGGCGAAGGGAGGGAGGGATCTGGAGGGGAAGGCCCTTGGGTCCACTGTCTGCCTCGTGGGTCTGGGGAACAGAAGGACCTGTCGATGGGACGTGGTAGGAGATGAGTCCAGAGTGATGCTGGGGTACGTGCCGGCTCTGGGATCTCGGTTTCCTCATCTGTATAAAAGGGGGGGACAGGGTGACTTGTGGACATTATGGATTTTAAGTTCTATGATCCTTGGACGTGTGTGTATGCGATACCCACAAGTCCTGCTTGCGAAGGAAAAAATCTGGGCACCCAAGGATGCAGCCGGGCCTTCCAGAAGGGGGGAGGCCTCTGGGCAGAGGGGTGCTCTATGTTCGGCAGGCAGGCACGCATGCTCCCCAGGGAGGGAAAGGCAGGGCAGGGGCGGGAGGAGCCCCGGATCTCCAGCAGGGTGATTACCGCTGTATCAGTCGGGTTCTCCAGAGAAGGAAAACCAATAGGAGAGGTGTGTGTGTGTGTCTTTATATAAATACATAAAGCAATTATTTTATAAAAGTTCTTTATAAAGAAATTTAAGGAGATGGGTTTGTGTGACTGTGGGGGCTGGCAAATCCAAAATCTGTAGAAGGACAGGCCAGCAGGCTGGGAAGTCAGGCAGGAGGTAGTGCTTTAGTCTCCAGACAGAATGTCTTCTCCTGGAAACCTCAGTTTTTGGCTCTTAAGCCCTTCACCTGTTTGGGTGAGGCCCACCCATGTTCTCCAAGGCAATGTCCTTTACTGAAGCCAACTGCTTGTGGATGTCCGCCGCATCTACAAATTCCTTCACGGTAATGCCTCCTTGAGTGTTCGGTTAGGTTAGAGGTGCTGTTGCCGGCTGAACGGGCACACAAAACCAGTCACCAAGACCACTGGCCCACTGTCCGCGGGATGGGGAGGCACCCTGTGCCCCACTCACAGAGATGCTAATTCATCAACTCGGAAGGGGCCTGGGAATTTTTTACAAGGTATGCGGACGATTCTCATGCTCATCCAGGGTTGGGAACCAGCGGGCCAGATGACCCCGACACTGTGGGCCTATTCATCGCAAATGAGGCGCTGTGGCCCCGCGTGCCGTCGGTGCCAGGAAACACTGACGTCTCTGTCCTGTCAAGCTCAGACACCCGGGCTGGGGCGGCTGAGTCCAGGGCAGCCCGGCATCCGGCAGTCTGTGAGCGGCGAGGCCCGTGGGAGGGTTGGGGCCCGGCCTCATAACTGAAATGGAAGGTCTGGGCTGCAGAGAATGCCAGCACTGCCTCCTCGTGCGAAGCGCCTCTCTGGCCTTTGAAAATGGGTCAAGTCTAAGCGTCTGGGGGAGCGGGGGAAGGGGAGGTCAGCCTGGTCCCTATGAATGCATGGAGGGGCCTCGAGGCTGGGAGGGGGTACAGAGAGGGCGCAGCCTGGGAATGTGCCTGCGATGGTCTCAGGGGAGGCTGGGAGAGTGGGGCCGACCTTGCGGGGCCCCTCAGCCAAGCGGGATGGACAAGAAACCTGAGACAGGGTCCAGCTGAGAAGTTCACGGCCAGCCCACGGCATGTACAGAATCGCCCAGAGGCCTCCCCTCTGGGTCCCACCAGCTCTCAGCATGGACAAGTCTGTCTGTCCCCCAGAGGAAACTCTTCTGGGGTGGAGGAGACGGGGCACAGAACTCCCTTCTGGAGTCAAAGAGGCCTGGCATTGAATCCTGCCTCCATCATTTACTTTCTGGCTGCCCCTCCAGCCTGGGGTTTCTCCCCTGGTAAGGGGGCAATGCGGGACTCTGAGGCTGCCGTGGGGATGGCGCAGGCTTTCGGTCACCGTCTGCTCCCTTCCCTTCTCCTCGGAAGAGTCACCTTCGAAGCTGCAAGATGTTATGTCGTGGGCAGCCCCTCGTTGCACGGGATTTGCCCAGCGCTTCCCAGCCCGGACCTGAACCGGGGACCTGAACCGGGGTGCCGAAAGGGCTCTCGGATGGCCCGCCCCGCCGGTCCGTGAATCCCTGTCCACATCCCTCACCACGCACGTTCGACAGGAAGCGGGCCACCCGAAGACCCTCCCGGGCCCCGAGGGTGCCCCAATCACAGTGAGAAGCCCCCAGACTGGGGCCCAAGTGGGCCGCAAGACAGGCAGCCCCCAGAAGAGGCCAAGGGAGAGAGCCTGGGCACACACGCGAGCCAGTGGCTCTGTGCGGATACGGGCCCCCAGAGTTCCGTGCATGCCTGGAGGAGAGGGCCCGGTGCGGGGAGCCTGGTCAGCCCTGGGATGATTTGTCATTGCCTAATGAGATTAATGAGCCCCGGGGGCTGGTATGCAGCGGTCCTGGGGCACTCATTAGAAGCAGATGCTCATGGGAATGATGGCAAGGGAGAGGGGGTTCTGGGGGTGGAGTGCTTCTCACCCGCCAGGTGGTTTCCATTAATCTGTGGGCGGGGCTGCGAGCAAGGCCGCCTGGCCCCATCCTCCGCCCCTTCCCATCCCCGCTCACCCTGGGGGAGAAGGCAGAAGAGAGGCTGCAGACGCTGTGAGCAGCCGCTGAGGGCTGGGAAGGGAGGCTTGCGGGCTTGGGCTTGGGGACAGCCCTCGTGCCCGCTCTTGTAGCCCCAGTGCCTGGCATTCTGTACGTTCTGAATAAATACCTGTTGAATGATATCGGAGACAAGGAGGGGCCCGGCCAGGGGTGGGACTGCCTGGGTTTTCTCCCGCCAGATCCTCTCCCCACCGTCCCCCACACACCCTCCGTACCTGCGCGGGGGTCTGGCCGGCTTGGAAGTCCTGGAGGGCCCAGGGAAAGCTGCTCTGCGGCCTCCCAACCTATAATTTGGTTTCTGAACCCACAAGCAGGGAGGTCTGTGGGGGCCGGAGGGAGCCAACTCGGGGCCACCCCACCCTGTCCGAGCGTGGCACGCGACTCGCCCTCCCACGCGATCGCTCCGGCAGGCAAGCTCAACTCTTTAACAGCTTTCGTGGGATGGAATTAACATCCCTGAACGTCCACCCACTTAGAGTGCGCCATCCGACGGCGCGGACCTATTTACACAGTTGTGCCGCCATCACCGTCTAATTTTAGAACATTTTCATCATGTCCGAAAGCAACCGTGCATCAGCAGCAACCACTCCCTGCTCCGCCTCCTACTCCCAGCCCTGAGCAACCACTAATCTCTCCGCCTCTATGGATTTGCCTCTTCTGAACGTTTCATCTAAATGGAATCACATCATATGTAATCTTTTATAACTGGCCCTCTTTCACTTAGCGAAATGGCTTCAAGCTCCATCCAGATTAAAGCACAGATTGGCAGTTCGTTCCATAAATACGGCCTAATAGTATTGTGTTGTGCGAATAGAGCACGAATAGAGCACGAATGCGTCATCAGGGGACGGGGCTGGGGAGGTCTCCCCATGGGGGCTGCGACCATTCCTGGTCTGGGTTTTGTACGCATGTACCCTCGTTTCTCCTGGATTCTGTCCCTGGAGCGCAATTGCGGGGTCCCTTGGTAACTCTGCCGAGCTGGTTTCCAGGGTGGCTGCACCATTTTACACCAGTAATTGTAGAAGGGGTCCAGTCTTTCCACACCGTCATCAACTCGTGCTATGGCCCGTTTTTCTCTGATCACCGACTTAGCGCATCCCACGGGATATCACTGTGGTTTCGCTTTGCGTTTCCCTGATGACTAAGGGTGTCGACCCTCTTTTCGCGTGTTATGTGGTCATTTGTACCTGCTCGCGGAAGAAATGTCAATGCCAATCCTTTGCCCATTTTTTTTTTTTTTAGCTGGTTTGTCTTTGTATTATTGAGTTGGAAGAGTTCTTTGTATATTCTAGATGGGAGTCACTTATCAGATATATGATTTGCAAGCATTTTCTCTCATTCCCTGGGTTGCTTTTCACTTTCTGGACTGTGTCCTTCAGAGAGCAGGAGTTTCAGTTTTTATTAAGTCCACTTTACTAATTTTATGCTGACACACGCCGTCTTACGCTCAGCTTCCTGAGCTCCGGCTTTCCCAAGAAGGATGGAGGGTATGATTTGTTCTCAAGAACAACCCCCGCCCTCCCCGGACCTCTGCCTTAGAGTCCTTCCCCTCCATTCTGCCATAGATACAGGGAGAGGGGTGTGCCTTGAGCCAGGGTAGCCAGCTCTGGGTTGGGGGGCGTGGAAAGGGGAGGCTCCACCCACACAACACACTTTTCCCAGCTTCCAAGACCAGGGCTCTATGGAAGCCGGGAGGCGAGGAGAGATTCCACATCATAGAAACATCTGTTTGCCCTTGTGACCTCACCTAAGAAATGAAGGGATCTTGGGGTGCCTGCATGGCCCAGTCGGTGGAGTATGCCACACTGGCGGAACTTCCTTAAAATTTTTTAAAGATCTTAAAGAAAAAAGAAAGAAAGAAAGAAAGAAAGAAAGAAAGAAAGAAAGAAAGAAAGAAAGAAAGAAAGAAAGAAAGAAAGAAAGAAAGAAAGAAAGAAAGAAAGAAAG
>CM052800.1:151050096-151074388 GCA_028533885.1 Nasua narica | reverse complement strand
TATAGGGACTTTACTGGTTCAAAAAAAAAAAAAAATCCAAGTTCTAGGGTATCGTTTCCTCTTTCTGCTAGGGAGGGTTTAGCCCCAGACCTGCTTCCCCTACCTTGGGGTCCAGGACCCCATCATCAGGCTGTCAGAGCCCAGCCCAGTGAGCAGCCCCAGACCCAGGACTGGCCCATCTGGGCACCCGAGGGGCTGCCCGGGTCACCCCTGAAGCCACTCTGTGGGCGGGAGGCAAGGGGGCAGGAATACCAGCGTTTGGTGGCAGCTCCCCTCTCAAAGGGCCCCGAGGTGGCTCTGGGCTGCAGGAAATCCAGGGCAGGAAGGGGCTGGGGCCCAAGTGGCTGCCTTGCTCCCATCTGCAGAGCATCAGTGGGGCAGGCGGGGTGGGGGTTCTCAAGGGGGGCCGGGGAGGAAATGAGAATAAACACAGCAAGCGGAGAGGGAAGGGGCGGGGGGCTGCGGCCTCAGCCCCTTGGCAGCCCATGAAGGGAAGTGACACAATGAGGAATGTGTTTCCCTCTGCCCCGCGTGGGGGTGGGAGGCAGAGCCCTGAGAATGGCCAGACCCCAACGGGGCCAGGGGGCACATGCTGGAACGGCACCGGAGGAGGGTGCTGTGAGAGTGGGGAACCAAAGGGGGGCTGCTGGCAGGAGGGGCAACCCAGAGCAGGCAGAGCGCTCCCCCCCAGCCCCCTCCGTCCATCCCCAGTCTCCATGAGGCATGAGCATCGAGGGTCTGCGTTCTTGCAGTTCGTGGCACCACCAGCACGCCTGGGTATGGAGGCTATCCCTTCTCGAGGGAGCTGGCCCCTTCTGGTGGCTTCCTTCTCAAGGGACTCAGGGTTATGGAGGCCAAGTCCTTGGTATGAGGATGTTTCATTTCTCTCTCTCTGGGTGATTTTGTCCCCAGCTGGGACTGGCTGGAGAAAACAGGCCCCCTGGTGGGATGGCACCTCCCCGTCCTGGACACCCATTTCCTCTCCCAGAGCTAGGAGTGGCTAGTTAACCGCCTCCTGCCCATGATCCAGAGAAGTCCCTGAGACCATGGCAGGCAGGGCCAAGTGCCCTGGGCGCCAGTCTGGGCTGGAGGGATGCAGGGCCTCGGAAAGCCGGTTGAGCGCAGATATCTCTGTCAATATCCTCCTTCCTGTACAGGCTCTTTCCAACAGGCCGGTTACTCCAGGAATGCCCCACCCCGGCGCTCTGCCCTGAGCTCCTGGGTGGAGAGCAGAGCCAAGCGAGGAGGCTGCAGCCCCCATCCCAGGGTCCGGGGAGGGGAGGCAGGCTGGCCGAGCAGTGAGCTCCTGCTACACTGCCCTGCGGGGCTGCAAGCCTGCTGGCTGGGCTCGGGAAAGACTCAGGTGAGCCTTGAGGACTTGGGTGAGTGGCCAGCGGGTGGTCTAAACACCTGTTCCGGTGGCTGTGCTCCGAAAAGCCCAGGCTCGAGGGGGGCCCATGGCCCAGCGCTCACCTGGGTCCTTCCTTAGAGGCCCCAGAGAGCTGCCAGTCCGGTTTTGAGCGGGAGCCAGGTGGGCACTGGTGGGTCCCCAAGGGGTAGAAACCGCCCCTTCGGCTCTGCGCCCCCCAACCTCAGGGGGAGAGGGTGAAAGGGAGGCGGGCTGCCATCTGGTCCTGTGGTGGTGTTTGAGCCCCGGACGCTGGGACAGAGGCTGGCCTGACGACTCACCTGCACTTCACTCTGGGGGGGGGGAGGGCTTGGCCCCCAGGAGCCCTGGGTAGGGGGGAACCACCTACTTCTGTCTGGACCTGCTGGAGCTCAGCCCAGAGACGGCGGTTCCCCTGCCACCTTCCGTCAGCACTGCGGGCTCCTGGGAGACCCTGGGGGGAAGGCAGGTGAGCAAGGCTTGACCCCCCCCCAGCCTTGCTTCCTCATCTAAAGAATGAGGGGCCCCTGCGGGGGGGGGGGTTATAGTTCTGCCCTGGAGTCAGAGACCCGGGTGGGCCTCCAGGCTTCATCAGCTTCCTGACGTGCCTCCTCCGCGGTCAGATGGAGAGATCAACGGGGCAGAACAGCCATGGAAATACGCCCCCACCCCGGCGATGCCAGGCCGACGCCGGGCCCCAGAAGGGCTTACCTCTGTGAAGCAATTTACAAAAGACTTAAAAAAAAAAAAAAAAAAAAAGACTGACACGTATTTTCAAATGGCTCCCTAGCAGCCCCTGTGAGATCCTGTGAGACCCTTGGCGGCTCAGATCGGAGCGACATGGGCGAGGCCTCCCAGCTCCTAGTTCAGGGCTGGCTCCGCTCCTTGTTTCCACCATGTTCTGCTTCCTCAGCCCAGGGGCCCCCCATCCCATCTCTTGGCTTCTCCATTCTTCCTGACATCTTTCTGACCAGCACCCCTTGATGGTAGCGCGGTGGGTGGTGCGGCAAGTAGATCGGAGAGGTGGGGGTCCTTCGTGTAACCTCCCCACCAGGGCTGAGGAGATTTAGAAGAAAATCCAGTGGCCAACACTGCTGGTAAATATGAGGCTTCCCCGCCCCAGGGGAGCGGAGCGAGAGGCCCCCAGAGCAGGAGTGCTGTGAGGGCCCCCACTTGCCTCCCACAGGGACCTGAGGAACAATGTTATCAGCACGGTGCAGCCTGGTGCCTTCCTGGGCCTGGGGGAGCTGAAGCGCTTGTGAGTGGCATGTCCAGCTCCCCAAGCCCTCCCAGCCCTCCCCATCCCTGGAGATGGTCCCCTGGATCCCATGACCAACTGTCCCTTCTGGACTCCCCACTCGCAGCGCCCCTCTCCCCACACAGTGTATGGGGGAGGCCGGGAGGGGGAGACACTTGAAGCCCATCTCCTTGTTCCTCCTGCTCCCCACACAAGTCCCGGCCACACACGTGTGTCCCGCACAAGTGGGTCCGTGGGCTACCATGTGGCCAGCTTGCTGACATTGTGTGTGTCCCCCTAGAGATCTCTCCAACAACCGGATTGGCTGTCTCACTTCTGAGACCTTCCAAGGCCTCCCCAGGCTTCTCCGACTGTGAGTGAGGGCCAATTAGTGGGGGGGGGGGAGGCTCACCCCAAAGGAATGGTTGGGAGGAAGGAAGCAGCACCAGACCCTCATAGGACCCCCGCATTCCCTTCACTCACTCCTCCTTCCTCTGGCCTGGGGAGACCCTAAGATCCTGGCTCCCTGTCTCCTGTCCCCTGCAGAAACATATCTGGAAACATCTTCTCCAGTCTGCAACCCGGGGTCTTTGACGAGCTGCCAGCCCTTAAGGTGGTGTGAGTGTCCGTTCCCAGCCCAAGGACTGCTTCCTTTCTCGGCCCAGGAAGAACACACATAAGCACTATGACCACGGTGGCGGGCCTTATGAGTAGCGGGATGGGCGATGGCGGTGCCTTCCCACTATCACCAGGCCGCTGGTGCACGCATACCCTGAATGTGCCCCTTCTGGCCTCGGTCTCTCCCAGGGCTCCATCCCCCCACCCCCGGCCAGAACCCACGCTCCCTGTGCTCCACTCTGTGGGCCCTCTCCCCATTCTGCAGGGATCTGGGCACTGAGTACCTGACATGTGACTGTCGCCTGCGCTGGCTGCTGTCCTGGGCCCGCAATCGCTCCCTGCAGCTATCGGAGCGCACACTCTGTGCCTACCCCAGTGCCCTACGCGCCCAGGCCCTGGGGGGCCTCCAGGAGGCCCAGCTGCGCTGCGGTGAGCACAGCCCCCACCCCCAACCTGCCCCTTGGTGCAGGCGCGCCTCCGGAAGGGCGGCGCTGGCTCCAGGCTCCCTCTGGGTGTTAGCGGGTGGTGGGCGCCTTCTCCAGGGCATGCCTCCTCTCCCGCACATCCCGCTGGGGCGCCTTCTCCAGCAGCCAGCGTTCCCAGACTTTCTTTGGGGCGGCTGCTTTGTTTAGGTTTTCATTTGGTCCCCTTCTTGGGGTGACAAGTGTGCCGTGGAACACCCGTTCCTCTCTTGTGCTCTTACCTCCAGAGGCTTTCTCCTGCCCCCTCCCTTCCCCAGCTCCAGGGGGCTTCGGTAGGAGGGGGCCTGGCCCTGCCCAGGCTGGCCTCTCCCACCCTGGTGCGTGATGGCCCCTGCGCCCGTGTCTCCTCCCACAGAAGGGGCCCTGGAGCTGCACACGCACCACCTCATCCCGTCCCTGCGCCAGGTCGTGTTCCAGGGAGACCGGCTGCCCTTCCAGTGCTCCGCCAGCTATCTGGGCAATGACACCCGCATCCGCTGGTACCACAACCGCACGCCCCTGGAGGGCGACGAGCAGGCGGGCATCCTCCTGGCCCAGAGCCTCATCCACGACTGCACTTTCATCACCAGGTACAGCCCTCCTGCCCCTCCCCAGCCCGGGCGGCCAGGGTGGGGGAGGCCATCGAGCCGGCGCCCGCCCCAAAGGAGCCCTGCTTAGACAGGTTCTGGAGATCACGTTCCCCTGCGTGAGAGTGCGCCCCTGTTTCCAGAAACCGAGGGCTGAGTCATAAATGGTCTGGCTAGGGGGATGGAGACTCAAGCCTGATAGAAAAAAACAAGGACTATGCCTGACGTTTCTCTAGCGCTTCCGCAAGCATACGGTGACTCTCACCTACACTATGGGACTGAGTCTCTCCGACAGACTTGCAAGGGAGGTCTCAGTAGCTCCGTGAGAAAGGTGGGGAAATGGAAGCTCAGGAAGGCCAGTCGGAATTCAAGGAGTATGTGCTTGCGTCCCTCGCTCCGTTAAAGAGGACAGAACCCTGAAGGCCCAGCCCCGCACGTCCTCAGTCGCGGGCGGCGGGGGGCCGGGCCGGGGCGCTTAGGGAGGGTGGCGCGGCCGCCGAGAGTGCCTCGCGCAGCCAGCCCACCGCCCGCCCGCCCGCAGCGAGCTGACCCTGTCTCACATCGGCGTGTGGGCGTCAGGGGAGTGGGAGTGCTCCGTGTCCACGGCCCAGGGCAACGCCAGCAAGAAGGTGGAGATTGTGGTGCTGGAGACCTCCGCCTCCTACTGCCCCGCTGAGCGAGTCGCCAACAACCGCGGGGACTTCAGGTGCGGTGCCCTCTGTCGCCCCGGGGTCCCGACCGCCACCTGGCCCCGCCCCCAGCCCCGCCCCCGGGTCGTCGAACACGGGGTTGGGGGATGGGATGGGGTGGGGCTCCCCATCTGCTGTCCTAGCCCCACTGTCCCGCTGTTTTTACAGAGACCTTATCTTTTTGTAGAAACCCCCATCTGACATACGCTGTGCAGAACAAAAAGTTTGGGTGGGTTTTGTTTGTTTCCTTGTCCTTTCGAAACTGGCCCACAAGAAACATCAGATTTTAATATCCCCATGGGCGTCTCCATGAGGAAGGGCAGGTACTATCCTCCCCATGGACAGCTGAGAACACTCAGGCCCAGAAAGGCTAAGAGGCTTGAAGTCAGGGCTCCAAGTTGGAACAGACGCGGACTGGAGAGAAGGTGGGGCTCGGGAGCCCCTCCAAGGCCAGTCCAACGCTCTCTCTGAATGCCTCCCCAGGTCCCAAAGGGGCTCAGCATCCCCGCTCTAAGCGCAGAGAAGGGAGCCTTGCTCTGAGGGGCCTGGGGCATCAGCAACCTCCCGCGTCTGCCCCCAGGTGGCCTCGAACTCTGGCTGGCATCACAGCCTACCAGTCCTGCCTACAGTACCCCTTCACCTCGGTGCCCCTGAGCGGGGGCGCCCCAGGCACCCGAGCCTCCCGCCGGTGTGACCGAGCTGGCCGCTGGGAGCCAGGGGACTACTCCCACTGTCTGTACACCAACGACATCACCCGGGTGCTCTACACCTTCGTGCTGGTGAGGCCAGGAGAGGGGCAGGGGGCACCCCGTTGGCTCCGGTTCTGGGGGCTGGGAAGGGGAGCCCCCTCATGGCTGTGGGCATGAGCAGTGAGGAGCTCTTGCCCTTCTCAGCTAGCTTTTCTCCTTCTAGGGCATTCAGATCCCTCCAGGGCCACTTATTCCCAAACACAGCCAGGGCGGCCTGAAGGGGGAAAACAAGGCCAGCGCGAGGCCGTCCGGTATCCTTAGGCGGGTGGTGTTAGAAGCGGGCGGCCCTGAGTCCTGATGAGTTCATTCCTTACACGTGCCTCCCGTCTTGATGTGACCCAGCTGGCGGCGGGCCCCTCTCCCCAGGCAGTGTGGCCCTCAGCAACAGTACGGACAAGGGGGCCCTCTAGGGGCAGTTCTGGGGGAGAAGGAGCAGAGCTGGACCATCTTTCTTCCTTCATTTCTCCCAGATGCCCATCAACGCCTCCAACGCGCTGACCCTGGCTCACCAGCTGCGAGTGTACACGGCCGAGGCAGCCAGCTTCTCGGACATGATGGATGTTGTCTATGTGGCTCAGATGATCCAGAAATTTTTGGGTTACGTCGACCAGATCAAAGAGGTGAGATTCAACCCGGCCTCCGGGGCCCCTGGAAACCACCCCCTATTTGCTCAAGCCTCTTGTGCCCCAGCCTGTGGGCCGCAAACCCCGCTCCTGCCCTCAGTGACTCTCTGCCCCCTGCCAGCTGGCGGAGGTGATGGTGGACATGGCCAGCAACCTGATGCTGGTGGACGAGCACCTGCTGTGGCTGGCCCAGCGCGAGGACAAGGCCTGCAGCGGCATCGTGGGCGCCCTGGAGCGCATTGGGGGGGCTGCCCTCAGCCCCCACGCCCAGCACATCTCCGTGGTAATGTGGGGCAGCTGGGAGCGAGCTCCTTGGGGAGCCTGGCCCTGGGAGGGACCTTAGAGGCAATCGGGGGCCAGCCCTCGCCCGCCAGGAGGGAAGCGCTCCTGTCTTCGGGCAGCAAGTCCTCCAAGTATGCACCTGCCACGCGCCCAGCTGGCGAGAACCCCGAGCGGGATGCCGTGTGTGGAATCCGATTCCCAGTCCAGGGGGCCGGTGACAGGGAGGGGTTACGCAAGACTTCATGGTGGGGAACCGAGCTGTAACGCTAGCCCGATGGAAATAAACAGGAGGAAGGGGGAAAGGAGCCCAAGGAATGAGAAAGGGGAGGCTTGGAAGCAGGGCCACAGCCCTATGATGGAATGAGGAGTCACGGAGGCTCCTGCCCCCTAAGACGGGGGGCATTGCCCATGGTGGGCTGTGAACCGATCAACTACCGCCGCAGAGCATCTTCCGCATGCAAGCTACTGTGCTCGGCACCCCGGGCGGTGTGAGGCTGGACGGGACCCTGCTCTGCGGCCTGGCCGGGGCGGCGGAACTAGTATCTGCTAAGAGGCAAGCAAGATACAAGGTGGGGTGCGGGGGGGAGGAAGGGTCTCCAGAGAAGGTGCTGTGGCCAGGGGTTGGGGAGACCCCACAGCACAGGTCACGCTGCCAGGCCTTGAGAAGCCAGGGAGGACTGCAGTGTCGGGGGCCCAGCCTGAGCGAATCCGCAGAGAGGGACTGGGCAGCGGCAGGCAGGAGGCCCAGAGGGGGCCGCCGTATCGCAGATGGGGGCTCACAAGCTCCCTGTCCCTAGAACTCAAGGAACGTGGCACTGGAGGCCTACCTCATCAAGCCCCACGGCTACGTGGGGCTGACCTGCACAGCCTTCCAGAGAAAGGAGGCAGCGGTGCCGGGCGTGCGGCTCGGGGGCCCTGGCCAGAACCCCTCACTGGAGCCCGAGCCCCTGGCCGATCAGCAGCTCCGCTTCCGCTGTACCACGGGGAGACCCAGCATTTCTCTGTCATCTTTCCACATCAAGGTGGGCACTGGGGGAGGGCTGAGGGGGCGTAAGCTCCTCGACGCAGGTGCCTGGTGGGGGTGGGTGGGGTGAGTGGAAGCAGATCCAGGAAAGGGGTTCAGGGGAAGGGGGAAGGAGGGCACCTGAAGGCCTCAGAGTCCTAGGGGTTCCCAGATGTCTCTGAGGAACTCCAATGTCCCTCCAGAACAGCGTGGCCCTGGCCTCCATCCAGCTGCCGCCCAGTCTGTTCTCGTCCCTTCCGGCTGCCCTGGCTCCCCCTGTCCCCCCAGACTGCACCCTGCAACTGCTGGTCTTCCGAAATGGCCGCCTCTTCCGCAGCCACGGCAACACCTCCCGCCCCGGAGCCGCTGGGCCTGGCAAGAGGCGCGGTGTGGCCACCCCTGTCATCTTCGCAGGAACCAGTAAGGGACTGAACTCCCCCGTGCTGCACGGAGCGCTCCCAAGTGTCTGCCAGGGCCCCTGCCACCTGCCCTTCCCTCACCCACAGCGCCCCCTAACGCCCTGGGGGAGGTGGCCGAGGAGAGTGGCCCCCGACCATTTCCCAGGAGGATAAGGAACAGTGTGTCTCTGCCCCACATAGATAGTGTCTCTATCCCAGAAGGATAAGGGACAGGGTGTCTCTACAGCCTCTCAAGGAAGCAGTTGCTGGAGAAGAGGGTCTGGAAGACATTGGAATTTATATCCCAGATTTGCCGAATTCCAAAAGGGTTCTCTCTTCACTGTCCTCTCCCTCAGTATTACCTTCTACCTTTCCTTTCCCTGAGCCCAGCCACGGCTCCTTTTGGCATTTAGAATGGGACACCTCCCAGTGCTTTCCGATTCATCCCTGGGTCTCCCTGGTGAGAATGACCTGGAAGGCAGGGCCCGAATTGGAATCTGACCACATCCTGAAGCCCAGCACACACCCTGGCCCTCCAGGGGCCTCATGCGGCTCGGCTGTAGCTGCCTTGCTGCTGCCGTAGGACGGGCCTCCCCATGGCCTCGTTCTACCCCTGTGGGCTTCCCTCTCCCCTGCAGGTGGCTGCGGTGTGGGCAACCTGAGCGAGCCGGTGGCCATATCGCTTCGGCACTGGGCTGAGGGGGCTGAACCTGTGGCAGCTTGGTGGAGCCAGGACGGGCCGGGGGGCCCTGGGGGCTGGAGCTCCGAGGGCTGCCAGCTCCGCTCCAGCCAGCCCAATGTCAGCTCCCTGCACTGCCAGCACTTGGGCAATGTGGCCGTGCTCATGGTGAGTGGGGGGCGGGGTGGGAGCCCAGGAGGACTGGGGGCTGGGGAACCAGGGGTGGGGGACGAGGTAGAGGGGAGGATCGGGGTATTCTGACCACCTGGGGCCACAGAGAACTACAGAAAGCAGAGCAGCCTCATCGGGCCTCATGATGGTAGGATTCACGGGGAAATGTCCCTCTGGTCTTCCCCCACACCTTTTCATCTTTCAGGAGGCAGGGAGGTCCTGCCTCCACTCATCGAGAGAGACGGACCTGGGACTCCCCAGCCTGGTCTTCACATCCTGCACTCTCTGAGACCCAGATTGTTAACGTGGGAAAAAAAAAAATCTGGGAACATTTTCCCAGGGGAACATTCTCCCTCACCGTATTTTGCCCCTCACTTTCCCAGATGCAGGCATGCAGCTGGATTATAGACAGAAACCTCCCCCGCTTTCGTCATCTCTGATTTTTAGGCTGAGAGCATCCCCAGAGGGGCAAGAGGCGAGGAGGGAGGAACTGGCCGGCGGTGGATGATTAACACTACCGGGGACTGACTTTCTGAGGGTGGCTCTCAGCACTTACGTTTTTACCCACCTGGATGGACGAGGGGCCAAAGCTGGGGACCAAAGCTGACCCGGCTTGGGAAGAGGAAAAATGGTCTAGGGGACTGGCCAGGACTCCATGGGGTGGCCTCTACCTCTGGCTTCCTAATACTTCCTCTTTCCTACTCTTTCCAGGAGCTGAGTGCCTTCCCCAGGGCGGTGGGGGGCTCCGGGGCAGGGCTGCATCCCGTCGTGTACCCGTGCACGGCCCTGCTTCTGCTCTGCCTCTTCTCCACCATCATCACCTACATCCTCAACCACAGGTGGGAGCCCCTGCGGGAAGGGAGGACGTGGAGGGGAGGCTGTGGGTCTGAGTACTGGCCAGTGCTCCTTTCTCAAGTGTGTCCCCCTGACGTTCCCAGGCTATGCCTAGCATTTTATATGAAGATTCTAGGGCTGGAAAACACATTTTGGGGGTTAAGCCCTCCCTGCCCTGGGCCCTCGATCACATTCACACATATGCATGCACACAGATATCTGTTCTTGTTCTCCCCACAGAGAACATTGTTCTCCCCTTGTTCTCCCAGTGGCCTTGAGACCCATGGGCCTGAACTTGGGTGGGTGGCCCATTAATTAAAAACTGTTTCTGGGGCAGCTCCATCCACGTGTCCCGGAAGGGCTGGCACATGCTGCTGAACCTGTGCTTCCACATGGCCATGACCTCCGCCGTCTTCGCAGGAGGCATCACACTCACCAACTACCACATGGTCTGCCAGGCAGTAAGCAGCAGGGGCCGGGGTGGGGGTGGGGGGCGCTCCAAGATGAGTGATGGCACAGAGTCGGGAGGTGCAGGGGGAAAAACGGGGGCTCGTGCTAATAGGCCCCAGCTCCACTGTTGTGTCTAGCCTTGCTGGGGGAGGGCACGAGAGTAGGGGGGATAAGAAGTAGAGAAGCTAGGAGATGGGTCTTCAAAGTGGAGTGGGGATCTGCAATGGAGGAGAGCCAGCAACAGCGGGGTTGTGATACGTCTCCCGTGTGGGAGAGAAGCATGGGGTGGAAAGAGAGGGTGACAGCAGGGGCAGAACCATGAGGAGGGTCAGGGCAGAGCTGGGGGGGGGGCTGGGGGAGGAGTGGGACAACACTACTGTGGACTGGGGCTCTGCGGTGGCTCCAGGAGTAGCAGCCTGGTCCCCCAGCCTCTGTGGCTCAACCCCACAGGTGGGCATCACTCTGCACTACTCTTCCTTGTCCACACTGCTCTGGATGGGTGTGAAGGCCCGCGTCCTCCACAAGGAGCTCGCCTGGAGAGCGCCCCCGCCACAAGAAGGGGACTCGGCTCCACCCGCGCCCCGCCCCATGCTCCGGTACTGCCTCCAGCTGTCAGCTTTGCCAGGCTGAAGGGCTCTGAGCTCCTCTGTTCTCCCAGGGTGGAGGCGGGGCGGGTCCAAGGTCCTAGGGAGCACTCTCCAGACAGAAGAGGCAAAGCCCTAGGGGGCGCCAGGTTGCCCAAGGCCATGGAGTGGGTGTGTCCTTAGGGCTTTTCAGGGATGACCACAAGGCCAGGGAAGGAAGTGACTCCAAAGGGCACTGGGTAGGGATCCTGCGAACCCCAGTGGCACCCTGACTTCTGTACTGTTTCAAGGGAGAGTAATTCTGTCCCTTACCACAGTCATGGTCAAGTCCCCCAGGAACCTACTGGGCCTGCAACAAATTGGGAAAGAATTTAAAGGGGAAAGAGGATGGGACAGAGATCCCCAAGTCAAGGTTTCTGAGCATCTGTTCCAACCCCCTTGGTTCCCCACCATCTCTGACCCCCAAACCCCATTCCTCTCTAGGTTCTATCTGATCGCCGGAGGGATCCCACTCATTATCTGTGGCATCACAGCTGCGGTCAACATCCACAACTACCGGGACCACAGCCCCTAGTGAGCAGCGCGGCCTGCCTGCCCCAAACCCACCCGCCCTGACACCGGACGCCTTCTGCTCTGCTGGCAGGGGCCCCTGCAGGCCCACCCAGCCCGCGACCCAACCCAAACCCATGCATGTTGCCCAAGCCGGTCTCTGCCTTGTCACTCACCACGTCCTATCTCCCCAGCCACCCAAGCCACCTCAGACATGCCCCTCCCTCACCCAGTGCCTGTGTCTCCCCTCAGCTGCTGGCTGGTGTGGCGTCCAAGCCTGGGAGCCTTCTACATCCCGGTGGCTTTGATTCTGCTCATCACCTGGATCTATTTCCTGTGTGCCGGGCTGCGCTTAAGGGCTCCTCTGGCACAGAGCCCAAAGGGGGGCACCAGCAGGGTCTCCCTGGAGACAGGGGAGGAGCTGAGGGGCTCCACCAGGCTCAGGAGCAGTGGCCCCCTCCTGAATGACTCCGGTTCCCTTCTGGCTACTGGGAGCGCTGGGGTGGTGACACCCGGGCTTCCGGAGGATGCTGACGGCCTCTATTCTCCGGGAGTCCAACTGGGGGCGCTGGTGACCACGCACTTCCTGTACCTGGCCATGTGGGCCTGTGGGGCTCTGGCCGTGTCCCAGCGCTGGCTGCCCCGGGTGGTGTGCAGCTGCCTGTACGGGGCGGCGGCCTGCGCCCTGGGACTCTTCGTCTTCACCCACCACTGCGCCCGGCGCCGGGACGTTAGGGCCTCCTGGCGTGCCTGCTGCCCCCAGGCCTCCGCCTCCCGCACCTCACCCCGCGCCGTGCCCGCCGCCCCAGAGGATGGTTCCCCGGTATTCGGAGAGGGCCCCCCCTCCCTCAAGTCCTCCCTGAGCGGCAGCAGCGGCCACGCGCCGCCCCTGGGCCCCTGCAAGCTTACCAACCTGCAGCTGGCCCAGAGTCAGGTGTGCGAGGCGGGGGCGGTGGCCCGCGGGGAAGGGGAGCCAGAGCCCACGGGCTCCAGGGGCAGCCTCGCTCCTCGCCACCCCAACAACTTGCACCATGGACGCCGAGCGCACAAGAGTCGGGCCAAGGGGCACCGCGCGGGGGAGGCTGGCGCCAAGAACCGGCTCAAGGCGCTGCGCGGGGGCGCGGCGGCCGGGGCGCTGGAGCTGCTGTCCAGCGAGAGCGGCAGCCTGCACAACAGCCCGTCCGACAGCTACCCGGGCAGCAGCCGCAACAGCCCGGGCCTCCAGCTCGAGGGCGAGCCCATGCTCACGCCCTCGGAGGGCAGCGACACCAGCGCGGCGCCGCCCCCCGAGGCCGGCCGGCCGGGCCAGCGCCGCAGTGCCAGTCGCGACAACCTCAAGGGCGGCGGGGTCGGCGCGCCGGAGCGGGAGAGCAAGCGGCGCTCCTATCCGCTCAACGCCGCCAGCCTCAATGGCGCGCCCAAAGGGGCCAAGTACGACGACCTCGGCGGGGCGGACGCGGCCGGCGGCGCCTGTATGAAGACGGGCCTCTGGAAAAGCGAGACCACCGTCTAGGGCGGGGGCGGGCGACGCTGCGGGACACGCCGGCTTCTAGGGGGCCCTCAAGGACGTCCAGCGGTACGTCGTTGGTAGGTTTGAGGGAGAGGTGCCCAGGGCTGCCGCGGGGCACACCATAAAGTCCCGGAGGCTGGGGAAAAGGACAGGCGGAAGGCCTGCCACTGCCAAGTGGGCCATCCCTCTGGGTAGCGACAATCCCAGGGCCGCCAGCAGGATACACCTCCGTCCCAGCCCAGGTTAGTTCTGGCAGTCGAAGCCGTCCAGGGTAGTGGGGGAAGGTCCTGTGGGCCTGGGAGGCGGGCACCGGCACAGCCCCTAGGTGGGCTCCTCCTTAGGTATTCAGCACATCTCATCCACTGTGCCTCGCTGGTGGCCGTCCATTATCAGGAAAACACCGGTGATGGGAGCTGGAGAACCGTGTTCTCCCCTCACTGCCCTCTGCAGTCATCCATCCGTGCCTAGATGCTAGGGCCTCTCCCCCACCTGGCTTCCGGCCAACTAGGGGGCCAGGGCCCACAGGTGCTGCTTTTAAGATAAACTATGCAAGAGAAGGTGGAACAGTGTGAAAGGCAGCCCCGGAGATGGTGTTCCAGGGAAAGAGTGCACAATCGGGGACACAGGAGTGGTACACAAACCACAGGGCAGGGCTTTAGAGGTGGTGCCTCAGGACAAAGCCAAGTCCCTGCGCCTGAGAAGCTGACTCTGCCTGACACCCAGGAGAGAGCAGAGGCAACTAGAGCCGAGTGCTTAGACTTGGAGCCGCACGCAGTCCTGCCCTAAGCCGGGCCCTATAAACAGTGCTCTGAAGAGAGGCACCGCAAGGCTGCAGGTGGTGCTGAAGCGCTTACCGCTCGGTGACAAGACCCACCCGCGTGGCCCCAGTCTCCGCCGGCCAACACCGAGGGACTGTGGAAGAGCACTTCCCTGCCTCCATGAGGCCACACGCGAGAACTATTCCAAGAATTTGATCTCTAGCTCCTTATTAGGGAGAAACTTCCCAAACATCGAACTTGCCTTCCTGCCTCACAGAAGCCCAAGCTGAATCCCCCAGGGCAGCAGGTAGGGTCCCCGAAGCTCACGGGGGGGCCTGTGCCTTCCCTACTTTTTAAACACCAGCACCCACATTTCCCCTGACCTAAAAAGCAATCACCAGCCTTACTACAGGACCCAATGAAACGTGGAGGGAAAGCTGAGCCAGGTGAGGAGGAACAGGAAAACCAGACCTGGTCAAGGTCCCCTCTCTGTCCATGTCTCCGCAGTCTAATCACCAAGGCAAAAGACAAAAGGGAGGGGAGAAAACCCACACACCTCGGGATGAGCCCTGTTATTTATGCTTGCTGCACAGACAATATTAGACCAAAAAAAAAAAAAAAGCGCTTCGTATTATTCTTCCACATATGCTGGCTGCTGTTTACATACCCTGCCAATGCCCTAGCACTGGAGAGCTTTTGGCAATACGCTGGGGAAAGGGGAGGGAGGGGATAAAAAGTGCCAAAGAAAACATGTTTTTAAAAGCTCGGTTTTATACAATAGAATGTTTTCTAGCAGATGTCTCTTGTTTTAATATATTAAAATTTTACAAAGCCCTTCGAGCTATGTAACTTTAGTCCACCCACGGTCCTTTTGTTACGAGGTAGAGGATTTTATGAGCCTGTACACGAGAACCCGCCCATGCCTGTAGATGGACACAGGGCCAAGAGTTGCCCAGTTCCCGTCCTCTGAGGGCCGACACCATCCCAAATGCCAACCGCGCCACACCAGCGGGGAGGGCCCAGCAGGCCTGCGGCAGCAGTGCAACCAATCCAAATCAGGAGGAGGCCTGACATCCGCCAGCTGGTCTAGGAGGAAAGCCATCCCTCGTAATACGAATGTGTGCGCCTTCCCCTCTGGGACCATTCCTCTCAGGGTTGGGGATTCTTTCCAACCCAGTTGTTCCTCCATCGCTCCCAACTTCTACTCCAGGACCCAGGGTCCACTTAACTGCTGAGTCCCTTGGTCCCTTTAAACAAGGGGAAAAAAAAACCCAAAAAACTACCACCTCAGGACTCATGTACACTCACTCCTCCGGGTAGGACAGGCCTGTGGTCGAGCCGCTGCCAGAGCGGTGGGAGTGCTCCCTCGGACGCACGTCAGGGCGGGTTAGGAACCCCCGTGGCAGCCTGTCTGGCAGCTTGAGCTTTTTGGAAGTCCCTCACTTCCTGAGGGGTACGCAAATACTGCTCTATCTCACTATCAGAAATGTCCTCATCGCCGGTGACTGTGGAGCTAGGGCGTGGGGGACAGATCCGCTTTGGGGGCTTTAACATGCAAGGTGGGAGGAGAAGGGCAGGACTGGCTGGCCGCTTGCCCTCGGGCAGATCTAAGGAACTACTCGCCGCCTCCTCTTTCCCCTGCCCTGGCCCCGGGCCCTGTCCCTGCGGCTCCCTCTCCCCGGCTTCCAGCTCTGCCGGTCCATCCCGAAAGGCCTTGCGGACCAACGTGTGGCGGTGCTGCAGGAGGTCGCCGATGTGCTTCACCACGGACCTCCTGTCGAGCCCCAGCACCTGCAGCCAGGCCAGCTGCTCGGCCATCCGCAGCAGCACAGCCAGCAGCTCCTGCAGGCGGGAGGGAGCGGGGCAGGGCAGGTCCACGCTGGCCAACTTACAAAACCGGGCGAGGGAACACGTCAGGCGCTCTGACGGCTGCAGCGACTGCCAAGCCAGGAAGGCGGCAGCAGTGATGACGGGCAAGGGATGCCGCCCGGTCACCAGCCACGTCTCATCAGCCAGCTCCACCAACTGCAGCGTTCGCGACAGCATCTTCTCTTTGTCTTCCACGTATTTGGCGGGCACGGATGGGGAAGCTTGGAACAGCTTGAAGCTGAAAGAACCAAAATGAAGAGTCTGGTCTCCAGGCCAGTGGGGGAGGGGGCTGCTCGACCAAAGTGAGGAAAAGCAGTCCACTCGTGACGGGCCAACTAGTCTCTCCTCTTAGAACACTCAAGCCCCCTGGGCAGCGGCTTTCTACAGGCGGAGTGTCGTACCGGTGCGGTGAAGGGCAGGAGAACCCACGAGGAGGCTCAGCGCCCGTCAGCCGTATTCTGAGTGCTTTCCAAATGTTCTCCTTTCATCAACACCCCATTATATGCATTTACAGTTAAAAAAACTGGCCCGGAGTCATCGAGCTAGGAAGTAACCCAGCAAACCCAACACCACTTGTCACTGAGAGCCTTTGCTTTCTTCCCTACCTTTCAGAAAAAAGAAAAGAACACAGCCAGGGGGCCACGCACGAGAGGTGCAAACTCAGCAGCTCCGGCCAAGGCGGATGCCTGCTTTGCCTACAGCATCAGGCTGCAGTAAGAGCAAAGGGATTTGGAAATGACAGCAGTTTACAACTGTAAAATGGAAGTAACCTTAGTAGTATGAGGCACAGCGGAGGGAGAATAGGTTTTCCTCCCGAATCCCTGTAGGGGGGCTTTGGTGAGAAAGAGACAGCCAAAGGTCAAAGGGTTCAGATCTAAGGAGCCATCCCATCCCAGGGTTCCCCAGCGGCGGGGTACCTGCTACAGTAAGTCTTCACCAGGTCCGCCAAGCACAGAGACGGCACATCCAGCCCCAGGAGCTTCACTATCTGCATGTAGGTGCCCGAAAACACATCCAGATCTGCATACAACAGGGTGCAGATGGTTCCCATGGTGAGGGGCCAGTTATGCTGACGGCAGGTGATTAAGACACAGCACCCGACCAACACCTCCTTCTTCTGCAGCCTGGCGGCGCGGATGCCGGAGTGCCGGTAGGCCTGCTGGTAGTAGGCAACTGCTGTGTCCTCAAATGTCGATGGCAGCTGCAGAACTCGGCACAGGTCTCTCACTCGGCGGAGACCTAAGAAAGCCAACAGCAGGACTCAGAGGGGTCGAAGGTGCGACTGTGCAGCTCCTAGCAATTTTTGCTGAACTTGCCTCCGACACCAGATGCACAGATAATGTATCTTTCTACAATGACCAGGGTGACACCCGTTGAAGTCATTCTAAAGACACAAAGAAATCAGTGGAAAAAGTCACATTTCAACCCACCATTCTTTGGAGGCTGGCTTGATTCAGAGCCAGGCCAAAGTGTGATCTGGAATGCGTGGCTCTACCTCTAACACAGCCCTGACAGACCCAAAGTGTATACTGAATTAGAACTGTATACTCGGGGCGCCTGGGTGGCTCAGTGGGTTAGGCCTCTGCCTTCGGCTCAGGTCATGATCTCAGGGTCCTGGGATTGAGCCCCGCGTCGGGCTTTATGCTCGGCGGGGAGCCTGCTTCCCCCTCTTGCTGCCTACTTGTGATCTCTCTTTGTCAAATAAATAAATAAAATCTTAAAAAAACAACAACCGTATACTCTCTTAGAACCACCTCCGTTCCTTATTTCTAATTACCAATCTCTTATACTCTACCTTACACAATAATGCTGAACACAGGAAAAGCAAGAGGATGGACTGGACCATCAGAATTTCCTTAAGGTCACCGTATCACAAAAAGTTGATTCTTACCTCGTTGTTGGCTGCGACTAACTTGTTCATTTTCCCCTGTGCTTCGGGAGTAGGTTACTTCTGTAAGATAATGGACAACAAACAGCTTGTTTAGTCTTTATTCACCAGATCCTTGGCCTCGCAACACACAAAACCGGGGAGATTTCATATCCTTAGGCTCTGCTCCCTGTCTCACAGAAGGACCCATTTTTTGCACGTTAAAAGTCTATCTGGTTTTTATGTCTACAAGCAGTATCAAATACAGAGATTGAGGAGGTTAGGAATGCACTACAGTGGCTTCCGGTGTTCCAAATTTTTTGCCCTCCCTCCTGCATATCCAATCCAGGCAATTTTCCTGATTGCTGATTTTGAGGGCTGCAGTGGCCAGGGACTCAGAAAGCAAAGAAAAAAAAAACCGTTTTCGCCAATTAGTGCTAAAGACTGCTTCAAGGTAATAATTTGTCAGTATCTGTAAAGAATTGACCCACAATCCTTCCATCACACCCAGACCAGGTAAATTGAGCGGAACTTTGTGTTTCTGATTCACTTGGTCAACGTTTATTATACCTTCTCTTTCTCTTTAGATAGATAGATAGATGCCAGATGCCGTACTAGGTGCTAGAAAAACAGATGGAGGGCAGTCCCTGACCTCCTGCAGCTTACTCGGTCACTTTCTCGCGTAGTTTAGCGCACATGGGAGAGGGCGCGAGAAGAATCAGAGCACTCTGACATCAATCCCTCACCACCCCAGGCTACACCCACGGCCCTGGAAAGGCCGGCACAGATACCTCGGAGGTTGCCTTCGTCGCTGAAGGTGGTAGTAAGGACCCCCTCGGTGACCACGCAGCCACAATCCGAGCACACCAGCTGGCTCTGCGAATAATGCGAGTCTTCCACGAGCTCAGTGGACCCGCAATCAGGGCAGTGGCCTCCGCCCGGCATCTCACACCCCAGAGCCGCGGAAGCTTTCAGGTATCCACTCCTACGTCCACAACAGCAACGGCGAAAAAGCAGGAACTAGGAGGGGAGCCTTCTAAGCGCTGCACCCTTCTCTTCCGGCCAGAGCAACCGCACAGTACGTAGGTAGTTTTGTCCGCCGGCTGCGCGGCACTCCGGTCCGTTTCTCTGCGGGCTCGGGTAGAAACGTGAGTTAGGAAAGTTGGTTCCTGCTGTGGACCCCGCCTTCGCGTTCCCCGGTATCTGCGGTCAGTTTGCCGGTTGAATTTGAGTGAAACGTCTACCTACGTGGACACACTTAACAGACAAGAAATTGTTACCGTTCCCAAACAACTCTCCTTTCTGAAACGCTCGGGAAGTCATAGATTCTCCATTTCTCTTTGGTAACAAATGTTGATTTTGACCATAGTATAAAGTTTGCCTAAAAGGCAGAATACTGTAGTGAGAGAGCAGGAAATTGTGTTCCACTCGCCCGAGCGGCTTTCCCAGGCGAGTTGTTGCCTCTCTTCGCGGTCTAGTTTTCTCAACTGTAGAATGAGGGAGTTGAATTACAAAAGCAGAGTGACAAACACAAATGCTTTCAGAGACTAAGTAAGGAATGTCTAACGGAGTTGGGAGTGAAGGAATATGGGGGTGGTGAGGCTTTGGGCAAACTGGAGGCTTCAGGCAGATTTAGACGTTTTTAAAAGCTGAGCTTTAAGGTGCTCCAAGATTCTGGCTCCAAAGTTCCTAACAAGGTACAAGTGTAGATCAAAGAATCGTGGGCAAAATTGTGCCTCCAGTGATGCTATCACAGAAACCAAGCTTACACATTTAAAATTCTGTCTGTTACGTTGAAATATAAATTAGAAGTCACCAAAACAGAGTATTTCTAATTAATCATAATTGCACTCATTAAGAATGAGGATTTTAGGGGCACCTGGGTGGCTCAGTGAGTTAAAGCCTCTGCCTTCCACTTGGGTTCTGATCTCGGGGTCCTGGGATGGAGCCCCATGTCGGGCTCTCTGCTCACCAGGGAGCCTACTTCCCCCTCTCTCTCTGCTTGCCTCTGTGCCTACTTGTGATCTCTCTCTCTGTCAAGTGAATAAAATCCTAAAAAAAAGGAGGGCGGAGATGTTTTGTCAGACCTTAACAAATTGGGATGCTCCCTTGAGGAACAAGATACAGGTTATAGCTGCCTTCCTTCGAAGACTAATAAATTGTGCATTCTAGAGCTGAAAATATTTCAAAATAAAAATGGAGCTTTTTTTTGTGTCTGAAGAGACAGGTGACACAATGACCTGCACCCAGAGTCCTCAGAGGATTTGACCCTCAGAAAGAAAGGGATCCGATCAGACGAGGCTGTAGGTTCTTTTGAAAGAGCTACAATCAGTGGTCAGGTACACAGGATTCCCTGTATGCCTAACGAGACCATGAGTTCCCTGGACCACAGTGGGGAACAAGGGCATTTCTGACACAAAGATTGCATTTTACCTATAATCCAAGCATCAGCTTTCTCTGCTTCAGATGTCACTTTAGTGTAAACTGGGAAAGAGGTGCTGTGCCTTACAAGAAATGTCCACTCAGCAGAAGCCCCTCCGGTTCACAGTTCCTCACCTCTGTTTGTGGCTGTTCCACAAACCTCCCCTGCTTTGCTACTGCTCAACAGAATTTCCTGCACCTCGGACCTCAGTGAGCGGGGCAGGATGCTGTTAGTTGACCTGTGAACACAAAGCGGCCAGATTTCCATTTCCTCGTTTTCCACACCAGTATCACGAGACTGTTAATGCACCTTTGCCAAAGGGTTGAGGAACTTAAGGTGATCGTAATAGAAATGAAAAACATTTCTTTGTAAAATGGGAAATTTCATAAGACTCTCCTCACAGCTCAAGAGGAAAGCATTAAACAAACAAGCAAACCAAACCAAAATATCTTCAAATGCTGCCAGCCTCTTTTCCAGTTTCTTTCCTTGATATCCAGACCTAAAGACACCACCCCATCCCAAAGAGATGGCTTTCTCAGGACATAAAACCTCTTCACCTTTCTAGAGAAGTCCCACCTACTACCACGGGACTTGATCATGCTGGAGCATTCGTCCCCTCCCCCCAACCAAGGGCTGCAGTAATCCCCAACAGTCCGCCCCTTGCACCTGAATTCCTCACTCTAGCCCCGCACCACAAGGGGGATCACACAATAGCTTTGGGGGGCACTGGCATTCCAACTCCCCTTTCTTCTAGACTTGCCCACGAGAGTGAGGTCTGTGATAAGGATTTACTTCTGGCTCTCCAGCCGATAAATATCGGGACACACTTGCATGCTTGTGTGCACACACACACACCCGTCAGAGACATCCATTAGTTTTGGACGATACCATCGACATCCTGGTTGGGGTGGAGAAATATGTCTCCAAAAGCAACATAATTGCATTAGGACTGCTTCTTCACATTGTCATGCAGAACGGCATCGGACTCCTCTCATCCTCAATCTCGTGCCGATCTTGACCCTAACTGCGTTTAAAAAAAAAAGTGGGATTTCATTAGAATCCTCTACCCATGATAGAAGACTTAAAATTCTGCTTTCTCCAACTTATTCATTATAAAGTGGAAGAGCAGTTTTATGATCCTCCAACCAGCGCCCCTAAGAGGTGGAGAGGAGTGATTCTCTCTTTTTTTTTTTTTTTTTTTTTTAAGATTTTATTTATTTACTTGACATAAAGGAGAGAGATCAGAAGTAGGTAGAGAGGCAGGCTGAGAGAGGGGGAAGCAGGCTCCCTACTGATGCGGGGCTCGATCCCAGGACCCTGAGATCATGACCAGAGCCGAAGGCAGAGGCTTAACCTTAACACTGAGCCACCCAGGTGCCCCATGATTCTCTTTTCCAGTCACAGGTGTGTGATACCCTAAGAGAGCCTGGCATTCAGATGTAAACAGGCTGGGAGGTAGGTAGGACCCAGGCCAGAAGATGGCGCACTCTATTAAGACTTGTAAGTCGAGGGGAAACCAGTTGGCTCAGTCCCTAGAGTATAGGACTCTTGATCTTGGGTTGTGTGTTGGGGCCCCACATTTAAGTACAAGTAGATTGTATTAAAAAAAAAAAAACTTGTACGTCTGGGGTTCAATTCTTCCTAATCAATTTCTTATATCGATTGATTTAGGAAATGGATTTGCCTTCCCCTAGAAATCAGGACAGACACATCGTTGGTGCCCTTCCCGCCACTACAGACTCTTCTGAGAGTTACCATCGTTCAGTGCTACTGATGATCTGTTTACCAGATGCTCCTGAAACCCCTCTCCCCCGTGTTATCCGCCCCCAACCTGTGAAACTGGAATCGGGTTTCTCCTCTCTGTATCATCAGTGCCCAACTGGCCACTGGCACGCAGGCTTTTGGAATGCGGAGTGCCCAGAATGTGGGGGGATTGCAGTAGAAAGCTCCTGGGGGAGGGGAGGCTGTTGGAAAGGCTGCCCCAGCCATGGTCCAGATGTGAAACACTGACCTTAAGGCCACAGTTCTTTTCAGAGAGGTAGAGGAAGAAGCGTTTTCTGATGGACAAGGAAGGCACTGGCCCTGTGGGACGGAAGGAAGCTCTCACCAGTCCTCCCTCTGTCAGTCTGGCTCTCCCTTTGCTTGCAAGTCTTTGTGGGAATGATGTGGCTCCCTCCCCCCTCCCTCCAGGGAGCCCCTCCTATAGGGAGGGCTGGCACTCAGCAGAGAGCTAGTCAACTCCTGGGGATGCCTGTCCCCAGTGGGCCTGTCAACAAACAGACTAAATTTCTCAGAGGTAAGACGATTCTAATTTAAAATAAGTAACTGGGGAGAGTTGGACGCCTCCATCCTTCATCTGGCCTCACCCCGGGGCTCCTCCAGCTCAGTTGACTGAAACACTGTCACTCTAAACCAGTTTCACTCTGAGCGAAAGGACACTCTCTCCTTGTCACACTGAGCCAGGCCGCCGCTCAGGCGGGGCAGTCTTTCTGACCAGATCTCCTTCCCATCACCTCAGCTCTTTGGCGGATCGTCCTCCTTCTCCGTCACGTCAGCGTGGCTGAGAGACCTACATCCAGGCCCCAGCTAACTTCCCTTGCTTGCATCCACTTCTCCCTTTCCCGTTGTTTATTCCATCCCCACCACCTACTTTGCCTTTCCCAGGCTGAGGATTAATGTGTTCAATTTCTTGAGCTCCCAGGAGCAAGGGCATCTGAAAACTCTGAGAAAGCGGCCATAGGCCACCACTCGCTGCCCAGACTGCGAGCGTGAATACCGGTCAGCTTGCTTACCTGGAACTCTCCTCCCTGGGGAGGCTGTGGCTTAGCTGGCCTCGTCTGGAGGGTAAATTGAGTCCCACCTGCCTGCTCCAATCCTCTAGGATTCCAAGAGAATCAGAACATTATCTCCTTGACTCCCAAAGCGATCCCAGACTAGGGGTGAGCAAACTCTTTCTGTAAAGGGCCAGACCAGCAAATATTTAGGTTTAACAGATGATAAGGTCTCTGTTACAGGTACTCAAGTCTGCTTTTATAATGTGGGACCAGCCATAGACCATGACGTAAACGAATGAGCACGGCTGTATGCCAACAAAACTTTGTGGACACTGACATTGGAATTTCAGTTCATTTTCATGTGTCATGAAATATTATTATTTTGATTTTTTTGTTAAAAATGTTAAAAATTCCAGGGGCGCCTGGGTGGGTCAGTGGTTAAGCATCTGCCTTCCGCTCAGGTCATGATCCCAGGGTCCTGGGATTGAGCCCCACATTGGGGTCCCTGCTCAACAGGAAGCCTGCTTCTTCCTCTCCCCACTCCCCTGGCTTGTATTCTCTCTCTGTCAAATAAGTAAATAAGATCTTTTTTAAAAATGTAAAAATTCCAGTATTCAGTGTGGTGTTGCTGATAGGTGGTCATCATTCCACTTTAGATCCCCAGACTCGTTCATTTGATGTTAAAAAAAAAAACCAGTTGGGGCACCTGGGTGGCTCAGTCAGTTAAGCATCTGCCTTCAGCTCAGGTCATGATCTCAGGGTCCTGGGATCCTGTCCCGCATCAGGCTCCTTGCTCAGAGGGGAGTCTGCTTCTCCCTCTGCCTACCGCTCCCCCTGCTTGTGCTCTCGCTCTCTGACAAATAAATAAAATAAAATCTTAAAAATAAATCTTAAATAAATAAAATCTTTAAAAAAAAAAGTAAAAATCATTCTTGCCTCGAGGGCCGTACAAAACCAGGAGGCAGGCCACACTTGCTGACCTCTGTTCTCGATCTCTAGGTCAGACAGATGAGGAGTTCAGATCCGTTCTGAAGTACTCACTGTGTGACCTGAGGGGAACTAAAGTTCTGACACCCAAGGCTCAGTTTCCTCATCTGCATAATGGAGATAGTGTCTACCTTGATGAGAATTAGAAATAGGACCGGTCAGTGCTTAGGGAATGGTAATAATGCAGTAACTGAGCCTTCCTTTTGCAGTCAGGGCTGTGCAAAGACAGGAGTGGCTTTCTCTCACTTCTGTGGGGGCTTATTGGTGGCACCAGGGTGCCTATTTCCAGAGGATGCTCTCCCTCAGGAGTGTTGGGGGCTTTGGAGTACGCTGGCCCCTCAGCTCAAAGAAGCCCATTTTGAATGCCGAGTGAAAGCTCCTGCCTTCCCAGGCGGGCAAGACTGCAGAGTCCCCAAGGTGACCCCTGAGGAGAAGCCCAGGGAATGGGGTCCATCTGCTTAGAGACTGGGTCCCGGGGCTAAGGGAGCCTGTTTGGGCCACAATTGAAGAGCCCTCATCACACCCTGTTAGTGGCTGTTTTCCCTGGGAAGTGGGGGTGGTGGTGGGGGGTCGGAAGTAACCTAGATTGTGTCACTAGGGGGTGGGGAGGGGGGAGGGGGTAGTTGCCTGGGGCATGTTCTCCCTCAGAATCACTCCCTGTCCTTGTTGCAAAACAGTATCCAAAGGCCTGCAGAAAGGTTCAAAGCAATCTGTCCTGGGTACTGCCTGTTCCCATCTTCATTTTCCAGTGTATCTAAATACAGAAGACACCGGGGAGGGAGCGGGGGGGGGGGGGGGGGGGGG
>CM052800.1:151011554-151044025 GCA_028533885.1 Nasua narica | reverse complement strand
GTAGAGAACACACTGATGGTTGTTACCACGGGGGGAGGGGGGGTGGATGAACTAGGTGCCAGGACGAAGAACATACTTAGGATGAGCAGAGTCATGTGTAACATTGTTATATCACTAAACTGCACACCTGAACCTTATATAACACTCTATGTTAACTGTGCTTGAATTGAAAAAAAAATTTTTTTTAATTTTGAAATGCTTCAGATGGTAAAAGTTTTATGTGATGTTTATTATTTGACGCCAATTTTTTAAAAACGAGGTGCACGTCTGTTGATGAATCATACGAAGGAAGAAAAGTACTTTGGGAACAACAGCCCAAGAATGATGTCCTCGAGGGTTTTTAGATGATATCTCGGTCAGACAAGGATTTTATTTATTGGAAACTGTGGATCATATAAGATACGGTGCAAGGCAGTTTGTGAGGTCAAGAGCTGAGGAAGCTGGACAGCCCAGAGGCCTCTGCTACACAGGAGATAGGGACAGACTGCAAAGATGGGCAGTGATATCTCAACCAGACTTTGAAGACGAGTTAAAATTAATTTTCCCCAGGGGCACCTGGGTGGCTCAGTCGGTGAGGCGTCTGACTTCGGCACAGGTCATGATCCTGGGGATCCCGGGACTGAGGCCCATGTCGGGCTCTCTGCTCAGTGGGGAGCCTGCTTCTCCCTTTCTCTCTGTGCTCTCTCTCGAGTAAATAAATAAAATCTTAAAAAAAAAACCCAAAACCTAATTTTCCACCAAAATAACAGAATTCTGTTTTCACTATAAAGAGAATATTTCCTCATAATGGAAAATCTCAAATACAGAAGAGGGAAAAAATTATTACCTGGAGCTCCGACACATAACATTTGGGTCTCTTATTTCTTCCTTGGTTTCTTTATGGTATGTTTTCCAACTTCAAGCATCATGCAGAATATGGTTTTCAAGCATTTTAAAATTATTACTTTGTGAGCATTTTCCCATCACTAAATTTTAGCAAAAAACATTTTTTTTTAAAGACTGTATTTATTTATTTGACAGAGAGAGAGAACACAAGCAGGGGGAGCGGGAGAGGGAGAAGCAGGCTCCTCACTGAGCAGGGAGCCTGATGCAGGGCTCGATCCCAGGACCCTGGGATCTCGACTGGAGCTGAAGGTCTGCAGACACTTAATGGACTGAGCCACACAGTCGCCACCCGTTTTTTTGTTGGTTTTGTTTGTTTGTTTTAGTAGAAATCATTTTTAATGGGTGCTTAAAATTTCATTATATTTTACTCATCTCCTTTACTAGATTTTTAGGGTTTTTTTAAGTTTTCACAATTATATATAGCATTTTTATTAAAATGCATGAGCATAAATCTTTGATCACATCTCTAAAATAGTTCCTTACGATAAATGCGTAGGGTTGAAAAGGCATGTAAACTTCATACCTTACAAACTATGAAACAGCTATTCAATTTGGATTTCATAATCCAAAGAGGAAAGTATGTACGACTTTGAAATCATTAGGCAATCCTAGATACGTGATGATTTGAAAAATTATAAAACAATCCAGCACTACAGAAAGTGAGCGGCTGGGGCGCCTGGGTGGCTCAGTGGGTTAAAGTCTCTGCCTTCGGCTCAGGTCATGATCTCAGGGTCCTGGAATCGAGCCCCAAATCAGGCTCTCTGCTCAGCAGGGAGCCTGCTTCCCCCTCTCTCTCTGCCTGCCTCTCTGCCTACTTGTGATCTGTCAAATAAATAAATAAAATCTTAAAAAAAAAAAAAAAGAAAGAAAGAAAGTGAGCAGCAGCCAGGGCGAGGAAAAGGTACATAGAAAATAACCATTAGCTCAAGAAAAAACAGTGCCCATTGTCACATACTTCCTTCCAGGATTTTCACATTGGATGTTCCCACCGTAGTTGTAATAATAATGACGTATATTCAAATTCGTGTCTAACTTTTTCCATATTAACAGGACAGATGAGTTTTGGATCTAGTTGGCTGTATTATTTGTAAATGGAAGTGTTAAAGCCACCTGGGTAAATAATACACTCCTAAGTTACAAATCATCTAAAAGGGATGGAGGCCCTGAAACAGCAACCAAAAAAACAAAATAAAAACCCATTATGGTAATCATTCAGCTAGCTCTTCATAACTTTAGCCATGCAGTTTCTTTTCCTAACCTCTCTCGCACTTTGCAACATTCCGAAGAGTAGTTACTTTTGTAAATATTATTTATGGCTTAGTACAAAGCATCTGTTATATGGGGGGCCAAGAGGAGTCTCTAGGAAACTTTCCCTCTTTGCTCAGAATATTTACTAAGTATGGTCCAGGGCCGAGCGAGCGCTTTGTAGCAGGCAGCCAGGGGGGCAGTGGCCGGGCTTACAAATCATGAGCAAAATAAGCAGCAGTTGCCTTTGTTTTAAGGCAAGTTATTCTCTCAGTCAGGGCCAGGAGATAAGCCCCCGATTAAATGAGCTTTGAAGAATAAATAAAATGGGAGCCAAGGGTCTTGCTCACTTCCCGAGAGCTGGGTGTTTGTTTCTCTTTGGAGCCCAGCTGCATTCCACAGTACAAGGAAGAGGGGATGGGAGGCTGCTCCATGACCCTAGCCTTCATTACTGTCCCTTTCATACTGTTATTTTGCCTGGTTTCCTGGAAAATATCGTTAACCCCAGGAAGGTACGTGCTGTCTCTTCCCCACACCCTCAGAGGCCCACCAAGCTGAGCTGGGCGAGTTATGGAGCATTTCTAGGCTAGGGCTAATTAATACACAGCAGGCACGCCTGAAAATGATGCTCACTTACCACCGGCCCTGGCAGCACGCAATACAAGGGAAGAGGAGGCAAGGCGGCTAGAAGATGCTAGCTTGTTCGAAGTGACCATCTGTTACCACTGCTCAGCCTCTTTCCCTGAACCTCAGCTCCTGGCAGCAGAAACGCATGGAGCCCAGGTGGTAACATCTAACCGGCACTTTAAAAACGCTTGTAGGTGGGACGCCCGGGGGGTGGGGGGTGTTCAGTCGGTTAAGCGGTTAAGCGGCTGCCTTCAGCTCAGGTCATGATCCCAGGGTCTGGGATGGAGTTCAGCATCGGGCTCCCTGTTGAGCAGGGAGTCTGCTTCTCCCCTTCCTCCCTGCTCATGCTCTCTCTCGGGTTCTCTCTCACACAAATAAGTAAATAAGATCTTAAAAGAAATAAAATAAAAATGCTTGCAGGAGTAAAGGAGAAGTGAGCAAGGAATTTTTATTCTAAAATCACAAAGACTACTTGATGTTTTATAGTGCACGGGACTGTAAAATGTTTCATTGAATGAAGCGTATAGATGCCCTGGACTAAAATAGAAATAAAGTTTATTCCTACTGACAGTGGTCCCTAGTAGTCAGTCAGGAAATTCCTCTCTACATATTTGAAATGCAACACAGCCTTGCCCACCAGTCCCTCCGTGAATCATTCTTCTCCAGCCCAAGTGACGATGAGTCAAAGACCAGAGGTTTGCAGTGTTCTAGATCCTCCTGATTTTAGAACCAGAAAGGGCAGGATGGAGAAGCTCCAAAGCAGAGATCATCTGCGGGGCTGGTTTGGACTGGCTGCTGGGCAGTTCTTTTTTTTAAAGTTAGTCCAAGCTTTTGAAAAAAAAGAGATCCTCTAATCAAGCAATACTCTTCCTGGCAGTTTAGCTTAAGAAGGGAAAAAGTTCTATGCAAGAAATTGTTGACTGTAGCGTTATTCACATTGAAAAACAGAAAATAACCCAAATATCGAATGACGAAGGAATGGTTAAGTAAATATTGGCATAAGCGTGTCAAAGAATAAGTAGCAACAAGCAAAAAAATGCTTATGATCTACTAATAAATGAAAAAGAGACTGAAGCAGTGTCTCCAATGCGGGCGATGGAGCTGGAAAACCACCATTTCGCCACTGCCATATTCACCCATAGATACAAAAGCCTGGGAACGAAAGGGCGGTGAGGAACCAGATGCTTGCATAGTCTGCAATTAACTCCCCATGAATTTCATATTGATTGTAAAGGGGGCAAACAGCAACTTTACACTAGAGAACCTCGTGGACACCGCCTGAAGTCAGTCGTCAGAGTTCACGCTCCCACCACCGTGAAAAGCGGCTCTAATGTGCCTCCTTCCACGATGCACCAAGAAGGACGCTTGATTTGCACGGTTAATTCCTGCCAGGAATGTGTGACCTCAACCAAACCAGGAGGAGAGGGCAGAGAAATCCAAACAGAGGGAAATTCTACAAAACAACTGATCTAAAGTCTGCGAGAACGTCAAGGTCTTGAGAGACTTCAGGAAGGCTGGGGAACGATTCCAGGATAAAGGAGCTTAAAGCGACACGGCCACAAAACAGCGAGAGATCCTGGATTGGATCCTGGACTGGAAAGAGATACAGGAAAACTGAGGCGCACACTCAGGAGACGACAGGTGAATCTCAAGTGTGGGCTGCAGATGAAAAAAAGGAGTACATAGATTTTAAATGTCTTGACCTTGACTAAATGTCCTTGTTCTTAGGAATCACATGCTTTAAGTATTTAGTGGTAAGTGAGGCATCAGAGGCATGAACCCTCTGATGGTTCAGACAAAAAAAAAAAAAGTATGTCTATACAAAGAACAGACAGGGACGGGGAGAGAGCGGGTGAAAATGATAAAGCAAATGTGGTAAAACGTCAACAATGGATGGAGTGGGATGAAAGGTTTATAGCAGTCCTTTGTACTATTCTTGCAACTTTTTTTTTTAAGTTTGCAATGACTGCAGAATAAAGTTTCAAAAAAGTATATCTAGGCCATGATGATAACCACAAGAATTTTATGTTTTTGCCAAAAGATAAGAAAGGATACACGGGGAAATGAAAATATCTGACTGGAATGGACCAGAGGGTGGGTGACATTTTCTTCTCGCTAAAAAGCAGCACCGGTATCAATCCTGTCGCTTGAGACCCAAGCAATTCGACAATGACTAAGTAACTCTAAGGGGAGCAGTAGTGACCCCCCAGGAAGTGTAGGCGCTTCCCAAGATCAGATGAAGACCCAGATGTACGTACGGTCGAGTCACTCCTGGCCTTACCTGCTGCCCAGGAGGGTGTAGATGATGGTGACTCTAGACATGGGTTTTTTATCGACCCCTAACTAGCAATGCCTACTTCCTGGAGAAGACATACCTTCATGGTGGTTTCACTGATCAAGTTCTCGCTGATGATGGTGGCGGTGCCCAAGCTGGAGTTGGCAATCTTGGTGGCTGTCGTGTTCATCGGCTTCACGGGGTGGAGTCTGAAGAGAAGGGGAAAGGCCCCTTAGACCTTTCGGTAACGACCCAACCGAGAACCCACCCATCTCACGGCCGGCGGCCGGCGAGACAGACAAGGGGGCAGAGTGGTGACATGTTCCATCCGCACCTCTCGTCCGGCGCCCGTCCCTGCGGGAACGAGGGCAGTCGGCATGAGGCAGCCACGTGCAGGCCCGCCTCACACGCCGGACAGCCGGGTGTCCCCACGGTCTCATTATCAATGTCAGAAGAACACTAAAGCCAACCTCTAATCTTTGCGGCAACTACAGCCGAGGACCCGCACAGCGCGAGGGGTACTACAGAGCCCCCCGGTTCCTCGGCAGTAAAGAAAGAGCTGGGAACAAACCCGCTGGTTTCACCTTAAAGCTTTCGACACTGTCCCATTCTACCACTCTGCCTCGGTTATTTCTGATGCCAGAAGGTAACGGGACACAGGACGTCGCTGCAGGTTGAGAGCCCCAAATCTGACTGTGCAGGACAATTCTAAACCATCTGTGAAGACTGTCACAACGTTCTCCCTACAAATGCACGAGTGTCCTGAGGAGGTATTCCCACCCCTGGGGGACCGGGGGGACGCCCTTTGAAAACAGGCCCTACCAGCAGAATGCATGGCGTGTGCCATCGGGATAGCCGTGCACTTAGAAAGCACCACCTCTGCGGGCGGAAGGCAAAGGGTCTGGGGGGGGGGGCTCGCTCCCGTGGATGAAACGACCTCCCCCGACTCTCACCTGTGCTTGGCTGACCCCGTTCCCGCGCTCGGCGGAGCTGAGACAGGAAGTGTCTCTGAGGGGGAGACCCAGGCCTGAAGAAGCGGCTTCCTCTTGCCAGAATTTTCCACTTTCCCAGCGGGGCCCTCTGCTGTGGCCTTTTTTTGAGATTCTGCTGTACTGGTGTGGTGAGTGTCAGCGTGTGGGGAGCTGGGGAAAGAGTGTGTGACAGGAAAGTTCGCAGAAAAGGAGGGGCTGGCTACCGGAGAATCCAGGGCCGGATCAGGAGGCTGGCCTGGCCTCCCATTTCCCATCAGCTTGTCCCTCTCGCCGCCGCCGCCAGGACCTGGCAGCCGTTTATCCGAGTGCGAGCTCTTGCCAAGATCTGGCTTATGAATTCCTGAAGCTGCCGTCGGCTCTGGAGAGGCTGCCTCAGATGTTCTGGGTGCTTCTGACCTGGGGTCGTGCGGGCCCTCTGCAGGCGCCGCCCAGCCGTCTGCCTCGCCCCTGGGCCCCTTTTCCATCTCGGGACGGGCAGGGGACGGGCTCAAGGAGGAGGGTCCTCCTTCCAGGGCTGCCACCTGGCCTGTCTCTCCGTTGTCTTCAACCTGATCCACTCTCTCATCATCCGATGCCACTTCAGGAATGGAAGGAAGAGTTAAGCCCAGATCAGCCATGACTGGAGAGTTAACCCCCGGGGTAGAGTGAAGGCCACTCAGGGGATCAGACAATAAGCCTTCGTGATCAATGGCTTTGCTCGGATTTGGGGCCACAAGCATATCAGCTGGCTCGATCCTCAAAAGCGGAATGTCTTTCCCTGAGCCTGCTTCACTCACGGGGCCTTCTGAGCCACTCTCCTTGCAAGAGGGGCGGGGAGGGGGGTCTGCCCCGGAAGCCGGCACACCACCCTTTGCTGGTGGGGACGCGACTCCCCTCTCCGTGGCCTCGGCAGGCTCCCCATCTGACGCGTTTCCAGCGGCGGCTCCCTCGCAAGTCCGCACCTGGGGATGACTTCTGTCCTCTTCCATCGATCCGGCGGCCGGCTCTCGCTCCTCTTGCGTAGAGAGTTGCTCAGAAAATGACACGTGCTTCTTGACCTTCTTTCGGCTCCCGCCCACATCCTCCTCGTGTCCCCGCATCATGGAGCCAAGAGGGGGAGCCGATTCTCCCATCGGAAGAGGGGGTGCCGCTTCCGTCATTGCAGAAGTCATGCTGTCTCCCTGAAGTCTGGTCTCCCCAAAGGACGCAGACGGACTCTCCACATCTGTGCCTGCCCCCTTCGGAGGCTTCCCTGCTGGGCTTTCACTCCGGCCACTTTGGAGTGAAAGGCCGAATGTCACTTCTTGGGCCTCTTGAGATGAAGGGATGGAGTCTTGTTCTGAGGGGGGAAACCCCAGAACTTCTTCCTGGTGCCCCATCTCAGACTGCTTCATGAGAGACTTTTCTGAGTCATTACCGACGGTGCTCTCTGGGCCTCTCTCACTGGTCTTCCCCGTGGGGGAATCTTCTGTCCCTCTATACACTGGAGTGGGTAGCTTTCTGGAAAGTGACCCCGAGACATCAGAAACTGTCTTTGGAACTTGTATTAAACTCTCCCTTGGCAATTCTGCCTTAAGGGGCAAAGACGGTTCTTCAGGACTGGCCTGGCCCTTGGCTGTGGAAGGCCAGTTCTCAACTGGCGTGGATGTGGAAATGGGAGCCGCTATGGGAGATGAGAAAGAGAAGACAGAGGGAGATTCAGAGGACGGTGTCTCTGCACCATGCCCCGATTTAGAAGGGACAGGTGTCTGGCCAGAAATGGAAAGAAAAGCAGAAAAGACAGGAGAGTCAGGGGAAGAAGGGAGCCTGGCTGTGGGTTGAGCCTCTGGAGACACGTCCAGTCTGCAAAAAGGACAAAATAAAATCTGCAGGTCAGTTGCAGATGCATCGTGAGAGGCGAGAAACACTTACAAATAAAGTTGTTCCAAAGGGGCGAACACTTTTATACGGGGGGCATTTATCTGAAGAAGTTAAAGAAGGAACATCAACTACTTAACGTATACGAAAGGGACACTTTTATCACCAACGCATCTGCCCTAAGACGAAGGGCTTGTTGCAACAGACACAGAAAGCCCCAGGTAAAAGCAACAGCCCACGGCTTCTTTTGGTGATAAACAAAAAGGATCTACAAAGTTCGAAGCAGTTAAAGATGCCCCTTGGGGCATCACGGGCACCAATTCTGAAGAGGAACAGTCTCTCTGTGTGTGTGTGTGTGTGTGTGTGTGTGTGTGTGTGTGTGTGTGTGTGAAATCAGAGTACATAGAATCTCAAAAAAAGTCTCTCCCGCCCCAGACCACAGAAATATTGTTAGTGTGACTGTGGGTCATGCTGAAAGCAGAAAGCCCCCAACGCGCACTCGGGCTCTCACAGGGAGCTGCACGCCGGGCGCACAGAGAACGGGCGCACCAAGGGGCCCCCGCACCAGCTCACCAATGTCAGATCGCAAGGAGGAAAGATACCATCTGCCTCGAAGGGAAATACGTGATGACGATGCTAAAAAAACACATGTCCTGCACATAACCACAAACAAAATATGGTACGCCCAAGTTGGAATACTCAGAATCTGCTACAAACCAGGGCGTTCCACGGGGGCTGATCATCTCACCGAGCCGGGGCCGACCGTGCCTGCCGGCAGTGGCACAGGGCCGGGGGCACGTCGCTGTAATCTGTGCAGGGTGGCCCAGCCGACGGGCTGCTAGAAATAACTCAGGCCACTATATGCTTGCCGTACACAGGCACCACAGGCAAGGTTTGCTCCAGCAGCAGACCTTGCTGATGGCCGCGAACAGCGAGGTGCGGGCCCTGCCCGAGGAGGGCTGAGACTCACCGAGGCTTGACGGCTTTGGTCTGCGGAGCCCGTGCAGAGCCCACGGGCGGTGCAGGGTCAGACTTGGGCTCTCGGTCGGCTTCCGGTTCTGTGATCTGCACTTCCTCAAAGGGATTCAGGGATTTGCCCCGTCCAGAGGCGACAGCCAGAGTATCCTTCTCAGATCTTTTCAGTAGGTCTTCATCAGGCCCCAGCTGGTCCTCCCTTGGTTGGACTTCCAGTGGCGTGCCTTCCTTCTCCTTCCCCAGGAAGGTAGGCGGACTTCCGCCCTCACTGCCCTTAGCCACGTCCTTCTTTCCCGTCACCAGAGAAAGCAAAGAGGACTTCTTGCTCTCCTGCTTCTTGCTCTCTTTGGTTTCTTTTGTGGCTTCCAAGCTCGCCGGAGCCACGTTCTCCCGAACATCCCCACTGCCCTGCGGCCGGTAGGACGGCAGAGACATAGATTTCAGAGAGTCCTTGGTGGAGGACTCAGAGAACCGCCTGTCGGAAGACACCGCCCCTCCATCCCCAGGCTCCTTCCAAGACCGAGGAGCCAGGTTCTCGGTGGAGGAGAACAAGTGCTTCTTCCTGAAGCCCTGGGGCGACGGGGAGGAGGAGGGGGTGCTGTCCTTGGTCTCGCTCTTGGCTTCTGGCTGCTCCATGTAAACATGGTTCCCATTGATACAGACATTAGAGCGAGAAAGGACGTCATTCTTAGACCGAAGGCCGCCCAGAAAGGAGAGTCCTTCCTTCTTGGGAAGGCTGAAAGTGATCTGGTTCAGTTGCTTAGCATCTGCACTCTCTGTTCTCTTGTGAGACATGACTGTGGGAAGAAAAACAAAGATCAAAAGGAAACAAGAAGTTAAGCGACCAGTTCACAACCGAAAGGGGGTGTCCATCTCTCCTGTCTGAATGCATTTCTGGCTACCGGCGTGGCGGTGTGTTCCGGGCATCTAACGGGGGGCGGGGGGGGGTACGGATAGTGCTAGAGAGTCTACCATGCACGGGGCAGGCCCCACAATGAGGAATTATCTGGTCCCAGCTACCAACAGTGCGAAGGTTGAGAAACCCTGCATTAGAGAAGGGCAGAATCTGGCCAGCAGTAGGATTTGGTCATTGAAACTAAAGTTCAAATTCACAGTTAATTCATAAAGGAACTAGATTCCTCAACTTTCATTAAGGATGAGTCCCACGAGGCTTAAACATATTAATAGGATCTCAGTAAATACCTGATGAGTTAATAAAATGTCAGAATTACTCTAAGATACTATGATTTTACCCTTAATTTAAAAAAAGAAGAAAAAGCCTGGATACATTCATTCTGTTAATGCCAAAAGCTTTTCATTTTATTTTTATTTTTTTTTTAATATCTTATTTATTTATTTGAGAGAGGGAGAGTGAGAGAAAACATGAGAGGGGAGAAGGTCAGGGGAAGAAGCACACTCCCCGTGGAGCTGGGAGCCTGATGTGGGACTCGATCCCGGTACTCCGGATCATGACCTGAGCCGAAGGCAGTCACTTAACCAATTGAGCCACCCAGGCGCCCTGCCAAAAGCTTTTTAAATGTACATCAGTTACAGAGACAGATAATCGCAATCTCTTTTTTTTTTAAAAGATTTTACTTATTGATTTGAGAGAGAGTGCGAGAGAGCAGCAGAGGGAGGAGAAGCAGGCTCCCCGCTGAGCAGAGAGCCCGATGCGGGGCTCGATCTCAGGACCTTGAGATCATGACCTGAGCCGAAGGCTGAGGCTTAACCCACTGAGCCACCCAGGCGCCCCTGAGCCAGACATTTTAGGAAAGGAATTTATGCATTCTTAGGAACCAGAGGGCTTAGAAATAGAGAAGCCTTTCTGACCAAGACTAACCACCATCATGACCGTCATCATCATTTCAGTAACTGAGGAACTGGATTAAAATCCTTCTCTTTAAGATTTGCTTCTTCTCTCTTCATGCAAAGTGGGCTGAGAGAGAGAGAGCCCAAGCAAGAAGGAGGAGCCAACTTACCATCCGAGGCAGAGGAAGAATCCTCCTCGTTGTCCTCATCCTCCCACCGGGACTGAAAGTCTCCAGGACGAAGCAGCACTCGGTCTGACTTTGAGGTAGGCAGGACGGACATGGACTGGGAGAGTGGCGTTTTCTGCAAATTCGACTTGGAAAACAGGGTCTTGATCTTCGATTTCTTTTTCTTGTCTTTGGAAGGAGACTCATCGTCACTGTCGGCGGAGGGCGTCACACTGGGAGCGATGATGGCCGAAGCGGTGTCTGACGCGCTGTCCTTATGCTTCCCCTTGATCTTGTCCTTCAGTTTCCCAAATGGGTTCCGAGACTTGTCCTTCATGGAGAGGTCAAACATGCTAGCGGTCATGTTGTTTCTCATGAACTGGATGTCAACCTCAATTTCTCCTCGCTCTTTATCCTTCTTTCCGGGTTTGGATTTCAAGGTATACCACCTACAAGGAGAAAGGCTAAGAGGTTATCTTTGAATCGAAGAGCCTAAAACAACATTCAGCATCCCCTTTAACTGGCCTCTCATCCCCGCTATCACCAGCCTCTTACATAAACACATTCTTGGGCTCTCTTCTTTGGAATAGAGAGGGTGGGGTAGGGGAATGGGCACAGAACTTGCAGTTTTGTTTTTGAAGAGACACCCACGAGGCAAAGATAGGATCTGACTCTGTACTTAATGTATAGTCCCCTAAAATCCTGACTCAGTAGCTATTTTTAACAATAAGTCAAACAAATATTCATTTCCTGTGACTGATATTTTCCGTCAATAGGGTAAAAATGCAAAGATGATACACAAACAGTTAAGAAGGCAAAATGCAAACTTATATATACATCTCAGGAAAAAAAAAAAATCAAGAGTTTATAGCACTCCCTGCCAGGGAATCATAGAAAACATAAGACAGAGTAGATTTTTTTTCCAAGAAGAAAGAAATATGCCAGTCACAGGATGACAAACACTGTGGGGCACCTGGGGGGCTCAGTCGGTTAAGTGTCTGCCTTCAGCTCAGGTCATGAGCCCAGGGTCCTGGGATCACATCCCGCATCAGGCTCCCTGCTCAATGGGGAGTCTGCTTCTCCTTCTGCCTGCCGCTCCCCCTGCCTGTGCTCTCTCTCTCTCTCTCTCTCTCTGACAAATAAATAAATAAAATCTTTAAAGACAAATGTCATTGTATGATTCTACTCATATGAGGCACCTGCAGTAGTCTAATTCATAGAGTAGGAATGGCAGCTGCCAGGCGCTGGGGGTAGAAGTGAATGGAGAATTAGTATTTAATGGGTACAGTTTCAGTTGGGGAGATAAAAAAGTTCTGGCCAGGGATGGCGGTGAGGGGTGGCACAACAATGTGAATGTACTTAACGCCACAGAACATATATACTAAAAAAAAATGGTGAAAATGGTAAATTTCATGATGTATATTTTGCCACCCTAAAAAAGAAATTAGAAATGGAAAGGAGGCATTCTTCCCTAGCTTAGTAATCTGAAAAAAAGAATATTTCAAACATTATTCAAGTATTTTAATTGGTCGTTTGCGGACTACTTCAAGATACGGCCAATATTCTATCCCAAAAGACGAATGCCAGAAAGAGGAAATCTCCCCTGGGCATTTTCCATCTGGTGAACTACAAGAATGTGAGGCCGATTAGTAGCATGACCGCTGCAGAGCGGAAAAGTCTGAGTACGTGGGCCACCGACAGCCATGCCCAGGGTTACCGTCAGCCCGAGAAGCCACATTTGGATGTTCTGTGTAGTGACCTACTTAAGAGCGGAGGGCCAGGGACGTTAAGGAAGTGATAGGGTTCCTCAAACGAGCATGGTTTCCTCTTTCACCCTCAGCTGGTCTGCTCACAGGGCGGACGGCTGCCCCACTCGCTCAGCTGATTACACACTGAAAGGAAAGGGGCAGAGTGAAGCGGACACCTAACACTTAAACGGCGCCTACAGCATACCTGGCACTATGCACACTTAGGGACGTCCTCATCCAAGTCTCGCAAGACACTGAGGCTCACAAGTGAGGTGATCCGTCCAAGGTCTTGCAACTGGTAAAGGGCATGGGCGGGATTCTGAGTCAGTTCTGCCTTTCTCCAAAGCTCCTATTCCTCCTATTCTTTCTCTTACACCAAAATTCCTGCTTTGCACTCTCTCCGAACTCACACCCCCTTTGCAATGCACGAATTTAAATTCAGGGTTCAAATTTAAATTCTTTCCGAGGCAAGGGTAAGCTTCTCATTTAAAAGTCCTACCTTAAGAAACAAAGAAGTGTTCCCGGAAGAAAGGGGGAAAACCCGCCATGGCCGGCACCCATCATAAATCCTAAGATTACATAGAAAGTCCAGTATGGGGGCGCCCGGGTGACTCAGTGGGTTAAAGCCTCGGCCTTCCATTCAGGTCATGATCCCAGGGTCCTGGGATCAAGCCCTGATTTGGGCTCCCTGCTCAGCAGGGAGTCTGCTTCTCCCTCTCCCTCTGCCTGCCTCTCTGCCTACTTGTGCACTCTCTATCAGATAGATAATAAAATCTTTAGAAATAAATACAAATAAATTTGAAAAAAAAAGTCCAGTATGCAAAGTCATCGAGAACTTAGACTGCATTTTAAAAAAATACAGCCAACATCGGAGAAAATGAAGTGAGCTATGATTCTGGATCTTTAGGGGGAAATCTTTCATGGTTTTTAAAACCACAGGCCACAGCTGGAGATGTGGGGGGGATGCAAGGTGTTTATACACAGCCTCCCCTCCGCCGCCAGTCCGGTGTCTTTCCAGTCTATTTTCTAAGACCTAGCCTGGAAGCGTTTGCATGCTTGTCATTTAGATGTCCAGAGGATTATTTGTATTTTTCTCTTCGGACAGTCACGTGGCTTGGCGGTCGCCCGGGTGATGAAGGGTGGTTAGCTTTTGTAAATACCCATTGCAGGCACCTGGAAAGGGGAAGTTGCTGAAAGCTGACTGCGGAGCTCAGATGACCACACCAGCCGCAAGCAGTTTCACCTCTTCACCCTGGGGAGAGGAGTGGGTCAAGCCGCCTCCCCCAAGCGTTTCCACGCAACTCTGTCCCTCAGCCTCCCAGGGGATGCGGAGACGCCCTTCAGAGCAGGCTGTCGACTGCTCCTGGGACCAGCCTGCCTCTCCAAAAGCATCAGTGCCCGTCTGTCTGTTTTGAGTGATGCCACAACCAACTCTAGAATCCTCCCTGGGGGACCTATTATTACCTGATGCATAGGTTCGATCCTGGGCACTAAAGTGGGATTTATTCGGGGAACCTCTAAAACCACTAGGAGGCGAGAACAGATGCTGCATCAACTGTTCCTATCATTTGTTTTCACAGGCAAACCTAAAACCAAATACCAGGTAGCCAAGAACGGGCACAGGGCTATTGAAGGCTGTGAAAAGCAGACTGAATCACAGGTAAGCAAGCCCATGCAAATGTTCAGAATTTTTAAAAATCCGTGCTGGGTTTCTTAAAGCTGGGAAAAGAAGACGAGAATTGTTTCTTCTAACGGTATTATCCTCATCATTAAAAATTCAAACCGTTTAAGCAAGGGTTCTTTTGGCACATGCATAATTCAATAATAAATGAAAGCCATGATTCATGAATGGCTCACCCTAAGAAATCCCAAACCAGACCCGTTTGTGGGTTTTGACATTCAAGCATCAATTCGATTTTAAGTGTTTCTATCCATTTGGTTTGTTTTTTCGGTTTTTTGTTTTAGCTCACTTAATTCCACCACCTCACAGAAGTAGTTCATAAATAATGAAGTCCCAGCATAGCCACACAGCCTGCGATGGCAGAGTGGGTGTGTCCCAGCATTACCCTTCATGGAGGCCCAGAAAGCTGGAATTATCTCAGAAATCAGGGCTGGGTTCATTTCCCTAGTCCAAAGGGCAGAGTACAGAAAGAAAACCATCCTCCCAAGGTAGTGAGTTTGTTTTTACAAGCCCATATTCTGGAAAAATCATGCAACCAAACAAGAAAATCAAGCGGTCCCTTCTATACTCAAATAATTATTTTAACTTACGATTAAAAACCCAGTTCTTCAAAAATCAGAAAGATCTCTGAATACATAGAAAGTGACAGAAGACTTATATAAACTATATTTTAGAGTAATAACAGCCAGAAGGTAAAAATTCAAATCATGCAAAAACAGTACAAAATGAAAACTTCAATCTTCCCACCCCTCAACGCCCCTCAGTCAAGTGATGGTCCTGGGCATATATAGGCAAAAATGCCTATTATCCAAACAGGCTGCCCTGCTGTTTCAGAGTTTCGGTTTGGGGTTTTGTTTTTGTTTCGGAGGGGATTCGGTCAAACATAAGACAAGGCAATAGCTCAAAATACAGAAAAATTCATTTATGTCTTCTATTGCCTGGATCTGCCTTGTCCAATCTCCCGGACTTTTAGGCTTTTAAAAAGTCATTTTGAGAAGAGCTAAAATTATCCAACCATGGCCAATTCTCAGGGCCAGTCTGCTTCGGACGCACCGTTTCTCACTATCCTGCTCAAATACATGGAAAGCTGATCACAGGGGCCTTCCATCGGAATGCGGCAGGGCGAGGGCAGTGCGGTTCCTGCTCTTGGGAAATGAAAAGTCTCACAGCAATGCAGACTTTCGGGATTATACTTGTAAGGGACTGGCTGGTATGTCTCAAAAATAATCTTTCTGCATCTGAAATAAACATGTTTTTCCTTTAAAACATTCCACAGGGCAGACACGTACAGGGAAATGATGGCTTCGAAGATATAGTTCAGACACTCTTACGTAGCAGGCACTGGAAATACAAAAGGAAAGGGCCAGATTCTGCCCTAAAAAGCATACCGTACCCTCTGGTGGGAGCAAGAGCCCCGGCTCAACAAACATCATCAAGGGTTACACTGGGACCGCTGCTGCCTTTTCGGACTTTGAAGCATGAGAAAATAATTAGACACGGGAAGAAATGTCTGCTAAAGGATACAATTTCATCCCAAATAAGGACTCTCACACACAAACAGGGTCCTCAGCAAAATTAAATCCCAAGGGGCTATGTGAACCACCTATTTAGGGGCCCCAGTAAAATGAATACTGAATTATTCTATTAGACAGAGGAGGATCCAGGAAAGGGAGGGGAAGAAAGACCACTAGCTCTACAAGTGACTTCAACATTTTCATGTGTGTTCATTTCAAGGGATCCTTGTCTGTGGGTCCATTCGGGACCCCAGGGTCACGGGTGGGCTGCCCATTTCCCTCCCCCTGCAAAATCTCTACCTGACCTGTCGCGTGAGTCACCTCCATGGTAACCAAGCATGGTGACACAGGGGATTATGGGCTCAGGGGAGGGAAGAAGCAGGAAGAACAGAACAGGACCTGATGTAGTGTTTGACACAGAAGACACTCTCAACCGTTCTCAGATGAAGAATTTTTTCAAAGCAATTCATTAGTTGGCTTCGCCAGGGAATCAAAATAAGGCTGAAAATCATGTGAGGCTAGCAGCTGAGAACACCTAAAAGGTATTCTGGAAAGGGGTGAGTCCTGATGGGTGAAACGTCTAGACTCTTCACTTGGTAAGCCCAGAAGCAACACAGAGCAAACAGGGAAGGAAACGTTTATGATCTATAAAACGTGTGTCGTGTGTACCCTACAGAGGCTAAGTAGTTCAACAAGTTTTGTGATTGCCCCTTGGTAGTTGGTCATCATTACCTAACTCGGAATACCTAATGACTGATCGGCCAACCCTGCCTCCCTAGGCGGCCCTCTCTGCCCATTGTCAACAACTTGGAAGAATTTGTGGTCAATCATGAGTGAGGCAAATGGCTCATTTTTTTTACCCCAATCGCTGAAACAATCATTCAGGCAGCACTGAAAAGCTATTTGTAGCCCCCAAATTGAATCCTAAAAGCTGGTAAATGCCAGGCTCCAGAAGAGAGAACAGAAAAAGCAGGTTGAAAATGCTTGGGTCAAAAAAAAAAAAAAAGAAAAGAAAATGCTTGGATCTTTTCCATATTATTTGCGCTACAGAAATTATCTTAGAAAGTGAGCAGAACAGGTTACAGAAAATATTTTGTTAGGGTGCCTAGGTGGCTCTGTTGGTTAAGCATTCGACTCTTTTTTTTTTTTTTTTTAAGATTTTATTTATTTATTTGACAGAAATAGGCAGAGAGACAGGCAGAGAGAGAGGGAAGCAGGCTCCCTGCCGAGCAGAGAGCCCAGTGTGGGGCTTGATCTCAGGACCCTGAGATCATGACCTGAGCCAAAGGCAGAGGCTTTAACCCACTGAGCCACCCAGGTGCCCGAAGCATTCGACTCTTGATCTCAGCTCAGGTTTTGATGTCAGGGTTGTGAGATCTAGCCCCATGTTGGGCTCATGCTGGGCATGGAGCCTACTTTTTCTTTTTTTTAAAGATTTTATTTTATTTGTTTGACAGAGAGATAGATAGAGAGCACAAGTAAGCAGAGTGGCAGGCATAGGGAGAGAGAGAAGCAGGCTCTCTGCCCGATGCGGGGCTCGATCCCAGGACCCTGGAATTATGATCTGAGCCGAAGGCAGAAGCTTAACGACTGAGCCACCCAGGCGCCCCATGGAGCCTACTTTAAAAAAAAAAAAAGAAAAGAAAAATTTTTGTTGATTTTTTAAACGGACTCACTTTCAATCTGACCGTTATTACCTTTTTATGTATCTTTTTGAAGTCTTTTCCCTATACATTTTAACACTCAGTAGCTGAGAGACTTGAGGCAAGTTACTGAACCTCTCTGTGGCTAAAAGCCCCTCCCTCATCAGGATGTTACGAAGATAAAACCACCTAATGTATGTCAGGCGCTGACAACAGTGCCTGGCACTTAGTAAGCATTCGGTAAGTGTTAGCTATGATCCTTCCTCAGCTGTAACCAGGGCAGACGTGCAATTTTACTTATAGTGTGCAGTACATTATTACTCTCCAGTCTTCATACCTGCCATTTCAAAGGGCTGCGAGACCTTTTGAGAAGGGCACGTCTACCATGGTTTACCCACTCAGGGAGTTCTCGGAAGGGACTTTAAGATACTAACATTTCTCACTAGCTGGACTCCTAGCTTATCCAACCTTATCCATCAAATCTGAACAACAATGGTTTGCATGTGAAGGGAGGAGGAAAACGCTCAGTCACAAAATCAGTTCGTATTACATAATTTCTAAAATTAAGAAGGATGTAAGAGTTTTAAAAAGACCATGATCGGTGTATATTTTCTGTAACTTACTGAGAGATTTACCAACCCTCAGGTACAACTCTTCAGCACGGACAAGAAATAGAGGGCTTCCAAACCCCTGTGGAGATACGACAGGATGGCATAACTGACCTAAGTATCATGATCGAGACCTGTGTTTTGTTTTATTTTATAAGCTTTATTTTTTACGAATTTAAAAAATCTTTTAAATTTATTTTTGCGTGAGTGCACACACAACTCTTGTGCGTGGGCTCGGGCGCTCTCTCTCTCAAGTAGAATCTCAAAAAAAAAAAAAAAACTAAAAAATTTAAAAATTAGAAAAAATCAACACGTTTTTAAACGTGGAAGTCTACCCCTCCTATAATCATTTACTTGTCAATTTGGTTTTTTTACTTGATCATATCTCAAGATGCCACAAATGTTAATACTCTGCCGTCAGATCCTGTATCTCACCTCTTGCCCAATGGGTCTGCCAAAGAACAATCTCCCGGCAACCACGGGGTCCTTTCCCACTCGCCCAAAGAGCCCTGAAGAACGGGACAAAAATGCAATGGCTGGTTCCCCATCTCTTGACAAGAGAAAACAAACACACCCTCGCATGAGGGAACCTACCAGTCCGCCCCCACCACAGACAGATTCGCACACTTTCAATGAGAGTTCCTGGCAAGGAAGCAGAGTATCGATGATTGATCTTGCAATCAAACTAAGACCCAGGAAGGAGAGGGAAAAAAAAAAACCCCACATTTTTAAAGCCTGTTTTAACAATCAATGCTTAGTAATACTAAGATGTGCCACTGGTGTACAAGAAAAACCCCACAAGTCCGGTGCTAGAGGAGGCAACACCCCTGAGGAAGTATTCTGGGGCCCAGCCCATGCTGGGGCCCTTCGCACAGGACACCCATTCTTCATGATCACAAGAGGCCTTTTCAGACCAGGCTTTCTGGAAGCCTTAATTGTTCTACCTAGCTTAGCCGCGTCCTTTCTCATAAAAGAGTATTTAAAAAGTGAAGTGCGCAGCAGCCACACCTCTAGAAAAATTTTTCTGAGATTCCTTATGAATGCCTCCCCTCTACTCCATTCAAAGGCCAGCCTTCAGGAAAGGGCACTTAATTACCACTGCCTTTTTTCTCTCCACGGACACATTCCTAAATGTGTCCCTTGGGGACACCCTGGAGACTAAAATCCTTGATTTTTCTCTAACAGATTATCTACAGACTTCTCCCTGCAGGAAAGGAATTTCTCATCTCATTAGTAGCTAAAAGCAGCTCCTTTGCCAAAGGCATAGTTAGCAGAAGGGAACCTGCTTCTTCAATGTTAAGAAAAGAACTGGCAAACAAGTCACAGCCAGAACCGAGAAACTGAGAAGCAGAAGCCTGCCTTCATACCTCGGATGCCCCCGGTCTTTAATCCATGGGGCTAAACGTAAGATTAAACCCTTCTCCACATCTTTCCGGCAAACTGCCGCCTGCCCCATGCCGACAGGGACCTCAACCAATCATCCTCGCTCACGCAGATGTTCTGAGCTCCAGCCCAGGGTCCCATGGCAAAGCACAGGACCAAAGTGGTCCCCGCCCCTGGCCAAGGGGAAAGCAGGCAAAGCCAGGCGGGGTCTCCGGAGCCTGCAGGGGCCACAGGGTCCGACTGAGGACACCTTAAGAGGGACAGTTCTCACTGCCAAGTCTTTTCCAAAACAAATGATCTTGGCAGGGGACTGATTTTCTTCAAAGGCCAATACAAGGGTCTGGGTGTTGATTTTGTTGGAATTCAAAGGTCCTGAGGCTTAGAGATCTGCACAAGACCCAGAATCAAAGGCCACCCAAGGGGACTGCTCTGGGAGGAAGATAAGGCCTGAAATGACCTCTTATCTCTTTCTCCAGTAGGCGAGGGCTTCTCAATCCCTCTGGAGCTAAGCCAGAGCTAGCATCTCCAAGAGTGTGGAGCGCGGAGCACAGTTCTCTAGGATGTATGGCAACGAAAACTGTAGTATTTTAATAGATCTCTGAGATTACTGTTAAGGGGGGAAAGAGTAAGGTCAGCAAATCCGTGCTGGGGTAGGTAACATTTTAACAAGTACATGTACTGCTTTTAATGTACGTAGAACATTTTTAAGTTAATCACTACAATTAAATGACATATCAGATACTATGTCTAAAAACCTCCCTCTGATGGTGGTTACAGAAATACAATAGAGATCTTTGTAACCAAAGGGAAGTTTAGGCAAAGTGGAAAGGCACAAGACTCCTTTGTACACTTACCTTCCCTAATGTGCAAAACACGTAAATGGGTGACTTACTTGCCTCCAGAGTTTTATTTTTCACTTACAGGTTTATTTTTCCTACTGTTATATATGATTTTTTTCCTTTTCTTAGTCCTGTATTCCTTGAAGCAGTGACTTCGTCAGCTATGTTAGGGCACGGCAGTGAGATTTCGTTAGCTATGTACACTATTACAAAACAAAGACTTGGCCTGTATTAAAACTGTAAACACTTGAAGACACACACACACACACACACACACACACACACACACACACACACACCCTGGTTTCAGTGGTGGTTCCTAAAGAAGACTCCACTCACAGGTGTCACTGCCCAAAGCTGTCTTTGTAATGGTGACCTCACTCCAGTATCACGGTGGCTACTGGGGAAAGAAATTGCCACCACTTCCTGGTTCATTTTCAACAGCAAGCTCTCCCTACTTTATTAGTTCATTTTTATCACTTCCTCTCTCTCACCCCCACCCACACGCGACCCATCACAAATCAGGCCAACTGAACCTCCAAAATATTTCTGAAATCTACCACCTCTGTCTACCTCCATGGCCGTCGACCTAGTGCAAGCCACCACCATCGGTGGCCTACATTAGTGCAATGGCCTCTTATTTTGTCTGATTCCAGGGGAGGCCTGCTTCAGATCCATTCTTCACCCAATGGCCACAGTGATGTTTTTTAAATGGGGATCACAATCTCGCCTCTGCTTTTAATACTCAAGGACTCCCACTGCTCTTAAATAAAGCCCTGCCCTCCTCTTCAGCCTCAATCTACACAATCTTTCCAGCTTCCCAGGCATTCCTGCCTCAGGGCCTTTGCACAGGCAGCTCCTTCTCCCTCAGATCCCCTTCCTCTACTTTTCACCAGAAAAATCTCTTCATACCTCAGGTTATGAATAGCCTCAGAGAAGCTATTTGCCATCTCCTTCTTTAAGTCATGTCTTTCCCCCTCCATTCTCTTATGACAGACACCCTGTTCTCTTCCTCCACAGTGCTTATCACAATACATGATTATTTATTTATGTGTTCATTTGTTTAATGTCTATCTTCCCCACAGGGCTCTGAGCTTCCTGACAATAAAGATCATGTCTGTTCAGGTCACTACCGTTTACGTCCCAGTGCCTGGCACGTAGTAGGTATTAAAAAATATTTACCAAAAATATAAGAATGCAATCTTGCCATTTGCAACAACATGGATGAGCTTAGAGGGTAGAGCGCTAAACATCATAAGACAGAGAAAGGCAAATACTGTATGATTTCACCTCTATGTGGAATCTAAAAACCAAAACAAATAGCAGAAACAGACTCATCAATACAGAGAACAAAGTGGGTGGTTGGGGGGGGGAGGGGGGAGTGGGGGATGGGCACAATGGGTGAAAGGCAGTGGGAGACACAGGCTTCTAGTTATGGAAGAAGTAAGTCCTGGGGATGGAAGGCACGGCACTAGGAACAGACCATGCTATGTGATAGCGTGTATGTGACAGATGGTGGCTACACTTCCGAGCACTGCATAAAATCACTATGTTGTGCACCTGAAATTAATGCAATATCGCATGGCAACTACACTTCAATTAAAACAATGTACTAAAAACATAGGTTTTAAAGACCAAAAAAAAAAAAAAAAGGCAGTTGAAACTTTCCCGAAGCTAACTGAGTGTCTTACAGATGAAATCATAATCGAATAATACCATGCGGGGACTTCTTTCCCATCACCGAAACAATGACTCTTGAGTCCCCTCCCTCCTCTTAGTCACTTCACTCCATGGCTACGAGCAGGTTAGGGTTACTTCTCCCAGAGCCGACAGTCTCAGTCTCCAGTATCTCTAGGGAGGAAAGCTCTCAGCTTCCTACACAGGAGTGGGAGGGGACTGGGGCCCCGTGAGTTGCAGAATGGTTCCCAGCAAGGCTCAATGTTATCTTTAAGGGGAATCCCAAGAAAGGAAAAATATAATTAGTACCATTGCTCCAATTTGCCAATCTGTTACAAAAAATCCTAAATGCACTGAGGAGGCTTGACCGTACAGGCACGAACACTGCTTATTATCTATCTCTCTGCTCATTTAAATCATTTCTCTGCACCTGACCCGTCCAGAAAAACAACTATCGAGCCCTTATTTCTTCTTAATAACCCGGATTTCCTTTGGCAACTTACTACACTTATACTTACTACACTTACACTTCTTCAAAATCTCTAACCTGTATTAACATCCAAATGCTTTCACATGCAACCAAATTCCCTCTTGCATCTTCAAGAGATAGAAGAAAATGACTCTCACTCACTCTGTCTTCACGGCTGGAAGACTAGGACAGTCCTAAGTTTCATGATATTAGTTACGCAGTGACCTTCCAGTCGCCAGCCTGAATGGATTGTTTATTTTAATCTGCCCCAAACAGATTATTGCCCTACATCTTGCTACTCTTAGTATCCAAAAAAAGTTTTTTTTCTTTTCCTTAGATCAATCTAGGATCCCAAAATACCTGAGACTAGAGAGCTGAGCAGAGAATCCCACGTTGGTCACCTGTTTCTGCCTCGCAGATTCACGTCTGTTTTATGATCAAGAGACTTAACCGGTTCCCATTTAACCAAGGCCCAACTTTGACCCTGGGTATTTAACAGGTAAGGCTAAGTGCAAAATCAATGCATTTCAATTTCCTCTTAACGACAGGCACCATGCACTCCTCCCTATTAAAACTATCCTACCTATACCTACCTATACTATAGGTCAGCCTCTGTGTGGTGGTGTTTTATATATCTATCTAGATATATGTAAGATTGTATTTATTTGACACAGAGAGAGATCACAAGTAGGCAGAGAGGCAGGCAGAGAGAGGAGGGGAAGCAGGCTCCCCGCTGAACAGAGAGCCCGATGCGGGGCTCTATCCCAGAACCCTGAGATCATGACCTGAGCTGAAGGCAGAGGCTTAATCCACTGAGCCACCCAGGCGCCCCATGTGTGGTGTTTTAAATAAGTGTGTCATCACACTAAATTTGAGGTCCGCAAAATCTGAGCCCCAAAAAGTATATTCTTTTGCCTCCAAATGTATGACAGATGAGGGCTTATCAAGAGAACCAAGGGAAATTCTAGCACAGTTAGCTCTTGACGTCTTGAGTTTCTGGACCCATGACAAGAGTCATACTCTATAGCAGCAACCCTTTGCCAAGTTAAACTCCTTGCCGAGATTAACACACATACGCGCATGCACGCATGCACGCACACACACACACACACCCAGAGACCAAAATTTGAGCTTCTGTTTTGTTGCTGGTTTTTCATATCTAAGGTGGAGTCAAACCTTTAATAACTAGTTCAAATGACTTTCCTAGCCCAACCAGTTTCTTTCTGGTAAACTTCCGTTTCTCGGTATATATCTCACTCTTCAAATCTCAGCTATCTTGAGCACCCAAGGGACGTACTAGGGCAGTTGAGAGGCTTGGTTTAACTAGGTTCCCCAGCACCTTGGAAAGTCCCAGGAAGCAGTGGATGGAAAGTTTACGATTTCGCCTACTGCTGAGGGGGCAAAGAAGACTTTGTTTGCAATTATGGGGGGGGGGGGAGGACCCAACACATCAATTAAGCATCGCTTTCCTACAGGCTGATACTGTGACTAAGCGGTAATCAATCAAGAGGGGAGTAACCATCTAGGTTCAGGATTACACTGGAGAGGAGGACAGAAATGAAGATGCAGACCTCCGAACCCCTCCTAAAAGAGAGAACTTAAGGTATTTTCGTTTCTCACAAAGCAGTAACAGAACCTATTGAGTCTATACACAGGCCCAGTAAACCAGGAACCCAGAAACATCTTACAAGTATCAATTAAGCCTGGCAACAAACTCCTTGTATAAATAGGGAAATCTGGGTGTTTAGAGACCGAGCAGCCCAAAGCCTAACAGTGAGTCAGGACCACTGTGGGCACCAGACCCAGGAATCTGGAATCCTCCTCTCTGCGGGGACATGCGGTCTGTCTTCAAGGGAATAAAATGTTCATCCGAGAAACAGACGGCAGAGACAGATGACAATATTTGCGCATCTTGGGATGGAACAGGACAACGGATGGCCAAATGGCACCCAGTTGAAGCTGGAAAGGAAGCCAACCCAAGGTCCCAAATGTCAGTTAAATGGAAAATCAGCATTGCTTCAGCGCCTCCTTAGCAAAGGCCCTGCTCACCTTATGGCTTGTAAGTTAATGCCAAGAGATACCCTATTCAGATACCCTATTCATCTTCACATCAAGGCTCTATTTTTATCTGATTTGAATTCAGAAATGCCTATTCATCTTTGGCCAGAAAAGTGAATCGGGTATTGCATTTGCAAGCATGCAAGCTGAAATTGGACCCATGATGCAGAAAAGGGAGTCTGGTAACTTTAAACTCTGGCTTTTCCCATCCCCTTCACCAGGGAAAGTTAAAATACCACTTATATATAAAACACCCAATGTGAATTCCCGGGCTTCTTCACAAGCTGTAGGAGTTTCCGTAATATGACTGACTTGCGTATTTAAGGTCCAGCAAAGTAACCAATTAAGCTAAGGAGGCCAGGTTTTGGTATAGTACGCGAGCATAACCAAATGTAACATAATCAAACGCTCCATGGCAAACACCTGCGAAGGAGAACAAATAAAATGGGTGACACCTTGAAGTGAAGTGAGTGGTGCCCAGCTTTCCCTGTGGGAGTGAGATACCCTAGGGCACAACTCCAGACTGAGAAGCTACAGGTGAGCAGCCATCGTTTCAGAATAGGACCAGAGAGAACCTGACAACCCCCAAAAAGAAACAATGTCTACTTCCCACTATAACTGGGTCAAGGGCAGACCCTGGCCCTGACCAGCAATGGGAAATTCTTACTAACTTGGGGCTCAGGGGAAACAGGATTAATAATTTTCAGTTTGAAAGTGAAGACCAAACTGTTCTAGCAGCTTTGTGGGCCGTGGGTGGGGGAAGAAAAGGGGAAGAGAGAGAGGCAGATTCTCTTCACTAACCCGTAGGCACTAGATGAGGTAGGGGTGAGGGATATACATCTCTGGGAGGCCTCCACCCCGCATTGCAATGCGCCAGCTCTGTCCCTGGGCGAGCCTCTAAGGCCAGAGAGTGTCAGTGCGGTTCACCCTCCTCCTTGATCCTCCCTGCTCCCGGACCCAGCCATTCCCAGATCAGTGCCTGGGACAGTAAAATACCCAGGAGGCTTTCTACATAAGCCAATGAGTGTATCAAACATCCACACTACCCACACTACGAAGAAGAATTCGTCAGCCCACATGTATTTTCAATTCATCGAAAATTCATAAAGTGCTTACTAAGTTCCGGGCGCTGAGCGACGTCCCTACAGATTCAAAAACACCCCAGGTACTCCCCCACCCCCACCCCTAGCGCCGGCTTCAAAGAGCCCACAGGCCGGGAGAGCTGGGGCGGGACAGCCGGAGGAGAAGTTGAAGCTAGGTGAGACTATGATTATCGGCCAGGGGGATCCCTGTCCAAAGGCCTCTCTCCGTCTATACCCTTGAGACACAGCGGCGCGGTGACCGCCGCGCTCGCTTTAAAAGGATCTCAGCGCCCACCCACACGTTCCCCACCCCGCACTGCCCCGCTCCCCCGCTCGGCGCTCCGCGTCCTCTCCTCCGGCCCGCACTCACTGGGTCTTCCTGCGTCCTTGATCCCGATGCAGCTCCCGCAGGTCCACCTCCGCCCGGCCCAGGAACTTGTCGAGGCCGAGCAGCGCGCGGTGCAGCACGGTGAGCTGCAGGGTGGCGGCGGCCGCGGGCGCGGCCCCGGCGGACAGCAGCGGCGGCAGTTCGAAGGTGGCCTCCTCCCGCCACACTGGCGCGCCCAGGCTGCGCTCCGACACCGAGGTGGCGTACTTCTCCTTGCCCACCTGAATCACCGCGTACGCGTCGCTCGTGCCCCCGGGACCCTTGGCCCTCAGGCCCCGCGCCTGAAGCACCGTCACCTGCACGTGCGTTGGGGACCACACGGACCCTGGGCCCCGGCCCGCCGAGGCCGCCAGGGACATGGTGACGGCACCGCGATCCGCTGAGAAAAGAGGACACTACCGCCGCGATCCGCGGCCTCTGCGACCCGCCCCGCGGCCCCAGCCTCTTTAAGGCTTCCGGCCACGCCCCCGCCAGGGCCCGCCTCTCCACGCTCGGACCGCCGCGCCGGCCCCGCCCACCCCACCTGCCCGCGCCGCGCGGGCCTCTGCGGCTCAGGCTGCGGAGCACCCGGGCGCCGGAGGCTGGCGCTGCCGCGGCGGGGGCGGGGCGTGGAGAATTCCGGTGCGAGGGGTGTTGGTTAAGGGACGGGGTCCCCAACTGCCAAAGGTCGCATGGCCCAACCGGAACTGACCGGGCCACTGCCTGGGGAGTCAGACCTCATTCCCAGTCTGGCACCGCCAACGGGTAGGTGTGTGAGCTGGCACAGATTACTTAACATCTTTTGGTCTCAGTTCCTTCACCCATAAAATGAGATAACAATCTCCTCCTAGTATTGTTGTAAGAAAGATAATGTAGCTGGCACACCGTGAGTTCTCAATCAGAAGTAGCTGTGAGGGCGATAATGAACGCGATCCCAAATTCACTGTTCTTTTGATTTTGGCCAGCGGGTAGTTTCCTCTGGAGGACTGCGGGTTCTGGGACGGCGCCAGGTGGGCGGGGAGGGAGGAGGATCCTTTAAGGGCCTGAAAAGGGGAAGGTAAGGGGGTGGACGGCGGTCAGGAGGTGGTGTGGGAGTGTCCTGTTTTGCCTTGCCCTCGCCAAATAAGGTGAGACTGAGGCTAAATTAGGGAAGGAGAATGAAGGAGGAACTGAAAATAGGATTGCCAAACCATACGTCAGGAGAACGGAGTGCCACCCCCCCTCCCCCCCAGTTAGTTCCGCAGCTCTCCCGGGCTGGATCCTCTTCGGTCTCTCCCTGCTCCTTATCTCTGGGCTTCCAGTCATTCACTTATTCCAGATGTCCATGGGATTGGCAGATTCCTTTCATTCCCAAATCCTGCTGAGTGTTAAGACTTCACTCGCATTTACCCCTTGGGTAAGCTTCCAGTGTCCCTGTCAGGACAGGGACCAGGTGGTGACTTATTTAACTTGTCGCTTCCATAACCCCTGGCAGAAACCTGGGAACACAGTAGGTCCTCAGGAAGTGCTATGGAGAGTAGGCAGGTTATACCGGCCAATCGTGAGCAATTAGTGTATCGTTTTCCCATGGAGGAAATTAGAGGAGGCACGATGCTTTGCATCATGGGTTTACAACTGAGGGTGGCTCCCGAGTGGGAAAGACCTGATATCCAGTACATTGTAAATATGTAATGATGATAGAAAGGGGAAAGAAAGAGGCACCAGACAGGTAAGTGATGGCAAGTCCTAGTAGAACTCTGTTGTTTCGGGGCCACTTCCGCTTCTTGCCATCTATTAGTGTCATTCAACCACATGGGTCCATTCATTACCTTAAAGATTTACTGAGAGCTTACTTGGTGCCGGTGCTAGGAGCTACGGAGAGCACAAAGCCCTCTGAACAAGATCCAGTTCCAAAGCACACCATGACAAATGCTATAAAGGAAGTCCCAGGGACACCTGGGTGGCTCAGTTAAGTGTCTGCCATCAGCTCAGATCATGATCCCAGGGTCCTGGGATGGAGCCCTACATGGGGCTCCCTGCTCAGCGGGGAGTCTGCTTCTCCCTCTGCCTGCTGCTCCCCCTGCTTGTGCACGCTCTCTCTTCCTCTCTGACAAATAAAATCTTCAAAAGAAAAAAAAAAAAAAGGAAGTCCTATACTAATAAAGTGCTTTGGGGGTTTTGAGGTTGGAGTGATTTCTCTAAGCAGGTGGATTTTTTATGAAGGAAGTGACACTGAGCTGGGCCCTAAAGCATATACCAGATTTGACAGGCAGAGAGGGGGCAGAGGGGGTTGGGGGGGGGAGAGCATTTCAGGAAGAGAGAACAGCCTAAGCAACCGTATGGGGGCCAGAAAGCAAGTTCATGGCACATTTAGGGGTTATGAGCACCCCCTTGGGGCTGGAATGTGGGATATTTTAGGAGGGCACTGGGGGTGGATGGTAGAGATAAGACAGCCCAGGTAGGTGAGCCCAGGTCCCTTAGATCACAAACACAGGACTAGGGGGTTTATGCCACAGCCTTAGGCCAGGGGGAGCCAGCCTTCAGAGGGTTCTGAGCAGTGGGGTGAGGAGGCTGTGTTTCACGGGGTAAGGCAGGTATGAGCAGAAGTCACCCAGCAGACAATATCATGGCGAGTCACGGCCAGATGCCTTCATGTTCACCTGGGGCCTGTCTCTGGCCCCACTCCACCCCGCCCCTTACCCGTCCTTGCTGTCTATTTCAAGTCCATACTGTATTCCATAAGGCGTCAACGTCCCTCCTGGTTTTCCGACCCGTGCACTACTTCACTACATCCCAGCTGGATGAAGTCAGAGATCCGAGGTCCAACCTGACCCTGGGAGGGAAGGTTTTCAGCTCTGCTCTCCCATCCGCCCCCATATTCACACGGTTAGTGCTGCCCCACAATCAAGATCGCAAGGAATGAAACCTAGCTGCACAGCTGCACAGGCTGAGTTGGAACACCAAGCATCCCTTCCATTCGTGGAAAGGATTAGAGGACAGGGAGGGGAGGGGGAAGGAAAAATTATGACTACCTTGTGACCTCATGTGTTTGGGTTTCTGTCAGATACACTGAGGCTTTGTGGTTAAAGTGGAGGTGGGGGTTTGGGGGACGTAAGGCTGTCCCCCCACCACCAGGACATCAAGACCAAGGTCCCTCCCGATGCTAGACACTGGCAGGGGTTAACTCAGAGGCGTGGGGGTTCACCAGAGTCTGGAACTGGCAATACCTCAGGGGAGAGAGAAGCCAGGAGCTAGAGCCCCGGATGTACCTGGTGCTAGAATGCCTTGGTGGCTGTTCTCCCTCCCTCCAGCCGGAGCACATTGTCCCTCAAGCCTCGCTTGCTGACCGCCCGGAGGTAAGTCTGTCTTCCCCCCAATTTTAGAGGCCCACAGTCTGGGCTGGGGGGTGCACAGGTGCAACGACAAGGAGCACAAGAGGCCTGGCGCTCCACACGGTCCTGTTCCCTACTTGCCCTCAGAGGAACCCACCTGGGCATCCCTCCCGCCCTCTCCCACGGGCCAGGCGCTGCTGGGCGGCTGACCCCTCGCAGGTTCACTGCATTCCGGTTTATAAACACCTCCCACAGCCAGGGCGCGGCCAGCCCGCCTCTGGCCCTGACTGAAAGAGGAAAGGAGTTTCTGTTGGCCCTGAGCACGTGGACAAGGTGCCTGGCAGGTTGGACTGGGCAGGTTAGCCACGTGTCGTCCTCCCAGAGCAGCAGCGTGGACCGGGCCGGGGACTCCCAGAGACCAGCTGTGCAGTTAGACGACCAGCGCCAATTTGCCCTGGGGAGCAACCAGGAACCATCCCCCAGGATAAGACGTTGTGTAGGGCCGTGCCGGGGGTTGGGGGGGAAGGGCCGGCGGAGGGAGAGACGTTGACCTACCCTGCCACTGCCAATCACTCCTGCCCACAGCTCCTCAGTGCACCCCAACCGCGAGAGAGCTAACTCAAAAACCGCCTGGAGGGGGGCACCTGGGGGGCTCAGCCAGTTAAGCTTCTGACTCTTGGTTCCAGCTCCGGTCATGAACTCAGGGGCGTGAGAGCAAGCCCTGCATCAGGCTCTGCACTCAGCGGGAGCCTGCTTGTCCTTCTGCCTCTGCTCCTCCCCTTCCTCAAAAACAAAAAACCACCTCTGGGGGCTCTGAATGGGCTAATGTGCTGTCCCAAGGGAGGGGCAGAAAGAAGCTGGTAATGGTAGCTTGTCTTTCTCCTTTGCCTTGGTCTCTGGGGTGTGGTGACAAACATCCACACACATGACTCATTCACTGGAGCGCTTGTAAATAGACTTCTGGCTTCTCCCGGTCCAACTGCCTCAGACTCTTGCCCACTCGGCAGACCAGCGAGACTATTTTCCAGGCCCCGGCTCTGGGAGCAAGGGGCTCCTGCCTCTGGGGTCAGCGAGCCAGGGGAACAAGTCCCCAACATCAGGCTCTCTTTCCATTGCCCCAGTGGATGTGGCAATGTGGAAGTTAAAAGTGCGGCCACACCAGAGGGGGCCACACCAAAGGGAAGTTCAGTCGGTTAAGCGTCCGACTCTTGGTTTCTGCTCAGGTCATAATCTAATGGGTTGTGGGATGGAGCCCTGTGTTGGGCTCCACGCTCAGCAGGAAGTCTGCTGGAGATTCTCGCCCCCTGCCCCTCCCCCCCATGCGCGTGCACATTCTCCTCTCTCTTTCCCTCAAATAAATCTAAAAACACACAAAAAACAAAAAACAACCATAGCCACCCTGGATGGAGGATGGTCTCAGGAGGCCAGTGGCTAACATTCCACATTTCCCCCTCATTACTTCCCCGCCATCCCTTTCCCCCCCATTACTCTGTTTAACAAAACTGGCATCATAGATAACACAAAGATATCATCTTGCCAATTTGCCGAGTCTCTTCAGAGAAGGCCCTTGAAGCTTACAACTAGTCTTACAGACTGTAGAGAGAGAATATGGACCCCTTATCTGCCTCCCCTTTCTCCACGAAGCCTTCCGCCGTGCCCCTCCCATTTAGAACGGCTTCTGGTTTCCTAGCTTCTTTCTTAGATTGCGATTCAGCACTTATTCCCCTATAAGGATCTGGAAGGCAGGAAACGTGGTCCTCACCGTTTGGGCTCTCCCGGTGCCTTGCAAACAGAAGGCAGGCCAGGTTAAGTCGGAGAGGCATAGACGACTCTGAAGCCTTTTAGCTCCGCCCGATGTTAGCATCTGTTGAAAATCTAGGTTTACTTTTTCTGATTATAAAAGAAATATGTGTTCCTCGTCCACGCCAGCTGTCCTTCACGTTCCCAGAATCAGTTTCATGACGTACAAGAGGAGAACAGAAGTTCTGAGCGTTTTTTCCTCCTTGAATTGTCCCGTTGGAAACCTCAGGGTCTTGTTCTCCTTCTGGCCTCTTCCATGTAAGTAAGCCACGAGACTCCTTTTTCTCAACTGCGGGGACCCCTGGACACCGACCCACAGAGGCAGAGCTGGCCAAGGGGGGGTATGAGCAGCCGTACCCCCCGCTTCTTCTCTTCCCTTTTGACGCCATAGCGCATGCGTGAGGCTGATGGGTATGTTGACTTTTGACCCTAAGGAATTATAAGCCTGGAAGCTTCAAGGCAACCCCAGTGTTTGACATTTCCAATTCTGAGACTGGCGGCGGGGGGGGGGGGGGGGGGGTGGTCACAGCCAGAATAAGACTACTTACGGAGGGGTCCCCTCTGGGAGGCAACCCAGGTTCAAACCACGTTCCTTAAGTACCCTCTTCTTATCTGCCCTTATGGTCCCTCTAACGAATCTCTGCCTGACTTTGAGAAATGCCATCCCTTACCTATCCTAGGGTGCATAACGCTTTTCCTAAGTCTAATCATTCACCCCGGAGTAACATTTCCCATTGCCATCCCAACCACCGGCACTCCAAGTCTGGGGGATGCCTTCAGCCGGGAAAGTCAGTGACACTAAGGGCTTGTAGAGCAGTTCAGGAACAAATTATGAAACAGCACAGTCTCCAGCACCATTGGGGCCCCCAATTCAAGATTCCGTCAAAACCCGTTAGACCTGGGGCGCCTGGGTGGCTTAGTCGTTACGCGGCTGCCTTTGGCCCAGATCACGATCCTGGGATCCTGGGATAGAGCCCTGCATCAGGCTCCCTGTTCGGCGGGAAGCCTCCTTCTCCTTCTCCCACTCCCTCTGCTTGTGTTCCCCCTCTGGCTGTGTCTTTCTCTGTCAAATAAGTAAACAAAATCTTAAAAAGAAATGTTAGACTTAAAAAATCCAAAAAACCCCCGTTAGACTAAATTTTATATACATATATATATATATATCTCAATCTCACACACACACATACACACACATGTCCCCAAAGAGACATTCCTGAGAGATGGTAGCCCCTGAACCCATAATGAAAAGGAAAATACTGTCCATAATCATTCATAATGGCCAAAATCAACAAGACAGTAAACAACAAATGCTGGAGAAGATGTGGAGAAAGGGGAACCCTCCTCCACTGTTGGTCGGAATGCAAATTGGTGCAGCCACTTTGGAAAACAGTGTGGAGATTCCTCAAGAAATTAAAAATAGAGCTACCCTATGACCCTGCAATTGCACTACTGGGTATTTACCCCAAAGAAGCAGATGCAG
>CM052800.1:151000308-151011454 GCA_028533885.1 Nasua narica | reverse complement strand
AAGGAAGGGAAGGGTGAATGGGGGAAATCGAGGGGGCGATGAACCATGAGATACTGTGGACTCTGAGCAACAAACTGAGGGGTTTGGAGGGGAGGGGGTGGGGGGTTGGGCGAGCCTGGTGGTGGGTATTAAGGAGGGCACATATTGCAGGGAGCACTGGGTGTAGTGCATGAACAATCAAACTTGTAACACTGAAAAAATAAAATAAACATATTTGGGGAAAAAATAAAAAAATAATAATCATTCATAATTGTTAATAAACATAAGTATTGAAATCTAATATATACAGGAAGTAGAAGAAAATGTGAAGAAGATGAAGAGAAGAATGTCCTATAAACATTATCTGCAGAAAAGTGCATGGAAGTTGTGTGTGGCGAGTCCTCACCACCCACATCAGGAAACAGCAGTACTGGTGGGTGTAGAACCCATGTTTGCGTCCCTCTCAGTCACTGGGACCCCTCCTTTCCGTAAGGTAGCAACCACAGTCCCAGCTTCTGTCCCCTAGATTAGTCTTGCTATTTTTGAACATTATATAAATGAATCGTACACTAGGTATTTATTTGGGGTCTGGCTGCTTTCCCTCGGTATTATGAGAGTCAACAATGGTGTTCGTGTAGCAGTAATGTGTTCATCTTTATTGTTTTAGAGTCATCTATCACAATTTATTTTTCATTCTATAGTTGATAGACATTTAGGTTGATTCTAGTTTGGGGCTTCTAGTGGGATGAATGATGCTTCCCCCACAAATATATGCACATCCTAATCCCTGGAACCTGTGAATGCTACTTGTTTAGAAATCAAGTTTTTGCAGGGACACTGGGTGGCTCAGTCAGTTAAGGGTCCGACTCTTGGTTTGGGCTCAGGTCATAATTTCATGGGTCATGAGATCGAACCCCATGTTGGGCTCCATGCTCAGGGGGAGTCTGCTTGAAGATTCTTTCCCTCTACCCCTCCCTCCAGTCTCTGTCAAATAAGTACATTTTGAAAAGAAAGAAAGAAAGAAAGAAAGAAAGAAAGAAAGAAAGAAAGAAAGAAAGAAAGAAAGAAAGAAAGAAAGAAGGAAGGAAGGAAGGGAAAGAAAGAGAGAGAGAGAAAGAAAGGGAGGGAGGGAGGTAGGGAAGGAGGAAGGGAGGGAGGAAGAAAGAGTTTTTTCAGATCTAATTAAGGATCTTGAGATGAGGAGCTCATCTCAAGTGGGACCCCAAGTGGGACCTAGATCCCATGACAGGCATCCTTAAAGGGATGAGTCAGAGAGGTTACACAGAAGGGGACAAGACCAAGAGAAGGAGACAAAGGTTGGAGTAATGGATCCACACGGCAATGAATGCCCGTAGCCAGCAGAAGCAGGAAGAGACTGGGACAGAACTTCCCCTAGAGCCTCTGGAGGGACTCTAGCCCTGACACCTTGATCCCAAACTTCTGACCTCCAGAACTAACAGCAAGAGAATCAATTACTGTTTTAAACCACTGAGTTTGTGATAGTTTGCTACAGCAGCCACAGGAATCTAACACAGAGCTATTAAGAATAAGTTGCTGCACATTCTCGAATGTCTTTTTGTACATATACACATGCATAAACACACACACACACACCCCTAAGAATGGAATTACTGGATCGGGTTGGGTATATGTTTAGTGCTAAGAGATATTGCCAAATAATTTTTCAAAGCATTTATACCAATTCATACTCCCACTTGCGATGTTTGAGAAATTCAGTTTCTCCACATTTTTGTCAACCTTGACATTATCAATATTGTATTTTGCCCTTCTGGTAGACGTGCAGCAGTTTTAATTTGTATTTCCCTGATGACTAATGAGGTTGGGCACTTATTTATTGGCCACTGGGATATTTGGTCTTTTGTGATGTGCTAAGCAGGACTTTTGTCTATTTTTCTTTTCTGTTGTCTATGTTCTTACTGATTTGTAATATTTATATATTTGTGTTATATATAATATATGATTTCTATATTTCTATTATACATATAACACATATATTTAATACCTTTGTCCAAAAATGCATTGCAAATATCTTCTCCCACCCTGTGGCTTGCCTTTTCATTCTCCGCGGTTTTCCTGGGTGAAAAGTACTTCGTTTTAATGAAATTTAAGTTATTCGTCTTTCCTTTTATGCTTAGTGCTTTTTGTGTCCTGTTTAAGAAAACTTTGCTGCCCCAAAGTCACGAATATACTCTCCTTTATAATCTAGAAGCTTCATTGCTTTACCTTTCACATTTAGGTTAGCAACCCATCTGGAATTAATTTATATGAATTGTTAAAAGATATTTATTTTTTTTAAAGATTTTATTTATTTGACAAAGAGAGAGACACACAGTGATAGAGGGAACACAAGTAGGGGGAGTTGGAGAAGCAGGCTTCCCACTGAGTATTTATTTTTTTTAATTTTTATTTATTTATTTGACAGAGAGAGATCACAAGTAGGCAGAGCAGCAGAAAAGATAATGTTTTTAAAAGATAAAATCATGACTCTCAGACAGATATAAAAATGAACAAGTTAAAAATTTATTTAACTTATTAAGAAGAAAAACTGGCAAGGTGTTTCAACCTGTTCAAAAGTGAGTCCAGGGGCGCCTGGGTGGCTCAGTGGGTTAAAGCCTCTGCCTTCAGCTCAGGTCATGATCTCAGGGTCCTGGGATCGAGCCCTGCATTGGGCTCTCCGCTCAGCAGGGAGCCTGCTCCCCCCTCTCTCTCTGCCTGCCTCTCTGCCTACTTGTGATCTCTCTCTCTCTCTCTGTCAAATAAATAAATAAAATCTTAAAAAAAAAAAAAGTGAGTCCAAAGAACAGACACATTCATAGATCAGGAATATTGAAATTAATATGCAAATTGAGGCAAAATAAATTTTTCCATGGGGGTGGGGGGGATTGGTGTCCCTCCACCAGATAGAACTTATTTTCATGAATTTTGCTTTGCTATCAGCTATCTACAATTTATGGAGTTATAAAATAGTTGCCATAAAATCACAATCAGATAACCCAGAGGCTGTGCTACAAAAATGCAGTTTTCCATGGAGGCATAAATTTTTCCAACCATATAGTATCAGATAGGAATCAGGATTCTTTTGGTTTTTTGCAAACATATCCCATAGACCCAGCACCATTTATTGAAAAACCTAGCTTCCCCCCCAACTAGTTCTTCATTGTCACGGTTATGTGTGGCTTTGTTCCTGACCTCTATTCTGGTCCATTGCTCTGTCCATTGCTCTACTGGTCTGTTCTCGAGCTAATGCCACACTTATTATTATAGCTTTCTAATGCTTCTCGATAGCTACTAATGTAAAGCCTTCAGCTTTGCCCTTCATCCATCCAGATTTCTTGGCTATTCTTGGCCCTTTGCGTTTTCTTATTCATTTTAGAATCAACTTGTTTCATTTTTTTAAAGATTTTATTTATTTGAGAGAGAGAGAGAAAGCACAAGTGGGGGGAGGCGCAGAGGGAGAGGGAGAAGCAGACACTCCATTGAGCAAGGAGCCCAATGCAGGGCTGGATCCCAGGACCCTGAGATCATGACCCAAGCCAAAGGCAGACGCTTAACTGACTGAGCCACCTAGGTGCCCTCAACTTGTTCAATTCTAAAATGCAACAAGAGGGGTGTCTTGGTACCTCAGTGAGTTAAAACCTCTGCCTTCCACTCAGGTCATGATCTCAGGGTCCTGGGATCGAGCCCCACATTGGGCTCTCTGCTCAGTGGGGAGCTTGCTTCCCCCTTCTTTCTCTGCCTGCCTCTCTGCCTACTTGTGATCTCTCTCTCTCTGTCAAATAAATAAATAAAATGTTAAATAATTAATAAAATAAAATGCAACAAGACAAAACAACACAACAAAAATCTCAACTTTTGATTGAGATTGCATTGAATTTATAGATCAATTTGGAGGAAATTTCACTTCTTTACAATACAGAATCTTTCAAACAATGAGCAAAATAGATTCTTTTTGAATTTACTTTCTCTCAATATTTGTAGTTTTCTGTGTAGGTCTTATACATCTTTTGTTAGATTTATCCCTAGGCATTTGATGTTTTGGTGCTATTGTAAACAGTATCACTTCACATTTTCTCTTTCTTTCTTTCTTTCTTTCGATTTTATTTGTCAGAGAAAAAGTTGAGAGCATAAGGAGGGAGAGTGGCAGGTGGAGGGAGAAGCAGGCTCCTTGCTGAGCAGGAAATCCAATGCGGGACTCAATCCCAGGACCCTGGGATCATGACTTGAGCTGAAGGTAGACGCGTAACCAACTGAGCCACCTAGGTGTCCATATATTTTCATTTTTAATAGCCATTCATAATTTGTAAAACCTCTCTGATCCTGGGTGCCTGACTGGCTCAGTTGGTAGAGTGTGTGACTCTTCATCTCAGGGTTGTAAGTACAACCTCCATGTTGGATGTAGGGATCACTCAAAAAGAAAATCAATGTTCTGTCCTTCTCCTTCATTTCCTCTCTCTTCTCTGACATATACACCAGCCAATGAGGTCCTTGAGGCTTACTTGAATAAAGAGGGCTCCCTTGAGAATGCACAGAGATGACCCTTTGAAAATGGACCACATTAAATTCTTAACCTAAAACCTTCATTCACTTCAGTTTCTTTCTTTTTTTGTAACACAAGCCTTCCTTTATTTATTTATTTATTTGAGATATTATTCATAGAACATGAAATTCACCATTTTACAGTGTGCCATGCAGGGTTTTTTAGGATTGTCACTATGTTGGGCAGTCATCACCACCATTTAGTTCTAGAACATTTCCATTACCCGAGAAAGAAACCCCACACCTGTGAACCATCAGTCCCGGTTCCTCCTCCTCCCCGGCCCCTCCTGACCACTAATCTGCTTTCTGTCTTTGTGGATTTGCCTTTTCTGGACATTTCCTATAAATGGGATCATATAGTCTGTGGCCTCTGGGGTCTGGCTTCTTTCACTTAGCCTCAGGTTTTCGAGGTTCATCCAAGTCGTTGCGTGTGTCAGTACTTGATTTGTTTTTGTGGCATTACCTCTGTGCTCACGTGGGAAAGGAGTCAGGATTGGTTTCTAGGAAATCTGGAAAGCAAAGACAAGTAGAAAAACATAAAAAAAAAATTTATATTCTATCTTGGAAAAATAACAACAAAAAACATGTTTGGGGGCGTCTGGGTGGCTCAGTGGGTTAAAGCCTCTGCCTTCGGCTCAGGTCATGATCTCAGGGTCCTGGGACTGAGCCCCGCATCGGGCTCTCTGCTCAGCAGGGAGCCTGGTTCCCCGCTCCCCCACTTGTGATCTCTCTCTTTCTCTGTCAACTAAATAAATAAAATCTTAAAAAAAAAAGTTTGTTTTACAAAAGTTTTTAGTTTCTTTTTTTTTAAGGTTTTTTTTAAAAGATTTATTTATTTATTTGAGAGAAAGGGCATGAGTGGAGGGGGAGAGGGAGAAGCAGGCTCCCCATTGAGCAAGGAACCTGACGTGGGACTTGATCCCAGGACTTCAGGACCACGCCCTGAGCCGAAGGCAGACACCTAATGGACTGAGCCACCCAGGCACCCCCTCCCCCCAAAACCAACGTTTTTCTACACACACTTGTCTTTACATGCAGTTGAGATTATACTGTATACACATTTTTGTATCCTATTTTTCCCATGTTTTCTCATTTTATTGGAAAACATCATATATTTAATTTCCAACAGTTATTTAATTTCATCATGTGAATGTACACTAGTTTTTTAACGATTTCCTTATTAGTAAACATAATGCTGTAATATTTCCGTGAAAATCTTTGTGCATAAAACACTGCCCATACTTAGATTTATTTCCTTAACACATTTCCTGATTCTGGGAAATAGGTCAAAAGCTGTGAACATTTTTAATATTCATTATTCATAATGACAAGTATCACCACCCCCCCCAGCAATGTATTGGAAAAGCGATTTTCCTGATCCTTTTCCAATACTGGGTATTATACACTTTTTATTTCTGTTAATTTCATAGATTAAAAGAGTGATTTTTGCATTTACGCAATTGTGAAATGTGTAATTTGCACTTCTTTGATTTCTGGCAAGACTGAATATTTTTCTCATGTGTCAATCGTTATATTTTACATGTGAAGTGTCTGTTCATATCCTTTGCCCAATTTCTTCACTGGGGTCTTAGCACTTGTTTACTAAATTATAAACTTCCTGATGTAATACAGTCATTGACCCTTTGTATAGTTTCTGATAATCTATTTTACCTCCATTTTGTTGTTTATCTTTTAACTCAGTCATTAATTTTTCATTTTTATGTGGTCAAACATTTTCTTTTCACTGGGGTGGGAATAATGCTTTCCATTGCCCTTAAGCTGAGAATGTCTTCCTCCCTCTGGATATGAGATAAATATTCACTTACATTTTCAGATGGCCTTTTTTGGCTTGAGTTTTTACCATTTTGCATGTTAACATTTCTGGAACTTATATTGGTACATGATGTAGTTTAAAGATAAGTTTTACTTTTTCCCACAAACTACTAATTAAATATTAAAAGATAATTTGTTGAATAAACTGACCCTTCCCTAATTGGATTTATAATCCTCCCTTATCATATAATAAGTTCATATATTTACAGGGTCTGTTTGAAACACCTAGCCTGTTTGAGTAATTCTAATCACCTTAATTTGGAAGATTCCATCAACTTACCCATTTCGGGAACTTTCAAGAAAAAAAAAGATATACATTGGAGAAGATAACCTGAATAAGCCCTCTTTGCTTGATTCTATTGAATTCTGATCTCACAGGCAAAGGCAGTATCTTCTAAAGGTCTATACCTTGTCCCCAGCTAAACTACACTTAAACCATCCCCTAAGGCATGAACTAAGGAGGACTTCACTGAAAGGAAACATCCTGGGATATTTTTATCAAACATTAGTAATCTTTGGAGGATTTATATCTAACAGGAAAAAAAAAGAATATAGGTAAATATATTCGATGGTACTTTCCAAAAACACATGAAGAAAGAAATGATGACTCATGTTTTAATGGTCCCTGGCTAGGTCCTTGACTTCATACAGGAAGACAGACAAAAACATCTTTTACAACATCTCTTACAAACATCTCTTACAAGTTGTGAAAAATTTTATGCAGAGGGGCGCCTGGTGGCTCAGTGGGTTAAAGCCTCTGCCTTCGGTTCAGGTCATGATCTCAGGGTCCTAGGATCGAGCCCCACATAGGGCTCTCTGCTAAGCAGGGAGCCTGTTTCCCCCTCTCTCTCTGCCTGCCTCTCTGCCTACTTGTGATCTCTCTCTGCCAAATAAATAAATAAAGACTTTTTAAAAAAATTTTTTTAAAGATTTTATTTATTTATTTATTAGGAAAGAGAGAGAGTGAGAGAGAGCATGAGAAGGGAGAAGGTCAGAGTGAGACGCGGACTCCCCATGGAGCTGGGAGCCCGATGTGGGACTCGATTCCGGGACTCCGGGATCATGACCTGAGCCGAAGGCAGTTGCTTAACCAACTGCGCCACCCAGGAGCCCCTAAAAAATTTTTTTATGCAGAAAACAATTATGCAAACATATTAAAAATTAAACCATGACAAGTGCTACGGAGCTATCTCTTTTCGTTATTTTTCAAGTTATTTCGATTATGACTTTCCTGTCAAATACATTTGACATCAGAACCTGAAGGAACTAGTACTCTAAGCTCTGAGAGTGACATCAGGAAGATGAGTAGAAATTAAATGGGTGAAGAGGAGAAGAATGGTCCAAGCAGAGAAAGCAATATGTGCAAAGGCCCTGTGGCAGAACAAAGCAAGTGATCATAGGCATTGTAAAAAAGCCTACCTGGCTGGAATCGAAAGAGCCAAGGTGATCATGATATGAGATGAGGCTACAAGAGTCATAGTATTCAGACCATGTATGACCTCAGAGGCCACAGCAAGAGCACTTGTCTCAGATTCAGATTTGTTTTGAAAAGATCACTGGCTACAGTGGAAGAGATATTGAAATAGGGCTGAGCATGGGTGAAGAGAGATTAGTCAAGAGGGTATTGTAGTTGTAGCAGTGAGAGGTTATGGCAGCCTGGACTGAACAGGAACGGTGGAGACGGAGGAAAATAAATGCAATCCAGAGATTGCAGACGGTAATTCCACAGGACATAATCAGTACCCTCTCTGGGCCGTGCACTGTTCCAGGTCATGAAGACACAGCAGAAAACAAGACAGGCCAGGTCCCTGCCCTCAGGGAGATTATGTTTTGCTCCAGGTTTCTGGCTTGCGTAACTGCGCGGACAATGATGCCATTGACTGAGATAGGGGAATCCTGAAAGAAGGGTCGGGGCTGTTTTGGACACATCGAGCTTTGGGTCCTTTTGAGACACCCCAAGGGGATGACAAATAGACTGCTGGAAATCAGAGTCTGGAGCTCAGAGGAGAGGTCTGGCCTGGAGATAGAAGTGCATTTTCTCCATCAGACCTAGAACCAAACCAAGAGATAAGAGACAGACCATGAAGTATCTTTGCGCATATAAAGCTGAGCAGAAGTTGTGCAAGAATTCATCTCAAATGACACCATCCGTGCTTACTGGATACTCACAATACACTGAAAAATCGCATCCCATGAATGGGCGGTTGCTACAAATCTGTACCCACGTATATATACATCTGTGACAAACCTGCACATCCGTAATTTGCTTGGACTTACTGGTAAGTTTCCCTGTTTGTGTTACTATTTTTTTTCACATAGAATGATCCTCAACTCCTCCCTAAATGGTGACAGTGATGATCAAAGTCAGCTTAATACTAGACTTATTTAAACCTATGCCTACCCTTCATAAACTTCTAGAGGGTGGGACCTTGCCTAAATTTCATCATTGGCCCTCGAGTTCTGTATTCAATGGATAAAATTAAAACTTTTTTCTCCCTCAGACTCATTCATTCATTCCATTGATTAGGAGTCCAGATTTGCATCTGTGCATACCTTAAGACACTCATCACAAGTAAAATTGTGCACATGGCACAAATAATCATTCCTGTTACTTTAATTCCTAATTCTATTACCTTGCATGTTTATATAGATATAAATAGATATATAGATATAAACATTTTATATCTATATAAACATGCAAGGTAATAGAATCAGGAATTAAAGTAACATTATATATATACATATATATGCTAGAACATATATATGTATGTGTGTGTATGTGTTTGCATCTATATATCTACTTATTTATTTTTTTATTTTGGCTTTTTATTTTTGTAAGATTTTATTTATTTTTCAGGGAGAGAGAGAGAGCACAAGCAGAAGGAACAGCAGGCAGAGGGAGAAGCAGGCTCCCCGCTGAGCAGGGGCTCGATCCCAGGACCCCAGGATCATGACCTGAGCCAAAGGCAGACACACAACCAACGGAGCCACCCAGGCGTCCCTATACATCTACTTATGTTAAATAAAGTCCCAGTCACAATTATACTTCTATTTAGATGTGCAAGAGGCCAATCTGGGTAATGCAGTGAGAAAAAGAGTGGTCTGGATATTAATAGTCATAAATCTTAGTTTACACTCTTCAGTTCTGGGACCACCAGCAAGTAATTTAATCACTTCCAGCCTGAATACTGTGCAAATGGCAAAAAATGGTCTCTATGGTCTCTCACATCTCCATGATCCCTTGAAATCCAATTTGATAGTAAAAAATGGCTTTTCAACACTTGGATGCCTCCGACCGCAAACCTTCAATTGAAATACCTCAGAGAAAGCAGGAAATACTTCTAAGTATTGGGTATGGCTACATTCATCTTCTAAGATTGCAGGGGGGCTGGGGCTTAAAACTGAAAGCCAGCATTGGTGCTGGAGTTATGAAGCATCATGTGGTTTGAAAGTTGCTCTAGAAAGGGGTGCTAGAAGGACCACCTTGTTGACAAAGGGGAACACGAGGTCCCGCACTTTGGGAATTGTTTAGGTTTGAGGCTACTGTAAGAATATGACAACGAGGGCGGGGGCACCTGAGTGGCTCAGTGGATCAAGTGTCTGCCTTCTGCTCAGGTCATGATCTCAAGGTCCTGGGATCAAGCCCCGCATCGGGCTCCCTGCTCAGTGGGAAGCCTGCTTCTCCCTCTCCCTCTACCCCTCCCCCCTTCTCATTCATGCACACACACACTCTCTCTCTCAAATAAATAAACAAACAAATAAGTAAATAAGACCACCAGCCTGATCAGCTTTCATATGAGTGAATGTTGACGTCACCATGTGGTGCGTAATGGAAAATAAAATATCAGGGGCTATCGCTTAGATGACCTAGTTTCGTGTTATTTTCTGCTTACGTTTTGCTCATCTAATGGTCTTTTTAGAAGTCATTTCAAATGTTCCAGTCTTATGGGTTTAGAGCTCTGCAGGGAGCATTTAGGGAAAGGTCATGAGTTCACAGTAGCAAATGGCTAAAGGGGCACAGCATTCCCCGCCCTCACCCCACCCTAAAGCTGGCCGGGGACAGCAGCAACTCTAGCAAGATGCCCAGGGAGAGGCATGGAGAATGCCAGGAGTCTAAGGTCAAGTCTGTGGTCCTGTCACCTCTTTCCATGAGGAGACAGATCCTTTCTGTACTGTGAGTTGTGGAAGATTCTGGATACTATGGTCACTAAGGGGTGTAGTCATTTTCTTGCATTAGCACAAGGTTTAGCCAATATCAAAATATCTGACCTTTCTGAGTCGTGTTTTTCTTTCTGCTTATTTGTACCCTGCCTTGTCTCAAGAAGGATTTAAGACTGTTTACAAAACCACGTAAGTGAGGTCAAACAGCATAAATTAGAACACCCCGAAGAAAGGCGAGGCAGAGGAAAAACAAGGACAGGGATGTGAACGCACATTGAGAGTGAGACAGGCGAGCGTGGCGTTCCAAAGGCACACTGGCGTGTTGGGCTTTTTAAAAACTTGCTGAAGCTGTTGAACCAGTGTTGTGTTTGCATTCCCCAGAATCCTGTCATTGTTGGGGACAAAGCCCAGTGACACAATCAAATCCAGATTCACGGGATAGAAGGAGACCTTCTACCTCATCCAGCGCCCTAACCCAGCGCAAAGCACCCAGTTCCCCCACTAGTCCCCATGGATGCTTTCTGGAACCTGAGCTCACTGGATAAGAGCCCCACATTTAAAACTATGATTAAGGAGATGCTGTTTCCCAAGGGTTTGGTCTGTTTTATTTCGGAGT
>CM052800.1:150978754-151000208 GCA_028533885.1 Nasua narica | reverse complement strand
CGTGGGAACCACACAGGAGACCAGATCCCAGCCCTCCCCCCTCCCGGGGCCAGCTGAGGAGCCCTAAAGAGCTTGAAAAGGAAGATTCCCATCTCCCACACCCTCCTCTGCTAAGGCCCCTGGAAAAGAGAGAGTTACCGGGGTAGAGATGCCTGGCTTCTCAAGTTCAAAGTTCAGGTTTCCTCTTCTCCGCTCCCAAGTTTACTCAACAGCACCACCTGCTGTTTCCAAAGTCAGGAAACGAGAGAGCTGCAGTGCGTGTGAGCCTTGCAGACTCACATTTGGGGTGGAACGTGTCTCGCCCACACAGCGCCTGCAAGACCCTTAGAAAAGGCAGAGGGAAGGCAGGACACCCCTGCAGGCCAGCTTTATGCCCTCTCCTCCACAGCCCCTGCCTCCCACCTCCACACCAGTCCTCCCCTCAAAACCCACCAATTTCCCACAGCTTTCTGTTAATTCTACCGCCGGCACCACCTCAATCATCCCTCTGACACCCACTCAGCCATTGATAAAGCAGGTCCTAGACCCAAAATCTGCCCCTGGCTTCTGCGCTTCCTGGTCGGAAGGGGTGGCTAACTGCTTAGGGTCTGTTAGGGCGGTAGACCCCTAAACGTTCTCATGGGGGACATGCTGCCCAGTATTTTTTTTTTTAATTGCAGTAAAACACACATAACATAAAACTTACTTTTTTTTTTAAGACTTTATTTATTTATTTGAGAGAGAGAGATAGCGAGAGAGAGCATGAGGAAGAAGGAGGCTCCCTGCTCAGCAGGGAGCCTGATGTGGGGCTCGATCCCAGGACCCTGGGATCATGACCTAAGTTGAAGGCAGACGCTTAACACACTGAGCCACCCAGGTGCCCCTAAAATTTACATTTTCAAACGTACAGTTCAGTAGGGATAAGTAATTCACAGTGTCCAGAACTCTTTTCATCTTAACCATGGTAACGTTTTCAACACCGTTCTCCCCCCACTCCCGCCCCTCCTGCCCCTCTGCTGACTCAAGTTCTTCTTCGCTGCCATATATTTTCAAAATTGAACTCATGAATCCTCATGGAGCTCACAAAATACAGTCCGTTAGCTTAGCCATCTCTCAATTTCCCACTGGCTGTCTTTAAACACTGGTTTATTTCGTTTTTCTTTCTCCCCTCTTAAAGCAGTTTCAGTTCCTTGTTTTGATACCTCCTGACAAAGAGAAGGCAGGACAAGAGAAAAGAGTCGAGGTTTGTTCATTTTTCTGCTGCGGCAGCTCTGTGAGGGTGGGCCCAGGAAGGAGCTAAAGAACTAGTCCCCTAGGGGGCACTGAGTATTGTATGCAAATTGTATGTGCCTGCAGGGAATATATAGATATGTATATTTAGGGAGACATTCTCTACCTTTCCTCAGAATCTCAAAGGTGTCCCTGGCCCAGAAAAAGCTAAGAGGCACCGACAGCCACCAGTGGAGATTAGCACCTGGAGCTTTCATTTATCCAGCGCCTTCCTTGAATAATCAATGGCTATGAACGACATGATGTCCAACACTATCCTGGCCTCAGTACATTGGCCACAGTGTGGGCTGAGTAAGGACATCAAAGAGTGGCAAGGACATCCCAGAAGGAAAGTTGCAGCAAAGCGCTCGGAAGAAAGACTGAAGTGGAATCACGAGGGAAAGGTTATAATCTGCAGATGATCCTGGGAAGCCAGAGAGATAGGGAGGCTAAACAGAGGCCTTTCATATCCCATCATAGCCTTGAGTTGCTCCTTGACTTCTCACCTACTGACTTTAGTGACCATGGGAACTTCTGGAAGATTTCTGTTAATAATAACTCTTACTGAGTACTTATTAGGCTCTTTACAGACATGACCTTATTCATCCTCACCACAACCCATATAAGTGGGTATTTTAATCCTCATTTTACAGAGGAGAAAACTGAGCCTTAGGGATAATAGGTAATTTCCCCAAGGTCAAAGCACAGACTTGAACCCAGGTTTGCCTCACTTCAAAGTACCTCCTCCTGACCACTAGGCTATCCCTTGGGGTTTTTTTTAAATTATTCTAATAAAATGGAGAAAAGCTCATTTCTCTCTCTCTCTTTTTTTAAAGACTCCACTTATTTATTTGACAGAGAGAGAGAGGTCACAAGTAGGCAGAAAGGCAGGCAGAGAGAGAGGGGGAAGCAGGCTCCCCATCAAGCAGAGAGCCCGATGTGGGGCTCAATCCCAGGACCCTGAGATCATGACCTGAGCTGAAGGCAGAGGCTTTAACCCACTGAGCCACCCAAGCCCCCCTCATTTCTCTTAAGTACAGAATACACTCGACTTCCTCTCCACTCCCTCCGGGGAAATCCATTTCCATTGCGGAAATACCAAAAAAGTTGCTCAGGTGTTTGTAGAGGGAGATGGTACCCCCGGGTATACTCCCAGGTGCTCCAATAACAAGAGGTACTTTCTAAACTGCCTTCTAAAGGCTAGATTCTGCTGAACAGAGAGTATAAGCTTGAGGTCTGAACTAAGCCGCTTAAGACTGTTAAGAAATTTGTGACCTATAATAGGAGAGAGGAAGGGGAGGGAAAGGAAGCAGCTAGTAACCAGCTGGGGACTTTTCAGGGAGCAACAGGGAAGTTTAATAGGGAATTTTTATTAAGTTTGCCATATGGGCTACTGAAAGCAGATAGAGACACCACACACACACAAAAGAGGCCAGTATTTCTGATGGACATAGATTCAAAAATCCTCAACAAAATACTAGCAAATGGAATTCAACAATGCACGTAAAAAAAAAAAAATCACACACTATGATCAAGTGGGATTTATTCCCCAGCATGCCAAGGTAGTTCAATATTCACAAATCAATCAATGTGATACATCACATCAATAAGAGAAAGGATAAAAGCCATATGATCATTTCAATAGACCCAGTAAAAGCATTTGACCAAATATAACATCCATTCATGATAAAAACCCTCAACAAGTAGGTGTAGAGAGAAAATACCTCAACATAGTAAAGGACATATATGAAAAACCCACAGCGAACATCATACTCAATGGGAAAAACTGAGCTTTTCCCCCAAGGTCAGGACAGGACAAGGATGTCCACACTCACTACTTTTAGCCAACACCACTCCAGACAACATAAAGAAATAAAAGGCATCCAGAGGCGCCCGGGTGGCTCAATGGGTTAAGCCTCTGCCTTTGGCTCAGGTCGTGATCTCAGGGTCCTGGGATCAAGCCCTGAATTGGGCTCTCTGCTCAGCAGGAAGCCTGCTCCCCCCCTCTCTCTGCCTGCCTCTCTGCCTACTTGTGATCTCTCTCTGTCAAATAAATAAATAAAATCTTTAAAATAAAATAAAATAAAATAAAATAAAATAAAATAAAAGGCATCCAAACTGCTAAGGAAGAAGTAAAAGTCTCACTATTTGCAGATGACATGATACTATACACAGAAAACCCTAAAGACTTCATCAGAAAACTACTAGAACTGGTAAATGAATTCAGTAAAGTCACAGGATACAAAATCAATGGTTCAGAAATCTATTCCATTTCTAAACAACAATAACGATGCAGCAGAAAGAGAAATTAAGAAAACAATCCAGGGGCGCCTGGGTGGCTCAGTGGGTTAAAGCCTCTACCTTCAGCTCAGGTCATGATCTCAGGGTCCTGGGATCGAGCCCCACATTAGGCTCTCTGCTCAGCAGGGAGCCTGCTTCCCCCTCTCTCTCTGCCTGCCTCTCTGCCTACTTATAATCTCTCTCTGTCAAATAAATAAATAAAATCTTAAAAAAAAAAAAAGAAAAGAATCCCATTTACAACTGCACCCCAAATAATAAAAATATCTAGGAAGTAACTTAACCAAAGAAGTGAAACACCTATAGTCTGAAATCTAGAAAACACACTGATGAAAGAAATTGAAGATGACACAAAGAAATGGAAAGACATGCTGTGCTCATAGATTGGAAGAACAAATATTATTAAAATGTCCATACTACCCAAAACAACCTACAAATTTAATTTAATTTCTATCAAAACATCAACAACATTTTTTTCACAGCATTAGAACAAATAATCCTAATGTTTTTATGGAACAACAAAAGACCCTAAATAGCCAAAGCAATCTTGAAAAAGAAAAACAAAACTGGAGGCATCACTATTCTGGACTTCAAGTTATATTACAAAGCTGTAGGAACCAAAACAGTATGGTACTGGCACAAAAACAGACACTTAGATCAATGGAACAGAAGAGAAACCCAGAAATAAACCCACAATTATATAATCAGTTAATTTTTAACAAAGCAGGAAAAAATATCCAGTGGGGAAAAATACAATCTTCTTAACAAACAGTGTTGGGAAAACTGGACAGCTAGATGTAAAAGAATGAAACTGGACCACTTTCTTTCACCATGAACAAAAATAAACTCAAAATGGGTCAAAGACCTAAATGTGAGACCCGAAACCATAAAAATCCTATAAGAGAGCGCAGTCAGGGGGCGCCTGGGTGGCTCAGTTGGTTAAGCTGCTGCCTTTGGCTCGGGTCATGATCTCGGAGTTCTGAGATGGAGCCCCACATCGGGCTCTCTGCTCAGCGGGGAGCCTGCTTCCTCCTCTTTCTCCGCCTGCCTCTCTGCCTGCTTGTGATCTCTCTCTCTGTATCAAATAAATAAATAAAATCTTTAAAAAAAAAAAAAAAGAGAGCGCAGTCAGTAATGTCTCTGACATCAGCTTTAGCAACATTTCTCTTGGGGCAAGAGAAATAAAAGCAAAAATAAATTACTGGGACTACACCAAAATAAAAAGCTTCTGCACAGCGAAGGGAACAGTCAACAAAACTAAAAGGCAACGATTAAATGAGAGATGATGTTTGCAAATGACATATCTGATAAAGGGTTAGTACCCAAAACATAAAGAACGTACACAAATCAACACCCCAAACAAATAATCCAATTAAAAAATGGGCAGAAGACATGTTAACAGGCATGTCTCCCAAGAAGGCATCCAGATGGCCAACAGACACATGAAAAGATGCTCAATATCACTCATCATCAGGGCAATGCGAATCAAAACAACTTTGAGATATTGTCTCACGCCTGTCAGAATGGCCAAAATCAAAAACCCAAGAAACAACGAGTGTTGGCGAGGATGTGGAGAAAAAGAAACCCTCGTGCACTGTTGGTGGGACAGAAAACTGATGCAGCCACTGCGGAAAACAGTGTGGAGTTTCCTCAAAAATTTAAAAATAAAACTACTCTATGATTTAGTAATCACACTACTAGGTATTTACCCCCAAAATACAAACACTAATTCAAAGGGATACACACACCCCTATGTTTATAAGCAGCATTATCAACAATAGCCAAATGAAGGCAGCAGCCCAAGTGTCCATCAATAGATGAATGGATAAACAAGAGACAGTATACATAGATACACGATAAATATTATTCAGCCACAAAAGGAATAAAATCACTAAGTGAATAACGCTAAGTGAAATAAATGAAATAAGTCGGAGAAAGAAAAATACCATCTGATTTCACTCATATGTGGAATTTAAGAAACAAAATAAATGAGCAAAGGGAAGGAAAAAGAGAGAAAATGACAAGAGACAGACTCAGAACTATAGAGAACACACTGCTGGTTCCCAGAGGGGAGGTAGGTGAAGGGATGGAATGTTTACATAGGTGATGGGGATTAAGAGCACACTTAATTATGATGAGCACTGGGTGACGTATAGAAGTGTGCAATCACTATATTGCACATCTGAAACTAATGTAATGCTGTATGTTAACTATACCGGAATTAAAATTTTTGAATTAATTTTAAAGGCTTTTTTTTTTAAGATTTTATTTATTTGACAGAGAGGAGAGAGATCACAAGTAGGCAGAGAGGCAGGCAGAGAGAGAGAGGGAAGCAGGCTCCCCACTGAGCAGAGAGCTCGATGCAGGGCTGGATCCCAGGACCCTGAGATCATGACCTGAGCCAAAGGCAGAAGCTTTAACCCACTGAGCCACCCAGGCGCCCCTTAAGTTAATTAAAAAAATATATAAAGGTCTGTGAACTTAAACACAAAAAGACAAAAAGGATTTTAGGTGGATCCATGATTTTTTTGTATTGTAAGAAAATGCTACTCAACTATATCTTGGTGTTTCAAGACCCCCACCCAAGTTTTCCACATGCGGTAAATTCACTTCTCTGTCCCCATGACAGCTTAAGCTTTGTGGTGTAAGATCGGTTTTGAAGAAATGGGGTGAAATGCTGAATTTGCCTCAAAGAGTGAATGGCGAAAAGCCAAGTCTGGGGGTGGGGGGCGGCCCACCCAGATTCAATGTCCCATATTTATTGAGCTGCTGAGTGCCAGACCCTGTGTGAAGTCCCTAGAACACTGCCCTACAGAGGTCGCTGACTTAGGTCTTTAAGGAAATGAAGACTAGACCTAGGTGCCAAACTTACATATTGACAGACCGAAGCTGCTGCAAAAACGCAGGTTTCTGCAGAGCCGAGGAGGCAGCCCTGTCCCAGGAGGCGTTTCCCGGCTCTAACGTTCTATGGAGAGAGGAGTCAATTAATTAATAGAAGTGCGATAACAAAAATTTCAGAACCTGTTATGCGCCCGTCGCAGGCTTGACAAGGCAAAAATGTTTCCTGCTTTATGTTACATTAACTTGTCAAAGTCGGAGAATAAAATGAAAGATACACAAGGTGTACACAAACAGGTATAAAGGAAACAAGAAAGAGGAAATAAATATGTTTGTGGGGAGTGGAGACTTTACTTTGCAGGAGGGTTATATAACAGCTTTTCTGAAGGGGAGATATTTCAGCTGAGAGGTGAGACCCACACGATGAGAAAGAGCTGACCTTGCAAAAAGCAGAGAAAGTGCTACTGGCATAAGAGAGCGCATGTGCAAAGGGCCTGAGACGCGGAGACCTGTTCCAAGAACTGAAAGATCAGTGTGGCTGCAGTGTGGTGAACAAGCAAGAGAAGGCGCTTAAATCTTGCATCACGGAGTACGTGAGGGTGAGAGACCCTCGTGAGGGTCCCTATTACAGGTCCACGCGAGAAGAGTAGGCGGGTACGTGGATTTGGCTGCCGCGGAAGACGCTAGAGCCAAGACAGGATGGAAACCTCGAGCAAAGGCGCAGGCCTGCTGGGGGCGCTTAAGTCCCTCCTCCATCCGCACCCCTAACCCCCAGCCTTCCGCGGGTTAGCTGTGGGGCTTCCTCCGCGGTTCGCCCTCCAGTCCTTGTCCGGAAACGTGAGCCCCAGCCCTGGCTAGCCCAGGGCCCCAAGCCTGGGTGGAGAACGCCTTTCTCCCACCCCTGGTTTCCCGCCAACCCAGCAGGCTGGTTGTCCGCCCCAGCACCCGAGGTTGGAAGCGCGGCCAGCAGTCACGCCTTCAGTCCCCGAGGTCCGTGCGGTCCTGAAGGCCGTGCCTTTGCTCCGCCCCAGAACCCCATGCTCCGCTTTTCTCAGTCGAAGCTAGGGGACACACACACACACACACACACACACACACACACACACACACACGATTTGGGGCCCGAGGCTGGGGCCATCTCTGCCTGCAGAGTGCGGAGAACCGGGTCCCAGACTGGAAAAAGCGCCCCAGTGCCGGCCTTTCCTCCTGTGCGTCTGCAGCCATCAGTTGACCAGGGCAGGCCTACCTGCCCCTAACTCCTTTTCTTGGACTACGAGGTCCTGCTGAGACCCGCGGCCGATGGAAAAAGGGGAGAAGGCAGCCCAAGAAATGCTGGGTAAATCTCAGTGCGGGCACCCACCAACTGCTGGGCTCAGACGCCCGCACCCATGAGTAAACGCGAGGGCTCACGGGGGGTGCCACGGAACCCTCTGGAATCTCGGCGTGCCCCTACAGGGAGAACCTCGGAGTTGCCAGGTACCTTCAGAGGCGGATTCCCTTGAAGATCCAGCTCCCCGACGGCACGGCTGGGCTCAGAGCCGGGCGCGGATGACTGCACTTGGCAGTACATCCCCCGGGCGCTGTCCTGCCCACAGCGCGTACGCACAGATGCGAGCAGCAGCCGGGGCTAGCGCTGTCCACGTTGGCCGCCACGAGAAAAGGCGGAGCCGCACGGTGTGTGCAGACACCGCCTGGAGCCTCTGCGGCGAAACCTGGCCTCTCTGCAGCCACGCCCGCCGGCTGGGGCTCCCCAGCAGCTGGTGGCACCGCGCGTCCTTTCGCCGCGCTTTCCCCGGCAGAAGGAAGGCTGTTGGCCATTCCGTCCCTCCTTGTCCCTACCAACCCCTCTGGGCGCCAGGTTTTCCTCCCGCGCAGAGGATTGTGTCTGCTCCGAGGAGACGGAGCTGGGCAGCTCTTCATTCTCCGCAGCGCGCAGGTTACCGCTGGCTCCCGGCGCGCAGAGCCTGGAGGTTCCTCTGGGAGCAGCCTCCCTCTGGGCCCTGTGCTGCGGGCTCATTACCTCCTCAGAGTTAGATGCAAGCTCCCTGCGGGGTGGAGGGGGGGCGCGAGAGTAGAAGGAGTGATGGGAGCAGCCTAGATGGGGGAGGCAGCACCCTGCTAAGGCACTATGCGCATGGACCCCAGTGACCCCTTACTGGCTGTGTGGCCTGAGTTGGGCAGGTTACGGATGCTCAGCGGGACATGAGACGCTGGACGTGAAGTGCTTAGAAATTACAGCTCCACACGAGCGTTTGACGTCCATTAGCTAGAACAGCGATGGTCATTATTACATTTTGGACTCATTGGAGGAACCAGATGCGTTTACAGACAATTGAGTCAACCTAAGTACCCGTATTTCCAGTGGGTAATACGGTGGGTTACAAAGGAAAAGAGGCCGCTAAGAACAAAAAGTGAAAATGTATTCCTTTCCATGTTAACTCCACCAGGAAATGCAACATTATCGAAATCTTGTCTAACTGCCCTCCCCCCGCCCCGCAGACCATTACATTCTACATTTCTTTGATTCCAAAACTTTTTTCATTAAAAAAAATTCAAATTCAGTTAGCCAACTTACAGTATATCATTAGTTTCAGATGTAGTGTTCGTTACTCGGTTTAGTCTAACACCCAGTGCTCATCGCATCACATGCCCTCCTTACTGCCCATCCCCCAGTTACCCCATCCCTCCACCCACCTCCCCTGCAAAAACCCTGTTTGTTTCCTAGAGTTGACTCTCTCCTGGTTTGTCTCCAACTCTGATGACTTCCCAGTCAGTTTTGACTCCACATCAGTTTTAGAATCAGCTCAATTATCTATTTTTTTAAAAAAAAGGCTGGTGGGACAGCAATTCTGCTATAATGCTGTTTTGAAAACTTGAATTTGTTCCAACACAACTGATATATTAGGGAATAATTTGAACATAACTTAGGTACAATTTCTTGTGCAAGAAGCACTAGGGGAATGCCGACAGCTGCGTGCCAGCTGGGAATAAGGCTTTGAAGGAGCTCCAACTTGCTGGTGTTCACGTTTTTCACTGTTGGTTTTTAAGACTATGCAGAGCTAGAGACAGGATGGGAACAAGGCAAGTTAAAATCCCACAAAGTTCACTGCTCTTATCAAGAGTCAGCTGTTTTTTGTTTTCTTGAATAAACACTTCCTGAGTTGCTGCAAAAAAACCTTCCTGGATTGACTGATTTCCAGAGTTACGAAAAAGTTACCTCTGATAATTTTTGCCAGTTTCTCATTGCTGGGAGGAGAGAATTTTCAGAGGTCCTTACAGCACCATTTTCATTGAGGTCACTTCCTCCCCTCAAGTCAACTTTCCTTCCCTTGTGTCAACTTTCCTTCCCTCTTGCCTTTTTCTCCTCTCTCACACTCCTTACAGCAGGATCCCTGTCCTGATCACACGTGGCTACTCTCTTACTCCAAGCCTGCATATAAGTAACAATTTTGCTGGAGAAAACCATATAACCTTACTCAATGGGCATTCCACAAAAGCAGACAGTCTTACTATAATTAATACTTTCCCACTCCTAAAGAGAAGTGGGGAAATGGGTATTGATTCCTGATTTTTCAATTCCCTTGCAGTATCACAGACTATATATGTCTCATTTCCTGACCTCAGATGCTGAGATTAACTGTTTTATCCTTATTGTCTATTGACTCTTCCTCCACACTCTTGCCAATTATTTTAGTTTGCATTCTTTAATTAATGATCAATAATAATTTTTTTTCGGGTTGAAATTTCCCTTTTAGGAAATTGCTTGCTAATGTCCTAAATCATTTAATAAATTATGTCCATTGTTTATGTCCATTTTCCATCAGGGTATTTTTTTTTTCAAGATTTTATTTTTAAGTGGGGTGCCTGGGTGACTCAGTTGGCTAAGCATTTGACTCTTGGTTTCAGCCCAGGTCATGGTCTCATGGGTCATGGGATAGAGCCACACATGGGCTCCACACTCAGCAGGGAATCTGCTTGAGGATTCTCTCTGCCTCTTTCCCTACTAGCTCTCTCTGCCTCTCTAAAATAAATAAATATATATATTTTTAAAAAAAGATTTTTTAAATAAAAAAATATATTTTAAATAAAAAAAAATATTTTATTTTTTAAGTAATCTCTACACCCAACATGGGGCTCCCACTCACAACCCTGAGATGAAGAGTCACATGTTCTACCAACTGAGCCAGCCAGCCTCCTCAATGTATGTATTCTTTTTCTTGATGTCATACATATTGCAATCTACAATGTGTGTGTGTGTGTGTGTGTGTGTGTGTGTGTGTTTTACTTTGGAACCAAAAGCAAATTCTCTTGGTCAGAATTGCTGTTTATTAAAAAAAATAATAATAATTGCTGTTTCTTAATAACATTTAAATAACTCAACTCATAATGTCCTACACCTCTGTGAGTCCCAATGAGCTAAAAACGTTCCTCATACAAAACATAAAGGAGGCTCAAAATTTACTGTGGATGATGACTGAAATGATACAGAAATATCTCAGAGCAAAAGTTTCCTAATTCCCAAAAGCTGCTTTCTAGAAAAGCCAGCGTGACAAATGCTTGACCTAGTTTTGTAGAATTTAAGAACCAGAAGAAAGCTTAGGGGATAATATATTTCATTCTGGACAATTTAAGGAAATTTAAGACAATTTAAGAAATTTAAGGGGCAAAAAGAAAAGGGGGGCGCCTGGGTGGCTCAGTGGGTTAAGCCTCTGCCTTCCACTCAGGTCATGATCTCAGGGTCCTGGGATCGAGCCCCGCATGGGGCTGTCCGCTCAGCAGGGAGCCTGCTACCCCACCCCCTGCCTGCCTCTCTGCCTACTTGTGATCCCTCTCTCTCTGTCAAGTAAATAAATAAAATCCTTAAAAAAAAAAAAAAAGAAAAAGAAATTTAAGGGGCACCTGGGTGGCTTAGTCAATGAAGCATCCGACTCTTGATTTTGGCCCAGATCATAATCTCAGGGTCATGAGATTGAGCACCATGTTGAGCTCTACCCTGAGCATGGAGCCTGCCTGAGATTCTCTCTCTCTCTCTCTCCCTCTGCCCCTTCCCTTACCACTCTCACATGCTCTCTCTCTGTCTCTCTCTCTTAAAAAGAAAGAAAGAGAGAGAGAGAGAGAGAGAAAGAAAGACAGAAAGAGAAAGAAAGAAAGAAAGAAAGAAAGAAAGAAAGAAAGAAAGAAAGAAAGAAAGAAAGAAAGAAGAAAGAAAAAATTTAAGGTAATTTTTAAAATCACATCAAGAAATTTAAGAAATGCATGATCAGGGCGCCTGAGTGGTTGAGCACCCTGAGTTGGTTGAGCAACTGCCTCCGGCTGAGGTCATGATCCTTGAGTTCCGGGATCGAGTCCCACATCGGGCTCCCAGCTCCACGGGGAGTCTGCTTCTGCCTCTAACTTTCTCTCCTCTCATGCTCTCTCTTACTTCCTCTGTCTCTCAAATAAATAAATAAAATCTTTAAAAAAAAATGCATGATCGGGGCGCTTGGGTGGCTCAGTGGGTTAAAGCCTCTCCCTTCAGCTCAAGTCATGATCTCAGGGTCCTGGGATCGAGCCCCACATCGGGCTCTCTGCTCAGCAGGGAGCCTGCTTCCTCCTCTCTCTCTCTGCCTGCCTCTCTGTCTGCTTGTGATCTCTCTCTCTCTGTCAAATAAATAAATAAAATCTTTAAAAAAAAAAAAACTTCTAAAAAAACCCCCAAAAAATTGAAGTTCTGAATTGTGATTAGAGTATCACTAGGCACTCGATATATTTTATGTTACTGAAAAGCTTGAAAATGATGACCAGTCCAGCAGCAATGAAACTTTAAGAACCCAGATCGTGGTTTTATAAATACCAAGGCACCTGATCAGGGCCTTAATATAGTAGGTGTTCAATAAATATGAGATGGTCATTGGAGATAGGCATTCCCTTCTTCTCTGGGCCTTTTTAACCTCTCTTTGCTGAGGCCAGACCAATGCTTCATAAACAGGTGGGAAGAGAGGGTGCTTTGCAGAGAAATGCACTGTAGCAATGAATCATCAGCACAGAATTTTTGCAAAGACTAAAGCTTTTTATTCCAACCGGGAGTCCTCGATTTCCTGAAGATGTTACTCGGAGCCCTGGGTGGAGAGGACAGCTTCCTTGATGCTCTGAGTGATATAATCTATGTTGTAGGCATTGATACAGGTAAAGTTGATCCGACCGTTCTTGGGGAGGTAAATATGCTTTTTCTTGACCAGATATTCCACCTGTTGGACTGGTGATAATCCCAAGGTCTGAGGTCCTAACTCCCCTCTAACACAGGGTGAATTACAGGGGATCAGAAGTGTCAGCATTTCTGGGGGTCCAGAAGGGTCTTTAAAGCCCCTCTACTTCCCTCGAATCAAACTCCAAGGTGAAGCTAGGGACTGGTCACCTAGTCTGTGAAGTTTAATGCTCAAATACAATCCCAAGGTCAGAAAAGGGGGAGCTACCCCCTCCTGGACACTTACCGTTGAGTCCGAGATAGCTATGGGACCCATTCTGGTCTGTAATGTGATCCCAGGAGCCAGGGGTTCCCAGGAGCCGGAGCTTCTCCCTCACCTTTTCCTTGATCAGCATGATGTTCTCTACAAGTCCTTTCAAACTCTGCTTCCTGCCAAGAAAAGGCAGCAGGAAATTAAAGTATGAGGGTTCCCTGCCGTCAACCTCCTCATTGCCATTGCACTCTTCTTGCCTTCAAAAGCCCCAACCACAGTGCCTGAGGGCGTCCCAGTGGAGCCCCCCCTCCATCTTGTTACAAATGGGAGAGGAGTTTCAGCCCATATTAATTTAAGCAAGCCAAGCAGGCTTGTAGGCAGATTTTGCCAGAATTGCAAGTCCTTGAGGCTGCCTCATCTCCTGCAACCTGGAAGAGTTCAAATAATTCACTGGACTGTGTCCAGAAAGAATGTCCTATGGCCCATAGGACATTCCTATGGGTAAGGCAACCTCCCAGGGTTAGGCAACCTCAGGCACAGCCCCTGCTGCTGACACACAATGAGTCCTCAGCAAATGTTGGTGAATGCATGGAGTCAAATAGGCAACTAAGCAGAAGAATCCTGTGAATGGGCAAGTCTGTAGTGCATCCAGAGGCTCTGCCATCCCTCCCCGCCCCCACCCTTTGCCCTTACCATTCTTCCTGGAGAGCAGGGTTACAGAGGATGGAGGTGATAATGCGAGCCCCCGTGGTAGGAGGGTTTAGCCACAGGGCCTGGGTGAGTTTCATCAGTTGGGAGAGGACGCACAGCAGGAGTTGGTTGTTGAGTGCCACTATGACCAGGATCCCTACTCCTTCATCTGCAGCATTGGGACAGATAGCCCCTCGGTGTCCTTCTCCATTCCCAGGGTCTTCCCTTAGGACTTTACCTCCAACCTTGCACAAGAGAGGGTTGGACCACGCCCCCCGCCCCCCCAGGCCAAGCCTGTATCCAGACCCCAGGAAGTGGCCAGACACTCTTCTTCCAGAAAAGGTAGCTATAAGTAAGAGTCTCAAAGATGTAAAGCACTTAAAAGATCACTAAGCCCTCCCCCTTATCTTACAGATGAGGAAACAGAGGCCCAAAGGGACAAAATGATTTAACTGGAGTCAGTCTTGGGGCATCTGGGTGGGTCAGTCAGTTAAGCATCTGATTCTTGATTTCTGCTCAGGTCAGGATCTCAGAGTCATGAGATCAAGCCCCTTGAGTTTCTCTCTCTCTCTCTCTCTCCCTCTGTCTCTTCCCCTCTCTAAACAAACAAATAAATAAAATTTAAATAAAGAACTAGAGTCAGTTTTAGTAGCCAGTTTTAGGAACTGAGCTGAGATGACACCACAGAACCCGGCTCATAGCTCAGTGCTCTTCCCTTCTGCCTCCATAGTGCTCTCTCTGGAGGCCTTGGCTCTCTCCAGAGGCTAGGAGGTAGCGAGCACATCATTTGTGCCATGGCTAAGTCACTGCTTCAGCATGAGGCCTTCCCTTTCCTTTCTGCCCATTCCATACCATAGATGCCAAAAGTCTTGGACAGAGACTGGCTGCAGAAGAACTCAAAGCCTTGAGACACAAAGTACTGTAAGAATCCAGAATCTTCTTCCAGGTCCCCGGTGGATAAACCTTGATTGGGAATGTCAAAAAATGGGAATATCTGCTTGCTCTGTAGGAGAAAGGAGAATGGAAAAAGGATGACGTTGGTGGAGGAGACAGTAGATGGAAGAGGGAAGAAAGTTGGGCAGATGTTGGGCTCACCTTCATGCTGGCCATCAACCTTGCCCAGTGACGTTGTGTCAAGTTGCAGTCACCAATGTTCCCAATCACAAAGATGCAGCCATGCGGGGCCTCCTGCAGGTAGACACTGTCTCATTGGGCACTTCCCCTACCAAGTGCGAGTGGCACCTGGGCATGTGGAGGAGAAGTCATCCTCCATGTTGGTTCCTACTAAAGGGCCAGGCAAATCCAAGCCTAGAAAAGGCCTTTCATGACAACAGGAGTGGAGGGGACGAAAGGAAAATAAAACTGTAATCAGGTCTGGGGAGAAGTTTCTGAGTGGGGCCCTTCTACCTCCGCCACATCGAGGAGCACGTTGGGGTCCATGCACAGCTGCTCGGAATCCCAGAAGGAGTATTCACGAACTATAAAGCCCATGTCCTGGAAGACGAGTCCATAGGGTTCTGTGGGAACACAGCCCCCCTCCAGCTGGTACTGAAGAAATGGAGGCAGACGTGCCAGGGAATGGGTCTGAGGGTCGCCGGCGGAAGGTGGGACAGTAACAGGAAAAGGACAAGCATGCTTGGCTTGTCCGCCATCTTGCTCATGACAGAGTGAGAAGGGCAACAGTGAAAACGGCAAATGGGGTGGGACTCAGGAACGGGAGAGAGGGATCTTCTGTCGCCCCCATTTTGCATAATAACTCACCTTTTTTAGAAGAAATAATGTAAACTATCTGAGAATCTTTACGCCAGATTTTGAGGAACTGGGCCCCAAGTTGGAAGGCACCGTTGTCACCAACAGTGTGCACACCCCCTACCTGCCAGTAGAAAATAAACAGAAAGAACTCTTTAAAAGAGTAATAATGATGCAAGTCCTCCCTCAGATCCAGGTGATTCCTTTCTAGAAAGAGCTTGGACATCAGCTCTATGGGCTGATGCCAGGAACGGTGGCTTCGGGTTCGGATCCTGGCTCTGCCCTCCCCTGACTAAGTCTCCGGACTCTGAGTCTCAGGGTTCCCTCTGTCAATGCCCGGGAGCCTTCCGAGGCCCCTTTCCGGTTGAGGCTGTGCAGTCCCAGAGCTCTACTACCCGTGTCTGGGTGAGTAAGCAATGGGCCCTTCTTCTCACCCTGTTCTCCACAATGACTTGGTTGTGCTTTCCGAAGAGGAGTTTCAAGGAGGCCTCAGTGAATGACTTCATGCCCTTCACCGGTAAGTACTCGTAGTTCAGAGACGGATCCTGCGAGATCTGCAGGCGGATCTTGGGCACCACGGGAGACACCCAGGGATGCCCTTCACTGGTCATGCAGACTGTGAGGGAAGCCACAGAGGGAACTCTGGATGGCCGGCCTCAGGGCCTCCAAGTCTGGGCTCTGCAGATAGCCCACGAACAATTCATCGGTCCTGGCTTTCTCGGGGCAGTGGAAAGTTGCCTAGGAAAAGACAACTTTCTTTCTTTTTTTCCTTCCCCTTTATAAAAACAATGTGCTGGAAGTGAATGTGTCTGATTTTTGTCTTTTTAAAGAAGACAACTGAAGCCTATGCCTTTTTTCTTTTTTAAACCTGTGCCATTTTAAAGGGCAAATATGACATACCCCGTGGGAGCTGTAGACCCATGAGACTAAACAAAAGTAACCCCAACTTTCACGGTGGCAAGGGCTGGCTGCATTTCAGAAGAGTCATTTTGGGGAACCCTTCTTAGTTCAGGAACAGAAGAAGGGAGGGAGGGGGAGAGGAAGAGGCTGAAGAATGTGTAGCGCCTATGCAGACCCCAAAGCATGGAGCTGGAGAGGAAGGCATAGCTCTTTCCAAATCCCTGGAAATCCCCAGCTAGGGGCAAAGGACACAGAATGACCCAGCGGGTTTTTTTGTACTTTTTGCAACGGGCAATTCTGTTAACAAGAACAGAGCTCTCCACTTGCAGAGGCGTGACTATCTCCCGGTTCCTCTTCGACAGGGGCAGACTGTCCTAGAGGCAATCAGGATATGAGTACTAAGTCTTATAACACTCCCAAACCACAAGGCATCTACCTCTAAAGGCCAGGAAAACCTTGTTAGGACAGTTGTCTTGCTTGTAGGTCTTTAACAAGCTGCCTTCTAGCTTCTGGGCTAGGGGCACATCTGTGAACACCGAAAGAGTAGTCATCACTGAAACACAAGTACAGTCAAGCCTACGCTGTTCCAGGCTCCTGCTCCAAAGCCTTCCTCCAAGCCTGGCCCAGCCAGGCCTGCCTCTTCCCGGAACCCTGGCAGATCCAATGCAGAGGCTCTGGGCAACTGGTCACCAGAGTGACAGAATCCTGCAGTTCCCAGTCTCCGTGGTGGCGATCCCCAAAGGCAATGGGAATATTCCATGGCAGTTGAGGACTGTCCCCTGAGAGGGTGGGCAGAGACGGGAGAGGAGCGGGGAGGACCTGGAATTCCCAGGCACCTCTCTCTAACTCTCCGCCTTCTCTGGCCCCCAGTTGCTCCAACCAAAGTAGCAAGGCAGCCCTTGGAAGACAGGTCAAGGCAGGCCGCCCAGGAGCCAGGTGTAGAAGTGAAAACCGCAGACCCAGCAGTAATGCAAGTTGAGGGATACATTTAAAAAGCTTCTACTTTTGTTTTGCTAAGGGCCCCAGATTTAAAAAGGAATAGGAAGCAAGCACTGTTTCCTTCCACAGTTATTTTAAACAAAGACTCCTATGTTTAGAAACAGGATAATCTGCAACTCCGGGGGCCAGACCTATTTTCTCTCAGATCTAGAGCCAAGACTTCTGCATCGGTTAATTTCATTAACCAATGATTTCATCGGTGGCCCAGCAGCAAGTGTAGATGGCAGAAACCAAGAGCGCAAAGAGTCAGCGCCGGCCTCTGCAGGATCAGCGTTGCGATTTACTTTCTTCTTTTATTTATTTTTTTTAAAGATTTTATTTATTTATTTATTAGGAAAGAGAGAGAGTGAGAGAGAGCATGAGAAGGGAGAAGGTCAGAGTGAGAAGCAGACTCCCCATGGAGCTGGGAGCCCGATGTGGGACTCGATCCCGGGACTCCGGGATCATGACCTGAGCTGAAGTCAGTCGCTCAACCAACTGCGCCACCCAGGGACCCTCTTCTTTTATTTTTTAAAAAATAACTTTGTTAGTGATTGTTGTAGACACTGCTAGTGTCTCATAAAATACCCTTTACCACCCTGCTGGTAGTTAAGACTCCTCTCCAAGATCCAGTTCTCTGGAGAATAGCCCTTGGTTGGTGGCCACCAACACCCTCACCCAGAAACCACCTGCAGTTTACACCCTCACCGACAGGGGGCATTCAATGACTCTCCCGGCATAAAAAAGGTCAGGCCTCTCTCATCTTGGGCTATCTCTAGGCTCCATTTGAACTCCACCGCCCACCCACAAATCAGGTCAAGGCTAGATTTCACCTGGGACCACATCCTTGAAGGCCTGCTCACAGTTCTGCTTCTTACGGGTTCCTCCTACAGTGTGCTCGCTCCCTCTGCAAATCATGAGCCCCAAATCCCTTTCTCAGGCTGCGTTTCCGGGGAACCTGCATTGCGACAAATGATTATGAAAATTATCCGTATTATTGTAGAAAACTTTAAAACCTCAAAAAAAAAAAACTATAATGAAAGGGCGCCTGGGTGGCTCAGTTGGTTAAGCGACTGCCTTCGGCTCAGGTCATGATCCCAGGGTCCTGGGACTGATGCCCACATCGGGCTCCCTGCTCCATGGGGAACCTGCTTCTCCCTCTTCCTGCTGCTCTGCCTGCTTGTATTCTCTCTCTCTCTCTCTCTGTCAAATAAATAGATAAAATCTTTAAAAAAAACTATAATGAAGAATGCCAATTTGCTACAATCTACAGCCACACCTAACATTTTGGTGCACCCCCTTCCAGTTTTTCTTCTATGATGTTTACATTTTAAGACAATTGAAATCAAAATGTACATGTCATTGTCGTCATACATTTTTCACTCCACATTTCAGTTGTGGGAATTCTAACACGTGTGCCAATCAGAACTGTTTCCATTGCAAGTGATAAAAAACCCAATCCAAACTAGCTTGAGCCGGAGAGGTCACTTATTGGCTTTCTAACGGGGCAGGCCACGGTACATCTGACTTGGATCGCAGTTCAGTCCAGAATGTCAGCGTGTCACCAGGGCTCCAGCTTCATTCCCGGTGATTTCCTTGGCTCTGCTCTTCTGGATGCTTCAGTTTGGTTCTCCAGCAGACTCTGGGCCCTGGAGCAAAAGTGAATGTAGCAAGCACAATATGATACACATTTGAAAGAAATTTACAGCGCAGTTCTATTTGTAAAGAAACAAAATGCCAATTACTAAAGGTGTGTTTGAATTAATAATGGGACATCCATATAATAGAATTCGATGCAGTTGTTAAAGGTACAGATTTGTGTACAGACTTGGAAAAACCTCCAAGATATCGCCTTAAGGAAAAACCAGGGAGGTACAGAATAGAGAGCAAAGTGAAGGAACATTTAGGGGCAGGGGGGAGGGAGAATAAAAAATACATCTGCGTGTATATGCATGGAAAACCTCTGGAAGGATACACACCTGTAGCAGGTAACTGTGACCATCTCTGGAGAGTAGAGTTGGGTGGTCGATGCACAAGGCAGGGAGGAAGACTGACTTGCTTTTCACTGTACATCATTTTGTACTTGGGAAACATTAAACCCAACCCATAGATTTCCCATTCAAAAACTGTGCTTATGTTTAAAAAAATGTTTAAATGTTTAAAAAAATGGCTGCAGCCTTTCTGGACATTATACTTGTACAATCCAGAGGAAGGGAAAGCATCTCTTCTCTTAGGTCCCTGGAAGAACGAGGACGCTTCCTTCCCTGAAGTCCCCAGCCTCCTTTTTCTCTTCTCTTGGCTGCAGTGACTCACGAGCCCATCTCTGACCTTACCATTACCGTGGGACGCTACTTACTGTGCTACTTCCTGTAGTTTCTCCTTCCACCCTTCTGCTGCTGCTTCTCAGTTGCCTTTGCCGGTTCCGTCTATTTCTGAGCTCTAAATGTTAGAATGCTCCAGGGCGCGGTCCTCAGAATTCTTTTTTTTTTTCTTTTAAATGCCTGACATTGTCTTATTTTTTTCCAGCTTGATTGAGCTCTAACTGACATGTAGCAAACATTGTGTGAGTTTAAGGTGTACAATGTGTTGATTTAATACACTCGGAATTTTTCTCTTCTCTGTCTATGGTCCCCATGCCGGTGAGCTCATTCCACTTCCGTGAGCTTAAATATCCATTTGTCAAATTTATATATCCAGTTCCAACTTTCCTCCTAACCTACAGATTTGGAAATCCAAATACCTATTGATGTTCTAACAAAAAATTAATAGACTGTTCAAATTTATTGTGTCCAAAAACTAACTCGTAGTTTCATATCCCACTTCCCTGGCGCTCCCCCCCGCCCCATTTCGGTAAATGGCAAGTCCGTTCTGCGAGGTGGTCAAGCCAAAAATCTTGGTCTCATCCCTGACATTTCTCTTTTTTCTCTTACAGCCCACATTCAAGTTGTTGGAAACTGTATCTGTTTTACCTTGTAATGTAGCTAGAGGCTATTCTCACTGTTATTGCTGGGATGAATGGATGAGGGATGAACACAGAGTACAATCTGTGTTTAGATGGAGGACGGAGGCAACAGTCTGTGCGAAGATGCAAAAGCAAAGAGGAAACTGACTTTAGTAAATGGAAGTGTGGTTGGTGTAACAGTGTATGGGGGAGGAGAGTGGTGGGAAACCAGGTAAGGAAGGTAGGCACTGTCCATTTAATGCCAACCTCTGTGTTGAGGGGTTCGAATCTCTCCCCAAATGCTTTAGAAAGCCATTGAATGATTTTAAGAAAGGGAATGACATTGTCAGATTTATATTTTAGAAGGATCTCTCTGGGGGCTTGTGGAGGATGAATTGGAGGGTAGCCAGAACCCCGCAGGCCGAGTGGAGACTATTTTAGTTAATTTGGTTAAGAAGTGATGAGGGCCTGAGCTATGGCAGTGGCCGATGGGTAGACTTGCCAGAAGTCCTCCCTAAAAATACCAGGCACCAGACCAAGCACTGAGGGAGATGCTGGCGAGCAAGGGCAATCCTGAAAAATATCCACTTAATTTAAACAATATCTTGTGCGTCAATAGTAATTTCCACTTATTGTTACACATTTCTATCTCTTGCTTTTTAAAGAATTTTTCATTACAACAACTTGCAAAAAGTGTTACAGGACAGCAAAGGCAAAGTTTAAACATTTTTTCACTTTGTGAGGTCAGAAGTCCCAATACCAGACCGACCGGACTGGTACCAGCTAGCCAGCAACCCTACTAAGGGGATGAGCATGAGAGTGGATTAGGGGTAAGGACTAGTTTGTTCTTAGGACTGATTCTTCCTGGAGCATCAGGCTGACTCAGTTGGTTAAGTGTCTGCCTCTTGATCTCGGCTCAGGTCATGATCTCAGCATCCTAGGATCAAGCCCTGTGTCCCATCCATCTGTCCGTCCATCTCTCTGTCCATCGGGCTGCACGCTCAGCCGGGATTCTGCTTGAGATTCTCTCTCTCCCTCACCCTCTGCCCATCCCCCACTCAAGCGCACTCTCTCGCTTCTGCTCATAAAATACATCTTAAAAAAAAAAAAAGACTAGTTCCTCCCTCGAAAATGAGAGGAAGCCATCACTCAACTAGGCTCTGGATCTTGAGATTGCTGGAGCAGTAAAATTTGCCATCAGCTCCATATGTTTCTTCTTCCCCCCAAATGGTAGGAATTTCTCCATCGGAAAAGCAGCAGCCTATGCTTCTTCCCTTAGCTCCCCAGTCTCCCTGCCTGTGGTTCTGGGAGAATGTTCCAACATCAATTAGGTTCAGACTTGGGCCCGGGGGGGGGGGGGGGGGGGGGGGGGGCC
>CM052800.1:150908201-150978654 GCA_028533885.1 Nasua narica | reverse complement strand
AGCAACAATTCTTGGTTCTTGCTGAGGAGATTTTGGGAACTATGTTTGCTATGTTTGTGTGGTCTGATGGGTAGACTTGCCAGAAGCCCTCCCTGAAGGGTGGCTCCTCGCTAGCAACTCAGAAATAAATCGCTTTTGAACCTTTAGCCCCTCATTTTCTTAAAAACGTATGTGTGGGCCAAGGAATCATAGAATGACTGGTCGTTCCCTCAGGCCTTCATGAAGGACAAAGACTAAAGGACCCCGTTCCTCAGACACCCAAGCAAGAGTCTCCGATAGTCCTTTGGAAGAATAGTAAACCATGGCTGGTCATGGGATCTTTCCTGAGCTTGTGGTCCCACTGGATTTTGGCTTCTGATGGGAAACCTTTAAAACCCCCACCAGAGAAGGTCACCTGGCTGGCTCAGTCTGGGGAGTGTCCAGCTCAGGGTCGTGAGTTTGAGCCCCTTGTTGCCGGTAGAGATGGCTTAAGTAAATAAACCTTAAAAAACAAAACAAAACACCACCGGAGAAGGACTATTAGGAAGAACAGCCTTGGGCAGAATTATGCAGCGAATCTGCATTTGTTTTCTACTTTCGTGTAACAAATTACCACAAACTTAACAGCTTAGAACAAAACACATTTATTACCTCACAGTTTCCATGTCTCAAGAGTCTGTGTATGGGGGAGCTGGATCTTCTGCTCAGGGTCTCACCAGGCTAGAGTGAAGATGTCGGCCAAGGCCACAGTCTCATCTGATGCTCAGTGTAGTCTTCCAGCTCACGTGGTTGTTGGCAGGATCCACTTCCTTGCATTTGTGGAACTCATGGTGGCTAACTTCCACGAGGTCAGTCAGAGTATCTTTCTGACTTCTTCCATCTCTGACCTCTGACCTTCTTTTAAAGGGCTTGCCTGATTAGGTCAGGCCCACCCAGGATAATCTGCCTTTTCGTTAACCTAAGTCAATTGATTAGAGACCTTAATTACATCTTTGAAGTCCCTTCACCTCGGCCATGTAGTATAACGATCATAGGAGTGCTATCCCATCACCTTTGCCATATTATTATTTCTTAGAAGCAAATTATGGGTCCCACCCACATTCAAGGGGAGGGAATTAGACAAGGCCAGGGGTCCTTGGGAGTTCTCAGAATTCTGCCTCCCACAGAGTCTAAGAGCTTCTGGAGAGAACAGCCCTTTCCTGAGGGGTGACTAGAGTGGATGATAATCTTCAAGACCAGAACTCTCAGTTAAAGGATTTACAAGTGTCTCTCACTATAGTGGTCAAATGATAGTCCCCAAATACATGTCAACCTGGAATCTCAGAATGTGGCCTTATTTGGATTAAGGATCTTTGCAGATGCAATTAAGGATCTTGAGATGACATTATCCTGGATTAGGATAAGCTTAGGATAATGTGTGTCCCTATAAGAGATAGAAAAGAAACACATGGACACAGGAAGAAAGTGAGGAGAGAGGTGGAGATCGGAGCAAAATACGTCTACAAGCCAAAGAATGCTAAAAATTGCCAGAGCCACCAGAAGCTAGGAAAGAGGCATGGGACAGACTCCTCCTCAGAGCCTCTGAAAGGAGCCAGAGGCTCCTGTTGATGCCGTGCTTTCGGACTTACGGCTTCCAGAATCTTGAGAGAATAAATTTCTGTTATTTTAAGCCACCAAGATCGTGGCAACTTGTTGTAGCAGCCTTGGAAAATGAATACACTCATTGATCATTGTCCCCATGTGAATCAATGTCAAAGAGACAGACTTGGTGGTCTCGGGTGCCACACGAACTCCGACTCTATAGAGATACCAATTTCCAAAGATCAGAAATGCGTTAAGAGGTACTAAAGCAAGGCAACTTTGTCACCCAAGCTACGTTCATCACAGAAGGTCAGCAGATGCCCATTCATTTAGACCCTCTTTTATTATCCCTTCATTGATGAATTTGTTTGATCAGGTTAAAATAACTCTGGCTTAAACAAGATAGGAGTTTATTTTTCTTTCATGTAAGAGTCTTAAACAGAAGCAATCCATGGTGGACATGGTGACTCCACAGTGTTGAACACCCAGACTTCTTCTATCTGGTTCTTCTGTCACCAGTAAAACATGGTTGCCATCTCATGACCTAAGGTGGCTGCTTCAGTTCCTACCATCACACCTGCATTCCAGCCAGTGTGAAGGGGAGGAGTGGATGTGGAGGATATGCCCTTTCCCTTTAATGGCAGACCTGGAAGCTGTACACCTCAATTGGCTAGAACTTAGTCACATAGTCACACTTATGTCTGCAAGGAGGCTGCAATGTCTTAGCAAGATCATGTACCCAGCTAAAACTTAGGGGTTCTATCACTAAAGGAAGGAGGGAAGAATGGAGAGCAACTTCTGTCCTCAGGAGACAACAAACACAGGGTCTGACTTGCTCAGTGGTTTCTCAAATCTGAGGCCCAGGGAGAAGGGAAGAAAGATCCAGAAATGGAAATCCACAATGAGATAGCACCCCTACCGCCCTTCTAACTAAGTACAGGATGAAGCAGAACCTTGAAAATGTGGGTTTAAAACAGCAGGAATAAGATGAACACGAAAAGGCTAGGAGGATAGTTTTCCTCCCTCCCCATGATACCTTCTGTTGTGGGTTGAACTGTGTCCCCCTTAAAGATACATTGAAGTCCCAACCCTCAGAACCTGTGAACGTGACCTTATTTGGAAATAGGGTCTTTGCCGATATAATCAAGTTAAAATGAGCTCATACTGAATTAAGTTGGGCCCTAATCCAATGACTGGTGTCCTTATAAGAAGAGGGAAAATGCAGACACAGACACAAAGGGGGAGACAGCCGTGTGAAGACGGAGACAGAAGTTGTAATGATGCAGCTACAAGCCAACCAATGCCAAGGACTGCCTGCACCGGTAAGAAGCTACAAGAGCCAGCCAAGGAGTCCTCCCCTAGAGCCTCCAGAGAGAGCGTGATCCTGCCAACACGGTGATTTTTCACTTCCAGCCTCTAGAACTATGAGAAAAGGAATTTGTTACGCCAACCCTAGCAACTAAGAGACCGTCTTCTTCTCTGGTTCTTTAGGGCCCATTCTAATGAACCTTCCCTGTAATGTGCCATAAAACCCTGACATCTGGAAGTGCCCTCTGTCCTAAACTTCTGTCCATCCTTAAGATATAGCTCATCACAAACGCTGTGCGGGAAACGGAAGGGTGAGCCAAACCAGGACTAAAATGTCAGGCAGAGGCCAGACCAGAGTCTGAAGGTGAAAAAAGAGCCGTGTGTGTGTGTGTGTGTGTGTGTACGTGCAATGCATGGATATGAAACACGGGGCAGTCGTCTGAGGTGGGGATGAACCTGCAGAAGAAAGACCAGGAGGGACATGTCCACCAAGGCCAAAGACAAGTCCAAGATCTAAGCTGTCTGTGGGAGCAGGACTACCCACAGATCAAAACCAGGAGGCCTGAGATGAATCCTTGCTCCCTACTGCGATGACACTCTTTACCCCAGAGGAGCCCTACCGGTTTCCAAACTGTTCTACATGCCCTCTCTCATTTGGTCTTCAAAACCCATCTGCATGAGCTGAATAGAACAATAATAGAATCTCCATTTGATTCACAGGCAAACAAAATGTCAGGCCAAGTAACCGGCTCAGTGTCACCTGATTATCAGTGGTGGGGGGGAGGGGAAAAATGAACTTTGGAGCCCGATAGGCTGGGTTAGAAGCTATTTGATTTCTATGAGTCTCTACTACTATCACTTCAACATAACGTTTGCAAATCACCTCTTACAGTATCGGCATGCGGATTGGTGCTCAATAAATGGTCATTTCCTTCCTTCTCCCTTCCTTGCTTCTCCAGCCGCAAATTTGGTGCTCTCTACGCTACCAGTGTTGCCTTTCTCTGACTAAAGTAAACTTGGCTACTTACAGTTCACCTCTCTGGAAGTCAGTTTCTTCGTCCACTTTATCAAAGGGCTGGACTAAATCATTTCTTCGATCTCTCCCAGCTCTGATAGTCCCTGGCCTTAGCAAACCGCGTTGCGGTAAGCCCCTCGCTAGTCAACAGACCTACCCCGCGAAGCCCGCACATGTTGTACCTCTTATCACCATGAGGGGGCGCCCAGCGCCGTTCATGCCCGGGGTGGCGCAAAGCTGCGAAGCTCTCTCTGCCTCGGATTGCGGACTGCCTCGCTGAGCTTTAGGGGAGCAGCCATCCCCCCCCTCCCCGCCCCGGGCACTTCATTCCCTCTCTAAAGGCAAGACAGGAGAGAAAGTCAACCTTTCTCTGTTTATAGATGAGGACGCTGAGGAAAGCGTTTTGATTTTCCTTAATGTCATAATAGCTATGAAAATTAGATGGCCTCCTGGAGTTTCTGCTAATTTAACTGAGGTGCATATTATGTTTAAACTAATTGGGCTGCAGTGGTCAAATCCAGAGTTTTTTGCATGGCGTTGGGAGAGGGGGAGAGCATCTGCTGTACCCCCTCCCCATTGCAGGTCCCCACTTTTGTAGAGACATGCAAACACAGATACAGATCTGCAGCCAGCAAGTGGGGGTGTGGGGGGTCGGGGGTGGGGGTGGGGTGGGGGGGTAGATGTTTGGCTTTCAGGACCAAAACATAAATGAGCACTATTCCCATGGCCTTCACCTGTGCCCCCAGAATGAAAGGGGAAAAGCTGCTCCTACTCTCTAAGAGTTGAGGAATGAAGCTGGTGGGATGATAACCCTATGTGACCCAGGAGACCCACAGCCTGCACCTACCGCCGTCCCCCAGAAGAATCTACCAGGGGAGAGTCCTAGGAAAGCCTCTTCTCAGCCTCCTCCTGACCCTAACTCTGCCTGCCCCTTAGCGGTTCCACCTGATGACCTAATGCAGAAGGTAAGTCACCTCTGGAAAGCCCAGTCACTCATTCCTTCTCCACTGAGCTCAGCCGCCTTGGCCCAGTCGTTTCTGCCCACGCCCAACCCTGTTAGCAGACTCCGGGAAGGCTGGAGTTCCACAGGCTCTTTCCTTCTCATTGGTCTGTAAGTCTTCACCTCTCTGGGTCCGAAGGGTGGTTGTTTGTCTTCCAGAGTTCAAGTGCTCAGGCCCCGTGCTAACAAAAGCAGCCTGCTCAGCATCCAAGATGTAAATCAAGTCTCCCTCAGCCTGACACCTGGCCGTTGCTGGAGGGATGACCAGAATGGCTGACTCCCCATCTGTCAGATGCCCTGGTGACAATTTGCAGGCCGACTCCACAGCCCTGTGCAAGTCTAAACACTCTAAAGGGGCCTGACAGCTAGCACATGGGTGTGTGTCAAGCAAGACTCAAGCAGTAGGAGCTCTTGGAGAAGGTTCAAGGACATTTCTATAAACCAGAGCCCCACTCCCCCCACCCCACCCAATCATCCTTCTTCCCTGCCTAAGACTGACTGGACAACTTTCCTCGGTGATGTTGGAAAAATATCCAGAGATGGAGAGAAGAGGCCCTTGCACTTATTCCCAGGCCAAAGCAAGACTTCCTTCTCCACTAAGTATTCAAAAGTGGAGCCCTTGCCAGGAAACCTCCCGCACCACAGACCCCAGAGATCTCACGCAGCTCTGGATTGGGAAGGAGAAAGTCATCTTTGGTATGCAAACATCCTAAGATATAAAACCTGGGCTCCTGGAGAAAAGGGGGCTGGCTCGGGGCATGATCCCAGGGTCCTGGGATTGAGCCCTGCTTTGGGCTCCCTGCTCAGTGGGGAGCAGAAGCCAGCTTCTCCCTCTGCCTGCTGCTCTCTCTGTCAAATAAATAAAATCTTAGGGGCGCCTGGGTGGCTCAGGAGTTTGAGCCTCTGCCTTTGGCTCAGGTCATGATCTCAGGGTCCTGGGATCGAGCCCCACATCCGGCTTTCTGCTCAGCAGGGAGCCTGCTTCCTCCTCTCTCTCTGCCTGCCTCTCTGCCTACTTGTGATCTCTCTGTCAAATAAATAAAATCTTTTAAAAAAATCTTAAAAAAAAAAATAAAATCTTAAAAAAAAACTCACAAAATGATTCAGTGATTTCCACAGAAATTTTCTTTCCATAGAAAACCGCCCGATAAGGTTCTTAAGAACTGGAATAAGGGGGAAAATATTATCAACTGACTCAAACTTGTAACTCTAGCTTCACTTGAAAAGGATAACATTGATTTCTGGACCTCGGGAAAGGGAGAGGTTGTGGAAAGGGTGGGAAACATCAGAATATATTTACAACTAAAGACATTTGCCCAACAGAAACAACGCTCTTATCCTCCAGATACACACACACACACACAACCCTAGACAAAACTGGTTCCCCATGGCAACGGGATCTTAGGGATGCACTCCTGGCTTATAGCCAGGGGGCCGACATACACCCCATGTACCCTGATCCTGAACACGGCTAACTGTCCTCCTAGGAACTGCACTCAAGTCCATGGGCAGCTTGGCTTTGCTCCCCACGGGCAACTGGATTCCATGAATTTTGGAAAGATGGGGGACACAGGAGCGCAAAGCCTCAAGTTCACCCCAAAACAGGCTTTTCATCTTTTGTTTCACCAGGATTAGGAAGAAAGGGGGAAGGATTGATCCTAATTCCTTGCATCTGCCAAAAGCCAGCTCTAAGGAGGGAGTAAGTAAGCGGATTGTGGGGGAAAGAAATGGAGAAAAGAAGGCAGGGGATGAACTGCATTCGGTAATATTTATTAATTTGATTTTCCAAGGAAAAGAAGGAGTCCATTCTAATGGTTCACCCTCCAGCACCCTCCCTCCCAAACAAACCCTGAAGAAGTCCTTCTGGCACGGCTGTGAGGTAGATCAGAGCTGTCTTGTGTCCAAGGTGGGGAGGCTGGTGCTTAGACATCCGTTGTGATGGTGTCGGCGACAGAACCCCAAACCCGGACCTTTTCTGGCTTTCTGCTCCCAGCCTAGGCCCCCCGAGCCTGAAGAACACTGCGTCAGGTCCCGGGCCGCAGAAGGAATGGAAGGAGGAGTGCTCTCTTTGCCCTGAGCACACAGCACGGGAGAGAGCAAGGTGATAGGCACACCTCCCAAGCTAGTCCGTGCTCCAAGGGCAGCTGGGCTAAGGCCGAGGGATACTTGCGCTGCTGGGGTAGTGTTCAAGTTCAGGGGTGGTGTTTAGAAAACTCCTCTTTGAGAGACAAGAGGCTGATGAAAACCCACTTGGTAAGGATCTCCCCTCCCCCGCGGTGCCCCCTCCCCATCCCAAGGCCAAGTCATCAGTTTCTGGAGGTCAGAGAATTCCAGCTGGGACACTCCACGGGGTATCATTCTAAACAGGGGCCAGAGGCTTTCCAAAAGTTCTGGATCAACAGAGTTCTTTCTCCACGTTCGGGAGCTAAGAAATTCCCCAGGAAGCCCTGGAAAAGGGAGATAACATATCTTGGGGTGAGGGGCACAGGGTGGGAACAGGGGCACTAAAGGAAAGAAGTAAAGGTCAGGGACCCTGGAAAGCATAAGTATGTAATCGCACTAAAAGCATCCGGGCTCCACCCAGCCACAAAATACCCACCCCCAACTCCAACCCAGCCCCGCTCCTTCCGAGGAGAACTGACACTCACCGGTTCCCCAGCTCCCGTTTATCCTCCCTACCCAAGTAGTTTCTCACTATCACTCCATAGCTATCAAACTTTTCAAAGAAACTAGAGAGTTTGGGAAGGCCTCCAGTCTTCTCTGCAAGTCAAAGCCAGCCCAAGTGGTGGCAATAAATCTGGGAGGCCAAAGAACTGAGCTAGAAAATCTAGAGCTGACCCGGCCGGCTCCGGAGACAGCCGCACTTCCTGGCACACACTGGGTGGGTCCTAGCGGGGAGAACAATGCGCTGCCCTCCTTTGCTTCAACCCTGGGGCAGGTGGGTCGGATGCGGGAGAAGAAAAGGTCCTGCGTTCCATTTTGGTTCCCTACTCCATGTCCCCCCTTCTTTCGCTGCAGAGACCTCTCCAACCCCACCTTATCCTACCGAACCCCAAACTCAAAATGACCAAAAGGAAACACAGAACGCCTCCCTGATCCTGAGCCGCCGGCCGCCTCGCCTCGGTTACCTACCCGTCGCGCGGTGGGCACTGCCGGAACTCTGTGGGGCTGGTCAGTGCCGCAGGGACGCCTCAGGGGTCGCCAGGCGGGGAGGCGGCCGCGTGGTGCTCCTCCCGCCGGCAGCGGCACAGGAGGCGGCGGAAGGCGCTGCGAAAGTCAGGGCTGCGGCAGTAGATGAGGGGGTTGAAGGCGGAGTTGGCATAGCCTAGCCAGTTAAGGGCCAGAAAAGCCGGGCTGGGAACTAGAGAGGGGCCTCCGAGGGCGCGCATCACGTTGGCCACAAAGAAGGGCAACCAGCAGAGAGTGAAGGTACCCATGATGAGACCCAAGGTGCGCAAGGCCCGGTGTTCCCGAAGAGGCAGAAGGCGCGCGGGCCGCCGACCGTAGGGCACCCCTGCGGTCGAAGCGCACGGCCCGGCCAGGGCTGGGGACAGAGAGCGCAACGCAGTCGGCGGAGACTCCTCCGGCGGGAATCGGCCTAGCTCCCGGCGCAGCAGGCGCAGTTGGCGCGTAGCCACGAGGAAAACGCGCGCGTAGACGAAGAGCATCACCAGAAGCGGGAGGTAGAAGGAGACGGAGGAGGAGAGCAGCGCGTAGGGTATGTTGGAGGCGAAGGCGCAGCAGTGGGGATTGGAGTGGCAACGCTGTGCCTCGGCGTCGGCTCCCATGCGCCACCATTTGCTCATGATGGGCGCAAACGACACCGCGGCGGACACGACCCACACCAGTACCACGGCTGCCCGGGCGCGCCGTTTGGTGACCAGGGCGCCGTAGCGCAGCGGGTTGGTCACTGCCAGGTAACGGTCCACGGCCAGGGCGCACAGAGTTTCGATGCTGGCTGTCACACACAGCACGTCCACTGAGGTCCACAGCTCGCAACCAGTGGCTCCCAGGGGCCAGTGGCCGGTCAGCGCCAAGGTGGCTCCCGGCGGCACTACCAGCAGCCCCACCACCAGGTCTGCTGTGGCCAGCGAAGTCACGAACACGTTGGTCATGGTCTGGAGTCTCGGCGTCCGAGCGATGGCCACGATTACCAGCAGGTTGCCTCCCACAGTGACCAGCACCTCCAGCGCCAACAGCGCCCCCGCCAAGGCCACCGCCCACGGCACCCCTGGAAGCCCACTCGTGTTGGCGGTATTGGGCGTCGGGGTGGGGGCAGCCGGCCACGAGGCCAGAGAGCTGTTCCCGTGAAACCACGGAGCCATTCTCGGGGCGCGCGTGGGGCGGGAGGGAAAGAGAGAGGGGGTCTCCCTTCTAGATGGGTCCCTTCCCCCAGTTCAGGGAAGGGGACAGCGGGGCGTGGGAGCGATTTCTTCGGCCCGGAACATCTTCCCTAGTAGACCCGGCGAGAACGCTCAGCCTCCCCCACCCCACCCGCTCGGTGCCACCGCTTAGGGTGGGGGGGGGGGGAGGAGTGGAGGCCCTTAAAGGGGCAGCGGCCAGTAGTCTCCAAGCCTGCCGGGCGTCAGGAAGGGAATTGGAGAGAGGGGAGGGAAGAGAGATGGATGCCTGAGTTTTCCTTTAACTATATCTATAGCCCCGACACCCGGACTTCTCTGCCACGTTGGGCCCACTCCTGCTATAACCACCGTACGCACTCAGCGCAGCACTCCGTCGGCCCTGATTTCCTGGAACTCTGCACCAATTTCCCTGGGAAGATCCAGCAGCAACGCTAGCCGAAGGGTAATGAAGACCCGCCCCCTCCACACCACCTTCACCTCCTTACCTTGTTAGAGGAAAAGGTAACCCTCCTAGGGCAAGCAAAATGGTCCACGGTAGCATCTCATCTACTTGAGTGTCCTTCTCTAAAATGTTGTGAGTAAAAGAGTACAGCCAGCGCCTTCTCTCTTCTCCAGGACCTCATTCCGATGAGATCTGGGCCCTTTCCCTTCTACTTCATTTACCCTCCGGGCTCCTGGAGTTTCCTGTTGCCTCTTGTTGTTCTTTTCAGTTACTGGAGAAATTCGACATTTTCCAGGAGTCTTTAGCGTTGCCTACTCATTTAAATTTTGATTTGGCTTCATGTAGTCCGGGATGCTGAGAGTTTCAATTTATTCATCTTCCCTATTGCGCATCGCCCCTTCCACACCCCTTTCCATCTAGACAATTTCTAGATGGGTCCCTTCTTCTAAAATTCTTTAAAATTTTATATTTTAAAATTCTTTAAAATTTCTAAATTTCAAAATTCTTTAAAATCTCACATTTAAAAATTCTTCAAAGACATGTTGAAAGTGAACAGATGAGTATGAGGTCGAGGCATGAGGCCTGCCCGCTGCTACCCCCCCAGCCATCCACAAAGCTTCCATCACTACCCTCCTGATAATAAAATGTTCACTCTACTTCCTTGAAGGTTTTATTCATGAACTTTAAAAAATTACAAGATGTTCAGGGGCACCTGGGTGGCTCAATGGGTTAAGCTTCTGCCTTTGGCTTAGGTCATGATCCCAGGGTCTTGGGATCTACCCCCCCCCACTCAGCAGGGAGCCTACTTCCCCCTCTCTCTCTGCCTGCCTCTCTGCCTACTTGTGATCTCTCTCTCTCTCTCTCTGTCAAATAAATAAATAAAATCTTTTTTAAAAATTAGATGTTCAGCTGAGGACTTCACAAGTTGCATCTTCTAGTGCATGAAAGGATAGGCCTGGTATCTTTTTTTTTTTTTTTTTAGATTTTATTTATTTATTTGAGAGAGACAGAGATAGTGAGAGAGAGCATGAGCAGGGAGGAGAGAGAGAAGCAGGCTCTCCGCTGAGCAGGGAGCCCAATGCGGGGCTTGATCCCAGGACCCTGGGATCATGACCTAAGCCAAAGGCAAAGACTTAACCCACTGAGCCGCCCAGGTGCCCCAGGTCTGGTATTTTAAGACCTCTTGAAGTTTTTCCTACAGCGCCATCGGAGGCTCCCTCACCTGCCAAGCCTAAAGCTCTTTCTCTCCCCCAGACTTAAGCCAGTTCCTGTCAAGCAAGGTATGGGGAAGTGAGGCTACAAGGGAAGCCCCTGGGTTCAAGGTGAGAGGCAGGAAGACAGAATACCTTTATTAGGTTCTAGCAGAGAACCTGATCCTGGAGCTGTCTTGCTTCCTCGCCTGTAACAATGGGACAAAAGGGGGGAAATGATCATGGAAAATGCCTCCAGGGGCATACCCTCACATGTCTCGTTTGAATAGCTCTATATTTCAAAAGAACGCTCTATAGTCACTGGTCCGAGCAATCCCTCTGGGAGGCTGAGCCACGGGTTGGGAGGGGGGTTGGGAGGGGACGTGAGGCCCTAAAATTATCCCAGAGGAGAAAGAACCAGTTTTGTCTCCCAGGGGCCCAGCTCACCCACAGGCAGGGTTCGTCCGCGGCCCCCACACCAAGGCCTTCCACACCCATGCGGTACCCCAAGCCGGTCTTTGGATCCACTCAGCTGCTCAATGGGTGGAGGGCCAAGCCGAGCCTTGGCCCCCCACCCCCAGTCCGGCCTGAGTGATGCAGGCCCCACTTGGCCTTGAGCCTTGGCTGTGGCTTCTTGCTGGTCATCAGGGCAATCACTCCCCAGTCGGGTTTTGCAACACCCCATAGTGTTGCCAGTTATCTCAAAGGGGTGTCAGAAGATTCCTAAAGAATAATCTCTAAAACAAATCCATGTCATTCAGCAATGTTTTTTTTTTTTTTCAGGACATCAGAGTTGGGGGGAGGGGTAGGATAAGTAGGCAAGGAAGTCAAGCAACTTCAAAGGATGTCATTGCTTTAGGGGGTGACCTCGGTATTCTGACCAAGGGTCTCAAAATGTTTACATTTTCAAAAAAGGCAAGATTCCCCAAGCCACATGCATGTGCTTGAGTTTGGGGACTGATTAGGCCAATAACAGAGGAATTCCAGGCCCCCGATTGTGAAGGCTTTTATGAGCAAGCAGAGAAATGCTTAAGCACCTGGTGTGCTTCTCTCTCCTCAACCCCCCCCTTCTTGCTCCCATTCCTAATCTGGCCTCCCCCTGCCCAAGAGGCTGCTAGGTGGAAGGGCTCCCTCCTTTGCCACTTTGTTCTCTCTTTTCCCGGATTTTGTGTTTTTTTCACTCAATCTTTTGAATAGGTAATGCATTCACGTTATTCAACCATCAAAATACTCAAAATGCATGTGATAGAAAGTTGCCTTCCTCAAGGGGTTTTCAACTCCCTTATGTGTAATCACCCTTAGCCTCTTGCTTTTTCTTCCAGCGATGTATGTGAACAAGTCAATTCGAATATATGTGCTTTTGTCCTCTCCTTTCTACACAGATGGCAGCAAATCATGCCCACTCTTCTGCACCTTGCTTATTTTCACTTAACAATATATATCTGGAATCCTTCCTTACTAATACGCAATAGCGTCCCATTTTTAATATTCCATCGCATGGCTATACCATACTCTAAAGCCAATTGGCCACTAGCGGACATCCAATTCATTTCCAAGCTCTACTGATAGTTGACGTTGCCCTGAATCACTTGAAACGTGTCATTTCACATGTGTGTGACTGTATTTGTAGAACACATTCCTAAAGATAGAACAGCTGTATCATAAGATACATATGTTTGCAATTTAAAATTTATTGCCCAATTACCCTCCCCAGGCAACGTGCCCGTGTATGCTCTGGTCATCATTTTTGATGGCCAGATGGAGGGTTGAGGAAAGTGAGCTGCCGCTCTGGGAAGTTGTCCTAATGACTGGTCCCAGGGGAATTAGTGCTGACTAGCCTGTAAAGGTCATCCAACTCTGGGCAGAAGCGTCCATTGCCCAGGGACAGCTTTACCCTGGCCCTGGGCCCCAGATGACCTTTATTCTGTGCCCTTGGAAGCGGACAGTGAATGGGGGGCCTCTGGAGCTGCCGAATTCAGGCCCCCCGGACTGTTGATGTGTTGGGGGTCCCCGGCATCCAAGCAATCCTGTAGTGTAAGAGGGCAGTTGTGTGATGGTCTGTGATTTAGAATATGTGGTCAGTAGAACCCCAAGAGGCAGAGGCTGCCTGATGGGTAGAAGTTCTGATAAGGGGGTTGGGGGGGAAGGAAGGGGGGTGGCTGGCCCTCCCTTAATTGAGTAGCTTGTGGTCGGTCTTATGCACATCACAGCTGGGTGTGTGCGTGTGTGCGTGTGTGCATGTGTGTGTGTATGTGTGTGAGAGAGAGAGGGGGGAGGGGAGAGAGAGAGAGAGAGAGAGGGTATAAAAAAGCCTGGGGGAGTTCAGGTGACTGAGCCTTATATCTCATCCAAGACTACGTGTGTTAGAGGTGTTACAGTCTATGATTTATAATCTCTCCATCTTGCTTTAAAGTTCTTGAAAGAGACCATGAGTTCATGGTGGAAGTTTCTTCCTTTTCTTTACCCTGCCTATCTCCTCCAATTAGTCCAGGGGTAGTGACATAGATGGTAGTGACATAGAATCAGAGCTAAAAGGGTCGTAAAGATCAAATCCAACACAACATTTTACAGAATTAAAAGGCAAAGGCCCAGAGGGGAAACTGAGTCTGGGCCACGACCCCACAGTAAAGGTTCATTCCTATCAGATGCACAGGCATCCAAGGAGCTGGATCCTTTTCCAGAGCACCTCTCCCCCAACCCCCCAACCCCCTACCCTCGCTCTCAGCCAGGCCCCAGAATAGACCACCGCCCTGACTCTGGAACTGCAAAGGAGCTCCTAACCTAAGACTTCCTTGTGTCCTGTAATACAGCATGGCCGACTCTACACACATCTGATGTTTCCCAACGAAAGGAGCTTGAAGGGAGGCAGAGAAGGGGCCTCCATTCTGGGAACACAAACGGTCCTCTGGTGCCTAAGTGCTAGCCTGGGACAGGCTTTATACAGGTAGAGAAAGAGTGGACATTTAGGATTTTCTAGCAATGCCTTTTCTCTTTGTTTCTGGCCATCAATGGAAGAAGAGACCAGGAAATATTTCCTTCACTCCTGAAGGAGAAAAAGACATCCTTGTTCTAGTCTCTTTGTGTTTTTTGTTTTAGGATTTTATGTATTTATTTGAGAGAGAGAGAGAGAGAGAGACCACACACAGAGGCAGAGGGAGAGGGGAAGCAGACTCCCTACTGAGCAGGAGGCCTGACCCTGGGATCATGACCTGAGCTGAAGGCAGCAGCTTAACCGACTGAACCACGCAGGTGCCCCATTGAGTCATCAGTAATATCCTTGACTTTTAGTGAAGCTACTCCCCAGGGGCTGGGAAAGATCACACACCCCACCTGCAGCCCAGACAAGACTTCTTTGGGGTTCAGTAAGGCACCATCTCTCAGGGAGTCAGGGGAAAAATCAACTGAGTATGGGAGGGAGAGAGCATGAGAGGGTGTACCCACCAACTCACAGAGAAGTGTCTCCCTGGCCTTCCCCAGGCATACTGCTTTAGCTGATTTCTTTGCACCTCTTTTCTTGCATCAGGAGAAGGAGTCCGCTTGGAAGAGGGCAGATCCACCACACCTCTTGGATCTGTGATCTTCCTCCTTAATCTTCCCTGGGAAGGAAAGCGCAAACAAGGCTGGAGCTTCTCTGACTCAAGAGGCTGGTACTCAAGCTGAACGTGTTCCAGCCCCTTCTCTCACATCAACCCATACTTTCCACCCCACCCGCCCCGGGGGGGATGCAGGTCCTGAGGCAAGGGTAGCTGGTGCTTGGGAAGGAAAGGGAGCAAAACCAGGATGGTTTCTCCTCCAGAAGAAACCAATGCCTCGCGAGATCTGACCCCTCCAGCCAAGCCAGGAACAAGGACATATGCGGGCTAGAGAGAGTAAGGAAGCCAAGTCCCATGAACCCATGGGGGGAGAATCAAGTCTAGGGGTAGCTAAGATCCAGATGCCAGCGGAGAGGCTGCGGCAGGGGAAAGAGGCAAGTGTTTCCTGTTTTTGAAGAAGTCGTGGGTGGGGAAAGGCCACTTTTTTTTTTTTTTTAATCCCAAGAGAAGGCAAGACATTTTGCTTCTAGGCAGGAGGGGACTGTCTCCTCTCTGGTGATAAGTGGGCAACAGGAGGAGGAGGAGATATCCTCAGGCTCTCCATTCAGCCTGAGTCATCGGGCTGGGCCTCACTGGGGGAGGTGTGGCAGCCTGAGTCTCCCAGGCTCTCAGTCACTGCTCTGCACACTTTCTCTTGTGCCAGGCCACAGGGGTGGACAGGTGACTAGGACCCATCCCCCGCCTGCTGGGTAGAAAGCTCCAAGCCCCAGAGAGGAAGCTGGGTTTCACTTTGTTCCTGCCAGGGCTGTGGTAGGTAGCTTTGGACATAGACCTCGGATAGGGTGGCTTTATCCCGTGAGAGAAAAAAAAAAGAAAGCAAGGAGGGCCTCTTTTGGGGACATCAAGGTGACATCTTAGAGGGGAACCTGCTGTACCTTTTACCTAGCTCTCCAGGAGCAGACAGGCCCTTTCCCACTGCTGGTGAGATAGTTAGAATTTAACCCTCCGCGCTCAATCCTGGGTCACACTCGCCTCCTCTTAAATGCCTGAGCTTGTCCCCAGCAGTCCTGCGCTCCTGTGCAGGTGTTGCTTCACGGATGCGCCCCAAGATATTAGCAGAGGGGTAGCTGGGATATTAGTGAGAGGAGGCCCAGATGTTCAGGTATCTTTTACAAACTGTGCTATGCAGATGAAATGAGGAAACTGTTCAGGGTCACAAAGGAAATGGCATGAGGAAGCTGGAAAGCAATGCCAATTGTCCCGGATCGCCAGCCTCTGGCCTTGGCTGGCAGTTTTTTCCACCTTCTCGGCCGGAGAGCGGTTTGGGGTTTAGGGTGGGGGAGTGGAGGTGCAGGGAGGGCTGGAGACTGGAAGCGAGCTCATTAACATTAACCTTCTCTGCTTCCAGGAATTGGAGTTGCCCCCCCCCCCCCCCGAACCCCCAAGGAGATGAAGGGGTTAACGCAGCGGTGAAGGGGGGTGTAGAAGAAGAATGGGTGAAGGAAGGGTGGAATTCTGAGCTGCTGCGGGTCAGGGTAGGGCTGGGCTCCTCCAGAGCAGGAAGGAGGGCTTTGTTTATAGGGGCACAGTTTATCTGCAAGCCCAAAGTGAGAAGGTCCAGGAAGGGATGGGGAACGGAGAGGCAAGGAGGAAAAAAATGTAAACAGTGCTAAGAATGTTGACTCCCTCCTGGGAGTGGGGGCAGTGGAAGACAGCCCTGGATTTCTAAAAAGGGTCTTCCCTTTTTGGCATCTGGACCCTATTAAAATATTCCAAATGATGCCAGGGACACTCAAAGCCCGGGGCTCCTGTGGGTCCCGGGGCCCTCTCAGAACCACAGAGTACCAAGAAGAAACGGCCTTAGGAGTGAAAAGAGCCCCTGCTAGGGGCAGGGTGGGCCCACTCCATTCCTTCATTCCCTCCCGGGAAGGAGGGGGAGGAGCCAATGGACCAATTGGAATCTGTTTCCTGTGGTGCCAGGGTTAGGGTCTGAGGACCAAAAGGAGCCATTGTTCTTGCAAAGCAGTTGGAGAGCTGCTTACTTTCATTTTGCATGGCTACAGGTGTCACAGGCACACGACGCACACACGCACACGCACAAGCACGTAAGCCCGCCCCACCTTCAGAGGCACGCACACTCAGCGATCGGTCCACACAATCTCCAGGAACGCGGGTACTCGGACGTACGTCGAAGACAGGCATCACAGCCATCTGCAGACTCGTGCGCGCGCAGCTCAAGTCCACCCACCCAAAGATGCAAAGCCACACCCCCACACCGAAGCCCGGAGCCCGCACTCCACGTGGGCGCGCTCCGTCTGGTGAGCTGGGGGCGAAACCGCAAACGGCAGGGCTGCGAGGGCAGGGCTGCAAGAAGCTCCAACGCCCGCGCAGAAGCGGAACCAGGTCAGAGGCCAGCACACTTGGCTCCATCTCTCACCACTCATCTCTCCGCGGTGGTGCTAATGGCACGGAACTGCAGGTCCCGAGTCTGTCATGGGAAAGTCCTTTTAAAGCATGAAAGGCAGCGCAGGCTAAATTAAACCCAGCAGCAGCCCTGCTTGCTCGGAGGGAACCAGTCACTGGCCAGCCAGCCCTCCCCGTTTCATTGTCATTTGTCCCAGGGAAATTCTGCAGGCAAGTCCTTGTTTGGGAAGACGATGTCTGAGAAAGAATGCCGGCCCCTCCGCCTTGGTTATCCATGCGTTGGTCAGCCCTTACCGTCCACAACCATGCGTTGTGCACCAGGCTAGGTGCTGGGAGATGCCAGGAGGTATCAGACCTGGGGGTGCCCTTCAAACAGATTCCACTTTGAAAGGTCAGAGTTACACACAAGAAAATAACTGCCACGTGATGAGGGCAGGCGGAGGGAAGTGGGCATCAGTGATAGCCAGATTCCCAGGAAGAAGAAATCACTTCCAGATGGGGGTGGTCAAGAAAAAACTTGATGAGGATGGGAATTGAAGTTGAGTGTTTAGCAGATGATTAAGACAGAGAAAGGCATAGAAAAGGGAAAATGGCATCCTGGACGGTAGGACTGGCATAAGCAAAAGTTCTGGGTTGGTGTGGCTTCTTTAAGCTGTCTTGCCTGCATTGGTTAATACACCAGGCACACTGGAAAAGGGCCCACTGACATTTACTCACCATTCTTAGCCTCAGTCCTGGATGCCTTACCTTTATCCATTCATTCCTAGTTACATTCAAACTTACAGATATGGTACTCTTTAAATTTTGGCTCTCCCTTCTCATCTTGAACTTGGCAAAAGGTAATACCTTCCTGTTGAAAAGTTTCCTCGTTCCCAAGACTGGATATCCCACCAGTTTTTCTTGAACACTCGTTCCCTGATTGACTTGCCCCCTAGGACCTTCATCCACTATCGCCTCCTCCAAGGGTAGCTTTCTTGCCTGATTCACTAGGCTAAGAGGATGCTGAGGAACTCCCTCTGGAGAGGTTCCCAAGGGGGCTCTTTCCTGGGTACAGCTTCCAAGACACTGCAGCACACCAGGAAGAACAATGGGCCGAGAAATGCTGTCGGATGGGGAGTTTGTCTGACTCAGTCAGAAGAGTGTGTAGCTCTTGATCTTGAGGTCATGAGTTCCAGCCCCACATTGGGTGTGGAGATTATTTAAATAAATAAACTTAAAAATTTTTTGTAGTTAAAAAAAGAAAAGAAATGTTGTTAGAACCATCGTCAGGCCTCCTGTTTTAAGGATGATATAACATGACTTCAGGGAGATAGAAAGTTGCCTTCCTTCGAGGTAAAAAAAAAAAAATTCTTCTTAAAATTCCATCATTATAAAAGCATACTTTTTACTGAAGTTTGTATGAAGATGAAAAGACTCTGAAAAGGAAAGTCCCTTGGACAGTTATACTTTGGGGTGAATGACTTTCCAAGATCCTTTCCTGACAAGAGTTTGCCCAAGGGGTAGAACATGTGAAGACATTTGATATTCTTGAGGAGGAAGGGAGAAATTTCTTTCTACACGGTCCAAGTGTGGGCAGTGTTTGGGGGAATGAGCACTTTGATAAAGGGATGGGATGGTCCCTTCTCTTTGAGCAGCTTCTCTGGAGTGATGTCTCACTCCATCAGTAGATGGTTCAATCTACTGAATCATAATCTTATTTTTTTTTAAGATTATATTTATTCATTTGAGAGAGAGGGCACACAAGCAGGGGGAGAGGCAGAGGGAGAGGGAGAAGCAGACTCCCCACTGAGCCAGTGAGGGAGCCCAGTGTGGGGCCTGATCCCAGGACCTGGAGATCATGACCTGAGCCAAAGGCAGACGCCCAACCATCTGAGTCACCCAGCTGCCCCGAACCATAATCTTCAAATGAAACTTTGAACCAAGAAACATTCTTGGGGGGACATCTGGCTGGCTCAGTTAGTAAAGAATGCCACTCCTGATCTTGGGGTGGTGAGTTCAAGCGCCATATTGGACACAGAGCCTACTTAAAACAAAAGTCTGGGTAAAATAAGGGGGAGGAACTAAGGGTCAGCATTCTGAACACTAGGCTAACTGGCCATAACTATGATTACATGTAAAATTAAAATAATAGACCTCTGAAGAGTCAAAGTTGTGAGATGCTTTGATGGGTCATCCTGGTCAGTGCCCTACTTTCCAGATTGAAGCTTAAAGAGAGAAGTGATTTATCTAAGATCTTACAGCATGTGACTGATTCCCAGGTTCTTCACTCTTGGATGTGTTTCCTTTCTACCACACTGAGTTTCAGAACCAGAAAGTTGGACTTTGAAAATATATCTTTCATTCTGTCTTGGCATATTTTTAGTTTAAAATATGTTCTTCATTAAAACTTCAGCATTCCCTTATGAAATATGGATGTAGGCAGTGATTGTCAAAAGCTGACAAAACCATTAGGTGAGAGATGAAGGAGAGTTGGTTTTTTTTTTTTAATTTTTTGACAGAGAGAGAGAGATCACAAGTAGGCAGAGAGACAGGCAGAGGGAGGGGGAAGCAGGCTCCCTGCCGAGCAGAGAGCCCGATGCAGGGGCTCGATCCCAGGACCCTGAGATTATGACCTGAGCTGGAGGCAGAGGCTTTAACCCACTGAGCCACCCAGGCGCCCCGAAGGAGAGTTTTATAATGAGCCAATTGGACTGACAATACCCAAACCCAATAATCAATTTCAATTGCCAAAAGAGAGACAGCCAGATTTTACATGCCTCCCGACGTAATGTGATAGAAGTGCATGGCAACTTGACAAAGGAAAAAAAAAAGAGTGAGAGAGAAAAGACCTAAGTTACTAAAATCAGAAATAAAAGAAGGGACATTACTACCAACTTCACAAAAATAAAAAGGATTATAAAGGATTATATGAACTATATGCCAACAAAATGGACAATCTAGATGAAACGGGCAAATTCCTAGAAACACAAATCTTTACCAAAACTGACTCAAGAAGAAATACAAAATTTGGATAGATCTATAACAAGGAGACTGAATCAGTAATCAAAACCTTCCAAGGGTGTGGAGGGATGGGTTAAATAGGTGACGGGAGGGGTGCCTGGGTGGCTCAATTGGTTAAGCCTCTGCCTTCGGCTCAGGTCATGATCTCAGGGTCCTGAGATCGAGCCCCGCATCGGGCTCTCTGCTCAGCCGGGAGCCTGCTTCCTCCTCTCTCTCTGCCTGCCTCTCTGCCTACTTGTGATCTCTCTCTCTGTATCAAATAAATAAATAAAATCCTAAAAAAAATGGGTGATGGGAATTAAGAAGGGTACCTGTTTTGATGAGCACTGAGTATTGTATAGAAGTGATAAATCAGCCTCCCGACTCTGTCTCTTCCTGCCCAGGGGCCGGGAGGTGCGGAGGGAGGGAGGGCCGCACTTTCCTGCCAGGCCCTCGGCCACCAGCGCCTCGCTGCTCTCTTCCACCAAGGACACGCCGCGGCTTCTGCCATGGACAGGTGGTATCTGGGTGGCAGCCCCAAGGGGGATGTGGATCCATTCTACTATGACTATGAGACTGTCCGCAACGGGGGGCTCATCTTTGCTGCCCTGGCCTTCGTCGTGGGGCTCATTATCATCCTCAGCAAAAGACTCCGCTGTGGAGGCAAAAAGAAGCACCGGCAAGTCAATGGTGATGATCTGTAATGACGGAGTCAGAGTCAGCCGTGTCCCTGTTGCCGGGGCGGCCTTGGGAAGCCTTCCCTGAGCTCTAGACCTTTGTCCCCAGCACTGCCAGGCCCTCAGGCTGAAGGAAGCACCAGGCTCCATGTGACCCCTGGGTTTGCATGGCCTCCTCCCACCCCAGGCCGCCCCATGTTAATAATAAAGCCAGCCTCCCTCCCTCAAAAAAAAAAAACAAGTGATAAATCACTAAATTCTACACCTGAAAAAAAAAATTCTACACCTGCAACTAATATTACACTGTATATTAACTAGCTGGAATTTAAGTAAAAACTTAATGAAAGAAAAAAAAATCTTCCCAACAAAGAAAAAACAAAATCTTATGGCTTCACTAGTGAATTCTACCAAATTTTTTTTATATATTTTTTTAAAGATTTTATTTATTTATTTATTAGGAAAGAGAGAGAGTGAGAGAGAGCATGAGAAGGGAGAAGGTCAGAGTGAGACGCGGACTCCCCATGGAGCTGGGAGCCCGATGTGGGACTCGATCCCGGGACTCCGGGATCATGACCTGAGCCGAAGGCAGTTGCTTAACCAACTGCGCCACCCAGGCGCCCGAATTCTACCAAATTTTTAAAGCAGAATTAATCCTAATGGTTCTCAAATTCTTCCAAAAATTTATAGAGAAGGAAACGCTTCCTAAATCATCCTATGAGGCCAGCATTATCCTGATACCAAAGCTAGACAAAGATTACAAGAAAAGAAAACTATATTCGGTGCCTGGGTGGCTCAGTCTGTTAAGCCTCTGCCTTGGGCTCGGGTCATGATCCCAGGGTCCTGGGATCGAGCCCTGCATCGATTGGCAGGGAGCCTGCTTCTCGCTCTGTCTGCCACCTCCCCTGCTTGTGCGCGCTCTCTCTCTCTGTTAAATAAATAAATAAAGTCTTTTTAAAAAAAGAAAAAAAAAGAGGGGCACCTGGGTGGCTCAGTGGGCTAAAGCCTCTGCCTTCGGCTCAGGTCATGATCTCAGGGTCCTGGGATCGAGCCCCGCATTGGGCTCTCTGCTCAGCAGGGAGTCTGCTTCCCCCTCTCGCTGTGCCTGCCTCTCTGCTACTTGTGATCTCACTCTGTCAAATAAATAAATAAATAAAAATCTTTTAAAAAAGAAAAGAAAGCTATAGAACAATGTCCCTTGTGAATATAGATGCAAAATTCCTCAACAAAATACTAGCAAACCAAATTTAGCAATATATTAAAAGAATTATACACCATAACCAAGTAAGATTCATTCCGGGAATGCAACATATGAAATCAATGTAATATATGACACTAATAGGATGAAGGAAAAGAAAAACACATGGCCATCTCAATTGATGCAGAAAAAGATTGATGTTGACGAAATCCAAAACCTTTTCATAATAAGAACCCTCAGGGGCACCTAGGTAGCTCAGTCAGTTAAGCGTCAGCCTTTGGCTCAGGTCATGATCCCAGGGTCCTGAGATGAAGCCCCACATCAGGATCCTGCTTTGTAGGAACCTGCTTCTCCCTCTCTCCCTCTCTCTCTGCCTCCCTCTCTCTCTGCCCCCCACCCATGCTCTCTCTCTCACTCTCTATCTAAAAAAAAAAAAAATCTTAAAAAGAAATAAGAACCCTCAATAGGGTGCCTGGGTGGCTCAGTTGGTTGAGCAACTGCCTTCAGCTCAGGTCATGATCCTTGAGTTCCAGGATCGAGTCCCACATCGGGCTCCCAGCTCCGCGGGGAATCTGCTTCTTCCTCTAACCTTCTCTCCTCTCATGCTCTCTCTCACTTTCTCTGTCTCTCAAATAAATAAATAAATCTTAAAAAAAAAAAGAACCCTCAATAAACTAAAGATAGAAAGGAATTTCCTCAACATGATAAAAGACTGAAAGCTTTTCCTCTAAGATCTGGAACAAGATAAGAATGCCCACTTTGCCATTTCTATTCAACATATTGCTAGGAGTTCTAGGCAGAGCAATTAGGCAAGAAAAAGAAATAAAAGGCATCCTAAGTGAAAAGGTAAACTATCTCTATTCACAAATAGCATGATCTTACATGTAGAAAACACTGAAGTATCCACACACAAAAAAATTGTTAGTGCTAATACACAAATTCAGCAAAGTTGTAGAATACTAAATCAGCACGTAAAAATTAGTTGTATTTCTATACACTACCCCCGAACAATCCAAAAAGGAAATTGAAAAAATAATTTCATTTACAATAGCATCAGAAAGAATTAAATATTTTGGAATAAAATTAACCAAGGAAGCAAAAGACCTGTACACTGAAAACTATAAAACGTTGCTGAAAGAAATTAGGAAAGCCTTAAAAAAATGGAAAAAAATCCCATATTCCTGGACTGCAAGACTCACTATTGTTAAGATGACAATACTATCTGAAGCAATCTACAGATTCAATGCAATCCATATTAAAATCCCAATGGAGAGGTGTCTGGGTGGCTCAGCAGAGGAGCATGTGAATCGTGATCTTGGGGTCATGAGTTTGAGCCCCACAGTGGGTGTGGAGAGTACCAAAAAAAAAACCAAACCCAAAAAACCCCCCCAAAAAAACCCAATGGAAAAAAAAATCCCAATGATTCTTTTTTTCAGAGATGGAAAAGCCTGTCTTAACATTCACACAAGGGGCTCCTGGGTGGCTCAGTCAGTTAAACGTCCGGCTCTTGATTTTGGCTCAGGTCATGATCTCAAGGTCGTGGGACTGAGCCCCATGTCAGGCTCTGTACTGAGCGTGGAGCCTGCTTGAGATTCTTTCCCTCTCCCTCTGCCCCTCCCCCCTCAAAAAATTAAATAAAAATAAAACTTTAAATAACATAAATAAAATTCATATGAAATCTCAAGAAACCACAAATAGCCAAAACAAACTTGAAAAAGAACAAAGTGGAGGATTCATACTTGTTGATTTCAAAACTTATTATGAAGCAACAGTAAGCAAAACAGTGTGGTACTGGCATAAAGATAAATATGCAGACCGATGGACTTGGAATTGAGAGCCCAAAAATGACCCCTCACACGGTCAATTGATTGTTAAGAAGGGGACACAACCATCCAGTAAAGAAAGAACAGCCTCTCCAACAAACGATGCTGGGGAAACTGGGTATGCACATACAAAAGCACGAAGTTGGACCTTTACATTATAATTGTTAAAATCAAACACAAATAGAGACCAAACTTGAAAATTCCCTGAGCAGACAAAACCAGCGAAATCATACCAGCAAAGCTTAATTTAGCTTATTTGGCAAGACAAGTGAGACTCACTTGACCTGGGTCACTTCTTGCTTATGCCTCTGAAAAACATAAGCAGAACTTAGAACTCTTCCCCAAAACTGATATGAGGTAACCACTAACCAATTCTCTGTGATTTAAAAACTTTCTAACATTATAACCAATCCTGCAAAGAATAAAGAGTCCCTGCCCTCTCATTATATAAGCTGCTTTGTAACCATATACCTCTGAACCTCATTGCATGTTTGGTTGGAACGCTCCCATTGCGGGAAGTATCTTCTTTGTGGGTGCACAGTAAACTTCTACTAATTACTTCTTTGGTGATTCATTGGTTTTACTTCTGCTAGTTCTGAACTCTTGACACACTATATAGAAAGTTAACTTAACATGAATCAAAGACCTAAACTTAAGAAGTAAATCTATAAAACTTCCAAAAAACACATAGGGGAAAATCTTTATGACCTTAGATTTGGCAGTTTCTTAAATATAACACCAAGAGCACAGGCATCAGAAGGAGAAATAGATACATTGGAGCTCGTTAGAATTAAAAATTTTTGTGCATCAAAGAACACTACGAAGAGAGTGAAATAGCAGGGGCACCTGGGTGGCTCAGTGGGTTAAGTGTCTGCCTTTGGCTCAGGTCATGATCCCAGCGTCCTGGGATCGAGTCCCACATCGGGCTCTCTGCTCAGCGGGAAGTCTGCTTCTCCCTCTTACCCTACCTCCCTCTCATGCTCTCTGTCTCTCTCTCTCTCTCGTTCTGTATCTCTCAAATAAATAAATAAGATCCAAAAAAAGAAAAGAAATTACCAGGGGCTGAGGGGACACGATAGGGAGAATTAGTGCATAATAGGTACAGAATTTCTGTTTGGGGTAATGAAGAAAATAAAAAATCATGGTAACAATTACACAATGCTATTAGTGTAATCAGTGCCATTGAGTTGTACATCTAACAGCGGTTACGATGGAAAAAATCTTATGTTATATGTGTTTTACCACAATTTAAAAAATTGAATAAAAATATGAGCGAATCCAAGAAATGTGAACACTGAAAGGGTATTTGATGATATTAGTTATTGATTTTTTTTTAGGTATGATGATGTTATTGCAGTCATGTTTCTTTAATAAAAAGCCCTCCTCTTTTATCGATACTGTATAATTACATGTGAAATGGTAGGATCACTGAGCTTCACTTCAAAATGATCCAGTGAATATATAGACGAAACAAGTCTGACCATGTATTGACAGTTCTGGAAGCTGGGCGATGGGTAGACAGGAGGGGAAATAGTATCCTCCATACTTTTGTGTGTTTTCAAAATATTCCACAGTAAAAAGTGATAACAAACCTCCTAGCCATTATGTGCTTACAACTGAGCTAGAAGGAAAAGATGTGTTTTTATGGCCCAAAAGCTTTATATAGGAATGCCAAGATGCAGGTGGTGCAGGAGAGTAGCCTGGCTAGTCCAGACTGGGCAGATAGAGCAGGATCCCTAGAGAAGCAGGAAAAGGGACAGGACCCTACAGCACAGGTGGAAATGCCAGCTTTGTGCCAGTGGGACGCTGCTGACAGAAACCACACCCACCTAACTCCTCTCCCTCTTCCCCCATGGGATGGACTATACCAGTCTGCTTTGCTCTTTTTCACTTCTAAAGCTGTCCTCTGTGTCTTGTGACCTACATTCACCTCCATAAAAACTTTCATCACCGGGGAGCCTGGGTGGCTCAGTGGGTTAAGCCTCAGCCTTTGGCTCAGGTCATGATCTCAGGGACCTGGGATCAAGCCCCACATTGGACTCTCTGCTCAGCAGGGAGCCTGCTTCCCCCCTCTCTCTGCCTGCCTCTCTGCCTACCTGTGATCTCTCTCTCTGTCAAATAAATAAATAAAATCTTTTTAAAACATGGGTTTTTTTAAAAGATTTTATTTTTAAGTAATTGCTACACTCGATGTGGGGATTAAATTCACAACCCCTGAGATCAAGAGTCGCATGCTATATGACTGAGCCAGTCAGGCACCCCCCAAAATGTCTTTTAATGTCCGTTCCTCATTAAAAAAAACAAATGTCGTGTATGGATCCTGTGTGTGTGTGTGTGTGTGTGTGTGTGTGTGTGTAAAAAAATGAATTTAACGTGTGTACATTTTAAGACAGCTAACTTTTTTGACAGTTGACATTTATTGACTGCTTATGATACGCTAACACTCTTCTAATTGTTCTACATATATTACTACGTTGTAAAAAAAGGCACAAAAATTGAGATCTTCTAAGGATGAGGTAAATAGGGGTACCAGGGTGGCTCAGTCAGTTAAGCGTCTGCCCTTGGCTCAGGTCATGATCCTTGGGTCCTGGGATCCAGTCCCACATCAAGTCAGGGCTCCCTGCTCAGCAGGGAGCCTGGGTGGGGAGCCTGCTTCTCCTTCTCCCTCTGTTCCTCCCCTCCCCCGCTCGTGGGTGTGTGCTCTCTCTCTCTCAAATAAATAAAATCTTCAAAAAAAAAAGAATGAGATAAATATAAACAATATTTTAAGATTTTATTTATCTGTCAATAATTCAAAAGTTATTTTTCTATCTGCTAACAAGATGTTATAAGTAAAATGTTCCAGAAGCTAGGGTTTCAAATGTCAGACCAACCACCGTGGCCTCAAACTATTTGTAGTTACTCTTTTGAGTTCCGCTATAGACCTTCAGAGTTCATCATTATGTTTAGAGGATGTGAAACCTATTTCAAGTACTCTTCTTAAAGTACTCTTCTTAATTATTGTTGCTTTTTTGGTCCAGATTAAAGTCAGATTACGGTGGGGTTTTTTATCTTGTCACATGGCTGATGAAGGGCTTGTTCTAGGGTAAGAGAAATGTGCAAATTCAGATTTGTAGAGGAAATTGGGGGTGGGGGGGAGAAGGGCATTAGCTCTGATGCAGGGGAGGCAGGGCTAAGGGAAGGCTTTCTTTGGGAAGGGATGCTGTTAGCCAGACAAAAGGAAATAGGGCATTCTAGGCAGAGGGAACAGTCTGGAACTGCATAAGGTGAGATCCAGGGGCACAAGAAAGTTGGATTCAGAGAGCTATTTGTTCAATATTGCTGAGTGTAGAGATGGTAAAGATAGTCTTAAGAGTTTGGGGTTTTTTTAGGTTTGGTTTGGTTTGGTTTGGTTTGGTTTGGAGGGTGGGCGGCTGTGTTACAGGTTTTCTGGGCTTGCCTGGAAAATCCTTAAGGAAACAAACTGAACTGAGATGCAAAGTTCTTCCCCACAAGAATACCTGCTCCTCAACACTGAAGAACATTCAAGAGGGTTGCAGAGAACTCGGCCCCTGACACTCATGGACTTAATCCCACTACAAAAAAAAAAAAAAAAAAAATCCCACAAAGCACTGAGCAGCTTATCTTAGTTGGTCTATTTTGAAGATTCCAACCTCTAAAACCAGTAGGAAATGAGGAGCCCCCGGATCATGGCAGAAAAGATACGGGGAGATTTCCATTTCAAATCTGCTTCTGTGATAGCCACACATGGACTGATCTCCTTGAAGAAAAAAAAAAAAAAGGAATCAAGGCACTGAAGTCAGGAAACACATGTGTCAAAAAGGAGTTCAAGGTTCATGGCGCCATGTTGGAATCCACCAGTGCCTGCATGGGGCAGATGTGATGGGATTGAATAAACAAGAGTATTCCTCCAATTCTGTTACTTCCTAACGGCCCGGCAGAAGTATGAAAACCAAGATGCAGGTCCTCTTTCTGAATGAGGACCCATCTTCCTGCCTCAAGTGAGCACCATGACAGACTGAGAGCTAAGGGAGTTCTAAAACTTTGTAAGAGTTGAAAAACAATCAAAGGACCTACAGTCAAAAACAATACACTGTACACTTGAAATTTGTTAAAAGGATAGATTTCATGTTAAGTGGTTTGACCACAATAAAAAAGTCAAAAGGGTATTTGGTGACACATGAAAATGATATGATATCCAACTTAAGTGTTCCTACATAAAGTCTGGCTGAAACACAGCCACAGTTGTGCTCATGGGGTTCCTGACACAGTAATGGAGGCCAAGGGAAAGCCTGCCACCAATCGGCCTTGTAAGGCTTGGAGGATCCCAAGACTGATCTGGATCTGTAAGACTAAGCTGCTAAGGGGCCCCTGGGTGGCTCAGTGGGTTAAAGTCTCTGCCTTCGGCTCAAGTCATGATCTCAGGGTCCTGGGATGGAGCCCTACATCAGGCTCTCTGCTCAGCGGGGACCCTGCTACCCCTCTCTCTCTGCTTGCCTCTCTGCCTATTTGTGATCTCTCTCTCTCTCTCTCTGAGTCAAAGAAATAAATAAAATCTTAAAAAAAAAAAAAAGACCTACCTGCTAATTCAGGGTTGTTTCAGAATATTAAACCTTTTACAGCTACGTTGATGCTTATACGCTAAACTCATTATAGACCAGTGGGGGACCTTAGTTTAGAGTTGACCAGCCCTCAGGGGAAATCTAAGTCAAGTGAGGTCCTCCTGAGGAGTTTCTGGGTTTGTGTTATGAGACACTTTGCCCAAGTTCCCCAGGGCCATTGCAACCAGGACCCTTGGGAGACGCCCAGGTCTGAATAGTCTATCTGCAGTCTCAGAGGCTGCCAGCAATGTCCCACATCTGTCCTTTGCTATTGGGAGCGGACGAGAAAGAGGCTAGCCTTAGGAATGCAGCAAGTCGGAAGGATAGTTGCTGGCTTGCTTGCACACCCCTCCTTCCTGCCTGCACCCTACCCCAGCATTCCCCCGCCCAGCCCGCTCCCCTCCGCCCCCTGCCCTACCTATATTAAAAAAGAAGTAGGAGAAGGAGAAGGCAAGAACCAGAAACTTTCCTCCTAGAGCCCAGCTGCCTGTCCCCACCGCCTCCCAAATTTCATTCCGGCAGACAACTGTGTCCAACCTCTGCCCCACTGGGAAGGTCTTCTCCAGGGACCGTCCTTCCTCTGTCCCCTCAGCTTCCTGGAGGGTGAAGGCCTTGTCCTAAAGGGGAAAGGGGGTGGTGGCTTGAGGGTGTGAGTTGGTCCCGCCCCCTTCTGGAGCGGCGCCAGAGGGCTGGGAGGAAGCTGGCAAGCGGAAGGGGAGGGACAGCGGCTTCCAATGCCAGCTACTGCTGTCACGTTGATTGGGAGGCTTCTCTGGACAGAGCCGTGAAAAACACAGGCCAAGGGGAAGCACGTGATGAGGTGGCGCACTCAGTCCTGTGTCGCACCGGGGCCTTGGCAGCAACCAAATCAGCCCAGGTCTTGCTTGACCAATTAGGTGTCACTTAGGGCTCATTTCTTACTCGGGCTTCTTTGCTTGGTTTGGTTTACCTTATGTTCCACTCCCATTCCTGAGCTCACATTTGGCTCAGATTAGAAAGTGATCCCAGTGTTGGGATGCCATTTTGGGACCAAAGGCAGCAGCCCTCGGAGAGAGAAAGTCATTGGAGGACAGTGTGGTGGGAATCGGGAATTTCGAGGCTTGCGGGGAGCGAGAAGAGTAGTCAGACACCCTCTAGAATCAATAGGCAAACACAGAGGGGGGGCCGTGGGCTAGGGAATTATCTTTTTAGCCACTTCTAGTATGGGGATCCTCTCTATGGGCTACAGAAATTTGGTAATGCAATCCTGCAGACCTCTACCACCTCCCCAATATCACAACGAAATGCTGCCTCTCTGCAAACATATCCAGCATGGAGACCAAAGGGTCACTGGCCAGTGCCTTTCATTCAGCTACTGTTCCCATTTCTCTTGGCTCCCGCCCAAGCCCCCCACCCCTTAATGAGCCATGGAGTACCAGAAGAGGAAACTCCAGCCCATGGCGGGGACTGGTCACCTCACTTGCTCCAAATCAGAGCTTGGCTTGGGGAAGGAAGGCTGTCCTGATGTCATCATTATCCAAGAGGCTCTTCCTGTCCCCTTCTGGGGAATGGCCTCAGCAGCTGGCACAGAGAAGAGACAAAGCCTCTGAGGTCTTAAGCTGGGACCTTGGGCTGCCGATGCCGTCTGGAGACGGGATGCCTGGTGGGGACCAGGAGGCCCTGAGAAGAGTAGAGTGAGAGTATTCATCTCAGGCTGTTCTATCTGCAAAATAACCAAATGCCCACTGGGCCTTGGTTAATTAACCAAACACTTTCCTGGGCCTAGCGACATATGCAAATAAGTAGAAGATGCAACGATGCCCTCACCTAGTCCCATGTTATTGTAGATGAAGACACATCTAAAAAAAAAAATAGGAATACTCGCGAACTCTCATGTTAACAGGTGAAGTCATTTGATGCAATTCAAGTAGGATATGAGCAGGGCCCCGTTAAGGAGTGTAGGAGCTAAGCCAGGAGATTTGGGGAGGTAGGTGAGTTTTCAATTTTGAATTGTTTCCTGATGGATGAGGGGGCCAAGGTGTATATACGAAGTTGAGAATTAAAAGTATTATATTGGGGTGCCTGGGTGGCTCAGTTGTTAAGCGTCTGCCTTTGGCTCAGGGTCCTGGATCGAGCCTCACATCAGGCTCCCTCCTCAACAAGGAGCCTGCTTCTCCCTCTCCCACTCTCCCCTCGCTTATGCTCCCTCTCTTGCTATCCCTCTGTAAAATAAATAAATAAAATCTTTAAAAATAAATAAATAAATCTTTTAAGATTGATTAATTAATTAAATTAAATTAAAGTAGTATGTTATATTTCTGTAGAGAAAAAGGATTTTACCTACGGAAGGAAGAACACAAGTGAAAAATCTTAAAACCAACAAGAAATGCCAAAGTTGAGGTGATGGAAGACTGGCCATAATTAATCAGCACATTGGTGTAATAGAATGTTCTAGTTAATCAAAATTCTTTTTTTTATAACAATGCATGTTTAAACATTCTTTCTTGCTCTGATAAGTATAAGATCATGCTTACTAAGATTCCTGGGAGGATTTTATATTTACATCAAGATATATTGTGGACACCCTGGAAGTTATTTTGTTAAATAAATTCCTCAGAAGAGGTTCCAATAACATGTAGTACTGGGTTAATGGAAAGAGGTTCCCTGACCCAACAAATACCTAAACTATATAAATGTGCTGGATAAACCATAACACACACATACACACTCTCACTATACATATAACCAAGGTCAAAAAAAAGGGAAGAAAAAAAAAAGGAAGGGAAATCCCCAAGTTCTAAAACTTACAGATAGAGAGAGCTGTCATGTGAGCCTTACGTGGGGGTCAAGGAGTGGGTTGGGGCTGGCCCGGGCTGCAGGCTGGAACTGAAACCCTTCCATAAAGCTACCCAATTGGGACTTGAAAATTTCTTCCCACCAGTCCAAAGAAGCAGAAAGCAAGATTGCTATGTCTCAGAGCTCAAGAAAAAAGGGAAAAACACTCCTATAAGAAATTACCAACCCAGGGGCGCCGGGGTGGCTCAGTTGGTTAAGTGTCTGCCTTCAGCTCAGGTCATGACCCCAGGGTCCTCAGACTGAACCAGCATCTGGCTCCTGGCCCCACGGGAAGCCTGCTTCTCCCTCTCCCACTCCCTGCAGCTCCCCCTGCTTGTGCTTCCACGCTCTCTCTCTGTCAAATAAATAAAATCTTAAAAAAAGAAAAAAATTACCAACCCAAATCTATGTTGTGCGGATCTAAATTTGCACTACCTGTCCCATGACATGAGAATTCTAGGCCAAGAAGTTAACATAAAAGTTCACCCAGGTTCTGTTTAACTCCAGGGCTCTAGCAAAAGGAGATGCAAAACAGCTCTACTTCTAGAACATTCTCCCTGAACGTAAAACAGTCCCTGCTGAAGGTGAATACATAATAACAACTTAGAAACCACAAGAAGAACCACCTGAAGATTATTCAGTAGACACAGGTAATAGGAGAACTAGCATCCCAAGAATTAGAAATAATAGAATAATCTGAAAGACACTATACAACAAGAGAGTTTAAAGTTATTAAATAACAGAATACAGAATAACAGAATACAGCCTGTAATGAAGAAAACAGGACTTTTTTTTAGACAAGGACAGACAGATTTGGAAAAGAATCAAATAGAAAACTAGAAATAAACAATCACTGAAATTCCTGATTTCACCTGCGTGTGTGACTTGTTTTAAGTAGTCCCAATTTCAATCCTGCCTCTTAACCTAAATTTGAAACAGACTCTGCATTACTCCTTTCTCCTATTAAAATGAGAGTTCACAGAAGGCAAAGAGCAAATGATATATTCAGAATCATGTCTAGCACACAACTATTAACCAGGAATGAGAAGATACCAGTCTACCTTCAAATTATGGGTGCTAGGCACCTGGGTGGCTCAGTCGTTAAGCATCTGCCTTCAGCTCAGGTCCAAATCCCAGGGTCCTGGGATGGAGCCCCAAGTAGGGTTCCCTGCTCAGCAGGAAGCCTGCTTCTTCCTTACCCATTCTCCCTGCTTGTGTTCCCTCTCTCGCTGTCTCTCCTTGTCAAACAAATAAATAAAATCTTAAAAAAAAAAAAAAATTCCAGTGTAGGGCACCTCGGTGGCTCTGTCGGTTTAAAGTCTGCCTTCAGGGGTGCCTGGGTGGCTCAGTGGGTTAAAGCCTCTGCCTCCAGCTCAGGTCATGATCTCAGGGTCCTGGGATCAAGCCCCGCATCGGGCTCTCTGCTCAGCAGGGAGCCTGCTTCCCTCTCTCTGTCTGCCTGCCTCTTTGCCTACTTGTGATCTTTCTCTCTCTCTGTCAAATAAATAAATAAAATCTTTAAAAAAAAAAAAAAGTCTGCCTTCAGCTCAGGTCATGAACCGCATGGGGACTGCTTCTCCTTCTCCCTCTGTTCCCCCATTGCTCGTGATCACTCTCAAATAAATGAAGTCTTTTTAAAAAGTTTAAATTCCAGTGTGATTAACATACAATATTATTATTAGTTTCAGGTGTACAATATAGTGATTCAACAACTCTATACATTACTCAGGGCTCATCATCATAAGTGTGTTCTTAATCCCCATTGCCTATTTCACCCATCCCCCCACCCACCTCCCCTCTGGTAACCATCAGTGTGTTCTCTGTAGTTAAGAGTCTGGGTTGGGGTTTCTTTGGTCTCTTGTTCTTTAATTGTTTGTTTTGTTTCTTAAATTCCACATATGAGTGAAATCATATGGTATTTGTCTTTTTTTGACTGACTTATCTCGCTTCCGTTCTAGGATTTTGATAGGAATGACATTAAACCTATAGATGAATTTGGGAAGAATTGACATCTTTATTGAGTCTTCCAATCTATGACTACAGTATATCCATTTCTTTAGGTCTTATTTGATTTATTTCATTAGCATTTTGTAGTTTTCAGCATACAGATCCTGTGCGTGTTTTGTTAAGTTTATACTTAAATAATTCATTTTCTTTGGAACAATCATAAATGGTAAAGCATTTTAAATCATAGTTTCTACATGTTTGTTTTTAGTACATAGAACTATGGTTGATTTTTGTGTGTTGATCTTGTATCTTACATTCTTGCAGAACTCATACAGCAGTTAAAGGATTTTTTTTTTGGTAGATTATTTTGGGATTTTCTTTAAGGGCAATCATGTCATTTGCAAACAGGGACAGTTTTATTTCTTCCTTTCCACTCTGTATGCCTTTTATTCTTTTTCTTCCTTATTGCAGTGGCTAGGAATGCCAGTACTATGTTGAATCAGGAGTGATACTAAGTTGAATAAGAGTGATGAGAATAGACATGCTTGCCTTATTCTCAGTCTTAGTAGGAAAACATTCAGTCACTCGCCATCAACTATAATGCTAGCTGTAGGTTTTTCATAGATGTTCTTTGTCAAGTTAAGAATATTTACCATGAATGATTGTTGGATTTTGTTAATGCTTTTCCTGCACCATCGTACCAATTGATAAGATTATATGATTTTTCTTCTTTTTTTTTTATTTTTCTTCTTTAGGCTTTTTCTTTCTTCCTTTTTTCTTTAGCCTGTTGATTTGGTAGACAGTTTTGTTAACCCAGCTTTATTGATCACTTGATACTTTTGAAGATACTTGGACTTTCGAAAATTGAATCAGTCAGCGGGGAGGGGAGTGGGGGGATGGGCTAGCCCGGTGATGGGTATTAAGGAGGACACGTATTGCAATGAGCACTGGGTGCTATACACGAACAATGAATCATGGAACACTGCATCAGAAACTAATGAAATACTGTATGGTGACTAACATAACAAAATAAAAATAAAATAATTTTTTTAAAAAAAAAACAAGAAAATTGAATCAGACAATTATGTGGAATAAATCCTACTTGATCATGTTATATAATTTTTCATATGTATAATTGTTTTGTAATGATAGATTCAATTTGCCTGTATTTTATTGAGGATTTTGAAAGAGATATTGGTCTAAGTTCATAAGAGATATTGGTCTATAGGGTTTTTTTTCTATGTTCTTGACAGATATTGACTTAGAGTTTTCTTTTTTTCAGTATTGTCTTTGACCTCATAACATGAGTTAGGAAGTAATCTCTCCTTCTCTGTTTTCTGGGAGAAGTGGAAAATTGATGTTTATTCTTCTTTAAGTATTTGAAAGAATTCTCCAGTGAAAGTGTCTGAGCCTGGAGATTTCTCTTTGGGAAAGGAATCTGTTTTATCTGGATCACAACATCTTTGTCCACCAGAGTCACAAAGGCTCTGGCCAAGTTTTAGAGTATAGAGTTGCAGAAAACCTTGGAAATCATCGCCCACATCCCTCACCACTGATGAAGAAACTGACATGCCCGAAGTCACAGAGCTAGTTAGTAGCAGAAATGGGAAAAGCTTGTGGTTCAGGATACTCAGCCCAGCTATCTTTGCTCCTAAGTAAATGGAAGTGGCTTAAGAGTAATGACTTTCAACTTTTCAGACACTGCCCCCCCGCAATTCGTTGCCCACTCACTGTCTCATAGGAGGAGTTCAATGACTTTTTCGTGTATAAGCCCTCAATAAGATTTCCCCCAGCCCCTTCTAGCCCAGAGTTAGAGCCAGAAAGGGCAGAAGTCAAGAGTAGACCTGGCGACCCATGACCAAGTGGGCAGAGAGGCAAAACTTTGGCGACCAAATCTCCAAGGAAGAAGAAGCAACCACAGGGCTGATCAGTCTGTGAACCAGCCCCCTCTGTTGGTATGAGGTGCACTTGGATGAGAGCCTGGGCCAAAGAGGAACAGAGACCTTGGGCAGCTCTCCCAAAAGGGTCAGAGAACAGGAAGAAGTTAGGTCTTCCGGCTCACACACCTTCTGTTTTCCTTATGGTACCAGCCAGAGGCCAATTTCCAAACTGTAAGTAACAAGATAGAAGAAAAAAGAGGGTAGATTATATCTGCACACAAGGGTAATGTGACGTTCCCACAGTTGGATCCCCATCACTGCTTACAGTGTCATCCAGTAGAACTCTCTGCCATAGAAACATTCTATCTCTGCCCTGTCCAGTAAGATGGTCGCTAGTCATATGTGGGTATTAAGCCCTGGAAATGTGACTAGTGCAACTGAAAAAAGTAAATTTTTAATCTTAATTTAATCTTTCTCATGTGTGACTAGCAGCTACTGTATTGGACAGCACAGACCTAGAGAAACCCCTGTAAATGCACTCATGAACAAACCTGAAAAGCACACGAAAGTCAGAAGCATAACCTAGAATAAAGGAAGGAAGCACTAAGATACATTGGCAAGTCACTTAAAATTGAGCCAAAAACCTCACTCCTCAAATTTGCACCAATATTACATGATGCTCTGGTTTCCCTTTATTTAAGCTGTATATGTGCTAGTTTTTTTACAAAATCACTTTGGCAGTATAAAAGAAGGAGTAAATAATAGGCTTTAGGGATCCAGGAGCGCCGGGGTGGCTCAGCCGGTTAGGTGTCTGCCTTTGGCTCTGATCACGATACCAGGGTCCTGGCATTGAGTCAAGCATTGGGGTCCCTGCTCCGCGGGGAATCTCCTTCTCCCTCTCCCTTTGTCCCTCCTTGGCCCACCCCATGTGCTCTCGTCTCTCTCTCAAATAAATAAACAAAATCTTTAAAAAATAGGCTTCAGGGATCCAAATGGAAGTTACTAAGCCTATATAGAGTTAGTTTAGAGAAAGAACACTGCTGAGATTTGTTTTGTTTTGTTCACCACTATATCCTCAGTGCCTAGACTATGCCCTGGCAAGAAACATTCCCAGTAAAAATTTGTTGAGTGAATGAAAGGAGGGGCGGACTGTCCAAGGAACTGGACTTAAGAACAAGAAAAATTTACAAAGCCAAACCTCTAGGCTCAGCGGAATGGCCACCAGAGGGCGCTCCAGCCCAGCAGCTAGCTCGCAGACTGGGTGACTTGCCGCAGGCTTAATCATTCTCCCCTAAGGAGAGAATTCTTGGGTTTCCCTAGCACTTCCCACGCCCTAGGGTAAATCCCAGCCGCCACCCCCTCCTCGCCATCACAATCCCAGTTCTTTCTTTTTTATTTGTCTGTATATTTTCTGATGTGTATCAGACGACCCTCTGACGCAGATGTTAGGATCACTGGCTATCTACGGGCAGTGCAAGGCCCCCGGCATGCTAAAACACTTAATAAATGTCACATTTTGTGCTTCAAAGAAAGGAAATGGAGAGTCAGAGGCGGAAGCCCAGGTCTGGGAATCAGGAGGTGGGTTTCCAGACAACTCTATTCACTCAAAGTCCAACATGGTCCCAAACACACATTGTGCTGTAAGCTTTGTGTGATAGGTAGTGTTATCTCCATTTTACAAATGAGAAAATTGAATTTCAGAGTGATTGGGAAAGGTCACACAGATTATAAGTGGATTTTGAACGCAGGAGGCTTTGTCTACAAAACTCATGGAATTAACACCATAGCGTCAGTTTCGAGTTCAAACATGGCACTCCTGAGACCATCGTTTTCCCTGAGATCCAGTGAGGTTAGAAGACTGAAATTGGGCATTCAACTGGAGTCAGGGAAAGGAAAGAAAAGACCCTTATATCGCAGCCCTTCCTGGGCAGGTTGGGCAAGGACACTGTCACCACCCTATCACTGTCACCCCACCACCACACTATCACCGCCACCACCGGAAGAGCAGGGTGGACCTACTCTAGGCAAAAGTCCTCAAGATTTCTATCTGTTTAAGGGCTGATGTTTGTGTCAGCCTCCAAATCCACAAGCGATGGTAAGCCCCAGTGGGATGGTATTTGGAGGTGCGCCTCTGGGAGGTAATCAGGTTTAGATGAGGTCCTGAGGGTAGGGCTCCCTTGACGAGATTGGTATCCTTGTAAGACAGGAGAGGGGTGCCTGTGTGGCTCAGTCAGTTAAGCGTCTACCTCTGGCTCAGGTCATGATCCCAGGGTCCTGGGCCAAGTCAGGCTCCCTGCTCCCTCTCCCTCTGCCCCTCCCCCCTGCTCTTGTGCCTGCAATGTGGATAATACTTGCCTCCTGAGGTTGCGGGGTGATTTATTGATTTTGTCGATGTCAAACCTCTTGCATTGGGTGTAGGCACAGAGTAGAAACTCCGGAAACATCCACTTCCTTTTTTCCTTACTTGTAGAGTCATGAATGTCAAGGACAGTTTACACTCAGCAGAACCTTCAGCTCAAAGAAAAAAGCTAAAATGGAAGAAGTTCAAGCACCAATCTGTGAGTGGAGAAGACATTTAGGGGTTTGGAGGAACATTTGGGGACCAAGGACCTTGATGTCTCACCTTTGACACAAGGGGATTGTGGGCCCGGGTCACTGCCAGCACCCCAAAACAAGAAGAGTGTGTTGTGAGGCTCGGCATGCTTCCTGCACCTGCACATACACATTTGCTCCAAACTAGGATTTGCTCTGGATTGCATTCTCTACTCCACTGTGCTGGAATCTTCCGTTGCCCCTGTAGATCCAATCTCCACTCTTTTCTGTTCTGCTCTATGCCCCAGGAGGTTGGGGTATCCCTTGTCTTTTGTCTTTCAGCTGGATTAGGCCATTAGACAGACAGGAAAGTAGAGGGCTGGAGGTCAGAGAGGCGTGAGTTTCTGTTCCCCAGTCCCCTCCCTGTGCCTGGCCAGGACTGAACGTGACAGCTCTGGTGTGGCCACTCCACACCAGAGTGGACTTGTGCTCGTAAGTGCACACTCTCGAGTGCTCTCTCTTTCTCTCCGGATTTCGGTACCCACATCTTCCCCGTGTTCCTTCCGGCTCAATTTCAGCCCCAGATACTACAGTTGACCTTATGATTTCCCTACCTCCAGCCCACCCCTTAGTAAACCATCCTTTTATCAAATTCTCTTCAAATGACCCAGTCTGAGTGACCCTAACTGATACCTCCGAGGGCTGGTCAGGTTCAAGGAGCTGGTCTCCCACTGATCCTGTTCTTCAGCTGCCACTAGAGGCCCTCTGCTGAGTTCCTCGGGGACACACACCCAGAGCACCCATGGGAGGGCAACTGCGATCGAATCCCAGGTGGCCACTCCTGGCACTCACCAGCACCAGGCTGTGGTTCCCACATGGGAAGAAGATGATTTTAAGCCTGAGAACCTACTCTCAAGGTCCTTTTAAAGACTGCAGACCCAGCTCTAAGCCACTAGAATTTTTCGTACTCTCTTGAGTCTAGAAACCATATTAGAATGTTAAATTTGCCATTGGGAATTGTTAAAAGAGGAATGAGAAGCCCAAAATGGAGCCATCTGGCCCCAACCACAGCAAACCAAAACCTCATTGCAGTTTGAACCTCTCCCAGGAATATGACCTTTTAACAGTCGTCTGAAATTTCCTAATCAGCTCTGGTAAGGTAATCCCCATGATAAGAACTCTGCTTTCCCCTTCCCCCTCAAAAAGATGTAACCATCCTTTCCTTTGCTAATAATGTCCTTGCCCTATCCTTCCTATAAAAACCTCCATTTTGTACAACTTCTAGGAGCATCCCTCTACTTGCTAGGTCCAGCCCAGTTTGGAAATCACTTCACAAAGCCAATTAGATCTTCAAATTCACTCGGTAGAATTTTATTTTATTTTTTTTTAAAGATTTTTTATTTATTTATTAGAGAGAGAGAGAGAAACTGAGAATGAGAGGGGAGAAGGCCAGAGGGAGAAGCAGACTTCCCGCAGAGCCGGGAGTCCGATATGGGACTCGATCCCTCGGACTCGATCCCTCGACTCCGGGATCATGACCTGAGCCGAAGGCAGTCGCTCAACCAACTGAGCCACCCAGGCGCCCGAATTTTATTTTTTAACAGATTCCTTCACAGGGGTGCCTGGGTGGCTCTGTTGGTTGAGCAACTGCCTTTGGCTCAGGTGATGATCCTTGAGTTCCAGGATCGAGTCCCACATCGGGCTCCCAGCTCCACGGGGAGTCTGCTTCTTCCTCTAACCTCTCCTCTCATGCTCTCTCTCACTTTCTCTGTCTCTCAAATAAAAAAAAATTAAAAAGAAAAAAAAACCCAGATTCCTTCACATTAGCTCATGTGACCTCCACGCTGTGTCTTCAGGCTCCCCGACATTTAGCCCCTTCGTGCTCATCGGCCATGACACCATGACTCTCACTTCTGCTTTACCTCCGATAATGAATGGCAAAGGTATTTCTTGAAGTAAGATTTGTTTCTTTTCAGCGATAGTCTGTTTATCTTCTAGTCAGTGGAGAATCTGCCTGTTTTCTTTAACATGTCTTTTTTTTTTTGGTGCCTTTTGACCCCCTTCACCCATTCCTCCCCACCCCCTGCTCTGCCTCTGGTAACCACCAGTCTGTTCTCTATATCTATGAGGTTTGTTTTTTGTTGTTTTTTTTTGCTTTTGTTTCGAACATGTTTTTTTTTAAATGGTTGACTCTTGATCTGGGGCAGGAAGCATAGGAAGCCCTTACTGTATGAGAAAACACAGTAGCCTCCAGAGGCCACTGGGGCCATGGGGACAAGATGCACTAGCTAAAGTGAAGGACCTCCATTGGTGAAGGGGGAGTGTTTTCAGGATCAAATAAGGTTAGGAATAGATTAAAACTAACACATGGGTCACTTTTCTTCCACTGCCTAGGCCCCTCAAACTCCTCCCTAACCCGAGGGGCTTCCTAAAAGAGCCTATATTGTAGTGTGATTTAGAGAATCTGAAAGCATTCCTCACTCTTGTGTGCCTGCTACTTTGTCCTCAAGCAGCCACTCCTGGGGACCCTCTGTTCGCACTCTGTCCCTACACTGGTCCAGCTCAGCAGAAATGTATTGAAACAAACACTGGGGAAGTTCAGGGCTGCTTCAGGACTAGACCTGTGTGCCGGGTTGACTATCCAGAGAAATTAAAATGATAAATGTGGTCCATTGTACCTCCCTGCCTACAGGTCAAATAGAGCAAGATGGGATGGAAACTTCTCCAACTGTGTACGGAGATCATTGTGAGAGTTGAGCAAAGCGGGTACCTTTCCTGGAGGCTCAGCTCTAACCAAAATGCATATCCAATAAGGTATGTGAACAACCCCCTTTTCAAACCAGTTCCTCCTAAGGCAGGAGGATGGGCCACTTTGTCTTCCAGTGTGTTGACAAAAGGTAGGCCTGGAAGGGAGGGGAGCCTGGGTCTTCTAGCTTTGCCTCAGGTCTTTCAGAGCTGTGTGATCTTGGGCAAACCCCTGCTTCTCTCTAAGACTCTGGTTTTTGTTTTTTATTTTTTAATTTATTTTACAATTTTATTTATTTGACAGAGAGAGAGATCACAAGTAGACAGAGAGGTAGGCAGAGAGAGAGAGAGAGAGAGAGAGAGAGAGAGAAGCAGGCTCCCTGCTAAGCAGAGAGCCCGATGTGGGGCTCGATCCCAGGACCCTGAGACCATGACCTGAGCCGAAGGCAGAGGCTTTAACCCACTTTAACCCACTGAGCCACTCAGGCGCCCCTGCTTTTTGTTTTTTAAACAAAACAGTGGTGAATTAAAAAAAGATGTGGAGAGATCTGCATATTAGAACCATAAGATTTTGACAGAATATTAGTATATCTTAGCTAAATTCGTAAAAACCTCAACTAAAGAAAATATAGAGAGAGGATCATTTGAAAGACATACTCCACTTACTCTTCCAGCTCATTTTAGTATTTAAGCTTTGGCTAGGACAAACTTTTAAGAAAGCTGAATTTAAAATTATAAGACTTATGGAATTATTTTGGAATTTCTTTTTGAACTTAGTGCCAATGAAAAGTTTTCTTTCCTTAATAGCTTTTACCTTATAAAAATGAACGAACGAACGAACGAATGAATGAATAAGATGGTGATGAATGTTGTCCCGGATGACCTATTGTGTGCCTGGCCAGAGCTAAAGTTTGATGATTGTATGGTTTTCCAGGAGGAAGTTTCTGAGAAGAACTTTGGGATTGCTTTCATTACTGCCTCATTCTAGAGGCACACTGCCCAATAGAGATATATTATGTCTATATATTATATATTATGTATATATACTATATACATATAATTTCTTATAATTCCACCTAAAAAAGTAAAGAGAAACAGGTATCATTAATTTTAATATTTTACTTAATCCAGTATATTAAAAATGTTATTTCAACATGTCATCAACATAAATTGAGATATTTTACATTTTTTTTCACACTAAGTCTTTGAAATCTAAGTCACACTAAGTCTTGAAATGTATTTTACATTTGTAAATATGAACTACCCATATTTCAATTGCTTCACAGGCACAGGAGGCAGCTTCAGTAGTAGGCAGTGGAGGCCTAGAGATTAGCTCAGAAATGCCCAAACCCAGTCAGTCTTTCTATCTGGGGCCTCATGCCTCCCGGGGTCCACTCTCAAACTCCACAGTCTCCAGCTATCTTTCTGAAAAAACAACCCTTTCTGAAAAAAACAACCCTAATCGAGTCACTTCCCAGCTTAAGAGATCTCTCATATCTCCTACCCTCCTAGGACAAAGTCCGAACACCTTAGCATGCCTTAGCAAGCTCCGAACACCTTCACCATCCGACCCCAATTTCTCTTTTCAACTGTTCTCCTGTCTCCTCTCCCCTTGCATGATGTCGCCGTGATGACAGAAACTATTCTCTCACCTAAGGGGCTTTTCCGCCCTCGTGGCATTTTTCTGTCCCCACTTGGGAGAGCTCCTTGAAGACTCATTCATTCCTTCGTTCGTTCAAGGAGTGCCCTACTAACTGTCAGGCGGTGTGTGGACCCTTGTACCCAATTCAAAGGGCCACGAGGAAGCTCGCTGGCCAACTCTTAGACCCCCACCCCCCAGCCACCACCGATGTCCAACCCCTGTCATTCACACCCCGGCTCTAGCGTTAGTCCTCATGACTCAGCTGGGCGGCTTGTTCACGCGTCCTCCTACACCGTCCCCCAAGCCACGGAACGCCCGTTCTTGGTTATTTCTTCACACCGTAAAGCCTCCAAAAACCGGTGAGGGGGGCTGAATGACCAATGAACCCCCACTTTCATATCGGAGGAACTAAAGCACGGAACAAGGAGTGTTGCAGGACCATCCCGCCCGAAGTCCTCCTGTAGAAACGAGGACTTCCCCAAGGGCCGGGACCGCCGGGATCCCCGCACAGCCCTGACATACCGCCCGAACCCCGCGAGGCGTTGACTCACACAAGCCCCGGCCCCCCGCCCACACTCCGTCGTAGCTCGCGTGGCGGGAAAGCAGCCACGAGCAAAACGGGGGAACGAAGAGGGGCGACGCCCGCACCCGCGCGCAGGAGACCGTCGAGAGGGAGCCCGGAATCTGAGCGGCGGAGGAACGCACGCACGCGCGGCCGCGCGGAGGCGGGTGCGGCAGCTGCGCCCAGGCAACTACAAATCCCAGGGGGCGCCGAGCCTCGGAGGCGGAAGGGGTGAGCGGGGGAGGCGGGGCAAGGCGAAGCGGGAGGGGCCGCGGCGGCCCGAGGGCCACGCTCGGGCTGCAGGAGCTGCGCGCGGGAGACCATGTCTGGGGGCAGCAACTGCAGCCAGACCCCAAGCCGGGCCATCCCCGGCACTCGTCGGGTGATCCTCGGTGACGGCGTGCAGCTGCCGCCCGGGGACTACAGCACGACCCCCGGCGGCACGCTTTTCAGCACCACCCCGGGAGGTAGGCGCGGGCTCCGGGTGCGGGCGGCGCGTACTGGCCGGGCATTGCGGGAGGGGTCCGGAGCCGCCTCTCGGACGGGGCGACCAGGCTGAGGGGCGCGGTGACTGGAATAAAGGCATCAGGGAGGCAGCGACGGTCACGGAGGTGGCCACCAGGAGCCAGCAGATGGCCGCTTCCCACTGCCTGCCCTCTGGATACGTGCTCCCAAGCCCGAGCTGCAAACTGCTCCATTAGTTTTCTCCTTCTGGGAGAGACAGCCGAGTCCCCGTACCCAAACAGATAACGCACGCTTCCAGAACGACCACATGCTGGGGTGTGCTGACCCTTGTGGGTGTGGGGGCGTTCTGAGGCGGCATAGCGTGGGGTCCGTGTGGCCTGGGAGCTAGGAGAGGCCTGGCCTGGGGTTTTTAGGGGGTGAGATGGGCATTCTCTGTTGGGGTAAACGACTCTCGCAGAATCCTTTTTCTTTCCCGAGGCACCCCCAGTTTTGCATTGGGCCAGCACCCTCTGACGGAGGATTTGGGCTGAGGGCGCTCGCCTGCCCTGGCCGCGCTTCTTCTGCACCTGTGGCAGGCTGCCCATTTACAGAGTGTGGGATCTCCGCGGAGGGACTTGCGGCCGCGGGCAGGGCTGTGCAGAAAAACACGTTCTTCTGTCCGGGGAGGAGGGGGAACTGTGTGACCTCCCTGAGAGTGTATGAGGAAGAGGAAGCTGAGCTGGCACGGGTGGGGGCCAGACTTGGGCTGCCCTCGGGAGCCGGGCATTCCCTCCCAGCCCGGGAGCCCCGGGGCGCACAGGCGCTGATGAAACCCGCCCGCCCGTTTGCATGATGAAATCCTCGTGGCTCACCACTTCCCTGCCATCCTCGCGCTGCTCTCACCCTGCTTTGCCCTTCTTCCCTCCCCTTCCCTCCCCTCCACCTTCCTCCCCCACTCAGGCCCACACTACTAGAAAACGCCGCAGATAGTGGCTCTCCGTTAAGAGGCAGGGGTGCAGGGGACGCGGGCAGAGAGCTGCAGCCTCGTCCCCTGGCAGCGTCGGGAGCCACATGCTTATTTTCTCAGGCAACGGTCCCACCACTGGCAAACACTGCCAGATCCGAGGTCTTGAGCCATTTGATCCAAAACATACAATGATAGAACTGTTAAGGATCATAGATGTGCTTGTTTCATCCGGGCCCCAAACTTGAAACCATATGTCCCTTGTCCAGCGTCAGGCGGTTTTCTGAGATTGAACAAGAAACAGTATCCAAGCATAGAGGGGGGAAATGCTCTCTCTTCTATTAAAAATGATCAAGGAAAATTTCTCAGCGAGCCTTCGCCACTGTTGACTCAAATTTTCTTTCCCTGCTGTATAGATCTTTAGTAGTCCATTTGATAGGCTTTCTCTGTGTCATGCTATGCCTACCGGGATCTTTCCTGACAATTTTGGGGTTTCTTCAGGTGAGAGTGTGAATCGCTACTTGATCTCCTTAGAGTGGGCAATGAGGCAGGTCTGAAGGCTCAGGTGCTCTTTCTTGAACCCTTTGTTGCTGGCTGGGGACAGGTCAGATTGGAAGCCACGGCCAGGGTCACTGTTTATAGGGAAATCTGATCCATTTCTCACCATGGACTGGGAAATGGGTTTTTTGGTTTTGTTTTTTTATTTTTTGGTGTTTTGTTTTGTTTTTTGGTAAACCAGAACAAATCTCCCTGCCTTTGAAGGTCTTTAGTTGGGAGAAAGGGACAGGGGCACCTGGACCAGAGTGTAACTTTGTTTCTGAGATCAACTGGAAGAAAGCTAGCTGTGCCAGGAGCCTAAAGCCAGATTTCTTGTGTGGAGTGTCCAGCGAGACAGGCAGAGCTCACAGTCCATAACCTGGAAAAACACACCTTGCTTCTGCTAAGGTCATTGAGTCTGATCTGCCTCGGTTAGCCAAGGCTTAGAGTCTTCCTCCAAAGCCCAACTTCACCCTACCTCTTTACCAAGGCAAAGAAGCTTAACCTAAGAAAAGGTCATTTCTGGCACCCTTTTGCTCCAGCCTAGAGTGCTGTTTCTCATTCCTCAGTGTATGTATGAATTAGCTGGGGACCTCACTTAAATACAGACTCTGATTCTGCAGGTTCTGGGTTTAGGCCTGAGGTTCTATATTTCTCACCAGCTCCTAGTGATTGATCTAAGTACCACGCCTAGTACTCAGAAATTAGTGGAATGAGACTTCTCTCACCTTTTCACACCCCTGGGGCCTGGCAAAGAGTGATGCTTCTAACCAGGGAAACTTCTCTCGAGGTTGAGTTTGCCATCAGCCTTCGAACCAGGGTCTAGAGAGAGTCTGTGCAGGTGCCCACGCTAGCTTATTTGCAGGCGTCAGGGGCTCTTGCAGTGTCCGCACGTCACTCTTGCCGGGAATCGCACTGCAGTGTTTGTCCCAGGAGGAGCAGCAGCTGATTTGAGCCGTCTTCATTCCTAAGACACCAGCTTACTTTCCATGGCCATTAACCTGTCACAAGCTAAACCACTGATCTGGCTAGAAGTCTGGAGAACTTCAGAGAAACTTGTGAAAAGGAGTGTTGTGTATGAATATTTGAGCCAATGGAGTCTTAAAAATGACCAGTGACACCACAGACCACAGACCACCAACCTTTGAATGGGGCAGAAACCTTCCACCCCTCTCCCATCAACCTCCATGTTCCCCATTCCATGTTGAATGCTTGACCCCCAAGCCTCCAGGGTTGTTTGGCTGGTAATCGTACCCAAACCCTGTACCTGGACAAGGTTAATCAGAAGTAGGCAGGTAAGGCTACAGGTGTTAGTGGCACCCTTGGTTTAGGTAAACAAAGTCTGTGCCCAGGAAGCGTACCTTGGAGCAACTCCCAAGTCTTTGGCTATGGAACAGTGCTGGGAAGAGGAGGAGGTAGGCTGGGCACTGGAGCTAGAGCACAGCCAGTGTCCCAAGGCCTCAGTCACACAGGGGAAGATTGTCTCCTTATTGCCCAGGGTCTCATTATTAAGGACCCGTTAAAAGAACATGGACATTAAGTCAGTGAGGGAAATGTAATGGGCCCTCTTCTCACACTGTTCTGAGCTTCCTTTTAAAGCATTTAGAACATTCCAGGGGTGCCTGGATGGCTCAGCTGTTAAGCATCTGCCTTCAGCTCAGGTCATGATCCCAGGGTCCTGGGATCGAGCCCCGCATCGGGCTCCCTGCTCAGCGGGAAGCCTGCTTCTCCCTCTCCCACTCCCCCTGCTTGTGTTCCCTCTCTCACTGTCACTCTCTCTCTCTCTCTCTGTCAAATAAATAAATAAATAAAAGCTAAAAAAAAAAAAAAAACATTCCACATTGTCCCTCATTAAAGGCTTTGATGGGGGGTCTTGGTGTAGACCTGGCGTAGAACCCCAAATTTCCCCTGATGCCTACCAGCCTCCCTGGTTGAAAGGAATTCACCGCATCCAGAACCGGAAGAACCGGAAGACAGTCTGAACTCAAGGGCCTGGCTTGCTACTTAGGAAGATGGAGACATGCCCGAAACAGAATTGGAAGCGTCAAAGTCGTAGCCATAGAATGAGGCGATTAGGCAGACCCTCCCCCTCCCAGAACCAGCAGAACTTGTATGATTCTCACGTGAGAATCGCCCGCTCCAAGTAGTCAGCCTGCTAGGCCTTACGTGCTAACAATGAGTGCAGAGCTGTGAGATTTTTTTTTTTTTTAAGATTTTTTATTTATTTATTAGAGAGAGAGACTGAGAATGAGAGGGGAGAAGGTCAGAGGGAGAAGCAGACTTCCCGCAGAGCCGGGAGTCCGACATGGGACTCGATCCTGGGACTCCGGGATCATGACCTGAGCCGAAGGCAGTCGCCCAACCAACTGAGCCACCCAGGCGCCCAGCTGTGAGATTTTAATTGCCTTCTGAGGCCCATGTTTTGTTGTTGTTGTTGTCTTCCAATATCCTCAGAGGAGGCAGGGCCTGATTTGAAAGTTTGATTTTTAACGTGTGTGGTTTTTTTTTTTTTTTCTGAAAGAGCAAAAAAGTCCTTCATTACCAAATTTAGTAAAGGGACAGGCAGAGTGGTACCATGTGTGTCTGTTGGGATAAAGCAGTGAACCATCTTCTCGTATGGGTCTTTATTTGCTCCCCTTGCAGGGGAGGAATGAAGATGGGACAGCAATATGGAAAAGAGGATTGCTTCCCAGAGGGAAGGTTTTTAGCGAAGAATGTTCATTTGTACACCTAGATTTTACGTGTTCAGACAAACAAACAGAAAACCCGGCACTTTCAGGTCTCAGAGCCCCGCCCATGCCCTTCCTCCATTATGATTCATGACAAATGAATCACGTGTATTTGTTTACATGTTTGTTCCCTGGAGTAGAAGGGAAGTTCTTTCCCAGCAGTGTTAACTCATCTTCCTCTCCTGGCTTTCAAGTGCTGAGTCAGATGTTTAGAAAGTGAAGGATTGGGCGTCTTGGTGGCTCAGTTGGCTAAGCGTCTGCCTTCAGCTCAGGTCAGGATCCCAGGGTCCTGGGATCAAGCCCCACGTTGGGCTCCCTGCTCTGCAGGGTGTCTGCCTCTCCCTCTCTCCCTCTGCCTGCTGCTCTCCCTGCTTGTGTGTTCTCTCTCTCTCTGTCAAATAAATAAATATTTTTTTGAAAAAAGTGAAGAGTTGAAAAGACTCCTAGAATGATGGTATTCTCAGGGCAACCTAGCTCCTTTGCTATCAGGCCTGAGTCTGGGCTAGCTTAATGATAACATTCAGATTGTTCTTTTCTGCCCTTTCAGTTGCAGGGTATATATACTTGTTTGCCTTGGAATGTCCCAGGGACAGAACTACTTTCCCTGAACTTTCTCACTTATCCCAGTATTAGAGATAACGGTATTACTAATACTACTATTTCAATTATTGAGCAGAAAGCAGAAGGAAGTGGCCCTTACACAAAACATGTCACTTGTGGGGCCAGGACCTCAGACACTGGGATGGATGCTCCTTGTTTATTTGTTTGCACCCAGCGTCACTGATTAGGCAGGAGTAAGTCACATCTGCCTGTGACGTTTGGATGGACACGGGCAGCCCAAGGTGTCTTGTAATCCAATGCCCGTGTCCCTGAAATTTTACTGAGAGAGCTCATACTAGGCCTGGAGCATCACAGAACTTAGGATAACTTCAGCAGTGATGATTTATTATTTCTCTCCATTCTCTGGGCTGGTTGGGAGTTCTTTCACGAGCTTCCTGAGGTCACTCATCTGGCCACGTAGAGTTGGCAGCTAGATTGTCCTGGGCTTGAAGGTCCAAGATGGCCTTACCCACGTGTCTGGGGCACTGCTAGGGACACCTGGAAGGCTGGTAGTTCTCTGTCGTCTTGGTCTCGGTCTCGTGCCATTCAGGAGTCTAACCTGAGCTTATTTACATGACTTTTCAAGGCCCTTTGAGACCTAGGCTCAGAAGTTCCATAACACCACGTATGCAGTATTCTCTGGGTCAAAGAGAGCTGCAGGGCTCGCCCAGATTCCAGGAATGGGGAGATGACTGGCTTGGAATGAGGGAAGCCTCCTGTGGGGCAGGGACGGGAAGAGTTGCAGGGCCGCATGTTCAGGCAGTCTTCCACAAAGGCCAAGCCTCCAAGTGGGGTCCTTTGAGGGAACTTCACCGCCCATCCTGCTGTGTGGCCAGGCAGAGCGAAGGCCAGGTATTGAAACAGACCAGAATCACAATCACCAGTGAATTGACTGCTGGGTTAAGAACTGAGACACCTTCCTGAAAACGCTGAGTCGTAGGTCCTGTGCCCCGTTTTCAAGGCCCGATGTTCAGCTCCATAAAGCAAACTCTGCAGGTGGCCATGATGCCAGGCCCCTGGGCAACGCCTGCCATTTGTGTCGTGCTCCCCTTGCTCCCTGCTCCCTAGCCTGCCCCCTCTTTCCTCCTCAAGCAGCCAGCTTTGGAAGCACCCTGCAGGGGAGCCTGCCCAGCCGCCCCGGCCCAGCACCCCCATTTGAACTTCCTTGATTTTCTGGAGTGCTGGCAGGAGGATGGAGTCAGTTCTGAGCCCAGCAGCCCAAAAATGTGTAGGAGTGAGAATGCCAGGAGGTGCAGGTAGGTCCAGAACTCCCTTTGGTTTCCCGGTCGCACATACCAGGTCCGCTGCCTTCAAGAGAGTGCATGTGTGTGTACATTGGTTTCTGTCTCCTGCCCTTTGGAATAAAAGGGGGAAGCAGGCCTATATTAATTTGCTAGGGCTGCCATAACAAAATACCACAGACTGGGTGGCTTAAACAACAGAAATGTGTTTTCTCACAGTTCTGGAGGCTGGGAGTCCAAGATCAAAGTACCGTCGGGTTTGGTTTCTCCTGAGGCCCTTCCCATTGGCTTGCAGACGGCTGTCCTCCTTGCTGCCTCTTTTTTGGTACCTGCCGTATCGCCCTCTCTCTCTCTCTTTTTTTTTTTTTTTGAGATTTTATTTATTCGTTTGAGAGAGAGAGAGAGAGTGAGCATGTATGCACAGACTCCCCACTAAGCACGGAACGGGGGGGGGGCACAATCCCACAACCCCGAGATCACAACCAGAGCCGAAACTGAGAGTTGAACGCCTAACTGAGCCACCCAGGTGTCCCCCCCCCACCACCACTTAGGGCACCTGTGTATTGGATCAGGGCCCCACCCAACAGCCTTGTTTTAACTTAATGACCTCTTTGAAGACCTTATCTCCAAAGATGGAGGTACTGGAGACTGGGACTTCAGCAAGTGAGTTTGGATGTGATGTGGAGGCAGTTCACAGCGAAAACAGGGCCCCTGCCTTTACCAGCCATAGCTCTTGGGGCCATGGAACGGGAGGCATTTCAGATGGGCACTCCCTGCTGGTAATGAACTCCAGGGGTAGCCTTACCCTGCTCTGCACTGGTGCATTTTGAAGTGTTTGGGGGCAAGTGAGGGAAGGGGAAGGAGTGTGTTCAGCCCTTAGAATAATTACTTCAGCTATTTTGTTCTGCATGTTTCTGCAAAAGCTCTGTCCCTGCTGCTTTCTTTTCTTTTTTTTTCTTCCAAATATGTTTATTTTATCTTTTCAGCGTTACAAGATTAATGTTCATGCACCACACCCTGTGCTCCATGCAATACGTGCCCTCCTCAATACCCACCACCGGGCTCGCCCACCCCCCCCACCCTCTCCCCTCCAAAACCCTCAGTTTGTTGCTCAGAGTCCACAGGCTCTCCTGGTTCATTGACCCCTCCGATTTCCCCCCATTCATCCTTCCCTTCCTTCTCATGCCCTCCATGATTTTCCTTAGGCTCCACACGTGAGACCATAAGATAATCGACTCTCTCGGCTTGACTTATTTCACTCCGCATAATCTCTTCTAGTCCCGTCCATGTGGATACAAAAGTTGGATATTCATCCCTTCTGATGGAGGCATAATATTCCATTGTATAGATGTACCACATCTTCCTTATCCACTCATCTGTTGAAGGGCATTTTGGTTCTTTCCACAGTTTGGCGATTGTGGCCATTGCTGCTATGAACATTGGGGTACATGTGGCCCTTCTTTGTACTGCATCTGCTTCTTTGGGGCAAATACCCAGTAGTGCAATTGCAGGGTCATAGGGTAGCTCTATTTTTAATTTCTTGAGGAATCTCCACACTGTTTTCCAAAGTGGCTGCACCACCTGCTTTTATATTTTCTAATGAACTGGACTATTCCCTCACACATCAGGGCCTCAAAGGCAAGAGGGCCCTTTGTCACTCATCAATTGCCCTCGTTTGGTATTTAAGGAGCTTCATAACCTTTCTGGTCCCCGAGAAATATCCAGACCTTTGCAGAGCTGATAGGACCAGAAGTAAAGAAAAATCTTGGACCAAGCATGCTCTGCTTTGGTTTTGATTGGGAGAAAACCCAAGATTTTCTCCCTGACAAGGTGGCTCAGCTTGCTAAGCAGACTCCTGGTGTGTGGTGGGCGGGAGGAGAGACCCCTAGTAGACCCTGGGGGTTTGGCTCCACGCTGACACAGAGCTGCTGGCGAGAGCTCAGTGTAAAACGATCCGGAGTATTTAGTTCACAGGCTGCTGGCTCGCATCTGAGCGTAGGCAGCTGAGCCTCCCCCGAGCGTGTTGTGAAACACTCTCCCTTTCCCTGGAATGGGAACAGCAGTTCTAGGAATTCTGTGCTTGTACTCTTGCTAGGCCTCATGTCTCCCGCTCGGGGGAAGAATGTTTCCACCAGGGGAGGCATAGGGGGAAGGCAAGGGACAAGCTGGGTTCAATTTACAGAAGTCATGCCAGCCCGCTTTTGAACCCGAGTGTGGGTCCTGTGGGAAGGTGCAGAAGAGATCAGGGCAGGCCTCTCTCGGAACATCCGGTTCTGGCCAAATACTAAGAAGAATTGCTAAGAGTCAGAAGATCCCCGAGGCACGTCAGCCTGGCTAGTTTTAAACAGAAGTTGGTGTTTAGGATTGGAGGCGGTACAGGCTAGGTCTGCCCCTGAGGACAGCCTTCCTGAGCCTCAGTTTCCTATCTGTGAGTTGAGGCTACTGTATCTCCCCTGTGGGGGGTGGGGGAACAGGAGCACTGAGACCTGGCGTAGCAGGCGATGAGCACAGCGTCTGGTCCACAGACGACAGTGACTTCATCTTCACAGTGCTCCTGGGAGGTGAGTTAGTACCCTCCTCTTAGGGCTGAGGAATTTGGTTGCCCTTCAGGGTTGAGGGGCTGGCACACCAACACCCAGATTTGAGCCCAGAACTTGGGCCTCCCAGCGCTGTGCTGCTTGCACCACACTGACTGCCTGCCAACAGTGAGATCCCCAAAATAAATGGTAGCGTGTCCGAGCTGGAACAGACCCTAAAGATTACCTATTAAGCCTGGCACAGGGTTTGGGGCTTTACAAACAGTGTGAGTGAGCCTAGTACTCTATCCTTACTTACAGGTGAGGAAAACAGACCCAAGGAGGGTGTCTGCATTCTTTTTTTTTTTTTTTTAAGATTTTATTTATTTGAGAATGAGAGAGAGAGAGAGCGCACACAAGCGGAGAGGGGCAGAGGGAGAGGGACAAGCAGACTCTCTGCAGAGCAGGGAGCCTGACTCGGGGTTCGATCCCAGGACCCCAGAACCACAGCCAGAGCTGAATGCAGACGTTTAACCAACTGGGCCACCCAGGCGCCCCGGAATGTCTGCATTCTTTGTACATTCAAGCAAACTGTCGTCACCACAAGCATGCCTTGAGAAAAAGTACCTTTCTTGTATTGATGCACATCTGAAGTTTTAAAGTCCCAAATGACACAGGTTTACCAAACATGCCGAAGCTCATGTTGATCCTTTTTTTTTTTAAAGATTTTATTTATTTATTTATTTGACAGAGAGAGATCACAAGTAGGCAGAGAGGCAGGCAGAGAGAGAGGGGGAAGCAGGCTCCTTGCTGAGCAGAGAGCCCGATGCAGGGCTTGATCCCAGGACCCTGAGATCATGACCTGAGCTGAAGGCAGAGGCTTTAACCCACTGAGCCACCCAGGCGCCCCATGTTGGTTCTTGAAGCACATTTCTGTGGGCCAAAAACAGGATAGAGGGTGCCCTTACCCACCCTTCTCCACTCCCAGTCTCTTTTCAGGGTTGGTTACCTCCCCTCTGATTTCTCCTAGCTCTGACCATATAATTGGTCCCTAACATCTATCACCTGAAGCCATGCCAGTCGTAAAAGCTAGGATTTGTTCGTAGAGGTCTTACCTTGTGTCAGCCCCTGTTCTAATCCACGCCATAACCCTATGAAGGTGGGCGTTCAAGTCTAGAATGGACAGGGCCTAGCACACAGCAGCCAGAGAGGTGCTAGAGGGGAGGCTCTGTGCCCCACTACCCAGTCCAGCACGGAGCGCTGAGGCTTTCTAGGGAGAGTAGGGGGAGTCTACCTAATTCCAGCCAGGGCCATTTTAACTTGACTTACTAGAAAAGGAGATTCTGACCCTAGTTCCTTATTTATTTGTTTGCTTAATGCCCTATGTATTAGAGTTTTGTATTAAAAAACAAAATCTGGGGGCGCCTGGGTGGCTCAGTGGGTTAAAGTCTCTGCCTTCGGCTCAGGTCATGATCTCCGGGTCCTGGGATCAAGCCCCGCATCAGGCTCTCTGCTCGGTGGGGAGCCTGCTTCCCCCTCTCTGCCTGCCTCTCTGCCTACTTGTGATCTCTCTCTCTGTCAAATAAATAAAATCTTTAAAAAATATATTTAAAAAATGAATTAAATAAATAAATAACAAAATCTGCTCAGCGTAAAGAAGGTTCTCTTTGCCTGGATTATCTCACTCCCCCAGACGTCACCAGACACAAAATATGTGCAGTTCTGTGACTCTGTTTCACACAATATGTCGTGGACAATGTACGCTTTTTCCAAATAGTAACCATACAGCATCGAATTGTAGGTCTGATCCATAATTTAACCTGTCATTTAATATAAAAAAAATCAAAGTTTTACATACATATATGTATGTTTGTATAATTATATTATTCTGTCTTTTGTATGGGCTTGATTTATTTCCACAATAAAAGTCTGTCAAAGTTAGACGTAAGTTGTTTATATACATAAATACTTAAATCTCAGGATTACTAAAAGGCTCCTAAGAAAGCAGTAACTTCTTGCCTCTCAACCTCCCCTCGCTCTTTAGAAGCAACTAACATTTTCCAGCTCGCTCTTTGGGGATTTACCCCCATATTTCTAACTTTTTCTGGACTTAACTATTGATGAATGAGGACTTACTATCATTTGTACACCCTCCTCTTTCCATTCCCCAATATAATTATACCACAATTTAAAAAAAAATTTTTTTTAAATACCACATTATTTTTATTACTATGACCCTTGATGAACCAGGTAGTTAATTATTATACAACTTTTTTAAAAAAATATTTATTTGAGAGAGAGAGTTCTCACAAGCTGGGGAGAGGGGAAGCAGGTTCCGCATTGAGCAGGGAGCCTGACGGGGGGCTCCGTCCCAGGCCCCTGAATTGAAATCATGACCTGAGCCAAAACCTAGAGTTGGATGCTTAACCTATGAGCCACCCAAGCATCTCATTATACAACTTAGAGGAAAAAAAAAAAAGTTAATAATTGCTTCATTGTAAAATGTGGCTAGTTTTGGGTTTCGGCTCTTGGTTTCGGCTCGGGTCATGATCTCATGGGTCCCGAGCCTGAGCCAACCTCAGGCTCTGCGTTCAGCGGGGAATCTGCTTAAAGATTCTCTCCCTGTGCCCCTGCCCCCACCCGCGTGAGTGTGTGTGTGTGTGTGTGTGTGTGTGTGTGTGTGTGTGTGTGTGTGTGCGTGGTCTCCCTCCCTCTCTCCCTCTTCGCTTCTCTCTCAAATAAGTAAATCTTTAAAATGTAGTTAGTTTTAGGGTACCTGGTGGGCTCAGTCTACAGACCATGCAACTCTTGCCCTCGGTTATGGATTTGAGCCCCACATTGGGTATAGAGATTAGTTTTAAAAAACGTGCTTAGTTTTCATTCAAGTAAGTCTTCCACACCCGCCAGCACATCTGAAATACTCAACAAAATACAGTCTTACACACAAAATCTGACTTCTGGATTTATCGGTCCATTTTTTTCCCTCATGAGATCCCCTGAAGCCCTTCCTCTTGGTCCGATTTTGGTAGGATATTCCTTCTGTAGTGTTCTGAAAATGTCTCCGTTCTACTTTTACTTGATCGATGTCTGGCTGGGTGTAAAACCAGGCCGAAATGGATTCTCTCTCAGGATTGCAAAGGCATTGACCCACCCTCTTCAGGCTTCCGGCATTGCCACTGAAAACGTTTATGCCATTTTTATTCCCAATCCTTGTGTGCACCTGTTGTATTTTTCCCTTTCTGGATCTTTTTACCCAAACAATTGTGGAATTTCACAATGAATTTTTAAGTTGGTATTTGTAATTCATTACACGGGATACTCAAAGGGCATTTCAAAGTCTGGTCTCTTTCAACTCAGGAAATGTTGTTTTTTTAACTTCAGTAAATTCCTTCTAGCAGTTTCTCTTTTCTCTCTTCCTTGACTTTCTGTTATCCGATACTAGATTTCTAATTTGTTTTCTTTTGGTCTGTTACTTTTTTTTCCCTTTCTGTTCTTTAAAGTCTTCAAAAAGTTTAAAAATTTAAAAAACAGTAAAGTCCCTTTACTGTTTCCTTCTATTGGTTTGTTTGGATCTCTCCATAGATGTTAAAAGCTTTTCTCAGAACTGTGTGGAGGCATCCAGCTGGTTATATTTAAGAGTGAGCACTGCAGAGTTGACTAGAGGCCCTTTGCAAGGTGTGGAGGCGGGTGGGCTCAATCTGATGGCTAGCTGCTCTTTTTCATCCGGAAGCCCCTTCCCCAAATCAACATCAATCGTTTTTTATCTTCGCTGTTTATCTTGAAGCAGGGCAGGGCTAGGTGGTTGAGGCTCACCATTCAGGAAGTCAACTTGAACTTAATTCCCTGTCTCCCCTCCCTCCTGGAGTGAGGGGCATAGGGGATCGCTCCCTGTTGTTGGCCCCATTCCCATTTTCCAGGATGCCTCTAATTCCTGGACCTTCCTCGGGTTCTCCAGAACCCCACTTCCTATTGTAATGTCCACCCCCACCTCCCTGCATTTAGATGCCACCCTCATGCTCTCTGTTAGAACTGTTCCTCCATTCGCTTTCTGTATTCATAGACTGTGATTTGGGGTACCCAGTTTGAGCCCCACTTGCTTCCAACTTGAGTATGTGCTTCTGTTTCTTGTTTTATTTCTTGGTGTTTGCCTAATTTTTGAGACAAGCAGCAGGGGAAAAAATGTCTTGGCTTTGGCATCTTGAAGCCACGTAGAGCCTCAAAAGCTCTTTGTGCTCTTGTTTCTAGAAGCCCAACAGAGTTGGGTCATTTTCCCTAATATAGAAAGAGAAAGTAGGCCCTCAGCTGTAGAGTATTATGTGGCAACCACCAGGTGTGATACACACACACCCCAGAGGCCCACACCTGACCAACACCCTCCAGCTGTTGCCGCTCAGCTCAGCGTCTTGCAGGGACCTTGGCATCCCCCCCTGGTTTCCATTTCCTGTTCCTGTATGCAGGCCAAGTCCCCAGCTCTGGGAGACTGCATTTCAGCCAAGGGTGCCTATTTTTGACAATATGAGAATGTGTGTTTTGTTGTTTGTCTCATCTGTGGTATCTGTGGACAGAGGGAATTTCCAGAGGATCGCTGGTCGCCGAAGCTGTGTAGTAGTGCATCCCACGAAGGGATGGAAGAAGAAAGGGTTGAAAAGCTAAAGTTGCTTCCATAGGAAACATTTCCGCTACCTTGATCTCCATCTCATGGTCCTCACTGACTTCAGATGAGTCAGAGGTGGTGTAGAGTCCCCTGCAAGGCTTGGTGCCTTTGTCTGCTGACTTTTGACCACTACCGTCCTGCCCCCCCTTGCAGGCTCCCTCCCCGGCTAAAATACTCTGGTCGTGGCTGCCTTGGGTGCCACCTCTGTTGGCATTTAGCTCCTGGCGTTTATTAGCTCAAACGAGGATTCTTATTTTTAAACAGCTGCCCCAGGTGTAGGACAATAGGCGCAGAGGCTCTTTTTCTCTTTTAAGTATAATCAATGATTTAAAAATCGCCTGGTGCCAGTTCCCAGTATATACCCCCAAAGAATGGAAAGCAGGGTCTTGAAGAGCTATTTGCACACGCCTGTTCACAGTGGTATTATTCACAAGAGCCAAAAGACGGAAGGAACCTCGATGTCTGTGGATAAACAAAATGTGGCATATCCACGGGATGGAGTATTACTCAGCCTTAAAAAGTAAGGAAATTCTGACATGTGGTCCACATGTGGACATTCTGCCAAGTGAAATAAACCAGTCACAGAAAGACAAATACTGTATGATTCCACTTGTATGAAGTACCTAGAAGCAGTCCAGTTCACAGGTACTGAAAATAGCATGGTGGTTTCCAAAGGTTAGGGGGAAGGGAAATAGGAGTTGCTATTTCCTGGGTATAGAGTTTCAGTTTTACAAGATGAAAGCATTTTGGAGATCAGTTGCACAACACTGAATGTAGTGAACTATACACTTAGGAATGGCTACAGTGGTAAATCTTATGTTATTTGTATTTTACCACAATGTGAAAAAAATCTCTGGAGGCTCATGACTTTAGAGAGCTTCTCCAGAAGCTGCTGACCCCTAGTATTTTGGGGGTTTTGGCTTTTTTTTTTTTTAAGAGAGGAAAAGAGGTGGGGTGGGGGAAGAAGGAGAGAGAGAGACTGATGTGGGGCTTGAGCTCACAGTCCTGAGATCATGACCTGAACTGAAATCAAGAACTGGAAATCAAGAATTAGGGGTGCCTGGGTGGCTCCATTGGTTGAGCGTCTGACTCTCGGTTTTGACTCAGGTCATGATCTCGGATCGTGAGATCAAGTCCCAAGTCGGGCTGTGCGCTCAGAACGAAGTCGGCTTGAGGATTCTTTCCCTCTGCCCCTCCCCTCGCACGCACATGTGTGCCTGCACACTTGCTCTCTCTCAAATGAATAAATAAATAAAATCTTTTAAAAAAAATCAGACACTTAACCAACTGAGCCACCCAGGTACCCCCCGCCCCAGTTCTTTTTTAAGACCATTGAATCTCCAACTCTTAGGTGCCACTCTGATGGGGTCAGTTCCCTATTCTTTGGTGAACAAAGCAACAAAAAAGCAAAGCTGGAGGGAGGCAAATGGGAGATTCTTGCTGAGTCTTGAGGATTAACATACAGAGAAGAGTGGTCCACCTCTGAAACCAGGGCATTTACCCTCAAGGAGAAGGCACTGTCCTTCTCCCTTTGTAGCCCTCTGGGCTCATAGACTCTCAGGCCTTCATGTTACAGATGAAGAAACTGAGGCCCAGAGGGGGAGGGGCCCAGGGCCTTGCACACAGGGTCACACAGCTGGTTGGTAGCAGAGCCTCCAATGCAGCCTGGGTTCTGTGTGCTTTGCTTTTCACCCTCCCGTTAAGAAATGTGAGCTGCGAACTACGGCCCACACGGTGCCGATACCAGGGCTTCGGCTACTGCCTCTCAGGCGAGGAGAGCGAGACGGGGTAACTGCCTCAGTAGGGCTGCGGTCAGACGCGGACAGGCAGCTAGGCCAAGTGCACCTTTCGGTATCTTACCATTTCTCTGCTCCTCACATTCCAGCCCTCGGCAGGAGGACCCCAACCCCATGCACTCAGACTCAGAGCTCAGGGGTGCAGCCAGTTCCTCTCCCGGCGCTGCTCACGGAGAGGCCCGTGCTCAGCGTTGAGACGTGGATCTCCACTGTTGGAATGTCACTCATCGTAGCCCTTAAGTGGGGAAAATTCTTCGGGTTTGTTGATAAGGACGTTCCTGTGGTCTTTAAATCATCACTTCTAAACTCCGGCACTCATATTCGGTCTGCAGTTCGTACTATTCCTTGTCTTCTACTTGTATATATCTTTAATATTTGTCTTTATATCCTGTACCTTTTTGACTTAGTTTTTTGTTATTATGTAGATTATTTATAACCTATATGCTGTTATCATATTCAGTGATATCCTATATTAAAAGGAAACTTGATATCACGACTATATATGGAAAACCAGATTCACTTACCATAAATAGAAGGTAACTATAAAAAGAAATATAATGACACCAAGACAGTTCTAAATTCTCGCTGGATTCAACTGCCTGCTGAAGGCTTTGAGCCTGAGGCCTGCTCTTTGTTGAAAAGGAGGAATCAGGAGTGCGAGGGAGGCGTTGAAAGAGACGGCACTAGTGCCATCCGGGCGCTTAGAGGTCATTCTGAGTAAACAGGGACTGAACATGAATCATCTCTCACTAGTCACTGTTCTTTGATGAAATCGGCTGGGGCACAAGAATCCTGGGTCCTGGACTATAGAAAATGTTCCTTTTTAAGGTATCACTTAGGCAACCACCCTCACGGGGTGGGTCCTGGGTGTGGCTTAAGGGTGGTGAATAACCCCGTGAGACGTGGTCCCCACCCGAGGGTGATGCTCGGGAAAGGAGAGTGAGGAGGGAGTGGAGAGAACACAGGCCATGTGCAAGCCCTGATTTCGGTGACGCATCGGAGCAGGTGTCAGAGGGGAGACAGGGGCTTCACAGGAGAGCCTCTGGTGGGAAGAGCCCATGCGTCACTCCTGTCTACAAAGCCCACAGAACTCTTCCCAGGCGGGGAAGAGCTCTCATTTTTACTAGTGTGGGGGAATCACTCCAGTTTCTGTTGGCTCATCTGTAAAGTGGAGTTAGAGAGTCTGGAGACCCCCTGTGAGTACTGTAAGGACTGAACTGAAAAATGAAATAGAATGGACCTTCTTGGGGCGCCTGGGTGGCTCAGTCAGTTAAGCATCTGCCTTTGGCTTGGGTTGTGATCCCAGGGTTCTGGGGTCGAGCCCCGCATCGTCGGGCTCCCTGCTCAGTGAGGAGCCTGCTTCTCCCTCTCCCTCTCCCTCTGCACCTCCCCCTGCTCGTGCTCTCCCTCTCTCTCCCAAATCAATAAAAAACATGTACCTCCTATAGTATTGGCTGTGCTTGTCCTGAGTAATAACGCTGAGCACTGATGAGGTAAGGGAGCTGATGGGCTTTCAGGAGAGAGCCCGGGATGGGCTGATCCGAGGGGAGCAGGTGCAGTGTGGGGGTTTCCAGGCCTCTTCTTCCACCGGCGCGTCCACATAATGGGGTTGGTGGTTCTGAGGCAACAGAGGAGGGCTGCAGCCACCCACCTGAATCTGCCTTGCTCCTCCCTTTCTGTGTGTGTGTGTGTGTGTGTGTGTGTGTGCGCATGCGCATTTTTTTTTAAGTAAACTCTACCCCCAAGGTGGGGCTCAAACTCACAACCCCAAGATCAGAAGTCACATGCTCTGCTGACTGAGCCCACCAGGCACCCCAGCCGCTCCTCCTTGATCTGGCCTTTGCCGAAAAACCTGCTGCCTCTGCTAGAGCTGTGCCTCAAAAAAGGGGAAAATAAGGAGGCAGGAGGTTGGAGATGGCTTTCTCAATGTCCCTGTCCCGCTCCAGGTACCAGGATCATCTACGACCGGAAGTTCTTGATGGAGTGTCGGAACTCGCCTGTGACCAAGACACCTCCGCGGGACCTGCCCACCATTCCCGGGGTCACCAGCCCCGCCAGTGAGGAGCCCCCCACAGAGTCCAGCCAGAACCACCTGCGCAGCAGCCCGGAGGATAAGCCAGCCGGCGGTGAGTGACAGGGCTCGGCCAGGCTCTTCCTCGGGAAGGGGACGTATGCGGCTGGCGGAGTCCCTCCAAAGAGGACGTTTCAGGGAGGGGAATGATGGTCACTGGCCCACCTTCTGCGGTGCAGCTCAGAGACCAGATGGGGAGTTCGGGGGGTAGAACTTCCAGCGGTACCAACTTTCTCTGTGCAAGGGGTCCAAGAACTCCAGGAGAGGTGATTGACCCCCTCAGGTAATCTAACTCATGGGGAGCTTGTTTGAAATGATGCTCGGGAAAGGAGAGTGAAGAGGGAGTGGCTAGAACACAGACCAGGTACAAGCCCTGATTTCGGTGACGCATCAGAGCAGGTGTCACCGGGGAGACGATTCAAACAACCGTCATCAGCATGACCCTTGGTATAACTGTCCCTGCATTTCCTCGTGTCTGCCACACTTGGGACACACCCATGGTGCTCATATGCAGGACACGACTTATCAAAGGTGCGGTAAACTTGCCCTCTGGGAGACTACAGGCCTACAGGATCCAGGGTGCCTCCAATCAGGGTAATGATCACTAGTGGATCCACTAGTGAATTCTTGATGAAGGCCAGTCCAAACAATGCAACCGGTTGTGTCTGTAGGTTTGACATGGGGCGGCTAGGTCCTCGCCCCACTTTCCCCTAAGTAATCAGGGCGACCACTCCGGTGGAGGTGTGTGCGAATGCACTCTGTGTGGCATCGCGACTAGCTCGCCAGAGCGGCTCGGCTCTCCTGCTGTGGGAGGATGAAGTGTAAGCGCTTGCAGACAACCTGAGTCAGATTGGAACCCGCTGACCCTTCACCCGCAAGGCAGTGGACTGAGGCCAGACAGGAAGCCGCTGGGACTCAGGCTGGGCTGGCCCTGCTGACGGCAGCAGAGTCCCATCTACCCAGGGCCTGCAGGACGTGATTCATAATTACCCTGGGAACCCCACAGCCTGTGCCCGGCAGCCCTTGCCTAGCCTGGCCTTGCAGACTTGGAGAACAGTGGGAAGGAGGGAGGGAGGGGGGTGTACTTCGGCACCCACGGAGCAGCAAAGTGGAGCTTCAGGCAGCGTGGCCACCTGCCTTTCGTTAAAGGATGCGGAGAAGGATTCATGTGGTCAGCTCCATGGTGCTTCCCACCCTCCCTCTTTTGCCTCAAACCAAAGACTGGAAGTTGCGGATGGAGGTTGTCACACCTGACGTTGTGGAACCATCGCGATCTGCCGGCTGTGCCAAGCCCCCCTCCCAGTGCCTGGAGCTGCGCTCACCCACAGCAAATGCAGGGTTGGCCCAGGGGTGCTGGCCAACCCCGAACCCACAACAGTGGCCTAAGGGTTCCGTTGTGCTGGTGAGGGGTGGGCATCATTTTTCATTTTGCTTTACGGGATATTAGCCAAAGTTCCCAGCCTTGGACCATATATGCGTGTAAATATAACCAGAAGAAGTGGCTGGTTTCCATGTGGGGGCCGGGGCAGGCATCTCGGTACACAGAACCTCGACGCAGCCTTACCCGGGAGATCATGAATGAGGCAGCCCCATTTAGGAAAACAACCTCCTGCCGCGTGACTTGTTTAGAGATCTTTGTGGGAAGAGTTAGGGTGAGGGCAGTGAGTAACCGAATTACCAGAATCACTTCTTTACTGCAGAGTCAGGCTATTCCGTGGGCATTTGGACATATGCCTAGTGGGTTGTGTTACCATCTTCAAAACCACGGTTGGGACACATGCACAGAGAAGGTTTTTGTTTAAGGAATATTCTTCTGTGAGGTCGTGTTTATATCAAAGCCAAGTAACCATTCACTCTTTTAAGAGCAATAAAAACTACAAAATTCAGGGCTGTCCCGTCTCCTGTGGGGAGACCCAGTCTCTGCTCTTCCTTTGGGACTGGGGAAGAGAGCACAGCCGGACCTTCAGGCCTGTTTCCAGGAATTCCTACTGGAGTCCTGCCCTCCCTCCATTCTCCTTTGCCCCTACTCTTGGAGGAACAACAAAATGAAAAATAACGCCTCTCCCTGGCCTCTAAAACGTGAGCCCTACCATTCACCCGTTGCTTACCTGGCCGTCTGTTCCTTCTCTCCCCAGGCGAAGAGTCACAGTTTGAGATGGACATTTAAAGGACCAGCCATTGAATCGAGCGATGCCTCCGGGCCCCCCTGGCCCTTCTCCGGAGGAGTCACACCAGCCAGGCCTTTTGCAAGTCATAATCCTGAGCAGGCGTTGAGTATGGGGTCAGCCATCCCGGCCCTCTGCTCCCTCACTCAGGGCACCTGCTCCCCCTTCCTCTTCGTGAACACCAGCGGATACCTCCATGTGCCTCCCTTCAGGCGGGAGCTGCCACCCCAAGGGGAGTGACCCTCGTGGGCACAGCCTGCAGCCCGGGGCCAGGATTGGACGCGGAGGAGCTCTTCTGGGTGATTACCCAGCTCTTCCAGCCCCAGCCTCTGGGGGCGCACCCACCCCTTCCTTAGGTTGGTGTGCGTGGGAAAACTCCCCACCCCTTCCTTCCCCCCCGAGAAAGGAAATAAAAGCCACCTTCGCCCTCGGGCCAAGAGTTGGCCCCTGTCTGAGCTCTTTTCAACTCCGTCAGGTGGATTACTAACACCAACTCGTGTTTGCACTTCTGAGCACTTTCCCACACGTTATCTCATTTGATTCTCACACTGAACCTACAAGGTGAGTAGCCGAAGTATTACCCTCGTTGTACAGCTCAGGAGACTGAGTCAGAGAAGGAAAATGCACGCCAGTGAATGGCAGACGGCACTGGCTTTGAGCTGTGTGCTGCTCTCCAGCTCCTGTCCCGTGGTGGGTACAATTGCTCTTCTGGGCTTTGTTCCCCAAGCCTGTCAAGGGTCCCCGTCACCTTCATTCCGTGGCCCATTCCCTGCAAGAGTCCAGGGGAAGAACCTGGGCCTTGGATGATGTAGCGTGTCTTTGATCCAGTGATCCCTTCGTGTGCCCTCTCTGGGGGACACAAACCTGAGACAAGTGCTCTGCCTTGAGGGTTTCGCTGAAGCGTAAGATTTGCCTAGAAGGAAAGGGTGTGTAAAGGAGATCGTGTAGGATGGGTCACCAGAGAACAGTCCGCGCAAGTGGAGGCTTCGTGGAGGTGATGCCGCGGCTGGGATCCTGAGGAGGAGTGGGCTGAGGAGAGGCGGGGGTCCAGTATTGCCAGGTCCAGTGGACTTGGGGAACCAGGGTGCACAAGGACAAGACATCAAGTTGCCCACTTTAGCCAGAGCCGGCATTTTGTGTGGGTGGAGGTGGCTCTTATAAATGGCCATAAAAGGGCCAGATTTCTAAGGGTCTTGAATGCCGGGCAGAGGTCTTGCTGAGAAGGAACAGGTGTTTCTTGCCACAGGGTATGCTGGGGGTGGATGGCCTTCGGCCAAGAGGCAGTGGCTGACTGGGACCTCACAGTTCCGGACTCCTAGCACTCGTCACCCTGCCATGTGGATAGTAGCAGGCCTTAGTGGTCAAGGCCTTTGCCTGGCCTTTCCTACGGCCAAGTTGGGAGTCGCCTCCCCTCACAAGGACCGAAGGCAACTGGAATCCGTGTGCCTGGCGAGGGCATGCAGAAGGGCCCAGCCCCGGCGGCCTGCCGGCTTCAGGCATACAGCATACCCCTTTCCTATAGATAGAAAGGGCAGTGGAGGGGCCACCGCCAGCGCAAAGACAACATCTGAAGCTCCACCTGGGATCAGGATAGAGGCCAGTCAGCTTCCCCGTCCCTCAGCTTTCCAGTAAGAGCATCAACCTGCGGTCTTGCTCAGAAGTCTACATGATACCTCCGTTCTCCTCGGTCCTACCTCTTCTAGTCCAAGAGAGGGTGAAAAACAGGCTGCTCTGACAATAAGAAAATCATTTACAAGTTGTACGCCTTTCTCACTGAACACAAGTATCCTCCAGAAAACCCAGGTGTTTTTCTTTTTAAAGATTTATTGTAGAGTGAGCATAAGGGGGGGTGCGGGGACAGAGGGAGAGGGAGAGTTCTCAAGCAGACTCCTGGCTAAGCAGAGAGCCTGATGGGAAGGGGTGGGTGGGGCCCGATTGCAGGACCCTGAGACCATGACCCGAACCAAAATCCAGAGCCCGCTGCTTCACTGACTGAGACACCCAGGCGCCTCTCTTGAGCATTTTAGCCGGGTGCTAGGAAGTGGCAAAGATCTGTGACAGAAGGCTCCCCGTGGTCCAATCTAATACCCCAGTGTACTGAGTCATAAAGCTTTTGTAGGGCTGCCCTAGGAAACCATCCGAGTTTGGCTTGGGAACCCGGGGATAGCCACATGCTGTGAGCCAAGGAATACAAAGCCGTGTTTTAAGCTGTGGGATATGTGCCCAAGGCATTACAACCCAGTCTGGAGATGCTAGGTACTACGGATAGTAGGACACCTAGAAAGGTCATAAAGCAGTACTTTCGTGGGTGTCCGGTGTGTGGCAGCTGTGCAGGTGCCATGAGGTAAGGGAATCTGAGAACCCTTCACACACGAGGAGGGGCTTTATAGGACCCTCTGTAGGGTAGGACTTGAATTTAGGAAGGGCCTTCCCGGATCAGGAACGGCTGAGCGGCTGGGGCCAAGAGCAGTTTAGCTGGAGGAATGTCAAAGCCGGTGAGTTTTCCGCGTGTGGATAAAGAGGCTGCACTGGAGTGAAGTCTGCAATGCTCTCTCCTGGGAAAGGAGGCTTGATGGCACTTGGTGGAAGGAGGAGAAACGTGTCCCAGAGGTTCCTGGTCCAGGTGGCCCAGAAGAGAGATCGGAAGGAACGCCGGGTGAGCAGTTGCACCAAGTAAACAGCAAGAAGGCCAGAACCAAAACGTTGGGGAATGTTCCCAGGGAGCACGAGTGCAGTGGGGACCTGAACTGCCCATGATTTTCCAACTTCCTTGCTGCTGTTGGCCCAGCTGTGGGCATCCCTCCAACTCCCAGGAAGCCAGACGAGGTCTTCTTTCTACCAGTAACCTTTCGTGAGACATTCACCATGGAAATGACTCAAGGAGGGGCCCAGGACACAGCCAAATCAAGGAATCCCTTGGACTGAAAGCCAGTACCTTGGGAGAGGCAGGGTTCATTCACAGACCTGCCAGTGGTCTTCTTTGGCTAAATACAATCTCCTGAGCTCGATTTAACAACCCTTTGCTAAACCTCTAATCCGAGCCCAGCAGCGTGCTAGGCCTTGAGGCCATGCGGGAGAATGTCAAGACCACCACCCGAGGACAAAACCGAGGAGGCACGAGGAAACTGCAGGAGCAAAGGCCAGGTGTCTGGTATGGATACAGTGTGCATAGGAGAATCACGTGAGGCTCGAGAGTGTTCTGTAGCACAAGGTAAATTTAGATAGCCCCAGGTTAGCTTATTCGGGGGAGGGGGAACGCATCGGTTGAATGCCTTTCGTGTGTCTGGAGCTTTACTACAATCTTATTCATGGCCCTGAGAACATAAGGTAGTGGTTTTGTTGCTGTTGTTGTTTAAAGGTAGATGTTTTTATTCCCATTTTACTTATGTCCATGGTGGCTGTGTGTCAGCATTAGGATTGCAGCTTCTGTCTGTCCAGCTCTAAAGCCCATGCTTTCTATCTCACTGGGAGGAACCGAGGTCTGGTTTCTGTAGATTCTGACAACTAGCATTCTAGACAACTAGCATGTTGGTTGTAGGTGTTAGAATAAGGGGGTGCCAGGCTGGCGTTAAGGTGAATCGGGCGAAGGTAACTAGAGCCCAGCAGTCCTTTGGATGTGCAGTGGACTGGATGAGGGTGAAAACCGAGGAGTGAAAGAAGATAGGTTGCATGCACTCATTTATGGAGGGCTATTTATTGAGTGCCTACTGTATGCCTACACGCAGGCGTTCAGGCATTGGAGACAGTGGGCACAACAGAGCTCCCTACTTCCCAGGCGCTGACCTTGTGGAGATAACGTACGTTTAGGGATTGAGGCTGCGCATGATTCTTGTATATTCAGCTTTCATTGCTAAAATCACAAACCTGGCCGCCTCCTTTGACTAAGGTTAGGGTTAGCCAACCCTCCCTGCCCTCCTAAGCAGAGGACGCGTGCCCCTCGCTGTGGGACAATGAACCCTACAAGGAAGAGCCAGCTCCCCAGTGACATGGAAATAACTAGAACACAGCCTCCCTCCTCATCTGCAGCAGGTTAAATCAACTTGAGAAGGGGAGGAAACTAGCAGATGAGTTGGGGGCAAGTATAACCCCTGAAGATTGGGTTTTCTTGAACGTACACATTCCAACGAATACGACTTGCACGTATCCTGTAGGGAGAGAGGGGACTCCATGGCCAGACAGGAAGTGAATCCCTCCTTCCCCAGGCTGTTCAGAGGCCCTAGCCCAGGGCGCTGGTTTTTCAAGGAAGACCTTTGAGCTGTCATTTGTTCCTTATTCTCCGATTTTCTATAGGAAAGGTTTTTGAGTTTCCAGCTGCAATACTCCAGTTCGTGCTGCCCCCTGCTGGAAGCGTTCGTTAAAACAAGAAAGGAAGCCTGCATCTGTATGATTCCATTAGGCCAGGGAACGTGAGGGGTGCCCCAGGTGTTGTAGACCTCAGCACGCTTCTTCACGTTCTCTCAAGGTGATGCGACTGGCCTCTCATTCTCTGAGAAGAATACTGAGGGACAAGTATTCCAGACAGTGTGACCAGAGGTGTCGGGGGCAGAACCAGGGATTGCTGCAAGGGAGCCAGTAGGACGCGTCTGCACCGCTCAGACCTTGTTTGGGACAAGCTAGGGACAACCCTGTCTCTCCCCCTCCAGCCAAATGTAGCCATGCACGACGTCGTACTGCCTTCGGTCCTCAGCTCACCACTCACCAGCAGTAGCCAGCTGGCTCCATCCACCTAGGAACAAAGTTTACTCCCGCTTGGCTTCTCAGCTTGAACTTCCACCATTAGGTCGCATTTAAACCTTTTCTGCATCACTCTGTCCTAACATGGGAGGAACAAGACCGCCCTCCAAAAGGACAGGACTCTGAACTGTTAAAAACACTTTCCTTAGGCTCTATCGGGATAGGTTCAGCTTTGAATTGGAATCATGGATGTAAGTGTAGTTGTCACTCAGTTCATCCCCCAACTCCTGGGACGGTTTCAGCTCCTGAGCCCTTCAAGAACCACCAAGTAGGGGCGCCTGGGTGGCTCAGTTGGTTAAGCAACTGCCTTCAACTCAGGTCATGATCCCGGAGTCCTGGGATCGAGTCCCACATCAGGTTCCCAGCTCCAAGGGGAGTCTGCTTCTCCCTCTGACCTTCTCCCCTCTCATGCTCTCTCTCACTGTTTCTATCTCAAGTAAATAAATAAAATCTTTTTAAAAAAAATATTAAAAAAAAAAAGAACCACCAAGTAGGCCACCCAGGGCTGTGTTTCCTGGCGCCTGAGCTGAGCCTCTTAACTCAGGCAAGGGGCATTTCCAGCCTACTAGAAAGTTCTAATGTCCCGCGTAGTAGCATTTGTGGCATCTGTAAGCCTGGTGAACCTTGTCTCCCTTTTACTCGGTTCACTGAGAAATTATGCTAGTGGTACTGATTTGCGGGGAAAGAAGCATGACTTCCTCTCTCCTTTCCTTCATAGATGGCATTTAAATCAGATCAGCTTTTGGCAGTACAAGGGGCCCAGAGGCAAAAGAGAAGCTTTAGGTAGGCGCCTTGTGGCGCGTAGTGCTTTGGTTCATTACTCCACCTAGTTAGCCCTGGGTTTGGGAGCTCTCAAGCCACAAAAGAAGATGGCACCACCATTTTTTTTTTTCTGTAGTCAAGATGTGTTTGGGAATGCCACTCAGTCACCAGGGGATTGTCTCTCCATTGACAGGATTTGGCACCTCCAAGCAGAATGAACTTTCAACCGGACTTAACCAGCTTAAATCCCTGCACGAGTAACTGCATGAAAGTTTACAGTTCAGGCAGAAGCTTCCTTTTGTCCAGGAAGGGAGAGAAAGGAGGTCATAACATTGTCTCTCCCCAGGAGTCTTCGTGGACTCCCGAAGGAGGCACACTCACTCTCTTTGCTCCTACTTCAATTCTTCTCTGGTAACTGCTGTCCTCTCGACCTTTCCAGACATTCCGGTTTCTTGCACTATACAGCTTCATTTACGCTCTGAGCTCCTGACTATGCCTCTTCCCCTGCAATTCCAACAGAACCGCCATCTACCTCCGGTCAGAACCTACTATGTCTAGAACAAGGGAGAATTGTCACTTCACCCTTTCCCCCTCCCACCTTTTCGGCCTCCAGTAACCCACGGGGGCTCTCACCAGAAAAACTCCTATCCACGCCGTGCGTTCTAAACAGCCTTCATCACTAGCTCCCCGAGGAACTGTGGGAGGGCAGGAAGCATCGTTTGGTTTGGATGCACACTACCCCCCAGCACTCCAAATGGGCCCTGGACTTTCAACACTTGTTCCTCCTCTAGCTCATTCTCCTGCCCATCATCCCACTACATCAGCGATGCTCAAACCTTAGAGGGCATTAGAATGACCTGGAGACTTCGTTAAGACACATTGCTAGGCTGGACCCCCAGGGTAGTAGGTGATTCAGTAGGTCTGGAGTGGAGCCTGAGATTCCGATGCCGCCGGTCCTGGGACCACACTTGGAGAACCACTGAGCTACATAATCTGAGGATGTCACTCTGTTAGTCCAAGCTATCCCAGCAAGCTTGCGTCGCTGCAAGGGCCAGAGTGGAGATGCAGCCAATAGGTGCCCTTGTGTCCTTGGGTGGGCAAAGGCAACTTGTTTCCAAACTCCTCAGGCTCCGGAGGACCTTCTTGCTGAACCCTCTGGGCCACTTTTGCCCCGTGGGGCTGGTGGCACCTTTGGACTTACAGTGGGACAGTCCTTCACAGGAGATGGCAGTTCCATTCATTCAACAAATATTTCCCGAGTGCCTTCTGCGTGCCGGGCACTGTTCTAGGTGTGTGGGATACATCGGTGAGCAAAACACAAAAATCCCCGCCCGTGTGGAGCTTACTTTTTGTCTAACGAAAAGAAGAATAAAACCCTTTTTACTGTTTTTAGGACCCAGCTATCTGGTTACTGGGAGTAATCAGGAGTGTTTAGTTACTCTGTTTATATACACACGAGATTAAGGACCAAGAGCTCAAGCAGAGACTGAATAAATCCTGCACTGAGATGAACCACCACAGTAATTATCTTCATCTTTGGATAGTTACAACAAATACAACAATTTTTTTGTTTTGGTTTTGGGGTTTTTTTTTTGTGCATGTGTTTTGTTTTGCTTTAGAGTTGATAATAAAAAAATATGGGGAGGTATGCGGAGAGAGGGGAGCAGGGAGCAGAGCCCTGAACATCCGACCCACTGCTCTTTTTTCGGAAAGGGCCCTGAAATTTTTGGCAGAGGCTGGTACGGGGATGGGGCATGCTTTTCCCCTACAAGTTCTCGTCCCTGGGGACGGGAGGCCCTCTGGTAGGCAAGAACCCTCTATATAAAGTACCCATACAGTGCTTCTCAAGGATGAACACTTGAATCTTTGCCAGTGTTACAAATGTGAATCTTGGTCCACAACTCAAGTTAGCAAGGGCTGGGACTACATAAGCCAACATAATTTCTCTTGATATTCTCTTTACATTTCTGTTTGTAATCCAACAATAGAACTTTGTTCTACTGGGGGTTGTATACCTAAGCCTCCCCCCACGAGACATCCACCGAGACTTCCCTTGCCCCATCTGGTGTTCAGTGATGGGCCCACGTGGGGGCATTGAAGGCCTGGCCCCTTCAGCTTCAGCCGCAGCCTCTGCTAGTTCTGGGTCAGGTTAGAGTGTATAGGAGTCTTCTTGGCTCCCCTGTGCCATCCAAGGGCACCGAAATCTCCGCAAGGCTCAGTTCAATCTATCTAGGCTTACCCCACAGTCATGGAGCATCCCTTTCTCATCTTCTGGGTAATCTACCTGGGCGGTAAAAGTATGTATGCCAAGTGTCTTAGTTATGAGACCTTTCTGGACCTCTAAGGAACGTAGATGACTATCTGTTTCACCTTGTGCTATCGCTCCTTCAGTCAGTGAAACATAGCGCAAGCCTGGTTGCACGTTAGAACCACACAGGAAGCTTTTTTTAAAGCTACCAATACCTGGATCCCTTCTTTACAAGTTTGAATTGTATTGGCCAAGGGGCATTGCTTGTTTTTCTAAAGCTCCTCGGGTGATTTTAATGCACAGCCAGGGTTAAGCACTATGTGGGAAGGGAGGGGGTTGTGGCAAAAAGACTAAAGAGGGAAAAGGAAAGAGGGGAAAGCCTTTACTGTTGAGAAATATTCTGCTGTGTTAGCTACTAGCTAAGCATGGTCAGTTATTACCAGCTGTACACAAAGCCCTGTTGCAAGGGATCACGTGAGAAAAGCTAGTGGGGAGGTGAGACAGGGTTAGAAATACTCTACTCCCTGCCACTCAAAGCATGACCCTCAGACTAGCGTCCTTGCCACCACCTGGGAGTCTGTTAGAAAGGCAAGAATTTCAGGCCAAACCCCCAGACTTTCAGCCTCTGCAAAGTACTGCTCCATGCCGCTGTTTTGTTAAAGCAGACTCTTGGGAGAAGGTCTGGAACTAGGTTTTTTTTTTTTTTTTTTTTTTTTTTAAAGATTTTATTCATTTGACAGAGAGAAAGATCACAAGCAGGCA
>CM052800.1:150888997-150908101 GCA_028533885.1 Nasua narica | reverse complement strand
GAACTAGGTTTTTAAGTTATACAGCTTTCTGGAAAGTTTCATTCTTGGAGACAACAGCAAGAAAATACTCACACAAGACGTTACTGGGGCTGCTTGATGGAGAGCAAAATGGGCACCGCTTGGGTCTGTTTCTGGAGTGAGAAGTAGTCCAGCAACAATTAGAAACCGACTCAGACATGTCTTGGTTTGGTTTTGTTTTGAAGATTTTATTTATTAGAGAGCGAGGGAGAGAGCAACAAGCAGGGGGAGGAGGCAGAAGGAGAGGGAGAAACGGGTTCCCCACTAAGCAGGGAGCCCGATGCGGGGCTCAATCCCAGGACCCTGGGACCATGACCTGAGCCAAAGGCAGACATTTAACCGACTGAGCCACTTGGGTGCCCCTTGGTTTTGTTTTTAAATGAGAAGAAAATCTTCAGTTTCTTAAGGGTCTGGAATATCTTTTTTTGGCGTAAAAGATGATTAGGTTAATTTACTTCAACACTTATCTTGGGGAAATTACTTTGTGTGGGTTAGTTCATATATGTACAAAGCTCTTAAAAATGTGTTCACCTTTTCTTTTTTAAGGATTTTATTTATTTGAGAGAGAGAAAGAGCACAGAGGGAGAGTGGAAAGGGGAAGCCGACTTCCTGCTGAGTGGAGAGCCTGATGTGAGACTCGATCCCAGGACCCTGGGATCATGACCTGAGTCAAAGGTAGACACTTAACCTACTGAGCCACCCAGGAACCCCATGTGTTCACCTTTTATGATTACAAATCCAATTCATAGAAAAATCTAAGATACTACACAAGTATATTACAGAAAGTCTCTTGTAATCCCCTCTACTCCCTCAGGGATAACCACTGATAAAAGCTATAACCCAGATTTTTTTTGTGTATACTAACAAACATACAAAAGTAGGATCACAACATAATAGTTCTTTTCTTTTTTCTTTTTTTAAGTTTATTTAAGTACTCTCTACACCCAATGTGGTGCACGAACCCACAACCCTAAGATCAAGAGACTCCTGTTCTACTGACTGAGCCAGCCAGGAGCCCCAATACTGTTTTTTTCTGTACACTCTCTTTATTCTTGAATCCAGAAGATCCATCAATCAAAATAATTGCTTCTTAAATTGATTTTTTAAAGATTTTATTTTTAAGTAATCTCTACACCCAACATGGGACTCAAATTTACAGCCCTGAGATTAAGAAGCATGTTTTTTTTTTTTATTTTATTTATGTATTTGACAGAGAGAGAGATTACAAGCAGGCAGAGAGGCAGGCAGAGAGAGAGGAGGAACTAGGCTCCCCACTGAGCAGAGAGCCCAATGCGGGGCTCGATCCCAGGACCCTATCCCAGGACCCTGAGATGATGACCTGAGCCGAAGGCAGTGACTTAACCCACTGAGCCACCCAGGTGTCCCAAGAAACACGTTCTATCAACTGAGCCAGCCAGGTGCCCTTTTAACTTTATCCAAAATAATTAAATCCCGTGGGGTGGAACAATACTGTTTTGAAACCCGGTTTTTTACATTTGCCCTTCAAGCCAGGGGGAGCAGCTTAAGCAAAGAAAAGGGAAACATGTGAACTGCATGCCGAGTGGGGTGCTGATTGCTTCTGAACATTTTAGAGAAGCCAATTATTCCTAAGACATCATGGTTTGTTAGAAATGAAATGATTGCCTGTATTTGACCTCATACAGGTGAACGAACCAGAATTATGGACACTGGGCCTACAATAAAATTTTCTGATTTGCAGCTGAGGACAATCTAATCACACGTACTCACATAAAGACTGCGTGAAGCAAGGTTTCCAGGGGGAAATAACTTAGATGTGGGTCCTTTTTTTTTTGTCTCCTAAAGATTTTATTTGAGAAAGACAGTGCGGGCCAGTGAGCATGAGTGAGGGGAGGGGCCTAGGGAGGGGAAGCAGGCTCCCAGCTGGCCAGGGAGCCTGAAGATACCACAATGAGGCGGGGCTGGATCCCAGGAGCCTGGCTAAGGCAGACTTAACGGACTGGGCCCCCCAGGCGCCCTGGATGTAATGCACAAGGGTGCAAGAGCGGGGTGTGGGGCAATCCTGAGGGAGGGAAGCAGGACCCTACAGATCTGAAGATGGGATGAGGCATCCTGAGAATGGTGGGTTCCGACAGGACTGGGGCTCATTTGCTGGGCACTCTTGAACATGGAGCTGAGTCGGCGTTTTCCCTGAAAGGCGGCAGGCAGCTTGCTAAGGAAAGATGCGGTGGTGCAGAGGCTGGCGAATGGCGAATGGCTGGCCGGGCTGAATTGGGGGAGGAAACCCTGAAGCAGGAAGATTCAGGTGTGGTCATCCCAGTGAGGTCAACACCTACAAGAGGCCAGAGGGAGGCACAACTGAGAAGGGATCAATCTCCAGACAGATCTGGAGAAAACTGAGGAAGGAGACAAGTCTTTTTTTCTTTTTTTAAGGATTTTATTTATTTATTTGAGACAGAGACCGTGAGAAAGAGCATGAGAGGGGAGAAGGTCAGAGGGAGAAGCAAACTCCCCGTGGAGCTGGGAGCCTGATGGGGGACTCGATTCCAGGACTCCGGGATCATGACCTGAGCCGAAGGCAGGCGCTGTTTTTTTTTTTTTAAAGCCTTTATTTATTTCTGATTTGAGCAACACTTGCACACTGTCAAGCACTTGGAAAACAGAGACGAGAGAGTAAGAGGCAGTCTTTATCAACCCGCTGCTCAAGAATAACAATTGTGAACATTCCGAATACGGCATTTGAGGATGAGCGAACAGGCTCCGTATTTTTCCCAGGGCCAGGCGAATAATGGACCCTCCAGGGGGCAGCTGGAGACAGCTTTCTGGCAAGTTCGGGGAGTTCCCTGCAGCAGACAGGGAGAGCTTCTAAAAATGTGACATTTCTCCCGTTTACCCATCCGAAACTTCTAACCCAGCACTATTAGTGATTTTCGTTAACGTTTATCTTGAGCAGCTGCCCAGTGTGGGGGATACTTTGCTTTCCAATTCTAGAAATTAGGTCTGGTTCCACCTGAATCTCACCCCTTTTTACCCACAGGTGAGCTGGCTGTGGAATTCTCCTGAAATATATTTTTTAAGATTGTTTATTTGAGAGAGAGAGAGAGAGAGCGCACACAAGCCAGGGGGAGGGCAGAGGCAGAGGGAGAGGGAGAAGCAGAACTCCCCACTGAGCCGGGAGCCGACCCAGGGCTCAATGCCAGGACCCCGAGATCATGATCTGAGCCAAAGGCAGACACTTAACCAACTGAGCCACCCAGGCGCTCTGAATTCTCCTAAAATCTGGAAACTCAAATATTCTCTGACTTCAACCTCTCCCCATTCCAGTTCCTGCCTTCTCATCTGGACTTCTAGATGTTGAATTCCCCATTTTCCCTGTCTTTCTGGTTTCTCCCATGCCATGGTTAATCATCTGAACTGCTTTCTTGCTATCCTCTTTGATTGCCTTTTCTCCTGGCGCTTCCTTTTATGTGCCTGGCAAAACTGAAAACTCAAGACTGTTTCACCTTCGCCGTCATGTAGCCTAGTGCTGTTGCAGGAACTGGAAGACAGAAACTGGAACCACGCTAGCTGTATATGCTGAGCTCAGGGAGGCCCTCGCTCTCAGCCACCTGTACTGTCTCGGGCTGTCCTGGTCCTAATTACAAGCCGCATCCTTATTCCATCCTCCCGATTTCTTCCTGTCTCAGAGGAATGGATTCTCTCCTTGCCATCAAACTGGACTTCTCCGTTAGCCGGCTGACGCAGCTCCTTGACTCAGTTTCTTTAGAAAGCTGCTCCGTCAACCTCTGGCTCCCTACTGATGAATAAAAGTGTGTGGTTAGTTCTGTCCCCTCACCCTGCATTCCCTTCCAGCTATCATTCCATTGTTCTGTCACCTTCAGAGCCAAACATTTGTTTAGGGACTATTTCAACCATGTTACATGATTCTCTGAGGTTATCAAGTCAATCTAATGTGTCACTACTGGCACTAAAAAAGAAAAAAAAAAGGTATGACAGAGTGCAGATTGTTTCAGCAATCCTTTAATTGTAAATAATATAATGTGTATACTGGGTCACATTGCAAAATATATCATGGGAGTTGTGGTCAAACACTTGAAAGGCATTGTTCGAAATTAGGGGGTCTTCAAATTTTTATTTGCATGAATTTATCATTGTGAGTTTAATTACCTGCAGAGGATTTCAGATGGATTGCAAACATTAGCATTGTTAAATAAAACTAAAAAGAAATTTCCACTGTAGTGATTTCATCCATTCAAAAAATCCACAAAAAAAGGGGCACCTGGCTGACTCAGTAGGTTAAGTGTCTGCCTTTGGCTCAGGTCATGATCTCAGGGTCCCGGGATTGAGCCCCACTTTGGGCTCTCTGCTCAGCAGGGAGTCTGCTTCTCCCTCTGCCCCTCACCCCAGCTCATGCTATCTCTCTCATGCTCTCTCTCAAGGTGAATAAATAAAATCTTAAAAAAAAAATGAGGATGAAAATAAAAATGAACTTAAAAAAATACGTTAACAAAAAAAAATACGTGAACAAGTTTTAATTGTTGGAAATTTTACATCATCTCGTTTTCTCTTTATTTTTTTTAAGGTTTATTTATTTGAGAGAGGGTGTGCACATGAGAGTGGTGGAGAGGGAGAAGCAGGTCCCTGCTGAGCAAGGAGCCAGATGTAGGACTCGATCCCAGGACCCTGGGATCATGACCTGAGCCAAGGCAGCTGGTTAACTGACTGAGCCACCCAGGGGCCCCTCATTCTCTCTTTAAACTCCGAATTGTTCTCCTCTCATAAAATGCAACAAATATCCATATAAACACATAATTTACAGGTAATACATATGTCTATCTATTTTTATACTAAAGTCAATAAAATTTCTCTGCAATAAAAATATGTAAAAAAGTTGATGGGGCACTTGGCTGGCTCAGTCAGTAGAGCATGCAACTCTTGATCTCGGGGTTGTGAATTTGAGCCCCATGTTGGGTGTGATTACTTAAAAATAAAATCCTTTTTTTTTTTTTTAATTTTATTTATTTGACAGAGAGAGAGATCACAGGTAGGCAGAGAGGCAGGCAGAGAGAGAGGGGGAAACAGTCCCCGTTGAGCAGAGAGCCCGATGCGGGGCTCGATCCCAGGACCCTGAGATCAAGACCTGAGCCGAAGGCAGAGGCTTTAACCCACTGAGCCACCCAGGCGCCCCTTAAAAATAAAATCTTTAAGGGTGGCTCAGTTGGTTAAGCCTCAGACTCTTGATTTTGGCTCAGGTCCTGATCTCAGGGTCATGAGATTCAGTCCCCATCCACTCTGCGCTCAACAGGGAGTCTGCTTCTCTCCTTCTCCCTCTGCCCTCCCCCTGCGCGCTCTCTCTCTCAAATAAATTTTTAAAAAAACATAAAATCTTTAAATATATATATATATGTTGAAATGACAATTTAAAAAACTTCCTGTGACCATAAGGCTCTAGTGTCAAAATCTTCTTGATTTATAGAATTCAATTGATCAAATATATATAGATTTTGATAATCAAACAAAAATTAACATTTTATTGGAGATATAAATCTTGATGAGACTGAGAATTTCTTTTTTTAAGATTTTTTTTTTAAGATTTTATTTATTTATTTGACAGAGAGAGAGAGCGCACAAGCAGGGGGAGTGGCAGGCAGAGGGAGGAGGAGAAGCAGGCTCCCCGCAGAGCAGGGGGAGCCCGATGTGGGACTCGATGTGGGACTCGATCCAAGGACCCTGGAATCATGACCTAGAGCGGAAGGCAGTCGCTTAACCAACTGAGCCACCCAGCGCCCTCTTTTTTAAAGATTTTATTTACTTATTTGAGTAATAAGTGAGAGAGTGAGACAGCACAAGTAGGAGAGGCAGAGAGAGAAGCAGGTTCCCCACTGAGCAGGAAGCCTGACGTGGGGCTTGATCCCAGGACTCTGGGATCATGACCTGAGCCGAAGGCAGATGCCTAATGGACTGAGCCACCCGAGAATTTATTTTTGTAATTCACACCCATGGATGAATATTACCATTGCTAGAATGAGACAGGTTTAGCATCAATATTATTCCTATTTTTCACTTTTTATACCTGTAAGAGCTGACAATCTTTGTTTACATAAATAAGCAGATTCCCATCTAGGATTTATTGAATCTACCGAATTCAATTCTTTGAACTCCTTCAAAATTCTATGCCAGATCATATTGTGATCTATCATCAATTTTTTTAATCAATTTTTTAATTTAAATTTTCAATTACTTTTAGAGCAGAATCACAAAGACAGTTCAAAGAGTTCCCCCATACAGCCTTGTTCCAGCTTCCCCAATGCTGACATCTTAAAGCATAATACATTGATCAGAAATAAGAAATTAACATTGCTGTAATACAATTAACTACAGACATTGTTGATTTCACCAGTTTTCCCACTAATATCCATTTTCTGTTCCAGGATCTAATCCAGGACACCATACTGCTTTTAGTTGTCATCTCCTTGTCTCCTCCAGAGTTTCTCAGTCTTTTCTTGTCTTTCATGATGTTGACAGTTTTGAAGTATACTGATCAGTTATTTTCTAGAATGTCTCAATTTGGGTTTGACTGTTTCCTCTTGATTAGATGGGTTATAGATTTTGAAGGAAGAATTCCAGAGAGGAAGTCCTTCTCATTGCATCATATCAGGGGGCAAATCTGATTTATTAATGAGGTATTAACCTTGACCACTTAGCTAAGGTGGTGTCTGCAAGTTTCTCCATTGTAAAAATTACTATCTTCCTTTACAACATTCTGTTGTTTGGGAGCAAGTAAGTCCAGCCCACACACTCAAGAGGTGGGATTTAAGCTCTACCTCCTGGAGGAAGCAGTACCACAGGTTCTGTAGCTGTATGTTAAAACCACCACTATAACTATTAAATATTTGGGGGGAAATACTTTGAGTCTGTGAAAGTATTCTGTTTCTTCTTAAAGTTTCACCCACTACTTTTAGCATTTATCACCAACAATTTTTAAAATAATCTCATCAGCTGGTAACTCAAATAGGTCCTCCTTCAATTTTGTTGAAAGCAAATACTTGGGAACCAATTGCGAAATCCAAATATCTACATATTTCCAAGTGTTCTTGTGTCTGGAGTCCCATACGTTTGTACACCCTCAGGCAGTACATCATAGATATGATTCAGGTTTGGAGACAGGTATGCCCTTCTTCTGTAAAGTGGGGGAAAAGAGTGTCCTTAGGCAACTTTGTTAAAATCAGGATGTACACACTGATTTCCTGAAAACTGTCCTACCCTGAATACTTCGTGCGGTTAGTATTCTCGAGCTTGAAGACCACGGCTCTGAATGATTCTACTCCAGTGATTTCACCCACCAATACTATCGTGGATTCCTCAAGTTCTTACCTTTTGGACGATACCTGTTCCTTTCTCCAAGCCAATCTTCTTTCAACCAGTAAGTCCTCTAGCACCTGACTGCCTAATTTGGGCTTCATTTTCCTTCTCTTACAATATTAAGCGGCTTGCAGCTTCCAGAACACACATTGCTGCTTACCTCTACCGTCTGGATATTCCATTCACATCCCCTCTCCGGTCCTCGCCTGTGTGGCTGGGGCTCTGGATTCACAGTCTAGGCTAGATGGCCACTTGAAAACGTGCTCAAAGTGGCAGATCTTGAGGGCAGGACAGCGAACTGCTTCTGGAGCAGGGCAGGGAGTGCTAGCTAGCGTCTGGAGAAGATGTTTCCCACATTTCGCCATAAGGAATGTTTGCAACGCACATCACAACCTTCAGAGTCCGTAGGTACCCAGCGCTCTCAAGGCACCTCGTCTGCGCGGTGATTTCCAGTGTTGGCCACGAAAACGCAGTGTCCAGCCCTGAAATTAAGTGAGTCCTAGAGGAAACTCACTAGTATTCTCGCCTCCTACGTCTTCACGCAGAGCAACCCAAAAAGGTCCCAACCGCGAGACCCGCCCGCCTCCCCTTGCCCGCCCCACCTTAAAGGGGGCTGGGAGTACCCATTCTTCAGGCAAGCGGTGGACCCATCAAAAGCCTTTACTGTTTGAAGATTAGAAAGCCAGTCATCAACTCACGCGAGACGTAGATAGTATTCTCGCGAGAACTCTGGGAGGCGGCAGTGATGGCGGCGGCGGGAACCGGACCCGGACCGGGAGTGGATGCTGGACCCGGCCCAGCAGCGGCCGCAAATGCAACAGCGGCGGAAGAAGGGGAGACAAAACCGGTGGTAGCGGTGGCAACTGCCCCGGCTGGAGAGGGCACATCTATTGCTCCAGCAGCGGAACCCGGTTCTGGAGAGGCAGAAAGCGGGTAAGACGTCCTGGGGCCCCGAGGAGGACACGGGGCGGGAGGCCCTCCCCTCTTGGAATCCCGCGGCTCCCGGGAGCCCTCCTGCCCGCCCCCTCCGAACCTAGGCCCTGCAGCCAACGGCTCGCCCTGCCCCCTCCAGGACTGTAGTCCCGCCCGCCGCTTGGCCCGTCCCCTTGGCCCTCCCCTCTGAACTGTATCTGAAACTACGCCCCTTTCCGCACCTTTCGCGGTCTGTGAGAGTCAAGGTTCTTGTTTTTTCTCCTGCTCTTGCATTCTAGCAGGGAGCACGTAGCTTTCTCTCCTAGCAGGAAGCCCTCAAATATCCTAAAGAAGAAACCACTTTGCATTGCCGGACTGGAAGAATTAACGGTTCCTCTAAAAACAGTGGGAGAGCTACATCCCTGCGAACCTTCCCCAGGACCAGTTTCATCCCACGTAGTTTTGTCTGTAAGGGCCGACTAGGCTTCCCTGTGCCCTATGGGCCTGCGTCTCTCTAGGCCGTGTTCTTCCTAACCCGGGGCATCCAAGCTGAGAACAGGCTTAGTTGAAAAAGCTGTAGGAGTGTGAAGTTCAGCTGGACTTTGGTCATTATCTTTGGGAATACACGTTTTGAGGTTTGTTTCTCTTGAAAATTCTTACTTGCGTGCTTCCATTATCTTTTAGGGATGCAAATTCAGTCGATGTAGGTGGTGGTTTGGAGACAGAATCCTCCAATGGAAAAGATACACTAGTAAGTATTTCTTTTTGGATGTCTGCAAGGCAAAATAGGTTTTAAATTTTTAAGTGAGTCAGAAATATAATTGTGCCAACTAACTTGATTTTCTAATTGCTTTGTGGACACAGGAAGGTGCTGGGGATACTTCAGAAGTAATGGATACTCAGGCGGGCTCTGTGGATGAAGAGAATGGCCGACAGTTGGGGGAGGTAGAGCTGCAGTGTGGGATATGTACGAAATGGTTCACAGCGGACACTTTTGGCATAGATACTTCGTGAGTATTTTTTTGTAACCTGTGAGAATCATCTTGTAAAGTAAGTCTCAACATGTTAAACAGCTGAATATGTTTGGGGGCAAATATAAAAGCATATTTCATATGTCTTCTAACCCCTGTTCAGTGAGCAGTAGTATTTGAATCAGAAATTGTTTTAGTAACCTAAGCATGTTTTCTACCTCTTGAGGGCCCGGACCTGATAGGTACAGTGATAGGTATTGTCCTTGTTTTGAGCTTACAATCTGGTTAGGAGACAAAACTGCAATTATGAAGCACTATATAAATATGGGAAAGTATCATTTAAATGTTGTATTGGGTGTAACGGATTTTGGGAAAAGGGTTGGTGTCTATGGTAGACAAAGTCTGTTGTCAAAAATTTGAGATGACCAGTTCCTCTTCATACTTGAGCCATTCTTTTTCTCCTTTTGGCTTTTCACTCCCTTTAAGTATCCTGTGTTCACTCCTCAGCATATTCCAATTTCCTCTTCTCAAAATCATTTTATGATTGAGAATAAAAGGGTTTTTGCTTTATTGTAGGGATTCAATCAACAGCTAGCAAGTGCTCGATATTGACTCACTATGGAAATAATTGTACTGCTGGCTCTCTATGGTGTTCCTTATGGTTCATATTATGCAAATAAACTTAGGTTGTCTCAGGGCTGCGTTATTAATTCTGAAATTCTTCCACATTGGGTGGGTTTGCCAAGAAATACCATCCTTTATTTTATGCTTTCTAGTTAAGAAGTTATAGTGGGTTTTAGAAATGCTAATGTTTAATTAACATGTGACTGGTAACCTAAGATAGAACGTTTAAAAAAGAAAATACTAAAGAATCTGGAGGAAAGAATTGATCTTGGTAGAAGGATCTGTAGGGAAAATATACAAGATAAGCAAAGCTGGTCACTTAGATGTCTAAGACCTAAAATCGGGCCCCTTTGGCCAAGAAGAGTTTACTTGGGATAGACAAAGCCTAGGAAATTTACGAGAGAGAGAACTTGGGGTGATCTAGGGAAGAATCAAAGCACAGTTTGGAGTTTTTGTAGGAACCAGTTTGTACCTGAATTTGAGAAGTTACACCTGAAGCCCAACTAGGTGGGACAGATTATCTTTCACAGCTGAGATGGAAGTAGTGAGCTAGCAGTGTTGGAAAAAGGCTGCTGTAAACACCTGATCGTATTTAAATTAAATAACTACCTACATACCTTTAGTTTGAGGCTTTGCTCACTGTACGTGATTTTATCACAGTGGGCTGTTGAACAGAAAGGTTTCGAGCAAGGTAAAGGCAAGGGAACTCAGTCTTAACATTCACAAGAACGTTTCTTAATTTCTTGAATGGTGGCTATAGACACATACTCAGGAAACTTGTCTTTTAGGATAGCTTACGCAAGTTGCAGCTGAGTCCCAGGATAAACCTGCCTTTTTTTTTTTCCCCCCAATAAACCTGCTTTTGATTTCTTCTCTTACAACTTGAACCAGTCTCATATTTTTCTGTTATGTTCTCCTTTTTAAGATTAAGTTCTCCCTGTATTCTACTTTTCCAGTCATTGGGTGCAGTGACCACCATACCTCCTTTTCCAATGCATTGATTCCTCAGTTATATCAACATCCACCATTTTTTAAATCTCTCCCTCCACTGGCATCTTTCTGCTTCTAAACAGACAAGTTTTCTCTTGCCACCAAATTCCCCTTTTAGAAGATTTAATCTTTGTGATACAAGCACCCTTAGTAGTTAGAACTCCTTTCACTTCCTACCCCCCCATTAGTCACCAAGCTTTACCAGTTTTTTTCTCTTCTTGTGTACAAGCTTGTCCTTTCCGTTTTTATTAATTTCACCCTAGGTGAGGCCGAAGCCTTCTTTTCCTTCTGTTGGAATGGCCAGAAAAGCATCTTACATACATTTTCTTTTTCTAATCTCTTCCTTTGGACCCATCCTGTCATGAAACTTGGATTTTTAACCATGTCACTTCCCCTTCAAGGAGTTCCCATTACCCACAGAAAAAATCCAACTCTACCTGGCTCTTTGGACTTCTGATCTTTCCAGCCTTACTTTTTTTTAAAACCCGTATCCCTGACAGATCCCCTCTCTAGAACAAATTTGTTTACAGCAGTTTGCCCCTCCGCCCGCTGGTTGGCCCTTTCTCATGTCTATACATAGTTCATCTAGAGAAAACCGACTCATCTTCCCAAATCCAGTTCATAACTTATATCCTCCAAAAATCTTTTCTAACTCTTAATGGGAGGTTGCTACTTGGATCCTTAAAACTCTTATAGACTAATTATCATCTGTAGGATTCTTTTGGTGATGAAACGAGTAATGTTTTGTGACCTGTGTGTTTTCCTGAATAATGATATACATTTTAAAAAAGATTTTATTTATTGTAGAGAGAGAGCGTGAGAGCAGTGGGGAGGGGCTGAAGGAGAGGGTGGTGGAGGAGAGAATCTCAAGCAGATTGTGCACTCAGCATGGAGCCCAACGCAGGGTTCGATCTCCTGACCCCTCTGAGATGAGGACCTGAGCCGAAATCGAGAATTGGACGCCCAACTAGCTGAGCCACCGAGGGACCACAATTATTTACATTTTTAATTAATCTTGTCATAGTTTGTTTGCCCTTTCCAACAGTATTATTGGCACTTTAAATAAATAAGTATTTAAACATAGGTTATGTACAGAAGTTTATAAAGCTGTTTAAATATAATTTACATACAAATATTTAAATATAGATATATTTAAAGAGACTGCTTTGCCTTCTTCCACAACTGGCCTGACATACTCTTTTCAGGTGCTTAAATACTATAATAAACTAGCTTGGACAAGGTCCCAGTGCGAACCTTCCTGGTGCTGAATTATCTACTATGGTAGATAATGTCTTATTAAATTTCTGTAACAAAAATCCAGGTAAGGACACCTGGGGGACTCAGTCAGCTCAGTTAAGCATCTGCCTTCAGCTCAGGTCATGATCCCAGGGTCCTGGGTCCGAACCCCACGTTGGGGAGCCTGCTTCTCTCTCTGCCTGCAGCTCCCCCTGCTTGTGCGTTTGCGTGCTCTCGCTCGCTCTCTGACAAATAAAACCTTTTTAAAGAAAAAGAAAAATTGAGGTATTTGTTAAAAATACAAGCCCCGTTTAGGTTTTGATGACCTTTTTAAGTTTTTATAGTATGTTAATATATTAATGTTATTACCTTACTTTCATTGTGGGGAAAGGAGGATCCTTGTTGATTCCGTTGATTTACTTCTCATAAAGAAATGTGTTGAGAAGTTCACTAATCTGGTTAATCTGGCTGTTCTGCAGATCCTGTCTACCTTTCATGACCAACTATAGTTTTCACTGCAATGTGTGCCATCATAGTGGGAATACCTATTTCCTCCGGAAGCAAGCAAGTAAGAACAAACTATGGAGTGCTGCAAAATTGTCCTCTGGTTAGCTACAAAAGAAGAGGGATTTGGACATAGCAGAATCAGGAAACCTCTGCCTGGTAGCTGGTCGAAGTTGGGGTTTAGCTCTGAATAATGGCTATTGTCCATTTCAGATCAATGATGACTACTTTTTGCTGCTGTAATTGTTAGTTTGTGGACCACCTAGTTGAATATTCTTTTGGTAATAGAGATATAATACTACAGATAACTTTTTGTTATTGTTTTTACTAGACTTGAAGGAAATGTGCCTTAGTGCTTTGGCCAACCTAACATGGCAGTCCCGAACACAGGATGAGCATCCGAAAACCATGTTCTCCAAAGATAAGGTAGAGAAGAAATTAATGTAATTGCAATTATGCCCAACAATCCGGTGGAACTTCTAAATATACTTTCAACAATAAGTACTTTCCCCACAATTTTTATGAATATATGACTATAGATTCATTGGTTATGTGTTACTTCTGTCATGTGATTTACTAACTTCTTAGTATGTGTTTGGTATGTCACTTGGCTTAGCTAGTAGTTGGGTGAATCCTTAAATAGTTTTGGTTGGCTTTATAAAAGCAAACAACTGTGTATCCCACAATTAATCAGATCTTGAGATGGACCTTCTCAGCAGTTCAGTTTAGCTGTTTTTATAGATGGCTATTACGGATTTTGTCAGAGGGAAGGGAGTGGGTTTATTTAAACGGATTATCCTTTATTATTAAACTGCAAAACCACACAACCGAAGTCGGGAATCAAAATTTGATCATTAGCCCATCCGCGAGTCTTTCCTACTGTGATTCATGGTAAGAAAATAAGAAAATTAAGTAAATTTTACAAGAGTGGTGTTTACATTGTGCCTAGTGTACATTTATACCTACCTACTTTCACTTAAAACTGAGACAAAAATTTCGCCAGTTAAGCATTCTCTGACCTTTTCCCTCTGCACTCTGTTATTTTCTATTCTAGTCGGGGCTAGTTTTGACCTACAAGATTGATATTATAATCTAATTGATTGCGATCTACAGGTTGAAAGACACTGGTATGGGGTGTCCGGTGATACCAATATAGCTGGGATCAGACCTGCCAGGGATTTTCTCCTGAATAGAAGTGAGGACTTAATCCTGCAGGCTGGAGTGGTCAGCACACGGCCCCTTCACCTTCTTTGTATTCCTGCATTAGAGATGTGCTGTGATTAGGTTTGGTTTTTTTCCTTGTTTTTTTTCCCCCAAATTATTATTTTTTTTTCCCCAAATTATTATTTAGAATTTTTCAAACATTTAGAAAAATTCAGATAGTACAGAATATCTGTTTATTCTTTACCTCAGATATTCGGGTGGCTATTATTTTATTGCATTTGCTTTATCGCCCAGTGTCTGTATTTTCTCTCTAAACTGTATGAGACTACATTGAACACTATACCCAGTATTCTCTCATAACCACAATACAGTGATCATACTCAGGAAATTTAATGTTGATGTAATACTACTGTCTAATATATGCAGTTTTTATTTTTTATACAAAATATATAATTATATTTTCTCACTGTTATTCTTAAATCCTTCATAGCTTTTTTCCTCCATCCAGGATCCAGGCAAGGATCACACATTACATTTAGTTGTAATGTCTCTGTCTCTCTGTCTGTCTCTCTCTTTTTTTTAAAGTAGGGCTGCACGCCCAGCATGGGGCTGGAACTCACAACCCTGAAATCAAGAGTCGCATGCTCTCCCCACTGAGCCAGGTGTCCCCATAGTGTCTTTTTTGTCTTTAATCTAGAACAGTTCCTGAATTTATTTTACCTTGTTTTTTTAGTCTTCTGTGGCATACATTTATTTATTTGTTTGATTGTTTTTTATGAAGTTTGTGTATTTATTTAAGTAATCTCTACACCCAATGTGGGGCTCCAGCTCACAACCCTGAGATTTAAGAGTTGTACGCTCCTCCGACTGATCCAGCCAGGCGTTGCGGTCCGCCATGACATGAAAATTTTGAGTGGCCTAGGCTGTTGTTTGGCATTATGCTCCTTAGTTTGCATTTATCTGATTGTTTCCTCATGATCAAGCTTTTTTTTTTTTTTTTTTTTTTTTTTAAAGAGACGGAGGGGAGGAGGGGGGAGAGAAAGAATCTCAGGCAGACGCCACATCCAGTGCAGGGCTCAGTGCCAGGCTTGATCTCACAACCCTGAGATCATGACCTAAGCCCAAATCAAGAGTCATGCTTAATCAACTAAGCCACCCACGCGCCCCTCTGGTTAAACATTTTTGGCAAGAACATTATGTAGATGGTGTATATTTTTCCTTGTGTCACATCAAGAGGCGTAAAATATTTTTTTTATTAGTAGTAGTCCTAAATTGGATTATTTAGGTAGAGAGGAGGTATCACCAGATTTCTCCGTTGTAAAGGAACATTTTCTCTCTGTGATTACTAAGCAGTCCGCGCGTCGATGCATTGAGATTGTGTAACTGTCTCGTTCAAACCCTTTCGAGCAGTGCTTTTAGCAACCACCGATTATCCTAGCCTGAATCAGGTTAATCAAGTGGTCATTGTGAAAAAGAATGCATTTATTTCTTATAGTTTTTTCTGTCCATTTTTTTTTTTTTTTTAAATATCACTACGGATTTCTGAATTTTTATGGTCTGTTACTGGGTCTCTCATTTCTGGTGCTCAAATTTGACTAGTGTAGCCCCATTTAGGCTGACTTCTGATACTCTGTGATATGCCCTATCAGTTTGTTTGTTTGTTTGTTTAAAGATTTTATTTATTTATTTGACAGATCACAAGTAGGCAGAGAGAGGGGGGGAAGCAAGCTCCCCCCTGAGCAGAGAGCCCGATGTGGGGCTCGATCCCAAGACCCTGAGATCATGACCCGAGCCAAAGGCAGAGGCTTTAACCACTGAGCCACCCAGGCGCCCCATAGCTCTATTAGTTTTTGAACTCTTCCTTGCTTTCTGGAACAACAGAATATTCCAGACTTCCTTTTGACTTTCCCTGCTTCAACCTTGGTTCTTTTTATTTTATTGTTTATTTATTTTAAAGATACTATTTTTTAAGTAATCTCTACCCAACATATGGGGCTTAAATTTACAATCCCAAGATGAAGAGCCATACCCTCTACCAACTGAGCCAGCAGGCACTCCAACCCTGGTTTCCTTTGGTAAAAATTTGGTTTTCATGGAACGAACTAGTGGAAGGTATTAGCGGTAGACTCTGACTCTGGTGGAGAATGGTGAGAATAGGGGAAGATTGATGTCAGAAGACCAAGCTCAGATATTTTTTTAGTCACACCAGCAAGAAGTGGTGAGGACCACAATCAAAGCAGCAGGGATAGAAAGGAGGCTGGACTTGTGAGAAATTTCTGAAATCTGAACATTCATTTGGTGTTGGTTTAGATGTGAAAGTCGTATGCAAAAGAAGAATCAAAGATGACTCCGTGGTTTCTAGCTTGTGATTCTAGGTGATAAGTGATTCTGAGCATTAAGAGCAAGAATAGAAATCAGAGCAGATTTGTGAGGTAGGATACAAAGTTTAGTTGTTTTGTTTTGTTTTTAGAGGGTGGGGGTGAAGCGCAGAGGAAGAAGGAGAGAGAGAATCCGAAGCAGGCTCCACATCCTGGAGCTGGATGCGAGGCTCAATCTCATGACCCTGAGAGCATGACCTAAGCCAAAACCAAGAGTCTGACGCTTAACCAATTGAGCCACGCAGGCACCCCCTCAAAGTTTAGTTTTCTTACAAGAAGTTTGAGGTGCCCGTTGGGTGTCCATATAGGGATGTCAGAAGCCTGTAGAAATAGGAACTCGGGAGAGAAAATGATTTGGGAGCCATTGTCCAAATGGCACCCAAGAGAATGGGGTAGATTTTTCCTTCCAACTGGATTGTAAGCCCTGTGTAGCTAAGATTTTTTTTATTTTAATTTTTTAAATTAACATATGTATTATTTGCCCTAGGGTATAAGATTTGTAATATACTTATTGGAAATTCGTTGCAATCTATGTGGTGTTTGCATGCAATTATGTATTTATTTAATCATGAAAAGACTAAACATGGGTTTTTCTCTCAATCCTGACAAGGTTTTGAAAATGCTGCAGTTTTCTTTCCTTTTTTGTGAGTATAACTTTGAAAGCAACTATAGAAATCTTAATATATTTTGTTTTAAAAATTAGGATATCATACCATTTATTGATAAATACTGGGAGTGCATGACGACCAGACAGAGACCTGGGAAAATGACTTGGCCAAATAACATTGTTAAGACAATGGTGAGTAGACTAAAATGATTAGACCCGACATTTTGAAAGTCAGTGTTCTTTGTAAGAATTGAATTTGTTTTAGTCTCACTGAAATAATGTGATGACTAAGAAAATGAGAACAACTTAGTCTTAAATCTTGGAGAGTAAGGTATCGCTAATTGTAAATTTTAACAGGATTCACATGTCACAAATTGTGTTTAAAGTGAATATCACCCTGGTTGTTTTATACACGACCCTGAAACTTTTGTCCACTGTGCTTTTGCAAATATAATTTTATATTGACATTGCAGACTATTTTTTCCTTTGCTTTAAAAACAAAAACAAATAACACTGTTCTAAACATTATTGTCCTTAGAATTAAAGAGAGCACCTGGGGAGAAGCCAACAGCAAGCTGTTAACAGTGCTTATCTGTGAGGTGGAGGGATAGGTGAGGATTCCGAAGGACTTTGGCTCTCATTTTTTCAAGTTTCTCTGTTTGAATTTTTGGATGGTCATGTATTAATTTTCTAATCAGAGGGAAAAGCAGTACTGTCATTTTGGGAGATTACACTTAGGAATTGGAGTTGCTGGTTGATCATCCATTCAGTACTACTTTTTATAAAATTTCCAGTAACACTGAAATACTGCTTCCTTTTAGAGTAAAGAAAGAGATGTATTCTTAGTAAAGGAACATCCTGATCCCGGGAGTAAGGACCCAGAAGAAGATTACCCCAAATTTGGACTTTTGGATCAGGTACTTTGTACTCCCCTTGTGATTTGGAGACAGAAAATCAGGTTCTGTTAACATTTGTCTATTTGCCACTGCCATTACAGGCCTCTAACATGGTGGGCTCCAAGTAAAGGGTTATTGCTGTGTGTGGAAAGAAAGAGCGCTCATCTTAAACCAAGAGAGTAGTGTTTTAGTTCGGCTCTTCCCGTTAATGTTACAACTTTATGCACGTCCTTTTGATTTTTTTTTTTAACTTTAATTTCCTCTCTTATAAATAGGCTGTGCCAAGTTATTTCTAATTTTCTTTCCATCTCAAAGTTTACTCTTAAAAACATTTGTTATTATCAAGAAAAATTTGTTGTGAATTAGAATTTGTGTTGTGTATCTAGCATAACATAAGGAAAAAGAAAATATCCACTTTTTGTTCAGTGGCAGGGGTTACATTTGGTAGATCAGGAGGCCAAATCTTTCATCTGTCCCTTAAAATGTTTAATCTGCCAGCATTGAAAATTTGAGGTTTCACACAGAAGTGTTAGTGTACAAGGGTCCGTTGCCCAGTGATGCACAGAAAGGCAAACACTGACACCAGTTTTGTACCAGAGAAAAAGGGTTTATTGCAGGGTTCCAAGCAAGGAGACAGGAGAAAATTTCTCAAATCCGCCTTCTCGAAAGATGGGGGTTGGGTATACTTAACCATAAGGAGACAGGATGTCATGGGGTGGTATGTAGGTTGAATGGATTATGCTGACTGGAGATAGGGACAAAAGGAGATGTCCTCCTTTCGGGGCATGTGCATTCAGGAATCAAGCTTCTTTATGGAACACATGCTCAAAAAATGGCAGCATAAGGATGATGGAGTTGGGGGTGGGCTTTGGGGGGTTCCCTACAGAATTACTTTTGTTTACTCTTGGTTGCTTCTCCAAAATTGCAGAAATTCCTTATTTGTTCCAGTCTTAGCTAGTCTTGACCTTGGTCAGTCAGCTTCTGCAAAACAGGTTCATAAATCAATCAGATTAACCAGAGTTTTCTTAGGTAGATGAGTCAAGCATTTGTTAACTTATTGTGCTGGTTTTAGAAATTCAGATATCTGTCTTTTCTTCTAAAATGAGAAGATCTGATTACAGTGGGCCTGAATTCCCACAGGCAGCTGAGAAAATGGGGCTTAGGCACTCCTGTTTGCCTTTGCCCCCTCCACCATACCACCCCCAATTTGTTCTTTTTTTTTCATAGTGAAAAAAATTATATTTAGATTTAGCTAGCTGGACTTAGTTTAGATGATCCCAATTTTGTTGGCGACATCCAAAGCATCATAGTCGGGGGCCAGTCGAACATATGCCTTCTTCTCTCCATCAGGCCTGATCAAGGTGTTGACCTTGGCCACATCAATATCGTAGAGCTTCTTCACAGCTTGTTTGATCTGGTGCTTGTTGGCCTTGACGTCCACAATGAACACAAGTGTGTTGTTG
>CM052800.1:150775660-150888897 GCA_028533885.1 Nasua narica | reverse complement strand
AGGGGGAACTTGATGATGGCATAGTGATCAAGCTTGTTTCTCCTGGGGGCGCTCTTTCGAGGATATTTGGGCTGCCTCCGGAGACGCAGAGTCTTGGGTCGTCGGAACGTAGGTGACGTATGGATCTTCTTTTTTTTGTGACTGTGGACGCCTTTCAGCACCGCCTTCTTGGCCTTCAAAGCCTTTGCTTTGGCTTCGGCTTTTGGGGGGGCAGGGGCTTCCTACTTAGCTTTCGGCGCTATCTTCATAAAAGGGCCACCCCCAATTTGTTCTTGACCACTTTGATCCTTACATTTGGCCCACCACACATAAGTTACTTCCTGATCTCTGAAGCATCCAAGTTGGGGACCCTGTAAATTTCAGACACCTTAGGGTTGTCAGTTTTGATTCACATTCTACAAGAATTTCTTGGTTTTTTGAGCATCGCCAGAGTGCTTTGATTATCTAGCCTTCCTTTATAATTGAATGTATTTTTCCCTCTAGGATCTTAGTAACATTGGTCCTGCTTATGACAACCAAAAACAAAGCAGTGCTGTGTCTACAAGTGGGAATCTAAATGGTAAGTGTTTAAATGTCTTCTTGATGAAATATTTGTAAACTATTGAATCCAAATATGCCTAGAATTGGGCATCCTTTCGGTTGGCTCTCAATTGGATATTTACAGAGGCTTTAAAGTCAAGTACTCAGTTTTTGGAAGCTAGCCAAAAATTTGACAAATGGTAGTGGAGAACTTTTTCTCCCTTTATGCCACAGTTTGGTCTCAAGTGAAACAGATTTAGCATTAAACAAGGCACAGGTTTAAGGTCAGATTTACTGTGTTTATCTTAGACTCCCTGTCTGTATGTCCGTATCCTCTTCACTAACACCTACTGTAAATTGAGTGGCTCTCTGCTCTTACTCCTAATTCAGCTGTGATTTAACAGAGTTTCTATGCTGGTCTTCTAATTTTTCTTGCCCTGAAACGTTATCTTAGTCCCATGACAGCAGTCTGTACTGATCACGCGCTGTACATGTTCTTCCGTCAGTAACCCACCTAATGACAGGAATGACCTTCAGTACTAATGGTAATCCAGTGAAAGTTGGGGCAGCTGGGAGGTAGCTAGCTATTCATCTAACACTAGGTGTCATTAACTTGTCCTTTGGATTGATAGAATCTTAAATATGTAATTGTTTCTACTGTTACTAATATTCTAAGATGGGTTGGAAATAGCTAAGTGTATTGTTTATCTTTTTACACCATTTTTTTCCCGTTTTAATTGTTAAAATTTGACAAATACATGGTGCCACTTCTGTTCTTACAGGTGGAGCCTCTTTTGGAGGTGAATTCCTCCTCTGTCTTCTTTCAGCCTCTCAGACTTAAGTATTATGTGGTTTGGAAAATGCTTTTTGCTGAGTTGTGGTAGAAGCTAAAACTAAATTAAAATTTTAAAGCATTGTGAAAATGGTGGCAATAGCACTTGATATGAAACTGTAGTTCCAGTTGAATGTTAGTAATTAAAAGCTTATACATTGTCATATTCTGCCTAACATGGCCAGCAGTCCCCTTAGTATTGCTTGTTTTATGCCAGGTAGATCTAAAACTTCTCTCTTAAATTAATTAGAATACAAATAACAATTACAAATTAATAATTTTTTTTAGGTAACAAGAGATAATGGATGTTGCAACAGTTTAACATTAAACCTTTTTATGGAAAATAGGACTAATACCTGGTATGTTCATAAAAAGTACTTCTGCATAAATCTGGTCCTGTATGTGCAGAATATGACCTGCTCTCAATGTCTTGATCCTTTTCATTGCAGCAGAACTGCTGATAATTTCCAAGCTTGCCCCCAATTAAGATACCGTACTCTATGCAGTTGTTTCCATAAAGGTGTTTTCCTGCAGTTCAGGGATATTTTCTGGCGGACAGAAAAACAAATTGAGAGGAAAGACGGAACTGGACAAAAATTTCAAAGTATCTATTTCAGAGATCACTAGGTAGCGTTCCTTGTGGCGTAGTATGTAGTTAAATCATTTCTTGTGTAACATAAGTAAATTGTCGATTGACATTTGCTCTGAATTCCACAAGTTAGGTTAGTCTAACTGAATTTTATGCATCGGCACGATCTTAATAATTGTAAAAGTTGCCTACTAAATTTAAAGCCTTTCTCCTTGTGTCATGCACAACCAGAGTGGACACCTAGTAGCACTGGAGAGAAACACCTTTTTAGTATTTCCGTTTCTGTTTTCTATGTTTTCTGTACCTTTGTCTTGTTGGACCTTCCAGTAAGTGCTTTAGCAGATATCGTGCCTTTATTATGTTTATGGACTATATCATGCATAGCTCAAGCTAGTGACATCTCCTTATAGTGAGGATAGTCTTTGTGGATGCTTGTATTGAGTTGGGTGGAAAAAAATTTTATCCTTGTGATTGTTTTTAGATGTGGGTCTTTGGAGTCTGAATGAGTGCAAATGCATTTGTGTCACATCCTCAGAAAGTGTACCAGTCGTTGCAGTTCAATAAGAAAGGAAGGTTGAAAACGTTCCACAGGCATCATTAGTGCTAGGTTCCTTTGAGCTTACTGCCAGAACCCAGTGTTCTGAGCTGTGAGATGCTCAGCAGACTCTTTCAGAAGCAGGGTGAAATCCAATATGCTCTCAGGAAGGAAATCCTCCTGTGGGTGGTGTTACACAAATGCACATCGGGAGTGTTAGTCGCCGTGGAATTTCCATATCCCCGTGAAGCTTCTGTCACAGCTCATTGAAAGTGATCTGTCTTCTCTTTAAAGGGGGAATTGCAGCAGGCAGCAGTGGAAAAGGAAGAGGAGCTAAGCGCAAGCAGCAGGACGGAGGGACCACAGGGACCACCAAAAAGGCCCGGAGGTGGGCAGAGCACCCACTCCCACTCATCACTGCTAGACTGTTCTTTGGTGCTGGCACAGGCCATCAAAGGGCAAAGAGCTGTACTCTTCTCTAGGTCGGCTGTCCGAGATTAAAAAGCCTGTCCATTTTTCTCAAATCTTGAGCACTTTGAGGGGTAAAATAATCCCAGGCGAGGAATCCTGTTTTTCGGATTTGTGAAAACAGCCCTGGGGCAGCAACCCTGTAGGAGTAAAGTTCTGTTAAGACATCTTGAGAAAGGATAGGTGAAGCACAGGGAGAGCGGACCTGGTATTGAACTAAAGCACTTTTTTGTCATCTTTATGCCTCTCCCCTCATGCCTCTTCCCTTTGCTTCGTTCCGTAAATCCTGGTTTTTTTCTTATTTAGATTGGCAAGATAGGAAGTGCTCACATCTCCGAGTTGTATTTCATAAGTTTATAGTAATTAATATACTAAAGGAAATTGCCCTTGTTCCCCTTCTCCCTTTTTCTTCCGTGATGTCCTGGAGAGTAATTTGACTGAAACCACTTTACTAAATTTAAAAGCAAATCCATTATTTCCCTGTTTTGCCTGCAGAGGGTAGGATCACCTATTTGAGCAATGAAAAGCATTTGTGAATTTGCATGTGTTCCTGCTGAAATCTACTAAATCAGATGTCCTTACAGATTTGAAGGCATTTGAGCTAGAGGAGGTTTTAGTTTCTTGATTTTATTTTTTCCTTTCTGCAGTGACCCTTTGTTTTCTGCTCAGCGCCTTCCCCCTCATGGCTACCCCTTGGAACACCCGTTTAACAAAGATGGCTATCGGTATATTCTAGCTGAGCCCGATCCCCATGCCCCTGACCCCGAGAAGCTTGAACTTGACTGCTGGGCAGGAAAACCTATTCCTGGAGACCTCTACAGAGCCTGCTTGTATGAACGGGTTTTGTTAGCCCTACACGATCGAGGTATGTAAAGTATTAATGTTCATGTTGGGCCCAGATGTTACTTTGAATACTGTCTTCAGCTTTGTCCATACTAGGATTAGATGTACATGTGAACATCTGTTACCACGCCCTTCCCCCCTCCCCCGTTCTAACTACACTCAGCCGGAACGTGCAACAGAGAATCTCCTTGTTTCTTCACATAAGCTCTGGACATTTGTGTGTGTTTGTGTGTGTGTTTAAAACTTTTTATTTTGAACTTATTTTTTATTTTTTAATTAACCTCTGCACCCAATGTGGGGCTCAAATTTACAACCCCGAGATCAGGAGTTGCATGCTCTGCCGACTAAACCAGCCAGGTGCCCCTATTTTGAACTAATTTTAAACTTAAAGTTATAAAAATAATAGTTTTAGTATCTCCCTCCCCAAGCTTCTAATGGTAACATCTTACACAACTGATAGTATAGTTACCAAATCAGGAAGTTAACATTGACTATGCTATTAATGAAACAAAAGACTTGATGTACCTTTCTCCAGTTCCCCCACTAACGCCTCTTCTCTAGGGTTCTCCAGGGTCGTACGTTGCAGTTCATTATTTCTCCTTAGTCTCTTGCAGCCTTTAACAGTTCCTTGGTCCTTGCGTGGCTTTCGTGACCAGACACTATTTAAGTGTATTACTCAGGGATTCTGTCGAATGTTCCTCAGTGAGTGTGTGACTTTTTCTTGTGATTAGACTGCTGTTATGCATATTTTGGCAGACTACCAAAGAAACGAATCCTCGTTGCATCCTCTCATGGCAGCCATGATGTGGTTATGTCTTATTATTGGTTATGTTGACCATGATCATCTGGTGAAGGCGGTTTCTGTGGCCTTCTCTGTCTTTCCCTTTGTAGTTAATGAATAGCTCGAGGAAAGGTGCTTTGAGCTTTGGAGATATCTGTTTATAAAGTTTTGCTCTAGTATCCTTCAGAGGATCTTTTCCGCAATAATTTTTTTTTTTTTTTTTTTAAGATTCTGTTTATTTGAGAGAGAAAGCACCAGTTGGTGGGGGGGGGGCGGGGGGGAACAGCACAGAGGGAGACACAGACTCTGAGTTTAACAGGGAGCCTGTTGGAACTTGATCCCAGGACCCTGAGATAATGACCTGAGCCAAAGGCAGACGCCCGGCTGACTGAGCCACCCAGGCGCCCCTGCAGCAATTATTAATGTGTTGCGTTTGCCTGCCGACTTTGTATTTCTTTCTTCCTGTCTCCACCTATTATTTAATCAATTTTTATTTATATAAGTGCGAACTCAGATATTTATTTTATTCCATTGGGGTATACTTTATCTAGTTGCTCAAATTATTCCTGCTTTGGCCATTGGGAGCTTCTTTAGGTTAGTTCCTGTGTTTTTTTGATAAGCCTCTTTTTTTTTTTTTTTTTTAAGTACTTCCTTTACTTTCTGGCATCACAGAATGTTCCTGGCTTATCTTGTATTTTCCCTGCCCTAGGCCAGGTATCAGCTACTTCTCCGAAGAGCCCTGGTTTCTTTGATTGGAGAACGAGATCTAGAAATAAAGACCTAAGTGTTCGGTATGCTCACCCGGTGTCTCTTTCAGACTTCCTCAGTGGACAGGAGGAGGAGACTGTATGCATAACTGTCGACATATATATATATATATACAGGGCTCTGCTGCGTTCGCACTGATAGCTTGGATTCTAGTCAGACACTACTGATTTGTTTCAGCCCTCTGCCTGTCCTTATTTGTCACTTCTTTCTTCAACAGTGAGAAACCAGGCTCTGACTGTCTACGGTGTATTCCCTTATTTGTTCACTTCTAACGTGCACGTAAAGTAGTTTCAGAATTGGTAACCTCTGTGAGAAACGTTTACTAGCTAGCTTACAGCAGTTACATCCAGCTCTTCGGCTTTTAGCCTTGCAGTATCCTGTTAGGTTACTGTTAGATTAGTTCCATTCTGTCCCACCTCCTTCAGGGTGATTGTGTGTCTCATTTATAATAATTAGGTTCATTTGTTAGTGTTTGTATGCTATTTTTAGGGTCTGCGACCCCTCGGAGAGAGAGGGCTTGTGTGTGTGTTTCAGGGGAGTACACGAAGGGTCTGTGAAACATTACTGTGGTTCCAGGAGTTGTACAAAAAGGTTAACTCGGGGCGCCCGGCTGGCTCAGTTGGTCAAGCATCTGCTTTCAGCTCGTACCATGATCCCGGGGTTCTGGGATTGAGCCCTGTGTCAGGCTCCCTGCTCAGTGGGGAGTCTCCTTGTCCCTCTCCTCTGCCCCTGCTCATGTTCTCTCTCTTGCTCACTTTCTCTCTCAAATAAATAAATAAAATCTTTAAAATATGTATATATAACCATTATACCATTATTATTCCTAAGATGAATAATAATTCCTTAATGATCTAATACCCAAGCCATACTCACATTTCCATGGTTTAAAATATGCCTTTCGGGGCGCCTGGGTGGCTCAGTGGGTTAAAGCCTCTGCCTTTGGCTCAGGTCATGATCTCAGGGTCCTGGGATCGAGCCCCGCATCGGGCTCTCTGCTCAGCAGGGAGCCTGCTTCCCCCCGCCCCCGCCCGACCTACCTCTCTGCCTACTTGTGATCTCTCTCTCTCTATGTTAAATAAATAAATCTTTAATAAAATAAAATATGCCTTTCAGTTTCCTTGAATTAAATCTAAACAGGTCATGTATTTACTGCATTTGAAAAACTGTTATTTCTTGGTTTAATGCTAAAAACATACTTGTAGGGGTGCCTGACTCACTCAGTCGGGAGAGCCTGTGACTCTTGATCTTGTGGTTGTGAGATCGAGTCCCATGTTGGGTATAGAGATTACTTAAAAAAACATCAAATTAGTTTTTTGCTAACACTTATATTGATGCTGGTCATTTGGAAGTGAAATAATGTAATCCCATAGTGTGATGTCCATTATATGTGAATTATTTAACTTCTGGTAGTGACAAGCATACTTTGATAGTAGGGAAGGCCAAACCTTCAGGGTTTAAAGAGTGAGACTTGTCTTGTTTCATTTTGCATAATAGTTATAATTCCAGAAGGAGAAAAAAGTGAGAACACTGTCCTGTAATAATTAATTTGTTAGAATTTAATATATAAAATAGCAATGGTTGATTGCTGTTTATGCTATTTATGCTGAGCCTTCCAAAAATTAACGGTAAATCTGTATTGTATCTTTTAAGATTTTTATTTTGATATAATTTCAGATGTAAACAAAAATTATAAGAATAGTACTGAACGTTTTTTTTTTTCCCTCTAAACCGTTTGAGAGTAAGTTGCCATGATGCCCTCTCACTTTTGAGAACATGATGGTGTATTTCTTACAAGCAAGGGCGTGCCCCTTGTGTTAGTTATTTAGTGCTGCTTCACAGATTACCATAAAACTTAGCAGGCTAAAACTACAAATGTTCATTATCTCCCACAGATTTTGAGGGTTGGTAATCTGGGAGCAGCTTAGCTGGGTGGCTTGGCTCAGGAGAATTCATGCAGCTGCAGTCAAGCTCCTTAGCTTGGTATATTGACTCTGGGGACTTGACAGAGGCTGGAGGACTTACTTCCAAGATGGCTTACTCACATCACTTTGACGGGATGCCCTCAGATCCTCCCCATGTGGGCCTCTCCATAGACTACTTATTTATCCTCTTCCGGGGAGGCTAACTTCCCGGTGCAAGTGATCCAGGAGAGCGACAGAGTTTGAGTATCTTCTACGACCCAACTTGAAGCTGGATAGTCGCTTCAGCTTTGTTTTGTTAGGAATAAGTCACTACATTCAGCCCACACTCAGGTGGAGGGAAATTAGGTTCCACCTCTTCAAAGGAAGACTACCAAAGAGTTAGTAGATATTTTTTAAACTTTGACATTCTTATAGAACCAGTATATAACTGTCAAAAACGGGAAATTAACACTAATTGCTACCATCTGATGATCTTCAGATCCTACTCAAGTTTCTTCAGTTGGTGTAATAATGTCATTATAGCAAAGGATCCCATTGAGAATCATTTGCTGGCTTAGCTGTCATGTCTCTTAAATCTTCTTCAATCGGGAACAGTTTTTCTATCTTTCCTAGACTTTGACCTTGAAGCTTTTGAAATTGAGAGCCACTTGTTTTATAGAATATCCTGCAATTTGAGTTTGTCTGGTTGACATCTCAGTATTCGATTCAATTCTGCATCTTCGACGGAAATATCATTAAAATGATGCTATGTTCGGGGCGCCTGAGTGGCTCAGTGGGTTAAAGCCTCTGCCTTCGGCTCGGGTCATGACCTCAGGGTCCTGGGATTGAGCCCCCGCATCGGGCTCTCTGCTCAGTGGGGAGCCTGCTTCCTCCTCTCTCTCTGCCTGCCTCTCTGACTACTTGTGATCTCTATCAAATAAATAAATAAAATCTTAAAAAAAATGATGCTATGTTCTTTTTTTTTTTTTAAAGATTTTATTTATTCATTTGACAGAGATAGACACAGCAAGAGAGGGAACACAAGCAGGGGGAGTGGGAGAGGGAGAAGCAGGCTTTCCGCCGAGCAGGAAATTTAATTTTAATTTTAATTTGCCCCATTACTAATGATGTCCACTTTGATCATTTGGCTAACATGGTATCTGCCGGGGTTTATCCACTAAAAAGTTACTTTTTTCCCTGGTATATAATTAGTAAGTGTTCTAGGAGGAGGTACACTCTTTACTGTCCTATTCTATCCTGGACACTTGCCTTGCTCGGTCCCCACCTAGTGGCTTTAGGGCTGAATTGCCCAGGGAGGGGTAAAGGAAGAAGTATTTGAGAAGGTAGAATTTGCCGAATACCCAAGGAAGCTCTGCTAAACAGCATGTATTTAATTTAAGGAAGTTGTCATTGTTTCTGCCTAGGACATGGGCCATTGTGGTCTGTGCAACAGAAGGAGCGCGGGGCCAGGCCTTTGCAGAGTCTTGTCTACCTTCCTATCTACCTGGGAAAGCACCTTGTAAATCATAAAGACCTTTATAAAGGGCGCCTGGGTGGCGCAGTTGGTTGAGCGGCTGCCTTCGGCTCAGGTCATGATCCTGGAGTCCCGGGATCGAGTCCCACATCGGGCTCCCAGCTCCATGGGGAGTCTGCTTCTCACTCTGACCTTCTCCCTTCTCATGTTCTCTCTCACTCACTCTTTCCTAATAAATAAATAAATAAATAAATAATCTTAAAAAAAAAAAAGACCTTTATAAAAGCTATAGCTTATCTACATTTTGTGCTTCCTCCAGGAGAATTCATGCTTTTAGTGTTCCAAACAGTTTCAAATGCTTTTTCCTCAGTTAAGTCTCAATTGGATCTGTGATGTTTCTACATTGACAAAATCAAATTACATCACCTGAAAATACTCTTCTATCTTTTGTCATTTTTTTTCTTCATTTCCAAGTTACAATATCCCCTCCTATTGATTTAGATTGTCCACTTACTTATAGTAAAGTTTCAAACCATACACAAAGGTAGAAAGATGAATACAATAAATCTTCATATACTTTTCACTCAGATTTAACAGTTGTCAAGTTTTTACCGTATTCATTTTATCTGCTTATTTTTGTGTCTCTCTTTTTCTGAATTTTTAAGAAGTAGATCTCACCCTACATACTCTAAAAATATATGCATTTCTAAAAGATAGGGATGTTTTCTCTCACAACCACAATGCTATTATCACACTTAACAGAATAGATGATACCTTGCTATAATCTGAATTCAGTCCATAATCAGATTTCCTTGATTGTGTCAGATACCTTTTTTTCTCCCCTACAAAATGCTTGTTAATTACAAAGAGAAAATAGTGACTTCATAGTAGAGAAACCAGTGAGGCACCATGTTAGTCAAGTGACCAAAGTCTAACATGGGCGTTTTGACATCATGTGTTTCCTGATAACTACCCACTGAGTGACAGCGTTATTGACTTCACTGATGTTCCTGATGAAAAAGCATAACCTGTGCTCAGGCAGGGGACCACATCAAACAGACCTAACGGAGGGACATTCTACAAAGGAAAGTGACCAGTACTCTTCAAAATGTCATGGCCATGAAAGACTTGAACTGTCCCAGATTGGAGGAAACTAAGGACACACGACAACGAAATGAAATGTGGGATGTTAGATTAGAGCCTGGAACAGAAAAAGGATATTATTTGGATAATTGGCTTAATTTGAAGATAATGTATAGATAAGTTAATACCATTGTGTCAATGCCAATTTTCTGGTTTTGATAATTGTGTTACGGCCATAGATGGTGTTAACATTTGGGGAAACTGAGTGAAGGACATAGGAAGAATGAATACTATTCTTGAAAGTCTAAAATTGTTTCAAAATCAAATATCTAGTCTATTAAAGGATGGCTTATTCAGGGGCACCTGGCTGTCTCAGTGGGTAGAGCATAAAACTTGATTCCAGAGTCGTGAGTTCAAGCCCCAAAACTTAATTTAAAAGGGGGAATAAAAAAAGATGATTCATACAAATCGAGATCAAGCACATTATAATTGGCTTGTTGTATTTTAGGGAATAGACAGCACAATTAATTTTAACCTGTTAACTTAAATATCATTTAATAGAAACTAAATTACCTGACCACTTCGTTCCTCTTTTTTCCTCTCGCCTTCGGCCATATCTTACACTGAGATTTTGAAACTCCTTGAACTAATACTTCAGATACCTGACCTGATAGTTCCAATTTTTTACTTTGTTGTACTGGAGTGGAGGAGACTCCGGGTTGGAGGGCAGTTGTTTCCAAGCGCCTCCAGTAAGTTGCAGGCCTTTGTTTTCATTTTCATACTGCAGCTCCCCAGCTAAAGATCTCCGACGACCGGCTCACTGTGGTTGGAGAGAAGGGCTACTCCATGGTCCGGGCCTCTCATGGGGTTCGGAAAGGTGCCTGGTACTTTGAAATCACAGTGGATGAGATGCCGCCAGACACTGCTGCCAGACTGGGTTGGTCCCAGCCTTTAGGTAAGTGGGAGCTGCCGTGCGGACATCACAGCAGGCAGAGAGGTATAGACCATCTGGCTGAGCTTCGTGACTTTTCAGCTTATTGGATCATGGGCATAAAATTCACTTCCTGAAGGATTGGGTGGTTTGCAATTTTGTAACACTAACCAAAAAATAAAACAAAAAGGAGTACAATTTTTTCTTTCAGCAAACCGGAGTTGATTCGCAATCTTTTGACTTCCTGTTTGTCTTTATTGGGACAGGTAACCTTCAAGCTCCCTTAGGTTATGATAAATTTAGTTATTCGTGGCGGAGCAAAAAAGGAACCAAGTTCCACCAGTCAATTGGCAAACACTACTCTTCTGGCTATGGACAGGGAGACGTCCTGGGATTCTACATCAATCTTCCTGAAGACACAGAAACAGCCAAGTCACTGCCTGATACTTACAAAGATAAGGTGAGTTGGTCCTCCTGAGAGATTCCTGGGTTTGAAGCCCGTGGCCGCCAGTGAATGCCCGCAGCAGTGGCCTGAGTGCTCTCTTGTAATGCCGACCTACCATTCGCTTGTTTTTCTCACATTTCATCATGCAAATGTTTAGACATAGTTGAAAGGATTTTAAAGTCCGCCTCCAAATACCCATCACCTAGATTCTGCGATAGACCTGTTATTTGTTCCTTCCTCTACCTACCCATCTGTCCGTCCATCTTGTTTTAGCACACTTCAGAGAATGCCAGCCATAAAATACCTCACCCCTGCCCATGTACTTCAGGATACATGTCATTAGCTAGAGTTCAACCTTTATTAGTTTTTTCTTTTGATATAAGACTTACATAAAATGAAATGTACAAATTTTAAGTGTATATTCACTGAGTTTTGAGTTTGGCCTAAATGCCTAAGGAGATGCTAGAATCTTACCACCCCAGGAAGTTCCCTCATGCCCTTTCCCAATCAGTCCCAACTCCCATCCCTATAGAGCCAACCACTGTCTTGAAATGTTTTTATCTGGCTTTTGTTGTTTGGCATAATGCTTTTGAGATCCATTTATGTTTTTGTATATCTGTAGCTTGTTTCCTTTTATTGTAGAGTAGTATTCCATTGTATGAATATACCATAGTGTTTATCCATTTTCCTATATTTTTTTAAAGATTTATTTTATTTAATTGAGACAGAGAGAGAGAGAGAATGAAAGGGGAAAGGTCAGGGAGAAGCAGGCTCCTCTCAGAGCAGGGAGCCCGATGCGGGACTCGATCCCGGGACTCCAGGATCATGACCTGAGCCGAAGGCAGTCGCTCAACCAACTGAGCCACCCAGGCGACCTCCATTTTCCTATTTTTTAAAATAGGAATTTTTAAATAGGAATTTAAAATATTTTTAAATTCCCGTATAAATAGCATACGGTGTTATATTTGTTTCAAGTGTATGGTAAAGTTACTCAGCAATTCCATATATTACTCAGTGGTCATCATGATAAGTGTACTTTTAATCCCCTTCACATTTTTTAAACCTCCCCCCACCCACCTCCCCTATGGTAACCACCAGTTTGTTCTCTACTGTTGAGTCTGATTTTTTGTTTGTCTTTTTTTTCTTTGTTTGTTGTGTTTCCTAGATTCCACATATGAGTGAAATCATATGGTATTTGTCTTTCTCTGACTTATTTCACTTAGCATTATATAATCTCTAGCTCCATCCATGTCGCCGTAAATGGCAATGGCTGAGTAATATCCCTCTGTGTATATACCTAATCTTCTTTATCCATGCATTCATCTGTAGATGGAGACTTGGGTTACTTCCATAATTTGTCTGTTGTAAATAATGCTAAATAAACATAGGGATGCATATATCTTTTTGAATTAGTGTTTTTTATTCTTTGGCTAAATACCCAGTAATGGAATTACTAGATCAGATGACTCCATTTCCCTATGGATGGACACTTGGGCTATTTCAAGTTTGGGGATATTATGAATAATGGCGATGTGCACTTTCTTGTACAAATGTTTTTGTAGACATGTTTTTGTTTCTTTTGGGTCAGCACCTAGAAATACAATTATTGGGTGATAAGGTAGCTAGTGTTTAGTTTTAGAAGCAATTGCCAGACCCTTTCCACTCCCAGCTACAAGGTATAATTGTAGTTGCTTCACATCCTTTGTCAGCATTTTTTGTTGTTTGTCAACTTAATTTTAGCCATTTTGGTGGGTGCATAGTAGTGTCTCCATGTGGTTTAAATTAGCACTTCTTTGATGACTTATGATGTTCAGTAGGTTTTCATGTTCCGATTAGCCATTCATCTATTTTCTTTAGTAAAATTTCTCTTCAAATATTTTGCCTTTTTATTATTTGTTTAATAAATGATAATTTTATTTATTAATTTTTTAAATAAATAACAATTTTTTAACTAATTTTTTTTTTAAGATTTTATTTGACAGAGAGAGACACAGCCAGAGAGAGAACACAAGCAGGGGGAGTGGGAGAGGGAGAAGCAGGGAGCCCGATGCAGGGCTTGATCCTGGGATCATGACCTGAGCCAAAGGCAGGCACTTAATGACTGAGCCACCCAGGCGTCCCTATTTTGCCTTTTTTTTTAAGATTTTACTTACTGATTTGACAGAGAGAGAGAGGCAAGCAGAGAGAGGGGAAGTAGGCTCCCTGCTGAGCAGAGAGCCGGATGTGGGGCTCGATCCCAGGACCCTGAGATCCTGACCTGAGCTGAAGGCAGAGTCTTTAACCCACCGAGCCACCCAGCGCCCCAATTTTTCCTTTTTAAAAAAAAATATTAGGTTATCCTTTTATTGAGTTATAGAAGTTTTTTTGATATATATACTGGATTACAGTTCTTGGTTAGAAGTGGCTTTTTTTTAAAGATTTTATTTGAGACAGAGATAGTGAGAGAGCACGAGCTGGGGAGAGGCAGGCTCCCTGCTTGGGTCTTAATCCCAGGACCCTAGGATCATGACCTGAGCCAGAAGCATATGTTTAACCAACTGAGCCACCCAGGCGCCCCTAGAAGTGGCTTTTTGAAAAATATTTTTGGGGGTGCTTGGGTGGCCCAGTTAGTTAAGCATCTGACTCTTGATCTCAGCTCAGGTCTTGATCTTAGGATTGTGAAGCCCTACGCAGGATTTGGAGCCTATGTAAAAAGTAAATTTTTTTTTTCCTTGTAGTCTGTGACTTATTTATTTCTTAATGGTGTCTTCTTTTTTTTTTTTTTAAAGATTTTATTTATTTATTTGACAGAGAGGAGAGAGATCACAAGTAGGCAGAGAGGCAGGCGGGGGGGGGGGGGCGGGGAGGCAGGCTCCCCACCGAGAAGAGAGCCCGATGCGGGGCTCGATCCCAGGACCCTGAGATCATGACCCGAGCTGAAGGCAGAGGCCTTAACCCACTGAGCCACCCAGGCGCCCCATCTTAAATGGTGTCTTCTGATGAACTGAAGTTTTTAATTTTTATAAAATCTATCAAATTTTTCTTTTACAGTTATATTGCTTTCTGAGTTAATAATTCTTTGCCTACCCTATACTCAGGAAGATGTTTCCTTTGAAAACATGGTTTAAGCTTTTGCTATTAGGTTTCTGATCCACCTTGAATTACTTTTTGTGTATGGTGTGAAGTAGGGATCAAAGTTAATTTTTTCTTCCATATGGATGGGTGTCCAATTATTCTAGCACCTGTTTTTGAAAACTTTTACCCTCATTTCTTTTGCCATTTGTTAAAATCAGATGATTTTATAAGTAGAAAGTAGAGTTTGTTTTTGGGCTCTGTGTTCCATTGAGCTCTTTGTTGACCTTTATGCCATACCACACTGTCTTGATTATTGCAGCTTTAGAGTAAATTTTTAAATTGGGTAGTATTGGTCCTCTTGCTTGTTTCTTTGTGTTTTTGTCTAGTGTGTGTGTGTGTTTAATTTTGAAGATATTAGTGTATGCCTAGACTTTCTAGAAGGATATACAAGGACACTGGAACAGAGATTGCTTTTGGCAAAGGGAACCTTGAATGATGAGGGACATGGTGAGAGAGAGAGATACTTTTCATTTTATGTTCTGGTAGCTCTCTTGAAATTTTTTTTTTCTTACTGTGTTTAATGTATATATGTGCTAAGAGATTCAAATTTTAAAAATCATTAATATCCTCTATTTCCCTGGGAGTGAATAGCTGGGCTCTTGGGAACCGGCAAGGAACGGATGACCCAGAGACCACCTATAGGAGAAGCAGGTAGGGAACTAGGATGAAAAGAAGTAGCCCTTAAAAAATGTTTTTACAGAATAGGAGATTTTAGGCTCAGTAAACTTGTTATTTCTTTCACCGAGATTATTGAGGGGGAGGAAACTATGAATTAATTTTAGTTTAATGGGTATTTTTGTTGTAGTGAAAGTGTATGTGTATATGTATGTTTCCTCACAAATCTTAGTAAAGCCCTTTTTTGAAATGTTTAACAAATATGTGCCATCTGGTACTTTTAAGAAGCACATAGTTGTTTAAAATCTAGGAAAGCTAACCCTATATAAATTTTTTAAATTTCTGTTGTAAAACATAAGGACTCGTGCTATTTGTGTGACTCTGGCTTTTTTTTTCATAATGATGTAGCTGATGCTTCAATGTTCCTTTTTTCCCTTTCTTTCTTGGTTTTCAAGGCTTTGATAAAGTTCAAGAGTTATTTATATTTTGAGGAAAAAGACTTTGTGGATAAAGCAGAGAAGAGCTTAAAGCAGACTCCCCATAGTGAGGTGAGTCATGGTCATAAAAATGTCAGAACTAGAAGACTTTGAAGATTGGGACCAACCTCCTAATTATAAAAGTGAGGAAAATGACGCCCAAAGGGGCAGCAGAGCGAGCTCCTTCTCCTGCCTGCTGTGTTTGTGCTCTTCCTGTGGTACCATGCTGCTGCTCTCAGAGGCCTCATCAGGGTTCTTTTAGGGACGGTCTACAGAGAAAGGGGTAGAAACAGCAGCCTACTGAGGAAATCTATAAGCGATTGAGGAAGCAAGTCAGAGATATTTATTCTTCTCAGAGGAAGGATCAAGTACAGAGGGAGGAACACTGGAATAGGAGAGGATCGCGCTGTGTGACCCAGAGGCAGAGGAGCTGTCATGGTTCATTCAGGGTCTTCTAGAACTTCCCCTACTTCCTGTTGCACGGTTGATGGAAACACATCTGCCCAAAGTCCTAGCATAAATAAAGGCTGATATGACTGGACCAGCCAAAGGAGATGAAAATAGAAGAAGGGTGGAAGAAAATTTTGAGTGGGAGACATTTTTTCATAAAAATGCTATGAAGTTACCTGTGAAGCGAATGTAGGAGAAAATAAAGTAGGGCTCCATTTGTTTTTAGGGAGAAAATGTAAAGGGAAACAGTTAATAGATCTAAGGATGATACAACCAAGTAATCCAGCCTGGGAGAACATCACTCTTGCTGGAAAGAACAGGCAGAGAAAGTTACTTTAGAAAAAGCCTTTTCTGAAGTCCGTAGATAGTGGTTGAGAGAGAATATTCAGAATAATTCCAAAAGAGAAAGGACAAAGAAAATGAGGATTCAGAAACTTAGAAGATCTGAAGAGATTTTCAAAGGAGAAATACAGAAGTGAGAGGGAAGGGGGCAAATAAATAAGCTTACAAGGGTATGGTTCCAAGGAATCGGTGGAAGACCAAATTCATTTTTATAAATACAGTGTAATGAATAATAGAGAGTAGAACAGTTGGTATAAGTAACATAGGAATTCCAAAAGCAAATAAACTGGAAGACCAACTAGAATAGCACGTGTAAATATGCTCTGAAAAATCTGGAAGTCCTCTATAAATGTAAGACACTGTTGTTGTTGCACAAGCTATATGCTGTTGTTGGAAGACATTGGTGGCATGGTGACAGCGCTGCTGAAGGGTTCTCAAAGTGACTTTTTCAGTTTGGTCTGGTGTTAAATTCTGAAGTAAAACCATGGTTTTTGTTTCAGATAATATTTTATAAAAACGGTGTCAATCAAGGTGTGGCCTACAAAGATATTTTTGAGGGGGTTTATTTTCCGGCCATCTCACTGTATAAGAGTTGCACGGTATGTATCCTCTGTTCATCCTGTGAACACGACTTGAGGGAAATAGGTGAATGATTGTATTGGAAGGGCCATTGATAGGAGTTCCAGAAAGAAGTCTAAATAGCCAAAGAGTGAGATGGAAATATGTTCCTACTGTGACTGTTCCAAAAACAGTTGGGTGTCTTAGGAAGTGTTTGCTTGGATAGATAAAACATTGTGCAGTTAGGGTGCCCCATACTTTTCTTTTGAATGTACTGTGTGGTAAATGTTATTGTTCAGTGTAAGGCATATGAAGGATATACATACATCAGTCAACTTGGTGTTATAGGTCATAATGACCCACCACCATTGGTTAGTAACTTTTGGTAACTTCATATACTGTGCTGTTTGTGTTTTGTTTTGTTTTGTTTTTTAATATGATCCAGTATGAAGGGGACACTCATCAGATCCTGTTAGGTTTTTGTTGTTGTTTTAAGTGGTTTGAAAAGGTAATATCTGGAAGTTTCCATGTATTTTCAGTGTCAGTAACCACCAGTTAAGTAGAATAAGGAGATTTTAGGTCATAAACAGAAGTCAACAAAAGTCTATTTTAGTTATCTAATTTTTGATGGACATTAGGGAGGTGACCACTTTTAGCAATGGTAATCTATTTCATTTATTCCACTTACGCCTTGAATGTCATAGCTACATTTAAAGAGTTCCCGTGTCACTTGAAACTTTTTCACTCTTTTCTTCTGTGTTTTCATGTCCACTTGAATTGAACTATCCCAGGTTTCCATTAACTTTGGACCATGCTTCAAGTATCCTCCAAAGGATCTCACTTACCGCCCTGTGAGTAACAGTCACGATGTATCCTCAGTATCTCTGTTACTTCTCGTTGTCACTGTTCTCATGACCTCATTTCTGTTTCTTGTTCCTCCCACAGATGAGTGACATGGGCTGGGGCGCGGTGGTAGAACACACTCTGGCTGATGTCTTATATCATGTGGAAACAGAGGTGGATGGGAGGCGGAGTCCGCCATGGGAACCCTGACCGGGTCCCTCTTTCTTTGCAGACGTGGACTTTCTGGGGAATAAATTGGGGAGGGGGGGTCTGTTTTTGTTTTTTAACTGTTGCAAACATTCTCCCAAAGATACTGCAGCACACAGCCTCTGCTGTTAGCAAGTGAAAAGTGTGGGTGAGACTGGGAGAGACTCCCTGCCATTCACCACTTTGCCCACTTCCGGTGACTGCTTCTGTGTGCCATACGCCAGCAGCTGCTGACCCTCGGATCCCGTGCGCTCCCTGTGAAACTGGTGCTGTACCACGTATCCCACCAACTGGGACTTGATACCTTACTGTATTTTCTACAGAGTGAATGATCTTGTCCAAGTAGCTAACTTATTTAAAGACATTTCCTTTTGTGGCATTGAGTTCATCCCATCTGATTTTCAAGGAAGTAACTGGTCTGTTTCTGAGAACAGCTGAAGTCAGTGGCTATACATTCCAGATCCAAAAGGTCTTTCCTTTTGATGTGGGTTTTTATTCATTTTGAAATATTTTTGAACACTGGGGTCTCTGAAACTGCTAGGTCTCTAGAACTGTAATTGTAAAAAGAACTTGCTTGCAGCTTTAACAATTAGAAATTCTTGCCAAATAAAACTGGTCTTCAAGTGTGTGTGGCACTTTGCTTCCCTCTCACGTTGGATTCCTCTTGGGACGGGGTAGCAAGGTGGGCAGTCTGAGGAAGGGTAGTCAGAATTGGGGAGACAGGCACGTTTCTGACTGTATCCCAAGCCCTCTTCCCTTGCTTCCAGTCTTTCCAGCAAACTCAACTATGATCTTTATTCTGTGAAATAAGGCTCTCAAGGAGGTGAACAAGAGTTTAGAAGGGTTAATGGGGGAGCGCCCGGGTGGCTTAGTCACTTAAGTGGCCAACTCTTGATTTCCGCTCATGATCTTGGGGTCCTGGGATTGAGCCCCACGTCAGGCTCTGTGCTCAGTGGGGAGTCACCTTGGGATATTCTCTCTGTCTCTCTCCGTCAAATAAATAAATAAAATAAAATCTTTAAAAAAAAAAAAGAAAAAAGAAAAGAAATTTCCCAAATCTCAAGTGACTATTGGTGTCTTAACACAGTAACTCTGCGCAATGTCCATATATACGATAAAATATTACTCAGCCACCAGAAAGGATGAGTACTCAACTTTTGCATCTACATGGACAGGACTGGAGGACATTATGCTGAGTGAAATAAAGACAAGCAGAGAAAGTCAATTATCATATGGTTTCACTTATTTGTGGAACTTAAGGAATAGCATGGAGGACCTTAGAAGGAAGGGAAAAATGAAGGGAGAGAAATCGGAGGGAGAGACGAACCATGAGAGACTATGGACTCCAAGAAACAGGATTTTAGGGGGGAGTGGTGGGGGATGGGTAAGCCCGGTGATGGGTATTAAGGAGGGCACCGATTGCATGGAGCACTGGGTGTTATATGCAAACAGTGAAGCATGGGACTCTACATCAGAAACTAATGACGTACTGTATGGTGACATAACCAAAAAAAAAAAACCACGGTAGCTTTGACTAATATATTTGTCTCCTAACAAACTATCCAGGCTGTTTATTTTGGCCATTCCGCATGTCTTCACAGAAGATCTAACAGAGTGAGTATGATCCTAGGCTAAAGACTCAGTCTGTCACTGCTGGACACCTACCCATTCATTCTTGGCTGGTCTTAAAGGGCAGACTCGGTTATAAAGCTGGATGATCGGAGTTTGAAGAACTCTTAAGAGAATGAGGGTAGTGTTCTTTAGAGGAAGCTGGAGGTAAATTCTTTGTAATATAAATTACCACATGTTACTTATATACCCACTCTCCATTTGAATAATAAAATTTTTGTACATTGGATTTCCATAAATCAGAGGTTACAGAAGTAATGATTTTGCCCGTTTATACTTCAAAGTATGTGTGTTTTGTGGTTCATTTGGAGGACTCACAGAATACCCATTCTTTGTGTACAGATCTATAAAATGGTCTCTGTAAGCACATCATCACTGACAATTTACTTTATTCTAATGTAAAATGAAACAAGTGGGAAAATATCTCCCAGTCCCCTCAAAGACACAGTTGCTTGGTTTGAAGAAGGCAAATTATAATCAAGGTCAAAACTTGGTATGTGGTAAAATCCCATTTTTTTGCTTTCAGCATGTTTTTTGAAACCAGAGTTTATATTGCTTCACCTGTCCTTAAACAAGTAATCATTTTCTCTTAGCTGGGAGTGGGTGATAATTCTGTTCTAGAAATACTTCTACAACTACCCTCTCTCATTCTGAAGCTCCCAGATAAACAATAATTTGTTGTTGTTTTAATTTTTATTTGACAGAGAGTTAGCGAGAGCAGGAACACAAGCAGGGGGAGCTACAGAGTGAGAAGCAGGCTTCCCGCTGAGCAGGGAACCTGATGGGCTCGATCCCAGGGTGCTGGGATCATGACCTGAGCCAAAGGCTCATAATCAACCAAGCCACCCAGGCGCCCCAACAATGATGTGATCTATGCTAAAAATAGAAAATCTAAGAAAGGTTTCTAATCTTTCTTAGGTTCTTTTAGAAATACAAGATTTCTAAAGATCTAAGATAAATGATCAGAATAAGTAATAAAAAATACTTTTCTGAGCTGTAAAATTTCAATAGCTCAATATCAGCATTCCCACTCCTGCTAAACTAATAAGCAAGCTAGGGCTCTAAGCATTTCCAAATGCTTTAAATCATCAGTGTTATTAGAACCAGGATGGAAAAGCTTCAAGTGGTAATGGTTTTGCATCCTCCCTACACATAGCAAAGTAATCCCATCCCAGTTTATATTTTTAAAGCTTAAGTTCTCCGAATCTTGGGAGGGGAATTTGCTATCACCATAGCGCCTCTTTTAGCCATCTCCTCCGGAAATTGTAAAACACTGACCTGTTAAAGGCAGAGAAAGTGGCGGCCCTGCATCAGGCTGGAAGCTAATATAATTGGTTCTGAATTCAAGATTCAGTTCCCTTTTTAAGTCTCAACATTCACATCAGGGAAAACAATAAGATTTGTTTCTGTTCAACTTTGTTATTCATTCTCTCATATTTGGGCCCGTCCTGTCTTGTCTCTTTTTATTTTTTTAAAGATTTTATTTATTTATGACAGAGAGATGGAGAGCACAAGTAGGCAGAGCAGCAGGCAGAGGGAGAAGCAGGCGCTCCGCTGAGCAGTCCCGATGTGGGACTCGATCCCAGGACCCTGGGATAATGACCTGAGCCGAAGACAGACGCTAAACCGACTGAGCCACCCAGGCATCCTGCTGCCGTGTCTTTTAAGTAGGTAAATAAAAATCCTTAGAATCCTTTTCCAGCGCTCATCAGTCAGCTACCAGTTCTAGAGTTCTCTCAAGAATTGATTTAGGCTTGTGCTTATCATGGAAATTAAACCCTTTTGAAAGATCCTGGTAACAGATTCTAAATAATTGAGCGACCTAAGTGCCCAGTGGTTTTTCCTTCTAGTGAGCTATGGGATCTAGTTTTAAAATCTTTGTCCAGGACTCCTTTAGCAAGAAGTTGCAGTTTACTAGAATGATTTTCTTTAAGAGTAGAATTTTTAAACAGGTACAGACTGAAGTTTTTGTGTCAGTTAGGATTCTTTATTCTGACTGTTGCTCATGGAAGAAGTAGGAGAACTGGATTAATTAGTTTTCTGGTTTCTTTCAGATTCTTTTTTTTTTTTTTTAAAGATTTTATTTATCTGAGAGAGAGAGAGAGAGAGTGAGAGAGAGCATGAGAGGTGAGAAGGTCAGAGGGACTCCCCACAGAGCTGGGAGCCCGATGCGGGACTCAATCCCGGAACTCCGGGATCATGACCCGAGCTGAAGGCAGTCGCCCAATCAACTGAGCCACCCAGGTGCCCTTCTGGTTTCTTTCAATCAAGAAAACTTAGACAACATTTCTAGAAGGCACCTGCTGTGGGAAGTTGCCTGGTCTTTGGTGCCACTCACTACTTATTTGGTAGAGGAGCAGAGGGTTGCTGAAGTCCCTTTTGTAAAACCCTGCTCTATCCACACATCTGCCCTGCGGGAATGGAGCCCAGGAGCCCATTAAAGATAAGATCCGAATCCTTGTATTTAGCACCCTCTGCACCCTATATCAGCCGGTACCATTTTAAAGATGTTTTTAAATAGACGTGTAAGGGCCCAGAAAGAAGTTTTACAAATATTTTGGGGCCCTTAACCTTCATTTCGCGGCCAATCATTGCATGAAGTTAGAAAGCTCTTACTCTTAAAAAACCTTGTTCCCATTTTCTTGGTCATAAAAGTTTACCAATCTGAGTCCCAGTATCCTACTGTAAACACCCTGCCCCCCATCCCACAGCCCCCAGATGAAGATCTTAAAGAGTCTTGTAGGCTTCTAGCAGAGATCTTCCTGATGAGCACGCAAGCCAGTGTGGCCAGGGACAGGTGGAAGGAGCAGGCGGGTCCTTAACATCTGGCTTCAGGTGCCGGGCTGGACTCCAGGTGCTTGCGCAGGTGGTTGGCAAAATCCACCTGGGTCTGTGATAAGACCTGGTTGATGATGGTCTTTGGCAGCCATCCCTAGAGTAGAAGAAGAATTTGGCCATCTCGTGGGTAATGTTCCACTGTAGAAACCTCTGTACCCTGTCACAAACATGGGTTGTTTAGGGCTTGGTCTTCCAGCTCTGTGGGTGCGACCTTGGGGTTGACCGGGAAGACTGCGTTACTGCCCTGCTGTCCCCACAGTGTGAGAAGCACAGCTGTGTGACCCTGAGCTAGTAACCGTATCTTGTGGGACCTAAGTTTCCTTCTTTCCAAGCTGATAACTGCAGAGTTGAAATGTGACCCGAGAGGTAACGGGGAGGAGCTACTGTAGGCTTTCGAGATGCTGCAATAACAGGCCATACTCAAGCCTCTTCCCTCCAACAGTCTGTCTAGAAATGGAAGAGGGTTTTTCCCCGTTCCTTGTGGGATAATGTGGGAGGGTGAGAGCCGGTTTTCCTCCCCACCACCTACCCACTGAGCCGCCTTGTGCCCCTCACCTTGAGGTCAATGCTGAGCAGCCAGGTGAGTTTGGTCTTGGAGGGACTTCCAGCCAGGGGGCGGAGCACCATGCACGTGGGCCCGTGCTCACCTCTGGCAAACGAGAAGTCAGGTCAGGAGGACTGTGCAGAATTCCCCTCTATGCTGACCACTTATGCTAGCCACATTTCCCTTTTACCTTGCCTTTTCCCCATCTCAGACACAGTTTTTGCCAAGGGTGCTATTTAACGGTTGGCATGGGTACCAGCTCATCAGGACAAATGCTGGTTGGAGCCGGAGCCTGGGGGCCTCCCGTGGTGCCTGTAAGTTGCCGGTGCCAGAGAAAGGGTCCAGGGCGGGCGCTGGGGCCCCTGGAAAACTGGGATAGCAGCTGTGTTCTGAGTGGTATGGATTACATTTTAATCACCAATACAGTCGTACCTGAGCACACCAGGTAAACCCCAACCCCACCTTGTGTTCTAGAAAATTACTAAAGTGCTTAAACTTCCCGGGAAGGTCAGGACAAAGTGGCTAAGTAGGGCCAAACTTGTCTTCCTCCCCTGCTATGGAAAAATAATATTTCTGTGTAACAGCAAGCTAAAGGCAGGGACCAAGGACTGGCTTCTTGGAGCTGGGGACTCATCACATGCTTGGCGGCACATGCCCACAAGCCCCCATCAGGAGAGGGACTGCCAGTGCTACCTGATGACACCTTTCTGCTCGGGCATCTCCCCGAAACGTGTGGCCATGCCGGCCAGAACACAGGTGGAGCCGCGGCGCTTGGCACAGCGCACGCTCACGAAGTCCCGGGGCCCCACCAGGTTTCCCGCTGCTTCTGCAGCCAGCTCGTGGGTGACGACTGTATCTTTTCCAATCTTCTGCAGGACCTAGCGGGCCGCAGGGAGCCAGAGTCACTGCTCAGCCAGCGCTGGGGCCAAGGCGCCACCCGTGGCTTGCAGCCTCTTGGGTGCACCTTTCCAGCTGGGCTCCTGCGGTTCCTACGCCCCCCGCTCCCCACCATCTGGACTCTCCGCACCTTGATCTCCGTGACATTCGGGTTCCACTCTCCCATGGCTTCCATGCGTTCCACGAGCTCTTCATAAAGCCTCTCCATGGGCTGGTCCACTACGGCCTCCAGCCGGAATACCTTGCCCACATCCGGGACCACTTTACTCAGCACTTTGTCCCCATTCGTCTGTCATGGAGAAAAGAGGAGCCTCGGGATAAAGGTTAGAGAAAAATATCCCTGGCTTAGGGCCCACAGACGGGCAGGGCAGGCAAAGCAGGAAAGGGAACAGCACAAAGCAGTCTAAGCTAAGCACGAAGAAGCCTAACATCACTTCTGATTAAGACGGTTGGTAATCTTTCCTGCTGCGAGCCTCAAACACTGCTGAAGCCTGGAGGGGTAACCCGCCTGCTCCTGGCCCCTCTTTTCTCGGTGGTAAGTGTTGATGGTTGTGGGTGGGTCCAACTGAAAAGGCCCTGCTTGACCTCAGAAGCACAGGCTGCGGGGTGAGATGGCCCTGGGAGTGGGAGCATCTGGCCTACAACCGGCTTATCACACGCACACAGTGTCGGGTGGGAGCTTTCAGTCCAGTGCCTCCTTTTACAACAGAAGGCTGTAGGCCCAGAGCCCTTAGCCTAAGGGCACTGCAGGGCCCACACCTCAGATTTACTGACTCCCAAACCAAGTAGTCTGCTGACTCAGAACGCGAAGAAGGAGCGGGTTTACCTGAACTTAGGGCAACCGGCAGCAGAGAAGCTTCTGGATGAAGGCAGAGCCACCAGAGTCTCAGGAGAGCCCGTGGTCTCACACGTGCCTGTTTCTGGTCCCCAGTCAGGAGGCAGTGCTCGGGAGCCCGGAAACCCAGAAGGCCTCCGGCCATCTGTTTTCTCGTGCAGCCCCTTTGCGCTGGGGCCGAGACCAGCCCTGCAGGTTCAGCCTGGGAGGGCCACACAGCCCAACACTGCGCCGTGGCCCCCGTGCTTCTGACCCAGGCTGGCGCGGGCCTATAACGCACGCAGAAACCCCACTGCATGGTCCCTGCCAAACGGGCTGCACCACATGTTCGGGGGATAACGACCCCGGAACAGTGTTTCTCAAACACACGGCTCCAGGATGTCTCTGATGGGCCGTGGGAGTTTCTGAGGACATATTCTTGGGAAAGGAGAATTTTCAGACTAAAACCACTCGCGGCACGAGGCAGGAATTCTGAGGCCTTGAGGATGCTCATGGAACGGTGAGGAACGTGGGTTCCTCCAGGCCCACGCTTACCTGCTGGTTCTCCTTCTTCCAGCCCTCCTGGTTACTGAGGATGCCCAGGGCCTTCTGCATGGCCTCCTCGCCCTGCCGGATATAGGCCAGCTCCTGGTCGCTGTAGAGGGTGTCTTCCAGCCGAGAGCCTGGTTCACAGCCAAGGAGAGACTGGGCTTGCTCCTGCTTCCCTGGCCTCCCCCCCCCACCCCCCCAGCTTCCATCCCTTCCTTCTGGATCTGCTCATTCCTCTGACAAGCCAAGGCCAAAGCCACAGGGTCCGGCCTGCAGGTGAAGTTAGACACACCACCGCAGCTGATGGGGTCTGGCCTTGAGGAACGCCAGGAACTCTCAAGGTGAGTGCGAAAGGCCAGCTTAGGGTTAGGGGGAGGTAGGGGTGCGGGAGGGAATCTGCCGCCAGCAGGATCCCGAAGCCTCAGTGCTTACCAAGCAGAGAGCTCCGGCGCCGAACCTGGCTGATCCACGCACCCGGGGTCGGGCCCCCCAGTGCCCTCCGGTTCAGCTCCTGACCGATGGCCAGCACAGCTTGCTGCCTCAGCCCTGAGGAGAGGGGAGGAAATTGTTGCTTAAGATCGAGAAATCTCCTTAGAGCGGGACTGCTGCACCCCTTTATCTTGCCACAGATGAGGAAACACTGGGAGAGGGAGGTGACTTGCCCGGAACACGGATCCCTAGTGGGGACCTGAACTAGCACCAGGTCGTCTCCCCGCCCAGGGCCATTGCTCTCTGCCAGGCTGCCTCCTGGGCCCAGAGTCAACCTTCCATCTGGGCTGGCCAGGACCAATCCTGCCTGGAGGCGGGGGGCTGTACGGAGCCTGCTGAAGTTTCCTTCTTGAAAGAGAGAGAAGGTTCGTTCAACTAGAAAACATCTGCTGCAGGAGGAGGATTAAAGACCCCGTCCCCTGTAGTCTGTGTCGCTGTCAGCAGCTGGGGTCCTTTGCACGAGTCACTGCTCAGCGGGCCCCTGGGACAGAGCGCAGTGAATCTTATTGATCTAGGGAGAACAGCCCCGCAGCTAGCGCCGGGCTTCCAAGCACAGCTTCCTTTTTCTGAGGAAACAGAACCTGGTTCCTCCTGGTGTAATTGGGAAGCACTTTACATCGGTTTGTGTACTTTTCAACGATCGCGGGGGATCGACGCAGATGACCCTTCGTCCTGATGAGCTCTATATAATCGGACTTGGGTAACCGGTTCTGCCCCCTTGTTGTACCGTGATAACCAGACTTCCAGCTGCACCCACTTTCTTCACTTTGCTCTTTTCTGCACCCTCTCACCCCCCACCCATGTCTCAGGCTTGCCAGCTCTGCTCGCTGGACTCAAGCCTCACTCCCACCCCTGCACCGTGGCTCAGTCCTTCCCGGTACCCTTGGTGCCGATCCAGGCAAAGTCAGGAAGAGCTCAGGAAAGATTGGAGCCCTGGAGAGAAGGGCAGAAGTGACAGAATCCGGGAGGGACATGGGCGTCTTAGTATCCAGCCCAGGGGGGTCCAGAAGGGAAGAGACTTGTGCAGGTTCCCCCAACAGGAGGCGCAAGTGGGATCAGCACCTGAGTGGCTGGCCCCCCCTACCCCTAGTCCCGCATAACCACACTGCCTGGGTGCTCCAGGTCAGCACCCTGGCCGCCCCCTGGCCCGGGGAGCTCACCCTTCATGTTGTGCATGTGTCTGTAGGAGCTCCCAGCACAGAGCTTGAATGTGGCCAGAAGCATGGTGTCCAAGCAGTGGGGACAGGCAGGGGCACGGTGCTGCGGCCACTGCTGCTGTTGCCTCGGCTTCTTCCTTCCCTCCTTCCCCACCGAGCCTGTCAAGGTCTGCCTCTAGGTCCTGCAGCTGTGGCCGGGGACCAGCCAAGGGTTCTGCGTCTTAAATGCCCCCCAGCTGAAGGCTGTACTTCATCATCCGGAGATAAAAAAAGCCACCGCTTGCTGTGCGAAGGAAGGGGTCAAGGATAGAGGGATTGCCTCACACCATGGCTTTGACCACTTGCGGGGAGCCTGGAGGAGGAGGGCTCCAGAGGAGCAGTGGACGGAGCGGGGAGAGAAAGAATCGGCTGAGGTCAAGGCCGTTTGGAAGAAAGCATACACTATCCGACTGGTTTTCAAATAGCATGTGAGGTGCTGTTTAAAATGCAGATTTCTGGGGGCGCCTGGGGGTGCTCCGTCGGTTAAGCATCTGCCTACGGCTCAGATCAGGATCCCAGGGTCCTGGGATCAAGTCCCATGTCGGGCTCCCTGCTCAGCCGGGAGCCTGCTTCTTCCTCTCCCTCTGCCTTTCCCCCTCTTGCTCATGCTCTCTCGATCTCTGTCAAATACATAAATACAGTATTTTTAAAAATAAAAAAATAAAATGCAGATCTCTGGCCCTCAGCCTCGGAAACTCTAAATTTAACAGGTCTAGAATCGAGACTCGAAAACTTGTATTAAAACAAAAAAATTCCCAGGTGGTCGCCACGCAGGTGTCCCGTGAGTTGCACGGTACTCTTTGAGAAACATTGCTCTGGTCTTTGACGAACTCTTTTCCCTTTAAGACTGAACTTGGGTGGGGGTGCCTGGGTGGCTCAGTCGGTTGAGCATTGAGTGGCTGCCTTTAGCTGGGGTCGTGATCTTGGGGTCCTGGGATGGAGCCCTGCATTGGGCTCCCTGCTTGGCAGGAAGCCTGCTTCTCCCTCTCCTCCCCCACTCATGCTCTCTGTAGCTATTTCTGTCTCTCATTCAAATAAATCAATAAAATCTTAAAAAAAGAGAGAGAGAGAGATTGAACTCGAGGTTGCTTTTAAGCTAGATTCACCCGACCAGAATATCGGGGGTCAAGAGAATCACCCTATGTGGTCCCTGGCCCAGGGCTTGTCTTCCTTGTGAGAGAGTTCTGTGTCCTGTCACCACTGGACAGGAGGTGGCAGGGAGGGGAGGCCTATGAAGCCGCGAGCAGCCACAGACCCCCACTGGCTCTTGCTGTCTCTTTCACTACAGGAAGGATGAAAGGGACAGGAGCTCAGCTAGCCCGGGCCCGGAGCCCATGCCGAACAGAGTGAGTCCCACCCCCCTCCCTCCATCAGCCCCTCATGAGCAGTGAAAGGGTCAGCAATCCAGGGGCCCTTGTCCTGGGCTCCTCTCCGCGCGCTGACTGCTTGGAGGTCCCCCTGCCCACTTCTCGAAGCCCGCTGTGGGCCCTCTTCCTCTCGGAAGCCTTCCTCGGCCGCCCCAACCCTCTGGAATGGCTTGTTCCCCTGTCTCACAGGCTTACTGTCACGACCACCCGCGGGGTGCATCGTCTGGGGTCCCGATTTGTATAATGGTTTGTGTGTGCGCGCTTGTCTCTTCCGCGGGACTGTTCCTCCCTGCGGCAGTGGCCGCGTCCACCGCCGCCCCTCCCCTCCCCCCGCCGCACTCAGCCCCAGGCAGGACGCAGAGCCGGCTCGTGCTCCTTCTCTATGGGGTGACCAGCTGGGGAAGGCGGGGGTGTAGCTCTGTCGTTGGCTGAGGAAACCAGCCTGTGGGCTTCGTTTCCAGCCCTTGCAGAGTCCCAGGGCAGACAGCACCCCAGGGAGAGACCCGGGGAGGGGTGGGAGGACTGAACCTTTCACGGCTGGAAGAGCGGCTGCAGAGGGCTAGCTGGGAAGGCCGGATACCAGCTACCCCCGGCTTCTCCTCCCCGCGTAGACACGTGCGCCCTCAAGCACATGTGCCCCTCGGTGGAGGTGGTGGGGAGCGGGAGGGGGTTATTAGGGGACAGGCCGTGCAGATAATGTTCAAGGCCCCGCTGTTGCCATCCCGGAGAGAGTTATAGCCGCTGCGAGCCGGGAGGAGCTGGGCTGGGGAGACAGCAGGACCCGAGCATCAGCCGCTGCTGATGTCAGAGCTGCCACTGACTCAGGGAGGGGTGCCGGTGACCTCCCCCAAGGCCAAGGCCCTCATCTTCCCTTCCTCATCATTTCCAGGACCAGGGAGCAGTTAACTCTCACTGTCCCTCTGAGCAGTGAGGTGGGGAGACAGGTTTGGAACTTTCTCTGGCTCTGGATGTCATCTGTATCTGGCTTTGCTCTTTGGGGAGGACAGAGGCCCCGAGGGAGGAGGCTGGGTGGACCGGGCAGGCCGGGGACAAAGGCGCCCAGAGGTCCGGCCCAGACCATGCGGGAGGCAGGGCTTGGGAGCGCTCACTCCTTCAACACCCCCTTGTCGAGTGCGCACGGTGCGGCTCTACCCTTGTGAGGGGACGGGAACCATGCGGCCGAGGAAGAGTTCGGAAGTACTGGAGGGTGGGGGACCTCAGCACACGGTGGGAGGGCGGAGTGGGAAGGAAGGCTTCTGGGAGGAAGGGACATTTGAGCCGAGCGTGGCAAGTGCGGTTAGGAGTTGCTGGGCTTGAGATCGAGGATGGGGTGCAGGGGTTCCGGGGAGATCCTCTGGCCAGCAGCCCAGAGGAAGGATCCGAGGGTTGCTGTGCAGCCGGTTGTAAGCAGTGGTGGGAGGCGGGGTACCCAGGAGGGGGCTGAACTGTCTGGGCCCCCCGCTCAGAGCAGGTGTGCACGGGGTAGGGGGGTGTCACCACCCACCCTGTGGTCCCCGGGCCTGGGCTGGCCGTGTGGGGAGGCTGGGGAGTGGAGGTCAGGGCTTCACACCACAGCAGGCTCCCAAGTCCCCCTTCCGCCTCTCGCTTCGAGGTTCCCAGCCGCTCACTTCCTCCGTCTGAACTTCCTGATCTCTGAAACGGGCCATATTGTCCTTTTCTTTTCCTTCGTGTGACCCTCTCAGGGTGGTGAGAAGGCTGCCATCAGGTGACAACACACCAGGAGCCCACAAGAGAAAGTCCAGACTTCTTAGCCCAATCTCCAGGCCCTCCAGCGTCTCCCACCCCGGCCGTCTTCTCTGGGGCCGGTGGGCTGTCTGCCCCGGGCACACCTCCTCGTCCAGGTGACTCACAGCATCCTCTGCCCTCACGCCTTCCCCTCGGGCCCCACCTTGCTCTGCTCCTTTAACTAGAATTCGGTACTTTTTCCTTTGGGCCCCCTTGATAAACGTGGATCACGGTATGAGTAAGACCACTGTCCCTCCAGCCCCTTCCCTCCCACTTACCCCTTTTTAAAAAGACTACTATTTTAGGGCAGTTTTAGGCTGTCAGCAAAATTGGGAGGAAGGTACAGAGGTTTTGTTTTTAAGGGTTTTTTTTCAATTTAATTATTAGAGAGAGAGGGTACCAGCAGGGGGAGCAGCAGAGGGAGAGGGAGAAGCAGGCTCCCGGCTGAGCAGGAAGACTGACTTGGGGCTCCGTCCTAGGACCTTGGGATCACCACCTGAGCTAAAGGCAGATGTCTAATCTACTGAGCCACCCAGGGGTGCCGGGACCGAGGTTTTTTATATACCCCCTGTCCCCACACATGCAGGTCCCCCTTTTTTGCATGATCGTAAGCTCCATAAGGACCTGTAAACTCCACGAGACCTTGGATCCTTTGCAAGTTTTTGAGTCCGCAGTGCTCAGCACGGTGCTAGGTAATTCATAACCACCTCAATGTTTACTAAATGCTTGGAAAGCATAGAGTCTGGTACTTTGTACATGCTCAATAAATACTGATTTTCTGCCATCTCTTAAGGGTGGTCAGCCTGGAGGTCCAGGATTTGGACTGCTTATAGGGTATATGCTCATTTAGGATTGAAAAAATGCAGTGTTTTCCTCCCAAGATGCCATTGTGAGGGGACAACAGGAAGTTAAGGCAAGTTTGACTCATCGGACTTGAGGTAATTATGAATTTCCTCCCTTTGGAGGACATTTTATGTCGTCAGTATCTTAATTCCTTACCCCGAGTTGGTCACCAGTATTTCACAAGGCATCCTTATTTGTACAAAGTATCAGTTCCTCAAGGGTCTGGAGTCTGTCCCAAGAGCGTGGCACACACTGGGGACTCAGCAGAGGATAGTAGCCGACGCTGAGCATGCCTTCTGGGCCAGGCCCTATTTACTGTAAGCTCTCTACTCATATTAACTCACTTGATCCTTACAGCCATCACCCAAGGAGTTGGTACTATTCTTAGGCCAATTTCACAGATGAGGAAATTGAGGCATTGAGGTAAGCAGCTTGACCCACCTCACACAGCTATGAAGAAGCCAGGCAATGCAGTCTGCGCTCTTGATTACACGGCAGAACCTTTCAAAATCTCATGTTTCTGGGGGCACTTGGGTAGCTCAGTCAGTAGAGCATCTGACGCTTAGTTTCAGCTCAGGTCACGATCTCAGGGTTGTGAGATCGAGCCCCGAGGTGGGCTCCATGCTCAGTGGGGAGTCTGTTTGAGATTCTCTCTCCCTCTGCCCCTCCTGCTCACGCTCGCTCTCTCTCTCTCAAGTCGATAAGTAAATCTTTTTTTTTTTTTAAAGATTTTATTTATTTATTTGACAGAGAGAAAGAGATGACAAGTAGGCAGAGAGGCAGGCAGAGGGAGAAGGGAAAGCAGGCGACGTGGGGCTCAATCCCAGGACCTTGAGATCATGACCTGAGTCAAAGGCAGAGGCTTAACCCACTGAACCACCCAGGCGCCCCAGATAAGAAGTCTTTTTTAAGAAGAATTTTATTATTATTTATTTTGCTTTCACACATGCTTTTTAAAAAAAATTCAATTAGCCAACCTATAGTACATCATTAGTCTTTGATGTAACGTTCAACGACTTATTAGTTGCATGTAACTGAATAAATAAATCATTTTTTTATTGATAAATTTTTTTTAAAGATTTTATTTATTTATTTATTTATTTGACAGAGAGAGACACAGCCAGAGAGGGAATATAAGCAGGGAGAGTGGGAGAGGGAGAAGCAGGCTTCCTAGTACGGGCCTCGATCCCAGGACCCTGGGATCATGACCTGAGCCGAACACAGAGGCTTAACGACTGAGCCACCCAGGCTCCCAGATAAATAAATCTTAAAAAAAACCCAACCAAACAAACAAACAAAAAAACAACAACTAACCTTGTGTTTCTCTCTGGAAACTGGGGCCAAGAGTTGCCTCTCATAGCCTGTCCATCCTGGCATATAGTCATCAACAAACTTAGGGCAATGGATGACTTTCTCCAGTTATATTTGGTTCCTTGTTCCCCGTTTGCTCTCCATCTCCGCAGGTGAGCCGGGCTTTAGGTCTCCTAGCCCTGAGATTTGGGCAGGGTACACAGAGCTTTCTGCCTTCCGGAATAGCCTAAACCAGAAAAGCAAATGGAACATGGGGGGCTGGGGTGAGTTTAACCTTCCAGATTTTTTTTTTTTTGATCTGTACAGTATTTTAAGAAAATTTTGTATTAGTTGCCAACACCCACTATAGCAACAGGAAGCTGGTCCGTGGTTGCCAGGGGCCGGGAAGGAGGGAGAAGTTAAATTCCAAGGGGCAGGGGTGGTGGGCACATAACTATCGGCAGTTGTGAACTCATAGAACTGTGCACTGAAAGAGGAGGTTTTACTGTGTATAAATTGTACGCCAATAAAATCTGGTCTTAGAGATAAATTCCCAGGCCATCTGGATACCTGACCTTGAGATACATTGAGCCCTTGCTCCTCCTTTTTGTCCTTGCCACGGGCTAGCCGGCTGCCCAGAGCTGCAGCATCTGAGGCCATTCCCAGCCAAGTGGCAGCAAGTGCTACTGAGTGGTTAGAGTTAGGAAAAACATTTTATTTATTTATTTGAGAGAGAGAGAGAGAGCAAGCACGAGAAGGGGGGAGGGTCAGAGGGAAAAGCAGACTTCCTGCTGAGCAGAGATTGTTTTTCCCCCCCACCCCACTCCCAACGTGGGACTCGATCCTGGGACCATTACCTGAGCTGAAGGCAGACGCTTAACTGACTGAGCCACCCCGGTGCCCCGAAAAACATCTCCTTTTTAAAAAAGAATGGGTACAATATAGGCTGAGACGGGGAAAAGAGGCAGGGCAGTGAAATGAAGCAGGAGGAAAGAAAAGAACTTGATTTCAGGGGTGCCTGGGTGGCTCAGTGGGTTAAAGCCTCTGCCTTCGGCTCAGGTCATGATCTCAGGATCCTGGGATCGAGCCCTGCATCGGGCTCTCTGCTCAGCGGGGAGCCGGCTTCCCCCCCCTCTCTCTGCCTGCTTCTCTGCCTACTTGTGATCTCTCTCTCTCTCTGTCTCTCTCTGTCAAATAAATAAATAAAATCTTAAAAAAAAAAAAAAAAGAACTTGATTTCATCCTCTGCTTCCAGGGAGCCCAGGCAGGACCAGGGAGGAGACAGGTAGGGGAGTCCTAAAGAAGGTGCACCCACCCAGATGAACAACAGATCTCCTAGAGCTAGTTTTCTAATTCTTGCAGGCTAGAAGATCTTAGGAAGGGGATAGGAAAAGTTACTTCCGATCTTGGTTTACTTAACTGTTTACAGGAGCTGTTTAGTTGTTAGAAGCTGGCTCTTGCTCTCCTTATGGGGCTGGGGTGGCGCTGGAGGGCAATCCGCAAGATGGGGGGGCACTGCAGCTGGGAGAAAACGAGCTGAAGCATATGTTCTTTCCTCCCAACACCCTTGACAAGTCCTCCCCCGCCCCCATCCCCTGTTTCCCTGGGATGCTCTTCCAGATGTTTTTATACCAAGTATCTCCACTCTTCACACCTGGGCGCCTGTGGTCCGCGGTGAGGGCTGCCCTCCTGGAAGAGCTCATCTCCACATTCAACCCAAGGATCTCTACTAATTACTCCTGTTGGTGGCTCGGCAGGTCCAGTTGTCTTCATGTTCAGTCTCACCAGCAAAAATCTCACCTTCTTGGATTTAAGGTACAGTCGGCCCTCGAAACAACGTGTGTTTGAACAACCCAAGTACACTTACCGGCGCTTATTTTGATAACTACAGTAAGTAATGTAAATGTGTTTTCTCTTATGATTTTTTTAAAGATGATTTCAGAGAAGGTGGGGAAAGGAGGGGCAGAGGGAGAGAGAATCCTCAAGCTGATTCCTTGCTGAGCGTGCAGAGCCCCACGACGCAGGGCTCGATCCCAGCGCGGGGCTGGATCGCAGGACCCTGAGACCATGACCGGAGCAGCAAGAGCCGGCCGCTTAACGGACTGAGCCACGCAGGCGCCCCGGTGTTAATCAGTTGTTCATGTTATTGGTAAGGCTTGCAGTCAACAGTAGGCTCTTAGTTAAGTTTGGGGGGAGTCAGGAGTTACATGGGGATTGCTGACCGTGGAGGGTCACCTGTAGGAAGCAATTGCCTTGGTAGAGTGTGTGTGCACGTGAGCTTTTATCACAGATGACATTGCTGCTCGGCTCACGTGAACTCCAAGGCGACAGCTCAGGCTACTCTCTGCTGCTCCTCTTCCCTTGATTACTAGCAGCCTTGGCCTTCGCTTCAAGCTGGAGGACTGTTTCGGCCCCGGGGCGCCGGCCTGCAGCATCTGCACCCAGGATGCCTTCTCTGTACCTCACTGGGAACCCTGGCTCCTAGTGGGAGAGGAAGCTCGATGGAGCTGCTCCCGCAGCGGGCCTTTTGGAAGGTGAAGGACACTCCTCGATACGGAGGTATGCCTGACTTGTCATGGGGGAGAAGGGAGGCGTGGAACCGTTAACCGCCTCTCCTCTAGTATTTTCTCCCTGGTATGACTCCTGGGACTGACTCTTGGCCTGGGCAGTGCCGTCATGAAGTTCACGGATGGCTCTGAGACTAGAGGCTGCCCGGGGTGCCTGCTCTCTGTACTGTCCTGCCTGAGCCTGCCAGCCCGAGCCTGCCAGCCCCTGCTCACGTGAGCAAAATGAGACCCCTTTCCAGCCGTCTTCACCTCTGTGTAGTACGCCTGGGATTCACGCGGACGTGGCTTCCCTGAAAAGCTCTGCGCAATGGACAGCGTGACACCATCTGGCCCTACTGAGTATCCAGGGCCTGTTAGGAGCTTATCAGAGCTGGGGAAAGCTGTGATTTGCTTGTTGATTTAAAAATTTTATTTAGGGGAGCCTGGGTGGCTCAGTCGTTAGGTGTCTGCCTTCAGCTCATGATCCCAGGGTCCTGGGATCGAGCCCTGAGTCGGGCTTCGTGCTCGGCAGGGAGCCTGCTTCTCCCTCTCCCTCTGCTCTGCCTACTTGTGCTCGCTTGCTCTCTGTCAAATAAATAAATAAAATCTTTTAAAAAATATTTGAGAGTGAGCAAGAGAGCAGGAGTGGGGGGAGGGAGAAGCAGACTCCCCGCTGAGCAGGGAGCCTGATGTGGGATCATGACCCAAGCCAAAGGCAGACGCTCAGCTGAGCCCCCCAGGCGCTGCAAAGCTGTGGCTTAAATGAGCTAAGAGCATGTGATATAAGGTCAAGAGCCAAGGAAAAGGAAAAAGAACAGCTGGAAGAGAAAAAGATATGCCTCCATACTCAATTTTATCAGAATAAAGATGGACAGGAAAGGGGCTTTGGTAGATCATCCTTATTTGTCTCCCTAGAAAGCAGTCTCATGGGAACCCCTATTGGAAGAAACTATTAAAGATAATAGAAAAGTGTGAACTGAGGTGGAGTCTGATATCTAATAGAAGAGAGTGCCAGCAATGGTCCAGGAGAAAAAGCACCAGATTTCAGTATGGGCAAAAAGGCTGGGCCAGGCAGAGCTGAGGGCGAGCCATTGCACCGAGCAGTCTGGAGATGGAGGAAGGAAGCAAGTAGTCCAGTTTCACCTTTCGGGTCTAATTCTTAGCTGCTGCCTGGGTGACAAAAGTGAGAAAGCAATGATCAAAACTTGCTAAGCCTGGGAAACTTTTTTTTTTTGAAGATCATATATGTCTTTGATTGTGTTATGCTAGTCAGCATACATCATTAGTTTCTGATGCAGTGTTCCATGATTCATTGTTCGTGTATAACACCCAGTGCTCCATGCACTCCGTGCCCTCCTTAATACCCACCACTGGGCTAACCCATCCCCCCACCCCCACCCCTCTAAAACCCTCCGTTTGTTTCCTGGAGTCCATAGTCTTTCACGGTTCAGTCTCCCACTCCGATTTCCCCTGCTTCACTTTTCTCTTCTGTCTCCTAATGTCCTCCATGCTATTTCTTATGTTCCACAAATAAGTGAAACCATATAATTGACTTTCTCTGTTTGACTTATTTCATTCAGCATAATCTCCTTAGTCCCATCCATGCTGATGCAAATGCTGGGTATTCGTCCTTTCTGATGGCTGAGTACTATTCCATTATGTATATGGACATCTTTATCTATTCTTCTGTTGAAGAGCATCTTGGCTCTTTTCACAGTTTGGCGATTGTGGCCATTGCTGCTATGAACGTAGGGATGCATATGGCCCTTCCTTTCACTACATCTGTATCCTTGGGGTAAATACCCAGTAGTGCAATTGCTGGGTCATAGGGTAGCTCTATTTTTAATTTTTCGAGGAACCTCCACCCTGTTTTCCAAAGTGGCTGCACCAATTTGCATTCCCACCAACAGTGTAAGAGGGTTCCGCTTTCTCCACAACTTCTCCAACTTTTGTTGTTTCTTGCCTTGTCGATTTTTGCCATTCTAACTGGTTTAAGGTCTCAATGTGTTGTTGATTTGAATTTCCCTGATGGCTAAAGATGATGAACATTTTTTCATGTGTCTGTTAGCCATTTGTATGTCCTCTTTGGAGAAGTGTCTGCTCATGTCTTCTGCCGATTTTTGGACTTGATTATCTGTTTTTTGGGTGTTGAGCTTGAGAAGTTCTTTATAGATCTTGGATACCAGCCCTCTATCTGTAGTGTCATTTGCAAATATCTTCCCCCATTCCATGGCTTGCCTCTTTGTTTTGTTGACTATTTCCTTTGCTGTGCAGAAGCTTTTTATCTTGAAGTCCCAAAAGTTCATTTTCACTTTTGTTTCCCTTGTAAGGCTGGGAAAGTCTATTGTGGAAATTAGGTCCCTTTTTCTCATAAACCATAACTCTTACTACTGAATTGGGAATTGTTTGAAGGAGGTCGGAAAAAACAAGATCCTGTAGTGAACCAAATTCCTTGGAGGTGTCAGATGTTCTGAAAGAGTGGTGCTCAGGAGAACCAATGTAATTCTGATGACTCGAAGTACCTTCTTGTGGTTAAAGTGACACATGCTTTTCAGAGGTGGGTGATGGGTCTTGCCCATGTGCGTGTGAACTGCAGTGCAGTGCGGGATCTCAAGGGAACGGAGTTTGGAGCACCTGCTGGCGAAGCAGGAGTAGCCAGTACAGCTGTGATGCTGTTTCTCGAAACCGAGGCTTCTGGTACCACTGGTAATGCACAACTTGACTGAAAGCTCTTTCCTTAAGCCTGATAATGTGTTTTTCTTACCAGACCAAAACATGAAAAGGGGAGAGGGGGAGGACCTGTGAGATACTTAGGATGAAAATATGCCTTCATAAATAACTAGCAACTGGGAATTGTCACAGAAGGGAGAAATCCCGGGGTGTGGACAGCTTATGCCTTTGAGAGCAGAAACTTAATTTTGTCTATTCACTGGAGGCAACTCAAACTTAGGAAATAACACAAGTTTTGAGATTTTTATTTTATTTACAAGTAAATGAAGAATGTCTCCTGTAAATGCTAATTTGGGGACACGAAGAGCAACATAAAGAAGTAGTTGCCTGCTCCACAGTGACGTGTGAAAGGAGTCCTTGCCACTTTTTTTTTAAACAATGATTTTTGTCATTAAAAAGGAAAAAAAAAGCCACATGATTTTTTTATGTTGCACATGTGAAAGAATTCAAAATAAAAAAGGACTTTTCAAAACTCTAGTCTCTAGTCAAATGTGTGAGGTGACCAGATGTCACCTTCATTCGGTGACACCCCTGCTCCCCACGAGCAATAGCCTCCGAGCAAATGACTTAATACTCATCGAGAGTATCTGCCCGAGGAATAGACAGACCCCGATCCTTCAGAGCTTGAACTTTCAGCTTCTCGGCTTCCAGCTTGCTCTGCTGTTCTACCCTTTGTTCTTCTAGGATTTCTTCAATAGACACTTGCTGGAGGGGTGTGTCACTCTCCTTTTCCAAGTCCTACAAAATAAGCAGGATTGAAAACCTTCAACTGATGACCAAGAATAGAAAACATTATAGACCTTTAGGCAAATGGATTCGTGGGTCAGGCTTGGGTTATTTTTCATAATTGCGACAGGGCTGAAATATCCTTCTCCTGGGGACAGAGTGGCTGCCAGGAGTGGCTGGCCATACAGCCCAGAATACATACTTATGTGGATGTGGTAACAGGGACCAGTATCAATGCGTCTCACAAAGCTTTCAGTTACCTGAAGTCCTACATTACTCAAGGATTGTTTTTCTCAAAGAAATAATTATATATATATATATATATATATATATATATATATATATATATATATATATATATATATATATATATATATGAATAGCTCTCTCCCCAACCCCAAAGGATCCAGGAGAGAAGTTACTGAGGCCAAGATAGCTTTATATAAGTTTTTTATTTTCACATTATCAAAGTCAGCTTAATTTCTGGCAGTCGTGGCTCACTAAGAAGGTAGAGAACACTGATTCGAAGAAGCATCCCCCACCCAAAGACAATAAACTGCCCTTCTGTTCCCTTAACTAGTAGTCTTTAAATTATAATGCAAGATTCTTTCCCCCTCTAATGGCAACAAATCTTCTAGAGAAAACCTCAGTAGACCAGTTAGGTCACTAAACCAGTTTGGCTCCAATATATTTCTCCACTGTTTTAATTTAAAATATTTTTGTTTGAAAATTTTTTTCTCTTATTTTAAAAGTACATGCTCACTGTATGAAATTTAGAAAATGGACAAACAGAAAAAAATTTTTTTTAATTACCCATAATTCCAGTATGGAACAATATTTTGGTGAATAGCCTTCCAATTTTTCCATGTATATTTTGACTTAAAAAAACCCCTACAATGCAAATATTAACTGTAATTTTTTTCACTTACTCTGGCATAACATGCTTAATTTTTTAAAGTAGACTCCACACCCAGCTTAGAGCCCATTGTGGGGCTCAAATTCACGACCCTGACATCAACACCTGAGCTGAGATCAAGAGTTGGATGCTCAACTGACTAACCCACCCAGGCGCCGCTATGCTTAATATTTTATGTCTGAACACCTTACAAATATCTGGTAACTAATCTTATAATGCAGAACCTTGCTATAAAAGTATCTCACTATCCACATTCAACTTACTCTCCTTAAAATGAACATACAGGTACTATTCTTGTTTCTGTAACATGGAGAGATTAGATATACAGGGTATTCTTCTTTATCTTCCTCTATGATTTTCAATCATAAAATTCTGGGAAGGCATCAACACATACACAAACCCTCCAGCTGCTGCAGTCTACCACAGGGCTAACACGCCATGTACTGCCAAGGCTTCAGAACCCACAGGCAGGGACATCAGGGGGAAGATTTTCACCGGAGAGGTTAGAATGAAAGCCACACAAATTACATAAGCAAGCCCTGCTTTGGCTCAAATGTTAGCTGTACCGGCTAAGATATATCTTATCAAGTATAATCAGCCCTCACAATCCATAGGTGAACAGCTGAAGGGAAGATAATGTTCCTAGTGTGGTGTACTCGACTCTCGAACTTTTCAGTATGTTACTCATTGAGATGATGAGGCCAAGTCCCAACAGTCAGTCTTATTACTTAACGCTGTGGGCATCATCATCCTTGAGGCAGAATCCAGGGACTTCCTAAACAACAGATGTTTACAGCCCTTAATTGGTTTCTGGGTATGAGTTTCTCTAGGGCTGGTACTTAATTTCATCACACTGACCATTGGTTCATACAGCTGTGTAAACATTCCTGAACCACTGTAAAAATTCTGCAGCATCCAAACCATTAACAGACAGGAGTCTTTTCTCCACAAACTTGTTCTTTCTCAAGAACAAGTGCAAGTTCCCTCCTTGTCCCCCCCCACCCCGCCCCCACACAGGGGCCCATGTGTGCCAATGCAACGGGCACACATGGCATTTCTGTGGTGTCGACGACTGTAAAAGGGAAGCAGCGTATGTGTAAATATTTTAACTTAAATCTTTTCTCTTGAGAGCAAAGCAATGTTTCCTCTTTAAAAATTAAACTGAGAAAAGCATAAACAAAGGAAAAAATAATCACTCCTACTGCTACTATCCCGAGATAGGTCTGCCCTCTTCATATACTGGCAGAGTACTTTACAGTCTGTGCTCAGGCCCCCCGACACCGCTGGTACTACCGTGCTGTACTTCAGCCTCTGTGTATTACAGCGACATGACAACTTCTACCGCCGAAATGTGCAAAAAACGATCTACTGAACCAAAAAATATCCATCGCAAAAACACTTTAAAAATTAGAAGAAAATGCTTCCTCCATTTCATAGCCGCACTTAGCAATGTTGTTATTGACAGTATTGACTGGTCATTGCTAGCTAACTGTTTCAGCTTGAGTTCTCTAGGCCAACCTGACCCTGGCAAATTATCTCCTTACTTTCTCAAACAACTTATTGTTAAAAGTCACTACAGACCAAACCGCTCCACTCCAAAGACTTCTGTAAACCTGATTTAAGATGCAGTTAGGTATTGAGAAACTATACTGGAAACTTTACAAACAAAATAGAAAAGGATAAAATTAAGCAAATGCCAAAATTTTTTAGTTTGGTACTCCTCGCAAACCCAATAATCAGAAGCAAAGCCAAAGGTTTTAAATAAGGTGTTTTCTTTTTAAGTAAATATTTTATGTAAAACATGAAATCAAAGTTTTATATTCTTTTAAAAATGTCTGAGAATCACTATATCATATACCGGAAACTAATATAACACTGTGTCCTGGGGCGCCTGGCTGATTCGGTTGGGGAGCATGGGACTCTTGATCTCGGGGTTGTGAGTCTGAGCCCCACATTGGGTGTAGAAATTACTTAAAATATTAAACAACAACAAAAAAACCACTGTATGTTAACTACCTGGACTTAAAATAAAAGCCTAAAAAGCGCCCCCCCATAAAAGTCAGAGCACTTCTATTAGCTATATAGTTTTCTAATAGTTTTGTGTGTGTAAGTAAACATGTATGTGTATATGCATGGTTATGTATGTATACACACACACAAACACACATACATACACACACAGACCTAAACACTTTAGAAGACTCAACTTTTCACCTGCCAACTGGTCTTCCTGGCATACTGAGGTATCCTCTTTGGTTGTGAGCTAAGGATCCAAGTGAGGCTGAGCTCCAATCTCAGGAGTTAACAGAAAGGCTTCTCCTATAGCCCCCTTCTTTCCTTCCCCTTCCCCCTTTAAAAAGTAGGACATCACGATGAAATGCAATGTGTCTTTCCTCCAAGCATGGCTCATTAACTTTATGTCATGAAAACCTACTTGTAACCAATTGTTTAAATGACTGCAAAATATTCCAGTGTGTATAAGTCATACTTTATTGAATTATTCATCTATTGTTTGGTATTAAGTCTTTCAATTTTCTGCTATTAAAGATCACAGAAATAATATATTGATGAACAAGTTTGCACAGTATGCTTTTATATCAGGTAAAATCGATGATACTTTGCTGCTAATGGGATCAAAATGTTTAAAATGCCAAGAGGCACTGAAACAAAGTTAATTATTCTCTGTAGTTTTCCTTTTACACCTATAGCTTTCTTAAGGTGATGTGGTGGTTTCTGTGAGAAGCTGGGTGCCAAGTGGAAAACATATATTTTTTCCTTCTTGAAAAGACAAAAAGAAACCTGACTAATATGATCACCGAGACCCACAGCAGCTTAATGGTTTCCACTTACTATTTCTCCTAGTAGGACAACATTTTCTCCTCTGACCACAAAAATCCCTCGAGGAATATCACCGTATTTTTTGCCCACATGAATACGCTCCACAGTCCGATGTAGCACTAAATTAGCTATAAGTGCACAGGGAAGAAACAAAGATATTTAGTTCAAGTTATTGGGTAAAGGTCCATAACTCAAATGATCAGTTATTTTGAGTAGAAAAGATTTCACTGAACATGATTTCCAAACTTTCTAATGCTGGGAAAAGCTAAAATTTTAAACAGTCTTCTCCTGTTTTATTAAGACACACCACTTGAGAGACTTCTAAACAACTACAAACAGAATATTGGGGATTATGTTGCACTAATGCATGAATGATGATGGGAATCAGTTACAAAAATTAAATTCCTTTACGTCAGTGAGATTGTGAATATTGATATGACTATAAAAAAATATAAAAAGGGCACTAAGAAGACTCTAAAACCTAAATAACTGCAGAGGTGAAAACCCGTTTGTTTTCTTTTCTAAACAAAAAGCAGTTTTTCCGTGTTGCGTGGGCATGTGTATATGATGATTTACCAAAGATTTAACTTTGTTTCAGTACGTAGGATTCATTTAACCCAGTGCAGGTATCCAGGGATTATGATACACAAAAACCTCTTTTTTCACTTTGTCAGATAACTGTACCTGGTAATCTGACAATAAAGTCAGGACTTGCTACTTTTCCCCCAAGGTAGTTAGACGAACTTAAGATTCAGAACCCCAGTCTGTTAAGATAATTATTTTCCTTTTTTAAATTGGTACTATTTGTCTTGTCTGAAGAAAAGCAAATATCTATGCTATCTTCCATAATTCCTCTAGGCGTTTCAATTATGTTACTTCTCCTCATGTCCAAATCCACTAGCAAATGTCCAACAAATGTTGATATGAAATGAGAAAAGTTCCTCGAAACAGAAGCAAATATAGATCTCTGTAGAAAAATGCAAGATGCAAAACAAAGACCGAGACTCTCTGAGTCTGATGTATCCCTAAAGTGTAAAATCTTGAGCTTAAAGTTGGGACCCCAAAAATGCTTCAGGAAATGCCTTCTACCCAACTTTCATTGGACAGGGAGGGATTACCTTCAGTGCAGGAACTGCTTTGAAGAGTAGTCGCACCCAAGCCAATGTACAAATGAGCAGCTTTTTCAGTGGACTGAGTTTATTTCTATCATTTGGCTCCCTCTACTGGGGAAAATAAAAAAGTCCAAAACATTGTAATCACATGTTCTAGTGAAAACCAGTTTTAGAAATACAAGCTTGTAAATACTAGCTTTTGAATCACCTAATCATAAAATAGAAAACAATGACGTAATGACTCCAAACAGTATTCCATTATGCCGGACCCTTGCAAAGTTGCAGATAAATAAATTTCAACATGAAATAACACAAACATACAATAGCAGCTCTTCGCTATAGAAAAGTCTGTAACTAGTACATACCAAATTGATCAATGCTTCTTAAAAAACCTATGAGCGTCCTTCCATCTCGAAGCAGGACCAAGTGCTTTTCTGGGGAGAGGAAAAAAGATCTTTAAAAAGTGGGAACTGTTAGCTTCAGTGAGTTTATAGGATTAACAATAAAAACAAGTTAATAGCAGATTAGGCTCTACCACTTCTTCCAAAGTATTTAAGGCACAGTTTACTGGGAAATTAGAGGGAGGGCAAAGGACTGGGTGAGCAGCCTGGAAGCCTGACTCCCAGGTCTAGATGTTGATTTTGGCAGTTAAACCCTCCCAGTGTCATGTCAGTTTCTATAACCACAAATTGAGAAACTTAGTCTAGATGACCTTTATGATCTTAATACTAAAATTATTTTCCTCTCAACTTATAGAAGAGCTTCCATTTCACACTTTGGGATCAGGGAAGGTTTTAAGTAAAGGCAGTGCCTCCAATAGGTAAATGGGGATGCTGATAGTCAGCTAGAGCAAAATATTCAATTAATATTTATTGAGAGCAATGCGCTTGTCTGGGGCTTAGATATAAAGTAGAGATGAAGACTCAAAGTCACCAACCTTATCAACTTATATTCTTGGTGGAGGAGGGTGAACAAGTAAAAAAACAAAACAAGAAACAATGACCTATTGTAATTAGTACAATGGAATAATAAACAAGATAGGATAATATGATGAAGAGAGAGGGTAAGTAGCTCCAGAAGACAATAAGCCAGTTGTTAGAATAGCTAGCAAAATTCATTCATTAATTTCTTTAATTCTATGCATAAAGTACTTTCTAGAAACATAACAGAGAAATAAGACAGTGATTCTTCCCTGAAGGAATCTGTAATCTTCTTTGCACTATAAGTATTACAAGAAAGCACATCTTAATTATATGTGAGAGAAACTATCTAGATGGAGGAGGTATCTGGGTGAGCCTTGAATGATAATTTTTGGCCTCTGGGATGAATGACAGGGAAAGGGGAATCTCTAATTTAGGAAGCAGGGGGGAAAAGGCCGGTATGTGTCCGTATGTTTGGCTAAAAGTTGGGGGTATTTAGGGAAGTCACGGGATATAAAGTCTCCAAAGTACAAGAAGCAGGTTCAGTTTGGATTATACTTCACAAGAAAACACTGAAGACTGACTGAACTGGCAGAAAAGGGAGAGCAGAATGTGAGACACGAAGAAGGAACCTACACCAAGGCCAATAAGAAGGGAGAGTTGAGAGAACTAAGTCTGTGTAGTTCTCCTGTTTTGTTTTTGTTTTTAAGAAAACAAGTTTTTTCTTTCTTTTCTTTCTTTCTTTCTTAAACATTTTATTTTTATTTGTTTGACAGACAGAGAGAGAGAGAGATTACAAGTAGGCAGAGAGGTTGGCAGAGAGAGAGGGGGAAGCAGGCTCCCTGCTGAGCAGACCCTTATCTGGGGCTTGATCCCAGGACCCTGAGATCACGACCCGAGCCGAAGGCAGAGGCTTTAACCCACTGAGCCACCCGGGCGCTGCAGTTCTGCTGTTTTTAAATATATATATTTATTTATCTTAAAGAAAAAGACTGCACATGCATGCTCACAGGGGGAGGGGCAGAGGGAGAGAAAGAATCCTCAAGCAGACTCCACACTGAATGGAGAGCATGGGGCTTGATCCTAGGACCCAGAGATCATGACCTGAGCTGAAACCAAGAGTTGGACTTTTATCCAAATGAGTCACTCAGATACCCTAAGACTGTGGAGTTCTAAGTGATGGGAATTTGTAAAGGTGGGTGTGACTGTGTGTGTGTGTGGGGGTGCTGTAGAGGGAGAGAGAAATTCCGAGCAGACTCTGGGTGGAGCCTAATGTGGGGCTCTATCTTGTGACCCTGAGATCACAATTTGAGCTGAAACCAAGAGTCAGATGCTCAACCGACTGCACCACTTCGAGATGTAGGAATTTTGAATCATCACGTCAGGGTGGATCATTTACCAAAAGTTGGCAATAAAAGAAGCTTAAGGTGGAAGATTATTAGCTATTTGTGATTCTGAAGTGCTGATCAGGACACTGTCAACAGGCAGTTGGAAATACAAACTGGAATGTCAAAGAAGTCAGAATTAGAGCAATTTTGGATAAGTCCACAAAGAGGTGAAAGAATAATTAAAGTCCGGGAGCTCTCCTGGAGATTTAAAGAGAGCAGCATGGAGTACCTGGGTGGCTCAGTTGGCTGAGTGACTGGTTCTTGATTTCAGCTCACATCAGGATCTCGGGGTCCTGGTATTGAGCTCAGATGGGAGTGTGCTTGGGAATCTCTCTTGCCTTCTGCCCCCGCCCCATGTGTGCTCTCAAAAAAAAAAAAAAAAGGCAGACCAAAGATAAGACCTAAGGGGCCACCTATTTTAGGGAACAGTAAGAGTTGGAGAGGTGAGAAAAATCGGCAAGTAACAGTGCTGGAGAAATGAAGAAAGCAGAATTATGAATCCAGTGTTCATAGTATCGCAATATTGCAGAGGAGAGGGAAGAACCCAGAAGAATGCACCAAACTGCTGCCTTTTAAGAATACAGCTTCAGCAGTGTGATGACAACAAAAATCAGATTGCAGAGGTAACGGAGGTGGTCTACTGTAGATGGTCAGGAAGTAGAGTCAAAAGGGAGAGGATTCAAAAGATTTGGGGGTAAAGATATGAAAAAGGATGGGAGTTTGATGAGGAGATATAACTGAAAAAAAAAGTATGAGATGGATGGACAAGAACGGAGAGAAGGACCCAGGGGGAGAGAGAAGATATGAGAGAAAAAGGGTATTAATGGAAGAAATAGTGGGAAGAAAGAGTAATAAAAGCCACAAACTGAAAGGGAGGAATACTTCCTACTCAGATGAGAGGATAGGTGAATATGTAGAAAGATAGACAAGATAGGAGGAAATTGTGTGTGTGGTTGGGGGGACAGCGGAGGGTACATAAGAAATGGTTTCAAACTTTTCAGTAAAGTATGTGGCTTGGAGTCTACAAAGAAGTGGTAAGAGGGTTTGAGAACAAAAATTACTTTTAGTAGACTGGCAGAATTTATCAGGGGCCTCACATAATTCAGATATATAAAATGAAAGGTGGGGGGAAAATGGCATCCACAGATGACTAAAAGTGAAGATTTCATTACATATTACAGATGGGCTTGTGCAATTGTTATTCATATACAAATATGGTTCAATTCACGCTACATTTTCTTTCAATAGCAAAATCATTAATTTGGATTTAAAGAATGATTTCAGACAATTAGAAAAAGAGAATATGATCACAGACTCGCTTTTTACTATGATTATTATTAAAAATTTTATTTATTTATTTGACACAGAGTGAGAGAGTACAAGCAGGGGGAGCAGCAGGCAGAGGGAGAGGGAGAAGCAGACTCCCTGACCAGCAGGGAGCCCGATGTGGGACAAGATCTCAAATCCTGAGATCATGACCATGCCGAGCCAAAGGCAGCCGATTAACCGACTGAGCCACCCAGGTGCCCACTTTCTATTATTTTTTAAAGGATTTTATTTTTAAGTACATCCAAGGGCTGAACTCACAAGCCAGAGATCAAGAGTCGAGCATGCTGTGTGTGAGCCAGCCCGGCGACCAGACTCACTTTTTAAATTTGTATACATAGTAACTGTGAATGTTGTAACTTGTTTGGAACTGTGTAAACCATTTTTCAGCAATTACAAGTTAATGAGACAGACCACAGGATTAAAACGATTAGAAAATGTTCCTTGAGGAATAATTCACAGATGAGAGTTTAGAAAAAGGAAAGACAGGAGTCTTTCTTTTGTACAGGACTGAACTCATCTTCAGGACAATGACCAGGAAAAAGGGAGGTCTTCTTGGTACAAGTAAAAGAAAACTGTCGAACAGAAAAATAAGTTTGAAGTGATTCAGCCTTTCCAGAAAAGTCAGTACCTTTGTCTGGCAGTGATCTCTACCATCATAACCTGCAAGTGCTAAAGACTGCATTGCAAATGGCCACACGTTATAAAACCTATGTTTACTGCTAATTAAGTCCAATCGCTGTTATCTTAAAATTTTCGTTTCTTAACGAATCCTTTCTCTAAATATTCTCATTCATCCACCAGTAACAACCTGGTACTTCGATACATTGCAGGTGGGAGATAGTGGACGTGGGGAGGGGCAACTCTCAAGTTTAAGTCTTAGCAGCCGCGTTCCTCCAAAGCAGGAATGAATTCTACAGCTTGTGGCTTATCGGCCCGGGGACTGGTGGAGCCTTCGAAACGCAGGATAGAGGTAGTCAGCTAGGAGGTGGGCAAACAGAGTGTCTTGTGGCTCTTCCCTCAAGTGGAGGATGTCAAAGCCGAACACCCTGAAGTGTGCTAAAAACACCCCCTCCCCGCCCGGGACTCATTCTACGAGCTCCCCAGGAAGAGGTACCCGCCCAGGAGGAAGGATCTCACCCCAGACTTCATCCAGAGATGAGCTACTCACTGTCGATGTCCTCTATGAGGCTGGCGGTGCCAGGCATATAGTTCATTTTGAGCTGAGATAGGCTGCAGTGTATAGCGGCGGTGGGCCAGCGCGTCCAACACCTCCTTTCTCCGACCACAGTCGCCGCCCGGGCGGGACCGGGACAGGAACCCGGACCAGGAGCAGCACGTCTGCCCCGGCTTTCAGCAGCCGGGGCCTGCCGGAAACGCCTCCATATTATTCCCACCCACTTCCGGTATCACGTGCCCATCCTCAGGAAGAGGCGGGGCTGTCGTGCGGTCCCGGGACACCCATCCCTGATAAAAAGGGGAAGAGGAATCTAGATTGACTAGATGGTAAGGAAAATGTATTCTCCCTTTTAAGAAACACGGTGCTGCCGCTCGTCTTCTGGCTTTCAGACCCCCGAGTCACGGACCTCCGTCCTTCAACTCTCAGAATCGGCAGCCGAAGGGGCGGGACCGGGCCTGGGATTGGCTGTTGTCGGCCGACCCCTTTCCCTGCTGTCCAGTTCCTCTCCTCGGCTGGCGCCTGCGCTGTAAGCTGGCCGTGGGGGGCGGGAAGCGCTACGGGGCAGTAGAGCCCATGTCGGCCTTGAGGCGCTCGGGCTACGGCCCCAGTGACGGTCCTTCGTATGGCCGCTTCTACGGGCCTGGGGGTGGAGATGTGCCCATGCACCCACCTCCGCCCTTGTATCCTCCTCGCCCTGAACCTCCCCAGCCTCCCATTTCCTGGCGGGTGCGCGGGGGCGGCCCTGCTGAGACCACCTGGCCGGGAGAAAGCGGAGGAGGCGATGGCTACTATGCCTCTGCAGGCGCCTGGTCAGAAACGAGTCGAGCTTGTGGAAACCATCAGGTAAGCTTTGCGCCATCTGTCCCCGGGGGTTCCAATAAGGGGAGTCTTTGGAGGGTGAGGGCCATTGAGATTGATAAACCTCCAGAGTTCGTAATGGATCGGGTTTCATATTTGTTTTCCTTATGGGGGACTGGAGAGACAGAGACTGGATTTGTGGCTGGAGGGGATATGCTTGTGTTCTCTTTGCGTCTCCTTTTCTGCTTCGACCGTAATAAATGTGTCTATTACCATTAAAAAAGGAAGAAAGATCCTGCACTGACTTGCTAAGCTAAGTGGCAAGCTGCGGAATCTCTCGCTGTGGATTGATGTTGGGCTGGAGTGACCCTGCCAAGCTTTTTGAGCTCTTAACAATTTATCCTGCGTGGCTCATATGGCCGGCTCTCCCCGAGAAGGGAGGTGGCTGCAGCCCCCGCTGTCACTCAGCAACCCCTCCCTATGGGAAGGAACCGAGAAGGAAGAGGAGGGATTGGGCATTTAGCCCTTTGCCCCTAATGCTCTGCCCAGGATTGAATCACCAATACTCACCTTTACTTGGATTGTTATATTACGTTGCGGCAGCAACGTAATTGTCATTACAGCCTCCCTATTTTATGATTTAATAGTTGGCTCTGAGAGGTTAACTCACTTGGTCAGTAGAGGTATCCCTGGCTTTTTGAAGGCTCACTTTTATTGCCACTTCGTTTTTTAGGAAAGACCTACATTAAAGTGTCTGTTTTTACTAACTGAAAGAAATCCGAAGAGGAGTTTTGCTTTTAGTAAAAAGGTGAAAAGCGAAAATAGCTTCAGCGTTTGCTTTGCAGCAAGCAGTTGTAGAGGCAGTGCGCAACTGGGCAGTGAGAGTGGCGCCGCCAAGCTCCTTCCCTGGGAACTACACTCAGCATCTCAGCATTACAGTGCTTTGAACTGTGTCTGAGAGCCTCGGTGCTTTATCTCGATTTATTTTGTGCATCCGTTGGCAAGATATGTCCTAAGGTAGCAGAAAAGTCTAAGAAAGATTATTTTGGGGGCCTGGGAATGCTAAAACATTTTTCATAAGAAATTAATGGTAATTGCTTTTTTCCTTTTATGCCATTTTGGCTTACAAAAGATGTCATAGGAATGTTCCGCTTTCAGATGGGGGGGGGGAACCTGCACACTTTTAACATTTTACTCCTTGTCTTCCTGCCAGAACTATACTTCTTTTTTGTTAAGTCAGTATTCATAGCAGTGAATTATTATACAATCAAGGGAGGGGGGCAGACCTCTCTTTCGGTTCAGTAATTATAATATCCTCATGGGTTGAAATTGTAGTAGTGAAATTCCCGTACATTGCTGGTGGGAATGTAAAATGGTTCAGTGCTTTGGCAAATAGTTTGGCAGTTCCTCAGAACCTTTCACACAAACAAACACACACAAATATAACCCTTCTTCACAATTAATCTCTCACTACATGTAATATACTCTGTGCTGAGTTAGTGTATTACTCAGCAAGTTTGCTTTTAGATATGTACACAAGAGAACTGAAAACATGTCTACATAAAAACTTGCATGTTTTTATGAACAACAAGCATGTTCTTGGCAACATTATTCAGAGTAGCCAAAAAGTGGAAATAACCCAAATGGCCATCAATTGATGAATAGATAAAATATGGTACATTGATGCAATGAAAGTATTTAGCTGTAGGAAGGAAATGAAGTGCTGAAACATTCTACGACATGGATGAACCTTGAAAACATCATGCTACATGAACATTGATAGTCAGAAAGACCACATACTGTATGGGTCCATTTATGTGAAATGTCCAGAATAGGCAAATCTGTAGGGACATGAAGATTAGTGGTTGCCATGGACTGGGGGACTGGGGACTTTGAGATGATGGTAAAGGGTATGGGGTTTGTTTTTGGGGTGACGAGAATATTCTGGAATTAGTGATGATGAGTGCACAACTTTGAATATACTAAAAACCATTGAATTGTACACTTTAAAGGGGTGGTTTTGGGGCACCTGGGTTGCTCAGTCAGTTAGGTGTCTGACTGTTGATTTCAGCTCAGGTTATGATCTCAGGGTCCTAAGATCGGGCCCCACATGAGACTCTGCTCTCAGTGTGGAGTCTGCTTGTCCCTCTCCCTCTGCTCCTCCCCCTGCTCACACTCTCTCTTCTCTCTTAAATAAATACTTAAAATCTAAAAAAAAAAAAGGGTGGGTTTTATCTATGATAGTCATATCTTTAAAAAATTATGTGAGAAACAACATGTATTGAGAGATTAATTGTGAAGAAGGGTTATTTTGTGTGTATAAGTGTGTGTAAATCTGGAATAAGTAGGCTGTGGAACTTTTATCCCATGGTAGATTAGAGTGATAAAATGCTTGGCCTATAAATAGGCAAACTATACCAAAGATCAATGACAGGGAAAGAGGAGAGGAACGATAAACTGATGACTTATACTTGGATTTGCAGTATTCTTTTTTTTTCTTTAGATTTTATTTATTTATTTGACAGAGAGAGAGATCACAAGTAGGCAGAGAGGCAGGCAGTGAGAGAGGGGGAAGCAGGCTCCCTGCTGAGCAGAGAGCCTGATGCGGGGCTCGATCCCAGGACCCTGAGATCGTGACCTGAGCTTATGGCAGAGGCTTTAACCCGCTGAGCCACCCAGGCGCCCCAGGACTTGCAGTATTCTTAAAACAAGAGTGTGTTTTCTGGACAAGGTTAGAGAAGTTAAGATTTCAGAATTGTGTAGGGTGTTCTATGCACGTCGGGTGAGTGGGTGATGGTGCTGGAGTAGGAGTGATTGGAGATAAAGCTGGAATGTGTTGTGAGCATTTGTAAACCATTTTGAGATTGTATCTTTCAGGTTAGTGTTTCTGAAACTGGAAAAGTATAGGACGGTAATTTCTTATGCAGCAATAGAAAATTAATACAAAAGGTATCCATGTCGCCATTGTGTTTTCCAAATTCGTTGTCTTCTAGCTTAATATGGTTTTGACATACAATAGATTTGACGTTTTTATATAATCAAATATGTCAAACTGGAAAAAAAAAGTCATAGGAGACTTTTAGAACCGTAGAAACACTACTCAAAAAATGTAGTCTGCGGACCAGGAACTTCAGGGTGCCCTGGAAGTTGTTTGAAATGCAGAATCTCTCCTGCTCTAGACTAATGCTTCGGTTTAGTAAGATCCCAGGTGATTCATATGCATGTTCATGTTTGAGAAACACTGCTCTGAATAGACTGAGGTGCTATTGCACTGAACCACTGCGAAGACTTGACTCTATATTAACGTATTCAAATATGGCAGGGGAAGAAAATGGAAGTCTAACTCTGTTTTCTTTCTTTTCTTACCCTGTTAGCTATATTTACAGCACCGCAGTTTGGTCGCTCAATTAGCAGCATCTGCATCTCTTAGGAGCTTGTTGGAAATCATGTATATCAGGCACTGTCCTGCCCCTGCCCTCCAAAATCAGAATGTATATTTTAACAAGATCCCTAAGTGATCTACATGTTACCCCAGAATGAGTCATTGGAGAGAGGCTACTGAACTGGAAGCCAGAGGCTGCAGTCTCTCAACTATCACTTCTGCTGTATGGTATTGGTCATAAAGACCAATCCTGGTACATCATGGGAGCCATCTCCACAAAGGTGCAAATACCAGCAGGCAGGGATCATTGGGAGCCATCTTGGATGGTTATAGTGGGAAGGACTGGGGAAACAGAGAGCTCAGTTATGCTTTCAGAGTAGTTCAGAAGGGAGGTGAAAACGGCAAGCATTTGAACACCGTCTGAATATATACAGGTTTTTTTCAGCATTTTATTTTAAGAATTTTCAAGCATACAGAACAGTTGAAAGCACTACACAGTGAATACCTGTATAGCCACCACCTAGATTCTGTAATTAGCATTTATTGTATTTGCTTCACCACATCTATCTTCCTTTTTTAAGTTAATTTTTTTTTTTTTTTTACTAATCTGTATACCCAACATGGGGCTCAGACTCACAACTCCAAGATCAAGAAGTCAGTCCTTTCCAACTGAACCAGCCATATGCCCCTATCTTACCTTCTAAATGCATTTCAAAACAAGTTGCTTAGATTTGAAAGACATTTTTATTATTTTTTTTTAAAGATTTTTTTTTAAAATTTATTTATTAGAGAGCGAGAGACTGAGAATGAAAGGGGAGAAAGTCAGAGGGAGAAGCAGACTTCCCGCAGAGCCGGGAGTCCGATATGGGACTCGATCCCGGGACTCCGGGATCATGACCTGAGCCGAAGGCAGTTGCTCAACCAACTGAGCCACCCAGGCACCCTGAAAGACATTTTTAAAGGTCTATATCAATTGGAAGTGAGGGAAGCCAGAGAAACATAAGGTGATTTTCAGGTTTTAGTATTTCATAGGAATAAATGTTTCATAGTAATAAAAAGGAAGAAGAACAGGTTTTTATGGGAAGATATAGTTTAGTTTCGTACCAGAACTAGTAATTGGGTAATCGAGGAGTTTAAAAAAAAATAGAAAGACTTGGAAAGGGTTTATGTGTTGCCTTTATTTCATTTCTGTTGGAAGCCAGTTATTCACCGTAGTTACTATTGCCAAGCTTTGGATGGAATGTGTGTGATTGATTAGAGAGAAGTTTGTGATTTTTCTCTTTCTGTTTTTGTTTTTTTGATACCAAATTTTAGAACTGTGGTATCCGGGAGTTGTTGTCTGTAGGAACCAAAACAACAGATGTGGGGTCAGGTGGGTGATGGGGGATGGGGATAGTGATTTGAGAGTCATCAAACATAAGCAAATTTGAATTACCAAATTGGGTAATGTTCCCACAGGAGATCTTTGAGAGTCTAGAATAGGTGACAAAGAGGATTCAGAAGGAGACAATAAGAGAGAATACTTGGAAAGATAATTGGGAAATCAGGAAAGTCCTGCAGTGCAAACCAAGCAAGGACACGATTATTTTGCATGTAAGTGATACGAGACCTTAAAAGACGCTGTTGGATTTGACGGTTGAAAGGGTCTTGTTGATTTTAGCGGTGGGGGTTTAAAATAGTGGGAGGTTAGGGGCCAAGGCAACCGATATAAACCACACTTCCAGAACCTAGTAAATGAGAACGTGGTTACTTGACTGTGAACCAGGATCAGGGGAAGAATTTTTAGGATTAGGTGGTTTGAATATGTTTGTATGCAGAAGAGAGTAAGAAGAAAGATGGGAACAAAATGATGGAATATGGCTTGTGGAGAGAGGGATGAAGAAGTGAGGAAGAGCTGGAAAACCTTTTTTTCCAAGTTAGAGGGGGGCGGAAATCATTTTGGAGGTGGGGGGGAGGGACATCGAAGGCATTTATAACTCTTCGCGTCCTTGGCGAAGTAGGAGGCTAGGTCATCTGAGAGGACAGGAAGTGGAATAGCGGAAACTGGGAACTTGATATGATAAATGTTTGAAACAGGTGCTGGGGGAAGTGGGAAATTGTAGAGAAGCATGGGAGAGACCTAAATGAGACTGAAAATAAAAACTTGGTCTGGTGATCAACATAGGAACATAAGTGCTTTTGTAGTGATTTGGGCATATATAGCTAAAAATAATTTTTAATGTATTTTTTTTTAAGATTTTATGTTTTTGACAGAGACACAGTGCTAGAGGAAACACAAGCAGGGGATGTGGGAGAGGGAGAAGCAGGCTTCCACGGAGCAGGGATCCTGATGTGGGGCACGATCCCAGGACCCTGGGATCATGACCTGAGCTGAAGGTAGATGCTTAATGGCTGAGCCACCCAGGCGCCCCTTAATGTATTTTTCTAATAATTTTTGTCTAATTCTTATGATCAAGGTAAACAAATTTGTAAGTGGAACTTGGTAGCAGCATTAGTCAGATTCCTCTGCTGTTAGATTTGTTTAGGTTGGGGTTATTCTTTGAAGGTATGTTCGTAAGTCACTTTGTAAATTTAATCATGTAGGGGCACCTGGGTGGCTCAGTGGGTCAAGCCTCAGCCTTTGGCTCAGGTCATGTTCTCAGGGTCCCGGGATCGAGCTCCAAATCGGGCTCTCTGCTCAGCAGGGAGCCTGCTTCCCCCTCTCTTTCTGCCTGCCTCTCTGCCTACTTGTGATCTCTCCCTCTCTGTCAAATAAATAAATAAAATTTTAAAAAATTGATCATGTATATACTTCTACAAAACTAGTTCTAAGATATATATGAGAGAAGTTGACTCCTGCCTTCATCTGAGATTTAGGTATTTCTTCTCAAAAAGGAAGTAAATGAATTTGTTATCTTCTTGCATAATTTTGATCCAATTTCCAGTGTGACAAGACTTTAAATTCACATTAATTACTGCCACTTGTGAAAACCTTTTCTCATCTTTGTCTGGTTTACATCACCTTTTAGCACTTTTGTCTAGTTTCAGACAACAAATAAAAAGTTTGGAAAGAGTTAAGCACATGATAACGTTGGCAACTTGGTTTATAAAACAGAGAGCAACTTCAGCTAGCTTCCTGTGAAACCAAATGCTGTTTCATAGAATTATGTCATTCATGTTAGAAGGGCCTTGAGCTGCAGACTTTCACTGTTGCTGGGGATATTTTTAGATTTGTTCCATTTTGTCCAAAGGGGAGGAAAAAAAGAAGTGAAGACAATCTTTTTATTAAAACTTAATAAAATTAATAATTCTTGCCACTTCATTGAAGACGTTCTCCCATCCATGTACTAAGCAGGCCCAGCCCTGCTTAGCTTCTGAGATCAGAGGAGAGCTGGTGTGTTCAGGGTGGTATGGCTGTGGACAACAATCTATTTTTAAATTTTTTAAATTTATGATATATTTATATTCTGTAAATTGCACCTTCTTAAAGGTATAGTTCTGTGAGTTTTGACAAATGCATAGTCATTAACCACTACCATAGTCAAAGAATCAAAGTGAGATAATGACCCATCTTTTAAAAAAAAAGATTCCTAGAGTAAGATGGAAGATTTAATTTTCATTCATTTTTGAACCCTATTAAAACGATAGAAAAGTAACTGTTTCTCATTTGTTTAAAGTATCATCTCATTTGCATAATGTGTATATATGTATGTATACACATATAAAATGTATTCTGTGTTTTGAATGAGTTTCAGTCAGTTGCAGTCATTTTTATTGCTTAAATGATTTCATATCATGTGAATGGGCGTTCCTTCTTGGCTTCTGAGTCCTTTTGACATAACCCATTGATTTTTGACAGCTTCCTTGATTTCTGGTACAAGATGTGCCAGGCTTATTTTGTATATATTTTGTCCCAGACATATAATCAACCATTTCTTTAAGAAAACCTTTTTTTTTTTTTTTTTAATGGAAGATTATATTTAGAAGCATATGTTAGGATCCAGGCAGGAAAACAGAACCTATACTAATTCTTTTAAAAGAGAGATTTGGGGGCACCTGGGAGGCTCAGTCAGTTAAGCATCTGATTCTTGATTTCAGCTCAGGTCATGATCTCAGGGTCCTGGGATTGAACCCCACATCAGGCTCTGTGCTCAACAGGAAGCCTGCTTCTCCCCACCCCCTAAATAAATAAATAAATCCTTTAAAAAATGAATAGAAGAGAGAATTTGTTTTAGGAAATTAGTGAACTGAGCATTGGAGATCTCAAAAGGCACAAAGAGAAAGTGGAGGTAACCCAGAAGATAATGACTAGGAAACAGCTACAGTTCCTAGGGCTGGGGAGTAAAGAGAAGAGGTGGGGCTATTAGAACCTGCAAACTCGGAGGAATGGCCTCGTGGAGCTGGAACCCAGGAGAAGGTGCTGCCTAGCTGGCACTGGTCTCTCTGAGGGAGTTCTGGAAAACCAGAAGAATGTGGAGATTGCTACTAACTGCCACCCCCAGGTTGAAGGGGGTTGCTAGGCTGACAATGACAGAAACAGCAAAGAAGCAAACTGGAAGGAGCCCAGAAATCCCTCCTCCCCTCCTCTAGCCTAGTGCCTCCTATTGGCGGAACGGAAGAGTAAGCAAGCAGCCAAGGAGCAATGTTTGGACTGCCAGTCCTGCACGACAGAGCCAGTTACAAAATGCTGTGTTTGGAGTTGAGGGACAATAGCTTCCTAAGTCCTACAGAAGTTAAATTTGAATGCTAGGTATACTGATTGCAGTTGTGTTATCACTGCTTCTAGACCTTTCGATAGACAGTTAATGAAATAGGTTTTTTTAATTAAAAAAATTTTTTTAAAGATTCTGTTTTTAAGTAATCTCTACAGTCAGTTTGGGGCTCAGACTTACAACCCTGAGATCAAGAGTTGCATGCTCTGCTGACTGAGCCAGCCAGGTGCCCTGAAATAGGGTTTTTTGGGTGTTTTTTTTTTAAATAGAAAAATAAATGAGTTCATATTTATATTAATCAAATTTAACATTACAGATTATTTTTACTTCTTTGATTGTATTTATTACTTTTCTCTTGTATGGAATATCTTGGTTACTAACAGTGTTAGGATAATTACAAATACTTGCACAATCCTACAATAATATATAAAATAAGGCCAAAATAATGCCAGGTTCTAGTTCTGGTATGACAACATGAGGAGGTCTGTGAACCCAGTCCCCAGTGAAACTGCTGAAAATTATTTTTAAAAAACAACCAGTTAAAGTCTCTGTAAATGGTTTTAGGGTATATAGCAAATTAATAAGCATTTATTCTATAAAATTACTCAAATTCAGTGAAAACAGTGAGAGTCTGTGCTGTTTGAGCCAAGACCTGCTCCATGTCTCCCCTCTCTCAGAGCAGTGAGGAACTCCATTCCAGACTGGTGCAGCCAAGAAAACAGGGCTCCCTCTTCTCCCAGCTCCCAGTCGGAGGGTTGTCACCCTGGGAGGGGCAGCACATCCACATTTCTCATCTTGCCCCCAGCTGTTGTTGATGAGACCAAGTTTCAGCCCAGTGTGCTTAAGTAATGCTAGTTCCCTCCTCTGCCCGGCACCTGCTTGAGGATAGAGGCTTTACTTTGGGCAGGGCACCGCAGAGAGTACTAGGGCTCTGATCACCCTTACCCTGGCTTATAAGGCAAGCCGAGAGGCCCTGAGGCTACTGCCCTTTCCTCCACAGGTGCTCAGCACTTAAAGCAGGCCGTATCTTAGAGAACTATTAAGGACTTAACTATTGTCCCCAACCCGGCTGCAGAGGGTGGCTCAGACATTTTATCTGGAGGCAGAAGCAGGCGGTAAAACATGTAGCTCCTGATCTTTTCCCAAAGGAGCTGGCTTTATTTGCAACAGAGTGTGGTGTGGAGAAGCCAAAGCCTAAGGATGTTCTCGAAAACTGTGGCGATTGTTGTGAAAGGCAACTGGGAGGAGATTGGTAGATTCATTTGCTAGAGAGAACCAAGGAAAGAGATAGCTGGGAGAAGCCCTTTGGGGTTAGAACAAATCTTAAACACTGACTATGAGACCGGTCTGTTCCCAAATTTTGGTTGGATCAGTTTGCGGAACAATTTTTATCCCAGGGTGTGGAGCTTTAACAGCTAGGTATGCTGAGGGAAAGGAAAACACACACATACATATACTCTCATTAAAGAAATTAAAATGTTACAGTAGAAAATATTCACTTAAGGCAAAAGAAAGCAATAAAAGAATAGAGTAACAAAAACAAATAAGAGAGAAAACAAAGAAGATCCAACTACATGCTGTTGTGAGATAATAGAAAAAATATACATATTGTTCTCTGTCCTGGGTTCCTGGCACAGAGCTCCTGAAACCCTTGTAAATTCCTAAATGAAAAGAGCAGTATTTTTGTTCTAGTATTTGGTCTGTTACCCCAGTTCCTGACATAGGGCTCCCAAACCCATTGGAATTTCCTGGGTGATACAACTATTTTTTCTTCCAATGAGGTGCCTCTGGGTGGTCTCCTGGATGGCTCCTGGATGGGGCTGGTCACCAGAAAGGCCAACCCATGATTAGGTATTTGGAGTTTTCAGTCCTGGTCCTCATTCTCCACCGAAGGGAGAGGGGCTGGAAATGAAGCTAATAATTAATCATACCTACATGAGGGAATCTCCATAAAAATCCAAACACAGTGGAGTTCAGAGAGCTTCCAGTTTGGTGAACTTATCCACATTCTGGGAGGGTGATGCACCTTGACTCAATGGAGACAGAAGCTTTTGCACTTGGGGTTCTCCCAGACCTTGCCTGCCCTATGTATCTCTTCATCTGGCTGTTCATCTGTATCTTTTATCATATCCTTTAATAAACTGAAAAAATAAAATTAAATTTTAAAAAGATGTAAAAAAAAAAAAACTGGCATTGTAAGTATTTCCCTGGGCTGGGTGAGATGTACTAGCAAATAATCAAATCCAAGGGAGAAGAGGTCATGGGAACCTATGCTTTGTAGCCTAGTGAGACATAAACCGTGGGTAACCTCGAGACCTGGGAACTTTTGCTTGTAATTGGCACCTGAAGGGGTGGCGGGCACTCTCATGGGACTGAGCCCCTAACCTGTGGGATCTGATGCTATTTACAGGTAGATTAAATTAATTGTAGGACAGCTAGCTGGTATTGCAGAATTGCTTGGCATGGGGGGAAAATCTCACATCTGGTATCAGAGGTGTCATGAATGTGGTAATAGCCTGAGAGTAAAGGAAAAACATAGGAGCAGTAGGTTTTTCTTTCTCAGCTGTCTGTGGGAGACACACTTCAGATTTAAAGATACAAATTGTTTAAAAGTAAGAAGAGGAAAAAGAAATATGCAAACAGTAACTAGAAGAAAACTATAGTGGTTATACAGTATCCAACAAGTAAACTTTAAAACAAAAGATGTTACTTGGGATAAAGTGGGACATAAAAGGACTAATCTATCAGGAAGATGTAATAACTATAACAATGTGTACCTAATAACAAAATATACCAAAATAAATTAAGGAAGAACTTCCAGAAATAAAGGGAGAAAATAGATAATTCAATAATAATAAAGACTTCAATACTCCATTTTCAATAGTGGATAGAACAACTACATACAAGATCAACAAGGAAATAGAATATGTGAATAACCGTGTGAACCAATTAGACCTAACAGACATCTATAGAACACTCCACCCAATGATACATTCTTCTCAAGTACACCTGGAACATTCTCAAGATAAACCATATGCTAGCCATAAAACAAATCTTAATATACAAGGATAGAAATAATACAAAGTATGTTCTCCAACCGTTATGTAAAGACATTAGATATTAATAGCAGGAAAGATCTTGGGAGACTCATGTCTGTGTGGAAATGAAATAAAACACTCTTTAATATTTTTTAAAGATTTTATTTTTAAGTAATCTCTATACCCAGCATGGGGCTCCAACTTACGACCCCAAGATCAAGAGTTGCACATTCTACCAACTGAGCCAGTCAGGTGTGCCATAAATAAAACACTCTTAAATAACGAGCAGATCAAAGAAGAAATCAGAAGGGAAATTAAAAAATACTTTGAGATAAATGAAAATAAAGACACAGTGTACCAAAACTCCCAAGATATAGCTAAAGTAGTAGTACTGCTTAGAAGGAAATTTATAGCTATAAATGACTATGTGAAGAAAGAATAATGATTTCAGGGTGCCTGGGTGGCTTAGTTGGTTAAGTGCCTGACTCTTAGTTTTGACTCATGATCTCATGATCTTACTTGTTTTAGTCAGATCAGGTCATGATCCCATCAAATAACGTATAGTATAACAAATGTATACATTAAACTAGACTCCATGGGGAGATCAAGCCCCACTTGTGTGGGCTCAGTGTGAAGTCTGCTTGTCCTTCTCCCTCTGCTCCCCCTCCAATAAAGAAATAAAATCTTAAAAAAGAAAAGAAAGAATAATGATTTCAAATCAATAACCTAAGCTTCCATCTTGACACTGGAAAAAAAAGAGCAAAGTAAACCTCAAGCAAGCAGAAGGAAGGAAATAATAAAAATTAGAGTGGTGGGGTATCTGGCTGGCATCTCGAAGAGTAGAAATTAATGTAAGAGGGAATAGAAAAACAGTAGAGGAAATCAGTGCATGGAAAGGCTGGTTCTTTGAAAAGATCAATACAATTGAAGAGTCTTTAGCTAGATGGACCCAGGAAAAAAGAGTGTTACTAGAATCAGAAATGATGGGGTGCCTGGGTGGCTCAGTGGGTTAAGCCTCTGCCTTCGGCTCAGGTCATGATCTCAGGGTCGTGGGATCGAGCCCCACATCGGGCTCTCGGGCTTTCTGCTCGGCGGGGAGCCTGCTTCCCTCTCTCTCTGCCTGCCTTTCTGCCTACTGTGATCTCTTTCTCTACCAAATAAATAAATAGGAGAAGAGAAGAGAAGGCAGGCAGGTAGAAGTAGAGAAAAGACTGTAAGCACAGGAATGAAACTCTTTAGAAGCTAAGAGGTTATGTTGTCCACAGCGATGTGGAGGGATTGGCCATTATTTAATAGAGCCAAAGGCACTTCACGATTTCTGGGAAGACAATGGCAGATAGGGTGCGTTCGATTTAGTAAGTTGGAAGATGGAGTTTGTCTGATTGCTTCTTCCTTTTTTTTTTTTTAGGTGAAATATGTGATGAAGTTGTTAGTTGAAAAATGAGGATAGACTAAAAGAATATTGGAGATTTGGGCGGGGGAAGAATGAAATAGTTGTTCTGGAGAGTGAGCTGAACACCCATCGTAAGGAAGTGTTATAGTTGCGAGGCAGTGCTGTGTGTATTTGAGAATTGTGGTCTCTAATCCAGAAAGAAACCAGAGAGCTCTAGTGTTTCTCTCCACCAGTATTTAGAGGAAGTGCAGATGTGAAGTCAGTGGACAGTTGGTTTTAAACTGGGTTGGGTTTTTGCAGGGTGAGTGTATCTGAAGGAAGCGGCGGCAAAGGATTAGGCATTGGGAAGCTGAGTAAGGAAGGAAATGAGGACCTGGTTGGGGTGAGGGATAGGAGGGTGAAGAAGTAGTGAAAATGTGGAGTACCAGAGAGGGTCAGTCAGTGTGCGAGAACGGAGACCAGGGTGGTTCTCGGAGATGTAGGTATTCGCTCACCACTGCTGGGGTGAGTCAGCTTCAACTCTTGACTTTTCATCTCTTCTCAAGATTCAGATTCTTGGTAGAGAGAAATCAATTAGTCAAATGTTTGACCTTCAACCAGGGGAAGGACGGAAGCTCAATTAATTGGGGGTGTCTGCCTGCTTGAGAAATTTAGTAGTTAAGATCTAAAGTTTGCCTATAAAATTTTTAAAAATCTTGCTATTCTCTAGTTTCTGTATTATGTAAAGGAGATGCTACTTGCCCAACTTGTATAATGTCATATGGAATGATTACATGCTTTGAAAACAAAGCAGTATGAAACTGATAGTGCACTTAAGCTAAGATGGTGATAATTAAACTCTCAGTGATTACAACTGCCAATGAATTTCTTTGTGAAACAGTTTGAAGATCTTGTTTAAGTTTAAAACTAAAACTAGAAGTTTAAAGCAAAATAACGTATAGTATAACAAATGTATACATTAAACTAGACTCCAAAAAGTTTTGAGTTGTTCTAGTCTTTTGGAATTTATTGGCTTATTGCAAATCATTGCATTAACTCTTGAGTTGCAGTGCAAAGCTGTAGAGGTTAACGTTATAGCTAGATTTTCTTTTTGGAGTGGTAATTGTTCTTCATCAATTTCTGATACTTGGGTTAGTTGTAGGCTGTCAGCAGAAACATAGCCATAACGGAAAGTAAAGGAATATGGAAAAACTAGTGTGACATGGGCGCCTAAGTGCCTTAGTCAGTTGAGCCACTGCCTTTGGCTCAGGTCATGATCCCAAGGTCCTGGGATCGAGCCCAGTGTCAGGTTCCCTGCTCAGTGGGGAGTCTCTTTGTCTCCTTCTCCCTCTGTCTCCCACCTCATGCTCTCATTCTCTATATCAAAGAAATAAATAAAATCTTTAAAAAAATACAAAAACAACTAGTGTGATAAGCCAAAGCATATTGAAGATTTATATGTTTGAAGTAAAGTTTAGTAGTAATATTTTCAAGCTCCAAAGTTGTTGAGATAGGCAAATGTTGCTCTTAACAGTGGCAAAGAATCTTGTTGCACGAATTAAATTGGTAATAATGGGGTTGGTGATTGGAGAGAGATAAAGGAATCCAGGTCTCTGGTTTTGCTAATCATATTGGCATAGTATAATTCCTTTATATATCATTTGGTATCATAATGCATAAGAACAGGCTTTTAATACATAGTCGATAATTGCTTTGTTCTAGGGCATGTGATTTACTGTATAGTATTTCTATATCGATTTGATAATGAGAATTTATAATGAGTGATTTTATAGTAGGGTTCTATTGCTTTTTGTCTCTAGCCTTTTTAAAATAATTATAGCTGCCTCTATTACCTTTTCATTATGATATAAGAATATTATTAAAAGTGATTTTTTTTTTCCCCTCCTTAGGACCAGCCACCATATTCTAGCTACAATTCTAACTATTGGAATTCTCCTGCACGACCTAGGGCTCCATACCCAAGTACATATCCTGTAAGACCGGAAATGCAAGGCCAGGTATGATCTAAAATTGACAGCCTTCCTGAATTTTTTTGAAGATTTTATTTATTTGTTTTAGTCAGAGAGCAAGCGCAAGCAAGGGGAGGAATAGAGGGGGAGGGAGAGAGAGGGAGAAAGAATCTCAAGCAGACTCCAGGCTGAGCTCAGAGCCTGACCTGGGGCTTGATCTCAGGACCCTGAGATCATGACCTGAGCTGAAACCAACAGTTGGGCACTCAACCTACTGAGCCACCTAGGCGCTCCCTGAATGTTTTTTGGTGTTTTTTTTTTTAATTTTTTTCTTGGGACGCCTGGGTGCCTCAGTTGGTTGAGCGGCTGCCTTCGGCTCAGGTCATGATCCTGGCGTCCTGGGATCGAGTCCCGCATCGGGCTCCTTGCTCGGCGGGGAGCCTGCTCCTCTTTCTGCCTCTGCCTGCCTCTCTGCCTGCTTGTGTTCTCTCTCGGTTAAATAAATAAATAAAATCTTTTAAAAAAAATTTTTTTTTTCTTAACGTATTGATTTATTTTCAAAACCTGTGGAGATTTCATAGTAGCAGTGTGTGGAGTTTTGTTATTTAATGGACTCTGTCTTAATGTTTTCAGCTCAGAAGTAAGGAAATATCTAGGCAAATATATCTATAGTAAAGGTAACTTGAGGCATAATAGATTATTTCTTTGAACCTGGAAACAATAAACATACAATGTACTTATTTTTTTAAGTTTTGACTTTTTAAAAAAATATAATTGACATGTAACATTATATTATTTTCAGGTATATAATGTAATGATTCGATATTTGTATATATTGTGAAATGATCACAATTTAGTCTATTTAACATCTGTCACCACATATAATTACAGTTTTTTTCTTCTGATGAGAGCTCTATGATTTATTTTGTTAGGAACAAATATGCAATATAGTATTAACTGTATTAATATAGTCACTGTGCTGTATATTACATCCTCATGACTTACTTATTTTATAGCTGGAAGTTTGTACCTTTCGACCTCCTTCACCCATTTGTACCCCTAGCGCTGTGTCTAGCAACCATTAGTCTATTCTTTGAATGTAGGATATTTTTCCTTTTTAAGATTCCACTTATAAGTGAGGTTATATGATATTTGTCTTTCTCTTTCTGACTTATTTCCATCCATGTTGTTGCAAATGGCAAGATTTCCTTTTTTATGGCTGAATAATAGTAAACACCATGTTTTCTTTATTCATCCATCGCCAGACACTGAGGTTGCTTCCATGTCTTGGCTATTGTAAATAATGCTGCAGTGAACATGGAGGATATCTTTTCGAGTTAGTGTTTTTGTTTCCTTTGGATATATTATAAGTAGCGGCATTGCTGGATCATTGTTTTTAATTTTTTGAGGAACCTCCAAACTGTTTTCTTTCCATAGTGGCTGTACCAGTTTACACTCCCACCAACAGTGCACAAGGGATTTTCTTCACATCCTCACCAACACTTGTTATTTCTTATCTTTTTGATACTAGCCATTTTGACAACGGCTGTGATGCGGTGATATCTTGATGTGGTTTGATTTACATTTCCCTGATGATAAGTGTTGATGAGAACCTTTCATGTACCTGTTGGCCATCTGTATGTCTTCTTTGGAAAAGTGTCTATTCAGAATGACTGCCTATATTCTAATAAGATTTTTTTTTTTTGGCTACTGAGGTTTTTGAGTTCTTTATATATTTTAGATATTAGCTCCTTATCGAATGTATGATTTGAAAATATTTTCTTCCATTTAGTAGGTTGCCTTTTCATTCTTTGGTGGTTTCCTTTGCTGTGCAGAAGTTTTTAGTTTGTAGTTCTCCTTGTTATTTTTACTTTTGTTGCTTTTCCTTTTGGTGTCAGGTAAGTTGTATTCTTAAGACAAATATTTAATTTTAAATATTTCAAGTATACTGAGAAAGTACAGGAAATTTGTATATCTTTTTATCTGGTACTAGCTTTGTCAGTTTTTCAGTTTGCTACATTTGTTTCAGATTTTTTTTTTTAAGAGTTTTATTTATTTGACAGAGAGAGAGAGCGCGAGAAAGAGAGCATGAGCGAGCACAAGCAGGGGTAGCGGCAGGCAGAGGGAGGGGGAAGCAGGCTTCCTCCTGAGCCGGGAGCGCGATATGGAGCTCGATCCCAGGACCCTGGGATCATGACCTGAGCTGAAGGCAGGTGCTTAAGTGACTGAGCCACCCAAGGACCCCTTGTTTCAGATATTTAAAAAGAAGTAAAACAAATACAATTGAAGCTATATATAACTTCTTTCCATTTCCTGAAGTTATATTTATTATCTCATTTGTGTTTTTATGCTGATACTACTTGTATGTGCATTTACATAGTATTATTTACCATGTTTTTAAACTTGATATGAGTGGTTTCATAATAGCATTCTCCTGCAGCTTGCTTTTTTACTCAACATTGTTTTTCACTTTCTTGTCATACACATTTGAAGCAAGAACTTCCCTGGGGTATGGAATTTGGGGGTTTTAGTATGTATGCTTATTAAATATAGCCAAATTATTTTTCCACAATACCATTGGGGAAAAGAGGAAATGTTTACAAAGTCACCCATAATCTGGCAGCCTTAGTAAGGCTGTCACATTTGCATATTTCCTTCCATTTTTTCCCATCTAGATACTGTATTTCTATGTGCAAATAATTTTTATTTTTTTTAAAGATTTTTATTTTTAAGTAATCTCTCCACCCAATGTGGGACTCAAACTCATAACCCCAAGATCAAGAGTCACACTTCTTCTGACTGAGCCAGCCAGGCGCCTGGAAAATAATTTTGAAAAATGTGATTATAGTATATTCAGATTTTTAAAAAGTAATCTCTACACCCAACATGGGGCTCAAACTCACAACCCCAAGATCAAGAATTGCACGCTCCACCGACTGAGCCAGCCAGGCGCCCCTTGTAGTATATACAGTTTTAAAGCGGCTACATTTAAGCAGCTTTCAGAGAATTTGAATTTTATATCCAGGTCAGAATTCTCTGTAAACTGGTATTCTCTGCAGAATTAAAATTTCAGATCACTATAAAGTATACTAATGTAATTAGTATGATTATAGTATAGTATAATTCTGTAATTGATAGTTTTCAAGTAGTCCAATACTATATTCAAATTGTTCTAATTTTCTAGTAGTATGGAGCCTGAAATAATGAAAATAAATTTCTTTATGGGGCTGAATAACTAATTCATTAAAAAAATCATGTTCCCTTTTTTCTTATTAATTTGGTGATACATTCTTTTAAGACTGATTTTGAGCTAGAAGAGTTTATTAATGTTAGAGCAAGATTTACTTATGTACTTAAAACATAAAAGCAATTGATTTTTCATGATGATTATGGGTACTTTAGGATAAGATTGGTAGGAGATCGTGGAATACAAAATAAAGAAAAAATCATGTTATCTTTAACACAAACTTCCATTTTACTTGTGTCATCTGCATTCCTGTGACTGAAATTGAGAAGCAGGCGTTGTTATTGATTAATATGATATGCTTGTGGTTTGGCCATATTTCATAAAATTCACGCTTTAAATGTACAATTCAGTTGTTTTTAGTATATTCACGAGGTGGTGCAGCTATCATCACTGTCTATTCTAGAACATTTTCATCACCTCAGTTAGAAACTATATACCTATCACACCATTTTTCTCTTCCCCTAGCCCCTGGCAACCTTTAATATATGTGTTATCTCTATGGATTTGCCTATTCTGGACATGCCACATAGACACATAGAATCATGTAATATCTGATATCTTGTGACTGGCTTCTTTCTTTTTTTAATTTAATTTAATTTTATTATTTTTTTATTTATTAACATATAATGTATTATTTGCCCCAGGGTACATGTCTGTGATTCGTCAGGCTTACACATTTCACAGCATTTGCCATAGCACATACCCTCCCCAATGTCCATACCCCTACCCCCCCACCTCCCAGTCACCCTTAGTTTGTTTTGTGAGTCTCTTATGGTTTGTCTCCTTCCCCATCCCATCTTGTTTCATTTCTCTCCCCCACCACCCCCACGAACCCCTGCCCTGCCTCTCAAATTCTTCATATCAGAGCGATCATGTGATAATTGTCTTTCTCTGACTGACTTATTTCGCTTAGCATAATACCCTCTAGTTCCATCCACTTCGTTGCAAATGGCAAGATTTTGTTTCTCTTGATGGCTGCATTGACTGGCTTCTTTCTTTTGGCATAATGTTCACCCATGTGGTGGCAAAGGTCCTCCTACTTCATGCCTTTCTGTGGCCAAATACTACCCATTCTGTGGGTATACCACATTTATTATATCCATTCATCAGTTGATGGAAATTTGAGGGTTTTTTCTTTTTTCACTTTTTGGCTGTTATGAATAATACTGCTATAAACATTTGTGTGTTCATTTTTATGTGGACATAAGTTTTTTCAGATCTCTTCGTTATATATGTAGGAGTAGAGATGTCGGGTCATATGGAAACTCTGCTGTGTTTAACAATTTGAGGAACTGGCAAAGTTCTAACAAAGAGAGCTGAAGTTTTTGTTTTTTGTTTTTAAGATTTTATTCATTTATTTGAGAGAGAAAGCGACAGAGAAAGCACAAGCATGGGGAGGAGTGGAGGGAGAGAGAGAGAGAAGCAGACCCCCTGCCAAGCAGAGAGCCCAATGCGGCCCTCGATCCCGGGACCCTGGGATTATGACCTGAGCTGAAGGCGAAGGCTTAGGCTTCAACTGAGCCACCTAGGCGCCCCAAAAACTGAAGATAGCATTCTGAATTGAGAAACCATGATACAAAAAGCCATTGGTTAGAACCTATGACACTTTTTGATTTAATTTGAAGGGGAACTGAGTTGTAAAATACAGCCTACTAAGAACTGTGGTCAGGAACTTTGGTGAGACAAAAATTGGAATAGTTCTATAAGTAGAGGTATGGCATGAGCAAGCAACCAATGGATAATCATAGATTTGGCAGTTGCAAAAATGAATATTAGAGAAATTCGAGTTGATATCAACTGCTGATAATTTTGAACTCTTGGAGTACTTATTTGGTGAGATTTTCCATGTTTTTCATGAGAAGCACAATAGGAGGGGTTCTGTTTCTTAGAGGTAATCTGTTTTTGCTTGGATCGGGTCTGTCTACTGTGGAATGGACAGGGAATTCATTGGACGGTGCATCGCTTTCTGGGTGAGAGACTTGACCACTTTTCTCCTCTTTGGATTCTGTATCTACACAATAGTCCATCAACTGTGAAAGTGACTTTTAGAAGAAGTATTCGTATTGGATGATCTTCAGCTTGCAATGAGACCCCATATGGTGTGACATTATTTTGACTTTTGAATGCTAAGAAAATATCTATATTTACATCTAGAACAAGAGTAGCAGCTGGAATTTCTGTGTTTCTAGTCTCTTGATTCCTTCTGAAAGTCAGAATGAGCCTTTTACAGAAATTTAATAATTGTCAAACATTTTATTTCTGGGGCGCCTCGGTCACTCAGTCAGTGTTCAGCGCTTGATTTTGGCTCGGGTTATGATCTCAGGATCATGGGATCCTGCGTCAGGCTCTGTGCTCAGTACAGAGTCTGCTTGGGATACTCTCTCTCCTTCTCCCTTTGCCACTCTCCCCCCTTGTGCTCTCTGTACCTGTTTAAAATAAATCTTTTTTTTTTTTTTAAGATTTTATTTATCCACTTAGAGAGAAAGCAAGAGAGAGCACAAGCAGTGTGAAGGGCAGAGGGAGAAGCAGACTCCCTGCTGAGTAGGGAGTCCAACATGGGACTTGATCTTTGGACTCCAGGATCATGACCTGAGCCAAAGGTAGACGCTTAACTGACTAAGCTGTCCAGGTGCCCAGATTTTATTTATTTCTTATAGTTGCTGTTTCAAATTTTATCTGTTGGCATATCAGCTGTTTTCAAATTGCAGCTTATTGTCATTAGATACAAGTTTCCCTTCATTAAAATAGTCTACTTGGACACTGATGAAGTCGCTGTGGTCCTAGCAGCCCACTGGATTCTAAACACACTTGGGATTTTATGACATTTTTAAAAAAGATTGTATTTATTTGAGAGAGAGAGAGAGAGAGACTGTGTACACGAGTGGGGATAGGAGGAGAGGGAGAGGGACAAATAGTCTTCCCACTGAGTGTGGATCCCTTGATCCTGAGACCATGAGACCACAACCCAGGCCAATATCAAGAGCCGGATGCCCAACTGACTGAGCCATCCAGGTGCCCCTTTCATGACATTTTTAATAGCATAAAATTTTTTTTTTTTTACTACCAAAGTAATACAACTTAAATATTTGTAAAATAAAGCAAAGGGGGGGAGACACTAATTCTGCCATCCTAATAGATCTGTTTTTTGGTAAATTTGCCTTGCCCTTTCCCTATTATGTTTACACAGCTTTAAACTTACTGTACATACACTAAAAAATTTATTTACTTTAGAGGGAAGAGAGAAGGACCATGCACGAGTAGGGGAAGAGGTAGAGGGAGAAGGAAAGGGAGAAAATTTCAAGCAGACTCCTGCTGAGCGCCGAGCCCAAACATGGGTCTCCATCCCAAGACCCTGAGATCATGACCTGAGCTGAAATCAAGAGTCAGATGCTTAACCAACAGCCTCCCAAGTGCCCTGCACAAACACTTTTTTGTAGGACTTTTTGTTTATCATATGTACTTTCCATGTTACAGGGTGAAATAACAAATGAAGTATTTTTTTTTTAATATTAAGGAAATTTTCAAACAATGAGAAGGAATGGGATTAGCACAGTAATCTCCTATGTACTCATCTCAGCTTCAATAAGTATCAGTACACAGCCATCTTGTTTCATCTGTATCCTTGGATTATTATTTTTTTAAAGATTTTACTTATTTATTTGACATAAGAGATCACAAGTAGGCAGAGAGGCAGGCAGAGAGAGAGGAGGGAACAGGCTCCCTGCTGAGCAGAGAGCCCAATGCCAGGCTCAATCCCAGGACCCTGGGACCATGACCCAAGCCGAAGGCAGAGGCTTTAACCCACTGAGCCACCCAGGCGCCTGTGTATCCTTGGATTATTTTGAAGCAAATTCCAGACATATTATTTTACTTGTAAATACTCAAAAATATAAGGAAGTTTTAAAAATATAACAAAGCCGGGTGCCTGGGTGGCTCAGTTGGTTGGGCAACTGCCTTTGACTCGGGTCGTGATCCTGGAGACCTGGGATCGAGTCCCATATCGGGCTCCTGGCTCCATGGGGAGTCTGCTTCTCCCTCTGACCTTCTTCTCCCCTCTCATGCTTTCTCTCTCTCTGTCTCAAATAAATAAATAAAATCTTTAAAATATATATATATAACAAAGCGATTATTAAAACTTAAAAAAACTAAAAATAGTTCTTCAGTATCATTAAATGGGCAGTTTTAACAGTGAATTTTTAAGATTTTATTTATTTGAGAGAAAGAGAGTGAAAGAGAGAGAGCATGGGAGGGGAGAAGGTCAGAGGGAGAAGCAGACTCCCTGCTGAGCTGGGAGCCCGATGTGGGACTCAATCCCAGGACCTGAGGATCATGACCTGAGCCTAAGGCAGATGCTTAACCAACTGAGCCACCAAGGCACCCTTCCAACAGTGAATTTTAAGACAATAAAATTCCCTCAATGAATAGCCCATTATGTACTAAATCATTCCATTATTACAGGACATTTAGGTTGTTTACAGTTTTGTGTGATTATAAATAATGCTGGGTTGAACAGATTCACCCCTGTAACTTTTTCTCTAGTTGAATCTTCTCCTTAGGAAGGATTTCTAGAAGTTGAATAACAGCACAAAAAAATCACATGATGTTTTATCGAGTTTCTGTGTACGTTGTATTAAGGATTCTTTTTTTTAGGCACATATAGGTGAACTACTTTAACAGCCCTGTAGTAGCTTTAACAAAGGGGTGGTTCATCATCCTTCTGGTAGGGGATTGCCTTGCTAGATCTTCCATTGCACCTGTTTCTGCATGCAGTTCTCTGGCCGTGTGGTGATAATAGCCTTTTATCTCCTTTTCATAAAAGTATGGCTAAGAATTTATTTTCCACAGAATTATGACTGCCCTCCTACTTTGATTCATCCCATATTTTGATGTGCTAGAGTAGGAACCAGATTTGAATATTATTTTCTTCAGTCATTAACAAGCTATCAGGAGCCTTTTTTTAAATGGAGGCATAATTAACATATAACATTGTATTAGTTCCAATGTACAGTATAGTGATTCAATACACAATGGGAGATGATCACCACAGTAAAGTCTAGTTAACATTGCAGGACTTCTTTTCTTGTTCTTCCACCTAAAGCGGGAATGATTATGTATCTTAGATGAGTACAGGAAAACCGGATTCTATGTTTTTACCATTTAAAGTTTAGCTTTCATCTTGCTGGGATTCCGGGTGCCAATAATAGTCTGGAGAAGTGATTTAAAACTACAGTAAGCAGCATATGAAGAATTTACCTCTGTAGTCTATTGTTGTTTACTTGAGAAGCAGAGTGGGATAGAACAAAGAGCGTGGGCTCTGGGGTCAGATCTGGTTTTATTTCTTTTTCTTTTAAGATTTTGTTTATTTATTTGAGATAGAGAGAGTGAGAGAGAGCATGAGATGAGAAGGTCAGAGGGAGAAGCAGACTCCCCGTGGAGCTGGAGCCCGATGCGGGACTCGATCCCGGGAGTCCGGGATCATGACCTGAGCCGAAGGCAGTCGCTCACCCAACTGAGCCACCCAGGCGTGCTGGTTTCATTTCTTGATGTTGCCATAATAACAGTAACAACGGTGATATTGTAAATAATTACCATTTTATTGAGCATACTATGTGCCAGACACTATGCTAAGCATTTACATATGTATATGTCTCATTTAATTTTCATAGTAGTCCTGCAAGTAAGTTTACGATTTCCGTTTTTCTGGTGCAGAAATGAAAGCTCAAGTTACGTCAGACACAAAGACAGAGCTAGGTCTGTCTCTAGTCTTCTCTTCTCTCAGTTGTATCATGTTTATTTTCTTCTTTTTCTAGCCCTTTTCCCGGGTTTCCCAGAACCCCTCCCCAGGGGGTGGGCACAAGTTCTCCGCTGTTAGGTGTAAGAGTTAGGTATACTCATGGAAGCATCTGGAAAGCACTGCTCTGAGGCCATCACTTCATCCTGCATCACAACATACTCCCTCAGTGTTACAGCACAGACTCTAGTGATAATCTGAGTTGAATATGTGGTATATGGTCATATGAGAGGAAGAATGCTTCAGAGATTGCTTAGGGAGTTCATATTTTCTCTTTCTTTCTCTCTCTCTCTCTCTTTCTTTCTTTTTTAAGATTTTGTTTATTAATTTGGCAGAGAGCTTAAGCAAGGGGAGTAGCAGGCAGAGGGAGAGGAAGAAGCAGAGGCAGACTCCCCGCTGAGCAAGGAGCCCAGTGCAGGACTCGATCCTAGGACCCTGGGATCGTGACTTGAGCCAAAGGCAGATGCTCAACTGACTGAGCCACCCAGGCGCCCCAGGAGTTCATATTTTCATTAGTTACCGATCTTTTTCCTTCCCAAATTTTTCAAAATTGCATATTAAGTCAGGGGGTTTCAGTTCTTCTATTCAGTCATCTTTTTTCCTCTCAATTTTTCTTTTTCACAGAGTTTGAATTCTTATACAAATGGAGTATATGGCTCACCATACCCCACCAGTCCTGCGGCAAATACTGCCTCATACTCTGGGGCTTATTACACACCGGGATATTCGCAGACCAGTTACTCCCCAGAGGTTCCAAGCACTTACCGTTCACCCGGCAACAGCCCAGCACCGGTCTCTCGTTGGCTGTATCCTCAGCAGGAGTGCCAGACTGAAGCAGCCCCTCTCAGGGGGCAGGTTCCAGGATATCCTGCCTCACAGGTGAGCAGTTTCCCGTTGGCTTTTTATTTTTTAATATTCTGTGAGTGAGGGGCGCCTGGGTGGCTCAGTCAGTTAAGTGTCTGACTCTTGGTCATGAGTTCAAGCCCTGCGTTTAGCTCCACACTGGGTGTGGAGCCTACTTAAAAAAAAAAATCCGTGTTTATTTCTCTGTCCACTTCAAGGGGAATTCTAACACATCTTTATTTGTGCTTCCTTATAGCATATGGATGCACTTAGTTATAATGTCATGGGACACATTTATGCTGTGCTTTAGCCATTGAATTTTAAGCTTTCTCCTTCTGAGTTTGATTATCCCAAAATCTGCCCCTCGTGTCTTTGGAACCAAGATTTTTTTGGGGGTTGGAGAAATGACTACAACCGATTAGAGATGCTACAACGTAGCTCAGTAGCAGCTAAAGTATACTCTGTTAAGCAGGGAGGAAGCATCTTGGTCTGTTTATACTAGAGTGTTTTCATTACTTTAAGTTTTTTTTAGCAGTGACCAGCATATTTCCTTCCTCTCAATCTAGAACCCTGGAATGACCCTGCCTCATTATCCGTATGGGGATGGTAATCGTAGTGTTCCACAACCAGGACCAACTGTACGACCACAGGAGGACTCATGGGCTTCTCCTGGTGCTTATGGAATGGGAACTCGTTACCCCTGGCCTTCAGCTGCCCCCTCAGCACCACCTGGGAATCTCTATATGAGTGAGAGTCCTTCACCGTGGCCTAGCAGCAGCTCTCCGCAGTCCCCTCCTTCACCATCGCCCCATCAGCCCAAGGTAGGAGACCTTCTAAACATTCTTTTGACGTTTGGGTAATTGAGAGCACAACATGGAAATTTTCCACACTGGTGTGTGTTAAATGGGGACTAGTTGCAAAAAGTTGGTGATTACTACCTATAACTTTACGTAGCCCAGTTTCTTCTTTTTTCTTTCTTCTTCTTCTTTTTTTTTTTTTAAGATTTCATTTATTCAACAGAGAGATACAGCGAGAGAGGGAACATGAGCAGGGTGGAGAGGGAAAGGGAGAAGAAGGCTTCCCGCTGAGCAGGGAGCCTGATGTGGGGCTCGATCCCACGACCCTGGGATCATGACCTGAGCCGAAGGCAAATGCTCAATGACTGAGCCACCCAGGCGCCCCTCTTTTTTTTTTTTTTAAAGAGATTTCATTTATTTATTTGACAGAGAGAAATCACAAGCAGGCAGAGAGGCAGGCAGAGGGAGAGAGGAGGAAGCAGGCTCCCCACTGAGCAGAGAGCCCGATGCGGGGCTCGATCCCAGGACCCTGAGATCATGTCCTGAGCCAAAGGCGGAGGCTTTAACCCACTGAGCCACCCAGGCGCCCCTTCTTCTTTTCTCTTAATAAACTTTATTTTTTAGAGCAGTTTTAGGTTCACATCTTTTTTGTAAAAGCCAGAAAAATGCTCATTTACTGTTTGTTGTACTGTTATCTGAATATTAAACAAAATAAAAAATGTATTTTATTACCTCAGTCTGCAGACAGAAGGTAGTACCAGTGTGAAATTATGTAAACCATAGACTTGAACATCATTTGCCTGTGGCTAGGTTCCATTTTAAAGATTTGTCTTAAGGTTTTAACTCTTTAGCGGAAAAACAATCCAATTCCTACTTATTAAGTCACTGTGGATTATGAGGTGGGAAGGATAGATTATGAGGTGTTCATGATGATGAGCACTTCAGGGTAGATTCCAGCCATGATACTCAGGAATTCTTTGCCTTTTACTTGACAGAGCACTCCTTTTATCTTTTTAGGGTTGTGTTTTTTTCTCAAATGATTAAAGAGGGAGGTCCAGTTTTATTAGTGGGGACTCTTTTCATGTACCTTCATGGTCAGGTGAAAGATGTGGGCTAACAAATCTGATGTTGATGGATTCCCATTAAAACCCCTCTTTTCCCCTCTTTGCTCTCCCACTCCAAGGATTCCTCATACCCCTATAGCCAATCAGATCAAGGGATGAACCGGCACAACTTTCCTTGCAATGTCCATCAGTACGAGTCCTCGGGATCAATGAACAGTGATAATTCAGATCTTTTGGATTCCCAAGTCCAATATAGTGCTGAGCCTCAGCGATATGGTAATGCCACCAACGAACACCCCAGCAATCAAGATCAAAGTGATAATCTTCCTGAAGAGTGTTTATCTTCAGATGAAGGTACTCCCCCAAGTATTAAAAAAATTATACATGTGCTGGAGAAGGTCCAATATCTTGAGCAAGAAGTAGAAGAGTTCGTAGGGAAAAAGACAGACAAAGCATACTGGCTTCTGGAAGAAATGCTAACCAAGGAACTTTTGGAACTGGATTCAGTTGAAACTGGGGGCCAGGACTCTGTCCGGCAGGCCAGGAAAGAGGCTGTTTGTAAAATCCAGGCCATACTGGAAAAACTGGAAAAAAAAGGATTATGAAGGATTTAGAACAAAGGGGAAGCCTGTTACTAACTTGACCAAAGAACTCTTGATTTTGGTTAATTAACCCTCTTTTTGACATGCTCGTTGGTGACAAGAAGCAATACATTCCAACTTTCCTTTGATTAAAACTTGAAAAACTGGTAAAGGACGTGAAAGAACATTTTAGTTATGAGTTGTTTTCAGTTTTCAGACCAATGAATGTAATAGGAAACTGTGGAGTTACCCTTATTGCCAAGTAGACTCCCTCCTTAAGAAATCTGTGGACATCTACAAGCTGCTTCTTATCAGCAGGAGGGAAACACACTTTCTGTAACAGGCTTATCAAAAATCTACCAGATGAGACTGGATATAACCTGAGGCAAACAGGCTCGGTTTTTTTAACCATCTGGATTACTTGTCACATTTTTGTACATTGTGACTGCTTTCAACATATACTTCATGTGTAAATTACAGCTTGGGACTTTAGCCTTCTTGGACCTCTGTTTTATTTTGTTATTTGCAGTTCACAAATATAGTATTATTCTCTACTTCTTGGTACGTTTTGTAGTAATATGTTTAATTATTCAAGAGACTATATTGACAGCCAGATAGTATGGCAATTCCGAATGAATTTATATCTTTTCACCACTTGAACATATTGCTGTGTGTAGTGAGTTCTTGAGGTAAACTGTCTCCTTTTTTTGTATAGATCATTAGGGTGGAGTTTTACCACTTCTACTTTTAACGTTAATAGTGGAAGGCGAATTGGGAGATGGCAGGGGCACAGGAATGAAATGTTTGTAGCCATTTTCTTTTTTATTGTTTTTGGACAAAGATCTACCTTAAAATTTCCTCCCCCCACCCCTTAATTATCTTTTCACTGCTGCTGCTTCCATGTAGAGCATTATGATAGATACAGATAAAAAATTAAAGCCACAGTGAGAAGAAATAACTGCAAAAGTAATAAACGTGACCATTTGGAAATGTGCTTCTCTATCTAAAATAGTTTCCAAAAAATAAAATAAAATAAAATAACTAGTTTCACCATCAAGACCCCTATGAGCAGACTTCAGCTCAGTTTATACTCAGAAACCATGAGGGTAATAAAGGATTCATGCTCAGGGAATGAATCAGCCATAGCGAGAGTGGGAAATTTTCTTCTTTTGAAGGTCGATTTGATGCTTACCTTTATTTCCCTAGGATAAATTGTTTTATAAATAAGATGTTTATTACCATTAATAATGGTCATTTCAGAGCCAGATTTAAGAAAGGGATATTGAAAGGGTCTTAGCTGGGCTTGCTTGGGTAGCTCTTTGCTATGGCGTGGAAGAGATTAGGTAAATGACTTACTCGAAGGGAGTTCTAGTATACAGTATCTGTTATTGGAAAAACAGCTGTTTCTTAATAAGATGTCCAAGTGATAACTGTTTTTTCTATCAGCCATCTCCTCTCCTTTTTTTTTTTTTTGGTTAAGTAGGTTCCATGCCCAGCATGGAAGCCCAAAGTGGGGCTTGAACTCCCAAGACCTGAGCTGAAATCCAAGAGTTGGCCGCCCAACCAACCGAGCCACCCAAGGCACCCCCATCTCCTCTCCTTTTAAACAAAACCAGACAAATATATGATGAGAAGAAATGGAGTAAAAATATTGGCTGGGTCTTATGGATGGGATGAGTGAATTTATGAAATAATATGGTGACAATTTTATTCTAGGATTTTTATTTTTGGCCTAATACAGGAATGTTAAAAAAAAAAAAAGGCTTTCCATAAAAATTAGAAAATTGTACTTGAAACTAAAAATTTAGAAGGGAGAGAACCTTAAGGCCAGCTTAAAGAAAACCAGTGAGACAGTGACTAAGTGACTAACTCAGGAGAGAACACTGTTATTTCTCCGGGGGCCCAAGCTACCAATTTCCACAAAGTCTTGATTTTCACACACACACTATGCACATAAGTGTGTGCGTATGTTTTCTAGCAGCTTTTTTTCTTGAATTTTGAGATAATTTTAGACATCTTGAAGAGTTGTAAAATTAGTAGTTTCTGTCTACTCTTCACTGAACTTCCCTATGTTAACATCCTCTATAACCATAGAACAATTGTCAAATTAAGAAATTAGCCTTGATACAATACTGTTAACTAAAGTAGAGAGTTTAAAAAGTAGAGATTTTCTTGGTCTATTTACTGATGTCCTTTTACTGTTCCAAGATCCCATGCAGGATTCTACCTTGCATTTAGTTGTCGTGTCTCCAGGGTCCTCCCAGTCTGTGAGAGCATAGCATGACACCTGATGGCAGAATGTGTTCCTGGTGTCGTTAACCTTAATCGCTATCTAATGTGGTATCTGCTATCTAATTGCTGTCTAACGTGGACTTTTAAGAAAAATTCCTAACTTTTTCTTTGTAATGACTAAGTATTTGCGGGAGATACTTTGAGACTATGCAACTGTTCCTGCTTAAACTATTGCCCACTTACTGTTGTGTCCACTTCCAGATCTTGCTTATGTCAGTTACTGCTGTGGTGTTCTAATGGTGATTTTCTGTTTCTCTCATTTCTTCTACACTTACTGGTTGGAATTCTTCTGTAAAGAAGAGTTATCACATTTGGATTTATATTTTTAATAAGATATTCAGGATAAGTACACACTCAGAACTTAAGGATGTAAACCATGTTAAAATGATACCATATATCAATGTCAAAGAAAGGAAAGCTTTGGTAACCTGTTTTCAGAAAATATAATGACCTTAAGAAGGAAAACCGTATTTATCATTTGTGGGTTTGGTTCAATGTTGGACCTAGTATTGACTCCAGACCGAATTCAAAATTTTCTTGGAGTTTCATATCTGGACTTTCTAAAAGTATCTAAATTTATATTACATTGGGGATAGTTTTTGTCAAAATCTTGAATAAAGTTACCCAGACCCAGCATGTTAAATACAGCTACGTCTTCTTTATAATAAGCCATTACTGTTTCACATATAAACGCCAGTATAAATGTTTAGACAAATATGCCCTAATGAAGTATCTGGATGGTAGGTTATGCCTGTCTCTACATTATTGGTATGGAATTCTTCTAAATGCTTTCAAAAATAGGGTTTTGGAAACCATTCTTTAGTGGTTAATGTAATACCATTAAAGGTAGGCAGATTTAAAATAAAGTTGAAGACTGTAGATTAAATTGTCATGTACAAAAAAGATTTTGGGAAGGTGGATAGTTGATGACTGGAATTTTTCATCTTTTTTTTTTTTTCTACGTAAAGTTATAAGCTTAATGACTCAAATAATTCTATGGAAGTTATATGGGTAAAGAGTCAATTCTGTGACAAGGGCCATGCTCCTGCTCCCAGTCCATTGTTTTCTTCTACAAAAGCAAGCACTTTCAATGTAGTTTTTTAACTAATTCTCTCCATATTTTTGTTGTTGTCATATTATTTTTTTAGTTGCTCTATCACTTATTTCTGCTCTAATCTTTATTATTTCCTTCCTTGTGCTGCTTTTAGGTTTTGTTTATTGTTTTTTTTTCCTAGCTCCTTTAGGTGTTATCGCTATATTTTAAATTTTTATTTTTGTTTTAACGTTTTATTTTTTTTAAGTAATCTCTACACCCAATGTGGGGCTTGAACTTTTAACCCCAAGGTCAAGAGTTGCACACTTCACCAACTGAGCCAGCCAGGCACCTTTCCATATTTTTTAATGACACAATTGTATTGCTTCTTTTGGTTTATCAATTTTAGGTCATTTCTACTAATTTTCTATTATAGAGGCTAAAGGTTTAGGTTTATCTCTCTGCTCTTACCATACACACATCTCAGTCCTCTTCCCCCCAAACTCAAAATCCCCGCCCCCATACGTAGTTATATGATGATTTTGTTGTACATTATTATGGCTACGTAAATGCTAACCAGAGCTGTCATATTGTAAACTGTGACTACTCTTCCTTTCCTGAACAACTCCTTCTTTTCCCTGCAGTTAATCATTTGTTTTATTTATTGAGTTTGCTCATGTACTTATAGCTAATTTGACCTCAAACCCTTCATCATTTGTGTAAATCGTACAAGATGTTCAGACAGACATTTTATCAATTTCAAACTCTTGGAGAAGTCTACCATGGAGTGTTCTGACCGGACAACTGGTATGTTCTGATTGCTTATTATCATTCTGGGATCTTCTGCTTATCCTGGGGATTCTCTTTGCTTCTCCTTTTGGTTTCCTGTTTCCTGTACTTTATGTCTTTCTCTTAATTTATTCCCTTAGTTTGGTGGAGCATGTTCTCCAGTAGCTTCCTGCAAAAGGGTGCAGGAGAAATAGTTTTTTTATATCTTGCATATTTGAAAATGTGTTTTCATGATACTTTGTATAAAACCCTTCTCTCTGGAATCTTGTATGATATTTTTGTCCCCTGTGTTCTGAAATTTCCTAACAGTGTAGCTTTAGTGTGGGTCTGTTTTTGTGCATTTTACCGGGCACATTTCATTCTGGAAACTCATACCCTAAGTCCTATGACATTGTCTTGATTTTGTTAATTTTCTGCCTCCATCACCCTCATCTGTTAACTCTTTCTAGAATTCCTGCTGTTTCTGTTATAGACCTCTTAGATTGTTGGTTTTTTTTTTTTTTTGTTTTATTTGTTTTTTTTTGTTTTTTGTTTTTTGTTTAAGAGAGAGAGGGAGAGAGCAGGAGGTGGGACAGAGGGAGAGAGAGAATCTTAGGCAGGCTCCATGCTCAGTGCAGAGCCGGGCACAGGGCTCAATCTCAAGATCAATCAAGATCATGACCTGAGCCAAAGTCAAGAGTTGGATGCTTAATCCAGTGAGCCACCCAGGCACCACTAGACTGGTTCTTTGATTCACTTTTCTTTTTTACTTTTTGCCTTTCTGCTGTACTTTGTGGGAGGTTTACTCACCTTTATCTTCTAAATCTTCATTGAATTTTACATTTCTACTATATATTTTTAAATTTTAAGAATTTTTTTGTTCTCTGTGTTCCTTTTGTGGTTGTAGCATCTTCCATCTCTGAGGACTATTAATGATAATTTCTCAGTGTTTCCTTTTTACTGAATAATGGATTTCCTCCATAATTGCTTTTTTCCTTTCTTTTTTGATCTCCATCTTTATCATGTTAGAGATATTTTCTCAGATGTCTGTTAATTCTTGGTTGTGTTTTCCAGTATTTTACGGGAGACCCAAAATTGTTTCTAGAAAATGCTTCCTCACTATTGCGTATTTATTTTTTCATAATCTTTATCAGAAGGGAATAGCTCTTTTAAATCTGAAATTAGGAAGGGAGGATTGTCTGAATAATTTTCCTTCCTCTGTGTAAATGGGAGGTTTTATATTCCCATGTAGGAATAGTGGGCACATTCATTGTCATGAAATGTGAGACAGAGGGAGGTACCAGCTCTAAGAGGGAGGGTTTAGGGGTTTCTGGGATCAGGGCACATTTTCTGTCCGCCAACTCTTAAATGTCCTTTTATTTTGCAATATATATTTCATGTTCATAGGCTAATGTTAAGAGTAGTATTGGCTGATCAATTATAGGACTCCTAGTTACATTTGGATTTCAGATAAATAACAAATCATTTCTTTAAATGATTACGTTCCTAATATTGTATGGGACATACTAATACTAAAAATAATTGTTTTCCTGAAATTCAGATTTACTGGAGATACTGTGTTTTTTGAAGTTTTGAGATACTGGTAGATACCCATGCAGTTTTAAGAAATAATGCACAGCTTTCACGTAAAGCATTCTTCTACATGAAAAGCTCCGGTTTCCCGCAGTGGTAATATTTTGCAAAACTCAGCTGCAGTGTCACAACTAATTTTCACACTGACAGTCAAGAAAGAGAACAATTCCACGACCACATTTATTCTTACTGTTGACCTTTCACAGGCACACCTTCTTCTCCTTTACCACCACACTAACCCTGTGGCAATCACTGATCTGTTTTCCATTTCTGAATTTTGCCATTTTGAGAATGTTATAGAAGTAGAATTGTACAGTATTGCAACCACTAGAGATTGGCTTTTTTCACTCAGGATACTTCTCTTGAGATTCATTCAAGTTGTTTCCTCTATCAGTAGTTATTTTTTTGCTAAGTAGTAGTCTGTGATATGGATGTATCACAGTTTAACCACTCACCTAGTGAAGACATCTGAGTTGTTTCCAATTTGGGGCTATTATGAATAAAGCTGCTATGTACATTCATGTACAGGTTTTTGTGTGGATACGGTTTTCATTTCTTTGGGGAAATATGCCCAGGAATGCAGCTCTGGGCCATAGTGTAGTTGCATGCTTAATTTTCTAGGAAATTACCGAACTTTTCTAGAGTGGCTGCACCATTTTACATTCCCACAAGCATGGATGAATTTCTCTGCATCCTTGCCAATATATGATGGTGTCACTATTTTTTATTTTAGGTGTTCTGATAGATGTGTAGTGATACCTCATTGTGGTTTAATTTGCATTCCTTAATAGTTAATTATGTTGAACATCTTCGCATGTGCTTATTTGCCACCTGTGCATTCTCTCTTGTGAAATGTCTGTGTGTCTCTTTTGCTCATTTTAGGGGGATTTATTTATTTGTTCGTTTGTTTGTTTATATATTTATTTATAAGATCTTATTTATTTATTTGACAGAGAGAGAGATCATCAGTGGGCAGAGAGGCAAGCAGAGGGCGGGGGGTGGGGGTGGGGAGAAGCAGGCTCCCTGCTGAGAAGAGAGCCCTATGCGGGGCTCGATCCCAGGACCCCGAGATCACGACCTGAGCCGAAGGCAGAGGCTTTAACCCACTGAGCCACCCAGGCTCCCCGAGGAGATTTATTTTTAATAAGCTTCTTGTTTTAGAATAGTTTAGATTTACAGAAAACTTAAAATGCTACAGAGTTCCTCCACACTCTGTTAACACTTTAAATTAGTATTGTATATTTGACACAATCAGTGGACCAATAAGGATAGATTCTCATAAACTACAATGCATACTTTCTTCAGATTTCCTTTGTTTTTACCTAACATCCTTTTCCTCTTCCAGGATCCCATTCAGCATACCACATTACATTTAGTCATCATATCTTCTTAGGAGCCTCTTGGCTGTGACAGTTTCTCAGACTTTCCTTGATTTTGATGACCATGACCGTCTTGAGGAGTACTGGTCGCATATTTTGTAGACTGCCCCTCAACTGGGATTTATCTGCTGTTTTTGTCATATACATTGGGGCTGTGGGTTTTTGGGAGGAAGACCACAGAGGTAAGTGTCCATCTCATCATATATCAAATAACTTATACTGTTGATGTTAGCCTTAATCACCTGGCTGAGGTAGGGTTTGTTAGGTTTCTCCACCATAAAATTACATTCTTTTCCCCTTTTTTGTACTGTACTTTTTGGAAGGAAGTCATTATACACAGTGCCACACTTAAGGAATAGGGAGTTATCCTTCGCCTCCTCTCAATTTATCTACATAAATTATTTGGAATTTTCTTGCAAGGGGTATTTGTTCTCCCACTTGTTTGCTTGTTTAATCAATTTATATCAGTATGGATTCATAGATATTTATTTTATACTTTGTGTTATGATCTAATACTACCTTATTTGTTTTGTTGCTCAGATTGTCTTGCTTTGGCCATTGGGAGCTGTCTCAGTTGTGTCCTTTTGACATACCTCTATCATTGTGTGTGGCTTTTTTTTTTTTTAACCGCCTTCCCTTTCTGGCACTAGAAGAATCTAGTATCTAGAAGATACTAGAAGATATCTACTAGAAGAACCTAGTAATCCAAGCTCATCTTGTATATTTCCTGTTCTAATCTTAGAATCAGTTTTTTCTCCAAGAGACCCTGGTTCCTGTTACTGAAAAATGGTATTGAAGCCAAACTTGGGCTCCATCATTTTCCCTGCTGAGTTTTGAGAATTCCTTTTTTTTCTAGAGACAAATCCCTTGTCGGATGCGTGGTCTGCAGATATTTTATCCTGGTCTGCAACTTGTCCATTCATCCTCTTACCAGAGTCTTTCCCAGGGAAAAACTTTTCAATTCTGAAGCAATCCCATTTATCATTTTTTTTTCCTTTTAAGGAGTGGACTTTGGGTGTCAAGTCTCTAAGAACTTCTGGTTTATTTAACCCTAGTTCCTGAAGATGTTCTATTTTTTTCTAAAGGTGGTAAATTTTACATTTGCGTTTGCTACATTTACATTGGCTCTGAAGGGAAGGAAAAATTCTTCTCAACCCTCAAGGTCTTCCAGCTGGACTAAGAATTAAATTTACACGGGACAGATTAATAGGAGAAAAACACCAAAGTATTATTATGTGTGCATGGAGGCCCAATAATGAAATTGAGACCTCAAGAATGGCCAAGGCAGGCCGTATTTATACTTTTTAGACAGACAAATTTGTGAGGAACTGACAGGACAAAGAAAACTTAACTTTAGGAGGTTCAATTAGTGAGAGAGAGTTTGGGCTGTGGTAGTCAATTAGTAAAAAGTCACAAGGGTTATTTACACAGCCGCCTTGGCTGTAAATTTCCCACCTCTGGGTGATAAGGATGTCACTTATACCTCCCGGTGCAGGGAGGGTACCTTTCGTACGGGAGACTTATTTCCTGCTTTCAGGTGACAGAGGAAGGTCTGAGTGTCCTTGCACAGCCTGTCTCTTAAGTAACTTTTATTTTAAAGATTTTATTTGAGAGAGCACAAGCAGGCAGAGGGTCAGACAGGTAGAAACACTGCTGAGCAGGGAGCCCGATGCAGGGCCTGATCCCATGGGCTCAAGATCTGAGCCCAAGGCAGACGCTTAACCAACTGAGCCACCCAGGCGCCCCTTAAAGTAGCTTTTATTTTAAATAATCAATATGCCAACGTGGCCTATTGGTGGTGGGGCCGCCTGCCTTTGGCCCCTGCAGCTCAGCCTAACAATCCTAGCCAACAGGAAGCCTTGGCTTGATGGAAACCTCCAAGAGCTAGAGGAGAGCCAGCCTGCCACGCAGCTTAAAGTGAAGTTCTCAGGTTATCAGCCTCCAAAACAGCCCTCCTTACAGGAAGACAGAAAAATCATAAGGGAAGCATAAATCATTTTCCTCAAAGTAAAAACATTCTATGATTATTAAAACTGGGGCAGGAACTCTTCAGTTGTGGCTATAAGTGCATTTTCATGAATGATATATGGACTTAACAAAAATCACCAACTTTGGGTTGGAGGAGAACATCACACTTTTTTTTTTTTAAGACTTTATTTATTTATTTGACAGAGAGAGACACGGTGAGAGAGGGTACACAAGCAGGAGGAAGGCAAGAGGGAGAAGCAGGCTCCCCGTGGAGCAGGGAGCCCGATGTGGGGCTCGATCCCAGTACCCTGGGATCATGACCGGAGCCAAAGGCAGACGCCCAACGACTGAGCCACCCAGGCGCCCCAAACATCACACTTTTAATCACTAAGGTTTCTTCTAGTTCTAAGATTCTTATTTTATAAACAAAGTGTTATAGCCAAAATTATGGCTCGGGTCTTCTGTTTCTTGATTTAAACACTTTGCCTCATAGCAGCAGCCTGTATATTCTAGATTAAAATGTAGATTCATGGCCCCTCTGATTAAACTCTTCTAGTTAATCAGAATCTCTGGCTGTTGGATCTAAAATTTACATTTTAAAGAATCTACTTAGCAGGGCGCCTGGGTGGCTCAGTTGGTTAAGGGGTTAAGCGTCTGCCTTCAGCTCAGGTCATGATCCCAGGGTCCTGGGATGGAGTGCCTTGTTGGGTTCTTTGCTCTGCTGGGGAGCCTGCTTCTCCCTCTGCCTGCTACTCCCCCCTGCTTGTGCTCTCTCTCTGTTGAATAAATAAATAACATAAAAATAAAGAATCTACTTAGCATATTGTTCCATTCATTGAAGTTTGAGAATCACCGTCCCAGCCAGAAGTCCTGTTGTTATTTTACAGTCAGAGCATCCAAGACAACTGTGGCGTGTTCTCAACTCGGGATGCCTCGCTGGACAGGGATTGAGGACTCCTGCCTCCAAAAACTATATATCCTTATGCCTAATGCCTTGATAGGCACTCAACACGTACATTTTGAATACTGAAATATGGTTTATTTTGGAAAGAAATGGGAATTCAAAATCGATGCCTCGGAGTTTTTCCTATTTTGGATATGAAATCCAGTTGTTTTATGACCTCATCAGACTCCTGCTTTTGCTCTTTAGACAACTTACTGGCAATTAGCATTATCTTTTGTATTAGAGCATGGAGTCAGCAAACTGCCTAGCACGAGAGACCAAATGTAACCCACTGCCTGCTTTTGTAAACAAAGTTTTTTTGGGACACAGCCACACTAATCGCTTTACCTTTTGTCTCTGGCTGCTTCTGTGCTACAGTGGGAGACCTGATTAGTTGTGACAGAACCATAGAGCCGAAATAGTTATCCGGCGCTTTACAGAAAAAAGTTTGCTGCCCCCTCCACTAGAGGGAAAAAGGGAAAAGGTAATTAGTTTCAGATTTTGCCTTTTACACACCCCCCCATAAAAGATCTGATGTACAACTGCCAAAAACAGCCGGTTAAAATTAACTGGGATTTTTTTGAGCACTATACCATAAAATATTCTCTTTTTCTGAACCTATCTACCTACTGAGCCTTCTTGGGAACCCAAAATTTATACTCTTTAAGGCAGTGTTTCTCAAAGGTCTCAAGTAGACCCCATACTCTCTGCCTCTAAATCATCTGGAGTGCTTGTTTAAAATGCAGATTTCTGAATCCCACCAAAGACCTAGTGTATGAGAATTTCTGGGGGGTATACGTGGACATTTGTAACTCCCTCTTTTATAACTATCAATGTATCTGGCTCCTGTCACTGTTACGACACTCAATATATATTTGTTTGTTTACCTGCTTGTCTCTTTAGGACTGTGAACTCCTTCAGGGTAGGTATTGTGGTATTCATTACTTTTATGTTCCAGGCTGCAGGGTGGGCACACTTAATTGCTATAGTTCTCAGAGGGTAGTCCACGCATGCTGGGGGTCCTTTCAGGGATCGTAAGATCAAAACTGTTCATACTAAGACATGATTTGCTTTTTTTGCTGTGGTTCTGACATTTGCAATGTTGATGCAAAAGAAATGGTGGGTAAAACTGCTGGCGCCTTAGCAAGAATCAAGGCAGTGGAAATAAATTGTACTGTCAGTCATTGTATTATGCACTGCCATGCGTTCATAATAAAAATAGTGCCCATTTCACTTAAGAATACTGTTCATGAAGTAAAAATTACTAATTTTATTAAATATTAGCCCTTGGGGTGTCTGGGTGGCTCAGTTGGTTAAGCATCTGCCTTCGGCCCCGGTCGCGATCCCAGGGTCATGGGATCAAGCCCCACATCAGGCTCCCTGCTGGGGAGTCTTTTTCTCCCTCTCCCTTCCCCGGTTCATGCTCTCTCTCACTTGTTCTCTCTCTCAAATAAATAAATAAATAAATAAAATCTTTAAAAAAATATTAACCCTCGCATTCACACCTTTTTCATATTCTGTGTGACAAAACAGTATGCATAAAACAGTTCTGCATACTAACGTATGCTGGTCTGTTGAGGAAAAAGCACCTAACCAGTGATTTGAATTGGTAACCAAACTAGCTATTCTTTTTTTCATGGATCATCATTTTTACTTAAAAGTACAACAGAAGTAAAAATTACCAATTTTATTAAATATTAACGCTTGGGGTGTCTGGGTGGCTCAGCTGGTTAAGCATCTGCCTTCAGCTCAGGTCATGATCCCAGGATCCTGGGATCAAGCCCACATCAGGCTCCCTGCTCAGTGAGGAACCTGCTTCTCCCTCTCCCTCCTCTGCCTGCTGCTCCTCCTACTAGTGCTCTCTCTGTCAAATAAATAAAATCTTAAAACAAAAAAAAGTACAATAGAGAATTAGGGCTAGTCAGATTTAGCTATTTGACAGAGTCTCTTGAAAACAAAGTGAGCTTGTTACTTCAAGAAAAACAACTGATAGTATTTGTTGCCAATGATAAAATGGGACTTTTCAAGAAAAAAAGCTCCAGAGAATGTTGATTTGCTAAGAGCTTGACAGCTTCCCAATCCTTAAAGGCTCTTCTAATGAGACTGGTGGTAATAAAAATGTAGATATTATATAATGAAATGTGTTACCATTTGGAAGACTGAATAGAACACTGAACTGATATTTTTCAAATAACCAATGTTTGATGTCAGAAATCATGTATAGGTAAAAGATCCATTCAAAGTGCAAGATAGACCAATGGCTTTTAATTTATCAGAGTACAAAATATTCAGATAGGTTTTCAGATTTCATATTTTTTTTCAGATTCCATATTGCAACTAACCTTTAAGAAGCCACCATTTGTTGAATTTTAGTGTAGCATTAAAAAGAATAGTCATAATTGTCTGAAGAGGCTATTAAAATACTTCTTTCTTCTCCAACTACATAGTTGAGGGAGGCTGGGTTTCTCCATATACTTCAACCAAAACTAAAGTTGTAACAGTTTGAATGCAGAAGAAAATATGAGAATCTAACAATTTTCTATTAAACCAGACACTAAAGAAATTTATAAAAATGTAAAGCAATGTCATTCTTTCCCCTGATTTTTTTCATTTTGGAAAAGTTAACTTTTCCATTAAAAAATTTATTTACAAGAAATGGGTTTTTAATGTTATTTTAAATGAATTAGTAAACATTTGAATTTGTTTTAATTTCTGGTAAACACTGATAGATACAACCTACATACACAATACACTTTAGGGTCCTCAACAAAAAAGAACAGCTGATATCGAAGATACAGAGAGTTGGAGACAAAGGACCTAAATTCAAGGTCTGATTTTGTCACTTAACTGCGTTTAGGTAAGTTACTTAGGTGCAGGCTCTGAAGACAGACACTGTGTTTGCTATTTTGGCTCCATCACTTGCTGATAGTGTGACTTTGGATAAGTCATTTTACTTCTGCAAATAGGGAGAACTATAGTCTGTACTTAAAGTTGCGGTGAGGACTAAATGGGATTACACTTGTAAAATGCTTACAAGCTTACCTAGGAGTAAGAGCTCAGTAAATTCTAGCTCTTATTATTAGTCTATGATATTAGCTAGTCATCTAACAAGATCCTAGAGAATGGGACAACTCTGGTATTCCTTACCCTCTCCCTGGAGAGCAGAAGCTTTTTAGGTGTTTTAAGTTTGAGAACGTTTAAGTAGACTTGTGGATATCTGTGTGTGGCTGTTAACCTGTAAGAGAATTCATGTGTTACAAAAATTCGTTTTTCTCGGTTTCTGAAGAATTAACAAAACTGAAAAACATCCCTGATTCCTTGCCCTATAAACTAGTTAGAAAATAGGCAAGTGTCTTATTGAACACTCAAAGGAGCTGAGGCCTTCCAGAAAACTAAATACTCAGGAAAGCAGGGCAGGGCCATTAGTTTCACGACCGTGGGAAATTCATTTAAACTTTTCACCTCAATTATGTCATCGAGTTTGGACAAAAATATCGTTTCCAGCCAGCCTCTCGTGCAGCTTTTAAATCCGGCGAAGCTCACCTCTACCTTTTTTTAGACATGTGTTTTGGGAGCCTCGAAATCCTAAGAAACGTAAGGGGGAGGGGGCAAAGCCCCAGAGATAAACTTTTTTCTTTGCAAATGCAACGGTATCCATTCTCCTCTACACCCAGGAATGGAAGCTGCTGCTAGCGCCCTATCGTCCAATTGCTCAGCGGGGGCGTGGCATCTGCGTCTCCCTCCGGTTCTCCCCATCTTTCCTGGCCCTTTAGTACAGTTATCCGCAGTACTACCAGGGTCAGCGCGCTTCTTTTCCCATCCAGTCTACCAAGTAAGGAGGCTGGGCTGGTTAATTCCGAAGAAGCTTTCTTTCACTGAAACTCAAAATGCTCCCTTACACCTATAATGTCTTATCCCCCATCCCTGCCTTTCAAAGACCTCCGACCTCAGACGGAGATTCCGCGCGCTGGCTGGGAGCGGAGGGCACGCCCCACGCACCGGCCGCACGCCCAGCGCTTCGGCTCCCTGCCCGCAGGAAGGAGCCACATCTCGCGCGATTCCTTCCACCTCTCGCGACACTTCCGGCCAGTCTCCTGCGGCCCTCCTTGCCCCACCCATCGCTTCCACGCCGCGGTCCCCGCCACCTCACCTTTGCTCTCGGTAGCCCGACCCGCTGCTCGCCCGCTGGGAGCGCAGTGGAGCCCAGTGTTGGGCCCGAGCCTGGCGGGGCCGCAGGCTCCGCCCTGCTGTGCCCCGCCCCGCTTGGGCTCGGGGGAAAGGCCGCCGCGGGGACATGTCGTGCTCCCCTCACCGAGGGCAGGAGTGTGTGAAAGGCGGCGGGGCTGTCAGGTGAGCTCGCGACGGCGTGTTGGGGTGGGCGGCTGGGCGGAGGGAGGCCCCACTGGGCTGCGGGTTGGAGGCATTGCGAGATGGGGATGCTGGGGGCGGAGGAGGACGCGATGCCTGAGGCAGAGAAGGGAGGTGCTGGGAGGACCATCGCGGTTGGGGGGGCGGGGGTTACCTCGGCCCGAGTGACTCGGCCAGGCTTGCCTTTGTGCGGACTGCGCTCTACGACGCCGGGAAATTACCTTATTCCATCGGTGGCTCCGCTCCTCTCTGCACGGCTGGAAGCGGGAGGAGGCAAGTGCCCGAGCTCTGGGGTCCCAGATCTGGGCTGCAGGAGGCCCAGGGTCGTGGGGGAGAGGGATGCGCCAAGGTGGCGGAGGTAATTGGTGCTAGGCAAAAAGATAAAGTGGCCGAAAGCCTGGAGAGCGTTAGCCCAGAGGAGGCCAGGTGTTTGCCATCCCGCTGCTTTCGGTGCTGAGATACCAAGATTGCTCACTCCCCTTAGATGGAGTACACTTGGATGTGTGCAGTGTTCCTTGCCAGGTGGTCTGAGTGTTGAAGGGGTAGGACCACTTAGGTCAGAGTCGTCTTTGAGAGAAGGCATTTGAGGTCACTTGTTACTTTTCTCCTGAGACTTGCACCGTGTGAGTGGGTGCGCGCGTGCGCACAGTGGCTCAAACGCGGGTTCGTGTTTTCAGAATTTGTGCCCTAGTCGCTAATTAAGTACACTTCAAGGATCAATAGAAGGTGACAGGGTCTTAAGTAAATAGTTTTAACCTTCAGTATTTTAAGATAACGATAATCATGTAAGTGTGTAATGGTAGGGGCCTGGAGCCTAAAATCTAGGTGTTATTAAGACCGAGTAAATTTTTTTGCCTTTAGCAATAGATTTAGGTTGAAATTGGGGTAAAATGTTTTGTTGCAGTCAAGTTTTTGACCATGTGTTTCTTCTGATTCTGGGTTTGTCTTTTTTTTAAAAAAGTTATTTTATTATTTTAAAAATTGTATTTATTTGAGAGAGAGAGTGAGCGAGCCAGAGCAGGGGAAGGAGCAGACTCCTCGCGGAGCAGGGAACCCGATGTCATGCGGGGCTCCATCCCAGTTCCTTGAGATCACGACCTGAACCAAAGGCAGGTGCTTAACTGAGAGAGCCACCCAGGGGCCCCTCTGGTTTGTCTATATTAAAGCCACGCAGTTTTCTGAAAGAATTGGGAAATCAGTGTAAAGTGGTTGGTCTGACTATAAGAAGCATTTTGTTTAGAGCTCCCCCTCAAATCCAGCTGTTAATTTATATGTTATTTTTATATTCAGTTGTGTGGCCCCTTGAGATTTATTTTTCCAGAAATGACACCTTAAAATGACTAGTTGTGTGTGTGTGAGAGAGAGAATTTTCACTTTTAATAGAAGAAAAATGATTTTTCCTGATAATTTTCTTGTATCTTGTCTTTTAGAGAACGAAATGTCATCAGTGGAATCACACCAGGAACAATTGTCCCAGTCAGATCCATCCCCGTCACCAAACTCATGTAGTTCCTTTGAGCTACTAGACATGGATGCTGGCAGTTTATATGAGCCAGTTTCTCCTCATTGGTTTTATTGTAAAATAATAGATTCTAAGGAGACATGGATTCCTTTCAACTCTGAGGATTCACAGCAGCTGGAAGAGGCATATGGTTCTGGTAGGATGAAAATGATGACTTCTAATAGATTAAGATTATTTTTCTTAGTCAAGTATAATAATATAATAGTTCTTATGTTGAGTGCTATTAAAAATTTTAGATTTATTCCCTAGTTTCCTCCATAGCATTTTTTTTTTTTTTGCAGTTCTCTCTCCTGTAGCATATTTATATAGAAGTTTTGCACTACTAACCAATTTATAGTATTTAAGAATTTGGTCTGTATTTGAAAATAGTACTTATTGTAATTTCTGCATAGTTATCTGACAGTTCTTATGTTCTAGCATATGTTTCAGTTGTTTATGAAGGATGGGGGCATGTCACATTGCAAAAGAATGAATTCTTCAACTTGTCACTTGTTTTTTCTTCTTTTATGAAACAAGAATAATGCTGGTAACTTCATGGTTGTTAATTTACTTTTTGGCCCCTCAAGCAAAAAATTCAGAAAAGCCGTATATACTTTTGTTTGTTTGTTTAACAGGACACTACCATCTCAGAAAAAGAACAAAACAATGTTTGGGTATTATTTTTTCATGTATCATTAAAACCAAGAACGGTTTGGATGGTTTGTGAATTAGTGAAAAAATATCAGTTTCGTTTTTAATGTTTAGCCAAGTAGAATATGTTCATTCTTATGTCTCATTACATTATTTAAAGTATAACTCAGAATTGTATTTTTGGAGATTTATTTTGAAATATGTACTTCTTTCCCCCTTCCCAATCCTTGATAGGAAAAGATTGTAATGGGAGAGTTGTCCCCACTGATGGGGGCAGATATGATGTGCATTTGGGGGAGAGGATGCGGTATGCTGTATACTGGGATGAGCTAGCATCAGAAGTGAGACGATGTACCTGGTTTTACAAGGGAGACAAAGATAATAAGTATGTTCCCTACTCAGAGAGCTTCAGCCAAGTATTAGAGGTATTCCTTTGACCCCTTTTCACTTATTTTCATTTTTTTCTTCTTTTATTTAATAATCTTTTCTTGTGACTTGTTTTTGTGATATTTCTAGAAAGAGTTTGGTTCTTTTGATCACATAGCATTTCTTTTGTAGGTTATTTTCAAGATAAAGTAGTTTTATTTTCAGAATTTAAACTAGTATGTAAACTGTTATGCCTTTAAGTTAAAATTTTTTCCCTAATGGTGTTCATTATTAATAATATTTAAGTTATGACCACAGGATTGGTCTTTTTAACCTTTTATTTTTCTGGCTCTGGAAACAGTTTAAAATTTGCTTTCTTTAAATTGGAGTAGGCATTAATATTATTGAAAGAAATATATGTGAACAGTGATTTTATCTAGTCTAGATGATAAAAGTAAGAGTGAATTTTGTTGTTCTATACTATTATCTGTTGCAATTTTAAAAGGATTTTCAAATATTTGATAAATTAGAGTGGAATATTCTTGCCTAATTGCTTATCTAGCAGTATTCTTGTGAAAAAAAGTTCAGTTTTAGAAACGCTATTAGCGAAATCTAATGAAATGTGTTTTCTCTTAAGGAAACGTACATGCTTGCTGTAACTCTGGATGAGTGGAAAAAGAAACTGGAGTCTCCCAACAGAGAAATTATTATATTACACAATCCAAAGGTAAAGCAAACTAAGCCTTTCTTTCATGTGGGATTAAAGGTTAATTGCATTACTAAGGAGAACTTAATTGGTTTCTTTTTCATAGGGATTCTATTTAGGATACCCTTTGGAAATTTTTACAGTGCATTCACAATTATGAAACTTGTAGCCACTGCCACCATTTTTTACCTCCTTCACCTTATAGAAAAGAATTTTCTTAGGGAAAATTACGCCATTGTAGATTAAGAATATCACTGAAACTTTAGGTGGGCATATTTTACATGTGTAGGGTATTATTGAAAGATCTGTCAGCCTGATTTTTTTTTCTTTTTTGGCTTTATTGAGGTATAATTGGCAAAATCGTAAGGTATTTAATGTGTACAACATTGGCTTACTGTATTTTCAGGGTTCTCATTTCAGGACATCAGAGTTGCATATCAAAACTCTAGTTGAGATTTGACTATATATTCTGTTTGAAAGACCTGTTCTTATCCCTCAGAATGTATAAATAGAGATATCTATAATGTAGACTATATTTATTGCTTTGATCTTTTCTATTCAAGCTTATGGTGCATTACCAGCCAGTTGCAGGGTCTGACGAATGGGGTTCAACACCCACTGAACAGGGTCGACCAAGAACAGTGAAGAGAGGAGTTGAGAACATTTCTGTTGACATTCATTGTGGTAATGTTAATTGTTTATTTTTTCTTCTGATGTACTTGTTTATGACTTAAATTGTGACCTTTTTCTATGGTTTTGGATTACCTCAAGGCTTAAAAATGATTTAATCATATGGGCTTATTGTGAGTTAAGATTAGCATCACTTCATCTACCGAGAATCTTTTTAATTTTATTTATTTATTTTAGAGCACACAAGTGGGTGGGGCAGAGGGAGAAGGAGAGAGAATCTCAAGGAGATTCTGCACTGAGTGTGGAGCTGGAGGTAGGGATCCATCTCATGACCCTTAGATCACAACCTGAGCCGAAACTTAGTCACTAAGAATCTTAATAGATGTAAAAATCTATTTTAAAGTTGCTAAGTATATATATTGTGGGATGGGTAAAATTTGCAGTACTAATCAAGAAGTCACTTTGTACAAATGAACTGATGTAGTCCTAATTTTAAGAAGTGTGATTCTACCTGTTTGATTAATATTAATTTCTGGTAACTCCTGTTCTTGAAGATTGTGAACTAAGGAAAACTTTTTCAGTAGAACTTTAGTGGTTATCCATTGCTATCTAGCTGCGGCCATTTATAGTTGGTTTTATAATGTATTTAACTGGATTACAAAATTCCTTTTATCTCTGAGAAGAGATGGCTTGTCTTAGATTTACTATACTTACAAGTCTTAGACCTACTGTTATTTAAAAAGATGAGTTTAGGGTCACTTGGCTGACTCACGGGACTATGTGACTCTTGATCTCAGGGTTGTAAATTTGAGCCCCATGTTGGGTGTAGAGATGACTTAAAAAAACTTAAAAAAAATAAAAATGAAAAGATGAGTTTAAAAATTTAGTGTTTATATACACATCAGACATTATTGGTATAATTGATAAAAATGGAATATTAGATAAAAGTGTCCTACCAGTGTTATATTGCGTGAATTTGGATTACTATGGTTATTTAAGAAAATATTCTTAGGAAATACGTATTAAAGTATTTGAAAGGTTAAGTATTTAAAGAGGTATTATGTGTGCAACCTGATAATAGATGCAGCCTGCTTCCAGATAGTTCAGAAAAATGAATGTGTGTGTAAACACACATAGAGAATAATAAAGCAAATGTGAATGTTAAAGTGTTGAATCTGTAAAAAGTGCATGAGAGGGCCTATGCCATTCTTTCATGTTTTTTGTAAGGTTCTAGTTACTTCAAAATAAAAAATTTAAAGTCTGAAAAAATTTTTTTACAGATTTATGTCAAGATAAATTAGAAACATGGTAAAGTCACTATTTTACTAAGTAAAATACAGGACTGTTTTGTGTCCTTTAAATGATCTGCTTGGGGAGCCTGAGTGACTCAGTTGGTTAAGGGACTGACTCTTGATTTTGGCTCAGGTAATGATCTTAGAGTTGCAGGACTGAGCCTCTGCTGAGCTTGACCCTCTCCCTCAATCCCTCTCCCTACTTCTCAAATAAATAAATTAATTCTTTTAAAAAAATGATCTTATATTTTAATTTGCCCATCTTTATAACTTATTCATTGTGAATGTTTGACCATAAACAGAATATAAGACTAGTTATATGAAATAATTTTTCTTTTTTTAAAATAATTTTTCTTTTTAATATCATTTACAGGAGAACCTTTACAAATAGATCACTTGGTTTTTGTAGTCCATGGGATTGGACCAGCTTGTGATCTCCGCTTTCGAAGCATTGTACAGTGTGGTAGGTTTACAAAGCATGTAAGATTAAATCATTTAAGGGGGAATATTAGTTAGTGCTCCTGTGAGCTGAGATAGTGTTGTTTTTAGTCTTCTGTCTTATCTGTATAATAAGATTTGGAGAGCTAAAGACAGGTGGCAAGGTAGTAAAGCTTCTTAACTTAGACCTAAAGTACTGTTGAATTCCTTAAGCTAATAGTTTATACTCTTAACTAATAATTCTTGAATGAACAAGCCCTTATTCCTTATAAAATTGTTTTATGAATGTGATGGTCCTCTTTCTTACCATTCCAAATTTAAAGGGAACCAAAAAGATGATTATTGTTTAGTTTTATTTTTTTAATATTCTATTTATTGATTTGACAGAGAGAGAGTGAACGGGAGAGGGAACACAAGCAGAAGGAGTGGGAGAGGGAGAAGCAGGCTTCCCACTGAGCAGGGAGCCTGATGTGGGGCTTGATCCCAGTACCCTGGGATCATGACCTGAGCCGAAGGAAGACCCTTAACAACTGAGCCCCAATGATACAGTTTAAATGAATAACAGAATGTTCAGTCATTTTTGTAATTCATAGTATGATAAAGCTCTTGATATTCTACTTGGAATATTTAGGTCATCAGTATAAGTTGATTTTGAAAGGTAGAGTCTTCTCCTACTGGGTAAGGCTTCTAAGCAGAAACCTTCTGAAAGGTTAAGACTGATGTAGTATGAATTTCAAATAGCAGGGTTTTTTTTTTTTAATCTAAAATATTGGATAGTGGTTGTTGTTAAGAACAGAAAGTTAGTTAGGAATCTAACTGTAAGGCCAATTAACACAATCATGTGATTTTTTTTGCCTTTTAAAAAATTAAAATAGTTCCTATGACACAAGTTTTGAAGTTAACTTTTCTTTAGATAAAGTGTTTTGTATAGTAAAAGTTCTCTGTTAAAGGAATAGCTTTTGTGAACTGATATTTCCTGAATACCACTTTGCTGTTTTTGACTCAAGTAAACATGCGTTCTAAGCAAACGGAGAGAGTATAATTACATGATCTATTGCATCCTTATTCTGTGAATCATTGCTTCCCTGGTATGCATAAGTTAATTTCTTTTGCAGTTAACGATTTTCGCAGTGTTTCCTTAAACCTGCTGCAGACACATTTTAAGAAAGCCCAAGAAAATCAGCAGATTGGAAGGGTAGAATTTCTTCCAGTCAACTGGCATAGTCCTTTGCATTCTACTGGTGTGGATGTGTGAGTAACACCTTATGTCTTTGAGTTGTTAACTAAGATTGTAGTGCATTTTCTGATCATTGATATGGTGGGGATGTTTCTGCTATAGCTAATTATGTAAAAGTTTGTTCGATGAGTTTTTTGTACTTCTATGTCTTTTCTTAGACATACATTATTAAATGCTGACCAATCCCTTGGTTTAACTAGCCTGGTTAGGAGTAAAGAACTGTCTGTATCTTCCAGTATGTTTTATTAGCTCACTAGTATTTTCTGTTATAGGTATTTTATTTCTTTAGCATTAAAACCAAACATTGCTTTCTTCCTATAGTGTATAAGCATTTCCATCTTTAGATGTTAAAGCAAGCCTACCTCAAGATGTACAAAGTATTTTGTTGTTCCTTTCGTGATCATATTTAGATAATATTTGTCCATGTTGGGAAAAAAAGGAAATTCCCAAATATTAAATTATTAGCATTTATAACTTGAGTTATAGTTCATACAACTTTTAAGTGATGGCTTTCTTCACTTGATCTTAGCCAAAAGACTGAGAAGCAATTAAGTGATGGCTTTCTTAAATCCCAAACCCAGTTTTGTTTGTAGATTTTATGGTAATGTCAGAGAAGTTTGCCTTATATTAAGGATCTTTTGGAGGGCTACAGGCTCTCCAGAAAGAAGTGTGTTCATAATATAGTTCTAGGTTGGAATGGCAAATGCTATTCTGGAAGATAAAGGAAGTAGTCAGTATTATTTCCACGTTGGTCTTGGAAATGGCTTTTCTGATTCTGTGTCTCTCAGTTTTTAATAACCCTATGATTTGAGCATATTCCGTATGCCAGATGTACTGTGGTGTTGCTTTTACTAGGTATAGAGGTCATATTCTTGAGGTTTGAGCTGATGCTAAGAGGTTCCTAAGGGCAAATTGCCTTCTCAACTATAGAAGCTGTTGAATCTTTGAGGACTCTTTCTAGGTATTTTGAGAAAGCTTTAACTGGAAGTTGATCTGGGTAATGTCAGCATGGTTTTCCTTTTTGAGATATGAGTTCTGTTTGCCTTTGGCATCTGGCAGTCTCTTTCTTTCAGCTTTCAGAAATTCTGCATTAAGAAAGGGAGCTGATCCATTTATCATTTGACTTGTGATCAAAAAGCCTTAATGCTGAGAATTCTAGAAAAATCGTCTTGTGTTTTCTGTCTTTAAAAATTCTTTATTATAATTTTGTACACAAAAATAGCTTATATAGTGAATCTTCATGTGCAGATTATGATTACCCAGGGCAAACAAGTCTCAACACATGGCCAGTTCGACTCTATCCATTATTTTTCAGCCCTCTGTCTATTGCCCATCCCTCTACCTTATTATTTTTGAACCAAATCTTAAGATATCATATCATTTCATCTGTAAATGTTTGTATATTGGAAAGGACTTTTAAAATTATTATTTATTTATATACTTATTTTTAAAGATTTTATTTATTTATTTTACAGAGAGAGAGATCACAAGTAGGCAGAGAGGTAGGCAGGGGGGTGGGAAGCAGGCTCCCTGCTGAGCAGAGAGCCCGATGCAGGGCTCCATCCCAGGACCCTGAGATCACGACCCGAACTGAAAGCAGAGGCTTTAACCCACTGAGCCAACCAGGCTCCCCTTTTTATTTTTTTTATTAACATATAATGTATTATTTGTTTCAGGGGTACAGGTCTGTGAATCATCAGTCTTACACAACTCACAGCACTCACCATAGCACATACCCTCCCCAATGTCCATCATCCAGCCATCCTATCCGTCCCACCATCCTCCACTCCAGCAACCCTCAATTTGTTTCCTGATTAAGAGTCTCTTGGGGCGCCTGGGTGGCTCAGTGGGTTAAAGCCTCTGCCTTCGGCTCAGGTCATGATCTCAGGGTCCTGGGATCGAGCCCTGCATCGGGCTCTCTGCTCAGCAGGGAGCCAGCTTCCTCCTCTCTCTCTGCCTGCCTCTCTGCCTACTTGTGATTTCTCTCTGTCAAATAAATAAATAAATATCTTTAAAAAAAAAAAAGTCTCTTATGGTTTGTCTCCCTCCCCATCCCATCTTGTTTCATTTTTCCCTCCCTTCCTCCCAAGAACCCCTGCCCTGCCTCTCAAATTACTTATATCAGAGAGATAATATGATAATTGTCTTTCTCTGATTGACTTATTTTGCTTAGCGTAATACCCTCTAGTTCCATCCACATCATTGAAAATGGCAAGATTTTGGATTTTTGATGGCTGCATAGTATTCCACCAAATATATACATACATACATACATACACCACATCTTCTTTATCCATTCATCTGTTGATGGCAGAAAAAACTTTTAAAAATATATTAACTATAACACCATTATCACACCTAAAATTATTTTTTAAAGATTTATTTATTTGAGAGAGCATGCATGAACAGGGGGAGGGACAGACGGAAGGGGAGACAAGCAGACTGCCTGAGCACCCAGGTGCCCCTAAAAGAGTTCTTAATATCAGCAAATATACAGTGTTCAAATTTCCAATTGTTTAGTAAATGCTGTAATTTATACACACACCCCCACACTATTTATTTATTTTGGTTAAAGATTCTATTTATTTATCTGACAGAGAAAGAGAGATCACAAACAGGGGGAGAGGGAGGTAGAGGAAGAAGCAGATTCCCCACTGAGCAGGGAGCTCGACTTGGGACTCGATCCTAGGGCCCTGGGATCATGACCTGAGCCGAAGGCAGACACTTAACCGACTGAGCCACCTGGGAGCCCCTTGTTGATATGTCTTTTAAGTCTCTTTTAATCTCTTGATTACTTTTCCATATCTTATTTCCTTGTAATTTATGTATTGAAGAAACTGGTATTTGTCTTGTAGAGATTCTTACTGACTTTTGCCGATCACATTGTTTTGACTTAATTAAACATGTCTCTGAGTCCTTTGTATTTCCTATTAATAGATACTTGTCTCTTGTATCTTTAAGTATCTAAGTCTAAGGTTGAAGGCTAAGCTGGGTAATAACTTAGTGGGTGTTATGGAATGTATTAGGTTTTCTGCTTGAAATATCTTTTTTTCTTTCTTTCTTTTTTTAAAAGATTTTATTTATTTGACAGAGAGAGATCACAAGTAGGCAGAGAGGCAGGCAGAGAGAGAGGAGGAAGCAAGCTCCCTGCTGAGCAGAGAGCCTGCTGCGGGGTTTGATCCCAGGGCCCTGAGATCATGACCTGAGCTGAAGGCAGAGGCTTTAACCCACTGAGCCACCCAGATGACCCTAAAATATCTTTTTTTTCTTTTTCCAGAGATCTGCAGCGAATAACTCTGCCCAGCATTAACCGCCTAAGGCACTTCACCAATGACACAATTCTGGATGTCTTCTTCTATAATAGCCCCACCTACTGTCAGACTATTGTGGACACAGTTGCTTCTGAAATGAACCGAATATACACACTTTTTCTTCAGAGGAACCCTGATTTCAAAGGGGGTGTATCCATTGCTGGTCATAGTTTAGGTAACAAATGAATTCTCTGTGATCAGAGAGGACTATCACATATTAAGGAAACCTGTTTTTGAAGTACAATGTCTTTTATACGTATCAGATTTAGAGGTCTAGAACTGGTCTGTGATGAAGAATTTGGAAGAGGGCGGTGGTGGATTGGAAAGAAAGACTTTCTGCTTCATAGATTTTGCTTCACGGGTAATTGGCTTAACTTTTTGTATAAAAGCTGTGTAGTGCCAATACTTAGAAATTGTCCCTTCTTTCTTCTGTTTTAGGTTCGCTTATATTGTTTGATATACTAACAAATCAGAAAGATTCTTTGGTGGATATGGACAGTGAAAAGGTAATGTAGATATACAGATATACTTCTCTTATACCATTTCTTAGAACGGATTTTTAGATTTTAGACTTTTTTTTGTCTTTTTGCTTAGTTTAGTCCCATACCATAACATTAATTTTACATTTATTTTAATTTTAATAGACTTATAATTATCTCTTGGTATCTTCTTGGATGAAGCAAGATGACTATCTTCCACATAAGCTTCCACAAATATTTGCCACATTCTAAAATAACTATAGGTATCTTTTTTCCATTATAAATATGTACTTCTCATCTCTTATTAGAATTATAGGATCATTGCGCTGAAATGGAGTTTACATATGATGAGGAGATGAAGAATGAATTGGATGCAAAGTGATATAATTTTTTTTTTAAAGATTTTATTTATTTGATAGAGAGAGAGAGATCACAAGTAGACAGTGAGGCAGGCAGAGAGAGGGGGAAGCAGAATCCCCGCTGAGCAGAGAGCCCGATGTGGGGCTCGATCCCAGGACCCTGAGACCATGACCTGAGCCGCAGGCAGAGGCTTCAACCCACTGAGCTACCCAGGCGCCCCGCAAAGTGATATAATTTATAGAAATTCCCTTTGAAAGTGGTGGGGGGCTTGATGTTTAAACATCTTTTGTTTAACATTGAACTGGTTAAACGTCTCCCTTTGGCTTAGGTCATGATCCCAGGGTCTTGGGATCCAACCCTGAATCAGGTTCCCTGCTCATTGGAGAGTCTGCCTCTGTCTTCTCCTCCGCTCCCCCTGCTTGTGCTCTTTTGCTCTTTCACATAAATAAATAAAATAAAATCTTTAAACTAAAACATCTTCTGAAAAAAAAAAAGTCCTGTGACACACTTATCTATAGTTTTGAATTAGTATTTAGCATATACTATCTTGTATGTTTTCTCTTTTTATGTGTCTTATTTTTATTGCTGGACTGTGAGTTCTTCCAGAACAGGGGCTTTATTTTAGATTGTTTTATGTCTTAAATACTCTTTCCATAATAATAACTCAATAAATATTTTGTTAATGAAGACGAAGAACACTTTGATAATCATTCATGCATTCATTTATTTAAAAACATTTTTCAACTAAAGTTGCAAACTTAGAGATTAATCTATATTTTGTACAAATTACAAATTTATTTAAAGTTAAATATACCTTTATATAGAACTCTTATATAGCACATTATTTTTATTGCTAGTAGTACTAATAAAGGGCCATTTAAATGAATTTAGAGAATACGAGCTTTACAATTTAATTTTTAGGATGCACCAAATATTGTCATGGATGAAGGAGACACACTGACGCTAGAGGAAGATTTGAAGAAACTTCAACTCTCTGAATTCTTTAATATGTTTGAGAAGGAGAAAGTAGATAAGGAAGCTCTGGTAAAAATAATCTTTTAAAACTTTATGTTATACCATTTTTAATATTTTTAGGCTTATCTTCATCTTACTGCTGACTAAGAACATTTAATCATAAAAACTCTGTTATCATTAGTAATGCCCTTTAGCATTATTTATGTGTTTTTTATCTTATAAAGTGATCTTTGCTTTGTTGGAGAGCAAAGTTCAGAGGGGCTGTATTGACAAACATAGTGATAGAGCAAAGACTAAAAAACAACATAACTCAGAAAACAGTAAGAATAAATGACCACTTATCGTTCCAGCTTATTGTCTGTTATACTTCAGGAGTTCTACTGTTGCTATTTGCTTATTCGTTTTTGGTTTTCTGCCACTCTTTTTGTGTTTTTTTTTCCAGGCTTGCAATATATTCATTCATTTAATAGGTATTTAGTGAATGCTTAATATGATCAGGCATACTCTACCAAGTACTAGAGATAGAGTGGTCAGTAAGGTATTATGTAAACCGTAAACATGTTATATAAACATAAACATCATTATGTTTATAGCTTAGTGGGGAAGGCACATATCAAACATAATTAATTACAGTTGTGGTAAGTTCTAAGTTGGAAAAGTAGTATTAAGAATGTATAGTAAAAAAAAAAAAAAAGAATGTATAGTAAGACTAATGTAGTCTGGGAGGGTGAAGGAACCCTTAACCTAATCAGGTGAGTAGCACCTAAGCTGAGATCTTGATTGTTAGTTTGTTTCATGCTCAATGTTTGCTATATGTTCTTACTGCTTATGTCCATGAGTAGGGATATAATCTGTCTCAGGAATGTGACACCTAAGTCAGCATGGAAATTAAGGAGTGTTCTTATGTCATGTAGGTAGATACCCACTTCTGTAGGATTTATATGTCATCTGTATTACTATGGTATTGATACTATAGTACTGGTACTTTTTTTTTTTTTTTTAAAGATTTTATTTATTTATTTGACACAGAGAGAGAGATCACAAGTAGGCAGAGAGGCAGGCAGAGAGAGGGGGGGAAGCAGGCCTCCCACTGAGCAGAGAGCCCAATGCGGGGCTGGATCCCAGGACCCTGAGATCATGACCCGAGCCGAAGGCAGAGGTCTTAACCCACTGAGCCACTCAGGCGCCCCAGTACTGGTACTTTTTATTCTTCTTTAGGCTTTTATGAATAAAGTACTCTTTTTTTTCCCTCAAAATTATTAATGATGTTGTACCACTAGGGAGTCCTATTAATATAAAGCAAAGAATAACAGTGCTTAGGTCTCATTTCTCTCAGAGAACAGGACATTTAATTCATTTTATTTTGCCTAGAAATAAGGATATTTGATTTTCTGTGCTTAGGCTTTATGTACTGACAAAGATCTTCAGGAAATGGGAATTCCCTTAGGACCAAGAAAGAAGATATTAAACTACTTTAGGACCAGAAAAAATTCCATGGTATGTGCTTAATATAGCTTGTAGGATTAAACGGTTTTTGACATCCTTATATCTTTGTGCTTTGTGAGGTGGTTAGGCAGCTAAGCAATTTTGTTAACTGATCTTTGGCTCTTCTTTTAGAAACTAAACACATTTTCTTAATTGATACTCTTAAAAAATGTTATTAGCTTCATAAGTCTTGTCTCCCCTGGAGTCTTCCCACCATTCCATTTTTTTTCTTTTTTTTAAAATTTCATAATCACTTTATTGAAATATAATTCATGTCATGTACCATAAAATTTACTCTTTTAAAGTATACAATTCAGTATTTTTAGTGTATTCATAGAGTTGTGTCATGATTTCCAGTATCTAATTTGTGAACATTTACATCCCCTAAAAAGAAACCCCATACTCATTAGCAGTCACTCTCCATTCCTCCCTTCTGTGAACCACTCGTCTACTTTCTGTCATTGTGGATTTTGTTGTTCTAGACATTTCATCTAAATGGAATTATACAGTATGTGACTTTTTGTGACTGGCTTCTTTTACTTTAGAAAAATGAACTTGAGGCTTATCCATGTTGAAATAGTACTTTTACTTTTTTTTTTTTTTTTGGGCCACTAAATTCCTTTCCATATCTTAGCAGTTATTTTTCTATTTTGTAGCAGATTGCCTAGTTCTTATTTAAGGCCCAGTTCTTGGCCCAGTATCTGTATCATTTTGTATACCCGTAGAGACATTCTGCTTCTTAAAAGGGCATTGTGCTTCGCTGAACCCCTTAGGGGCCCTCAGCATTCCTCTTCATCATGCTCTGCTGTTGTTTCTGTCATAATGGTTGCCTAGAGTTTTAACTGCTGCCAAATAGCTATGTACAGCTTTCATTGATTTAGAGCATGTAGGGATATCAGTTCATCACTTAAGACAACTTTTGTTTTCATCAGCGTTATCTTGTTTTCTGAGACTCTTCCTAGAATTATTTAAAACTTTCCTAAGTATCCTTTCAAACCAGTAAAAACTGTCTAATTCTTTGGATATTTTTACAACATAATAGCTTCACAGAATTATTTTATTCTTTAGGGTATTAATAGATGTACCCTGCAGCCAGCTTCAGGGGTGACTATATCTAACATCCCCAAAGAATCAGGCTTCTTCAGTAAAACAGATGCTACTGGAAATGGTGACTATCTGGATGTTGGCATTGGGCAGGTAATAATACTAATTAATTCTCTGTAGTCATTTTATTGAGTACCATTGGTATGGTAGGAACAGATCGTTTTTGTTATCAATGAGAGATACTTTTATATCCTTTTTGCAGGTGTCTGTAAAATACCCCCGGCTTATCTACAAGCCAGAAATATTCTTTGCCTTTGGATCTCCCATTGGAATGTTCCTTACTGTCCGAGGACTAAAAAGAATCGATCCCAACTATAAATTTCCAACATGCAAAGGTTTCTTCAATATCTATCACCCTGTAAGCATTGAACAGCTGTTGTATTTTCACCTGAATATTAGAGCTTATTGATAAAGAGCATATAATTTTCTGATGTGTTGATTTGCTTTTTTCTATACTATTTTGTGGTAATGAGACAATTTATAGTAGTATGAATCTGAACGTGATGGGGCTGGGTTTTTTTGTTTGTTTTTTATGAGCTTATAATTATTTTTGCCTGATACACAGTTCCTAAGACTGTCTTTCTTTAGCAGAGGTATCTATCTGTAGCTATTGTTTTCCCTATGTAGTTTGATCCTGTGGCCTATAGGATTGAACCGATGGTGGTTCCAGGAGTAGAATTTGAGCCAATGCTGATCCCACATCATAAGGGCAGGAAGCGAATGCACTTAGGTAAGTCTGAGTATAGAACTTTTAATTCTAGACGTCTGGTCAGCGCAGACTGACTGGACCTCATTCACTTTGTGTTGGACCCTAAGCTCTTTGTAAACCATGTAATGTTCTTTATTCAAATATATTTCAGAATTGAGAGAGGGCTTAACCAGGATGAGTATGGACCTTAAGAACAACTTGCTGGGTTCGCTGCGGATGGCCTGGAAGTCTTTCACCAGAGCCCCATACCCTGCCTTACAAGCTTCAGAAACTACAGAAGAAACTGAAGCAGAATCTGAATCAAGTTCAGAGAAGTTGAGTGGTCAGTGATACTGTACGCTTTGATTTCCCACATTAGGTCAGATAAGAGTAACTCTGGGGTGTGTATTTCTTACTCATGGTATAGAACCAATACTATGAACCCTAATGGGCCTTCAGCTTTGCCAGTCTTTTTTATTATCTAATAGCCCTAAATTATGGAAAAATGTTATTTGTGAGGAAAAATGTCAAGAGAAGCTGAATATGTGGTAAAGAGGCCTTAAAAGACATCCCTTACTTGGGAACTCTGGAAGTCAGGAGCCTCCTCTGTGAAGCACTTTGCTTTTTTTTTTTTTTTTTTTAAGATTTATTTATTTATTTATTAGAGAGGGAGAGACTGAGAATGAGAGGGGAGAAAGTCAGAGGGAGAAGCAGACTTCCCGCAGAGCCGGGAGTCCGATATGGGACTCGATCCCGGGACTCCGGGATCATGACCTGAGCCAAAGGCAGTTGCTCAACCAACTGAGCCACCCAGGCACCCGAAGCACTTTGCTTTTATAGGGCAATGTCATGTATTCATTGGTCAGTTTTATTTTCCTGGCTGTCCTCTTAATTTCACAGTTAATGCTGCATTCTTTTTGCTTTAATTTTCAAATACCTAAAGATTTCTATCCCTACTTCTATTCAGTTTATAAACCAGAAGCAAATGAATTAGCTATCAGAGATATGGGAAAGAAAAAATGGGAATGAACAAAATCAGTATGACTTGAGGAGAAGCTTTAAGGGGCTTGAGAGGAGAAAGATGCAGAAAGCTTTCTGAGCAGAGAATACTTCATCCTACTGTAAACTTGGTAGTCTGAGGGGAAGTAAGGACAATCTTAGAGGGCTGGAAGCTTTTAGATTGTTATTATGGGCCTTCTATGTCCAGATGTTAACACAGAAGAGACCCCTGTGGCAGTTAAAGAAGAAGTCCCACCCATCAATGTGGGAATGCTGAATGGAGGCCAGCGCATTGACTATGTGCTACAAGAGAAGCCCATTGAAAGTTTTAATGAATATTTATTTGCTTTACAAAGCCATCTATGCTACTGGTAAGTGATGTTTGTTTTTGTTTCTGAGTGTTGTTTCTTTTCTTTCTTTTTTTTGGGGGGGGTCTAATTGTTGCACAGCTATCTGATAGATAGAGGAAGGATAGGCTGGTGTACAATTAGGATTAGAGTGATTCTCATTTAGACTGTTATAAAAAACACAATTATATCATTTGAAGAAATCTTATTTAAACACATTGTTTTTTTTACTTTGCAGTCGGGTAGAGCATGGGCTGATGATACCTGCAACCATGAGTTCAGCTAGCTTAGTTTTAAAAGTGGTGTCCTTTGGTCATTGGTTGGGGACAGGATGGGTACATATTAATGAACCGGAACAAATAAATACATTACTGTTGCTAAGAGTATTTTTTTAAAGATTTTATTTATTAATTGACAGAGGGATCACAAGTAGGCAGAGAGGCAGGCAGAGAGAGAGGGAAGCATGCTCCCTGCCGAGCAGAGAGCCTGATGTGGGGTTCGATACCAGGACCCTGAGATCACGACCTGAGCCAAAGGCAGAGACTTTAACCCACTGAGCCACCCAGGCACCCCTTGCTAAAAGTATTTTAAACTCATTTGAAAGTATTTACAGTAGCTAGATCAGAATTTATTATTTTTGTTTTAATGTTTACATTTTTATTTTTTATTTTTTTAACATTTATGTTTTTAATATTTAAATTTTTTCCAGATTTATTGAAATATAATTTATACATTATATAAGATGTTCAACATGATTTGATACATGTATATATTGTGAAATGATTAACCCCTCCATCACTTCACATAATTACCGTGTGTGTGTGTGTGTGTGTGTGTGTGTGTGTGTGTGTGTGATGAGAATATTTAAGAATTACTCTTGGGATGCCTGCGTGGCTCAGTTGGTTAAGCAGTTGCCTTCGGCTCAGGTCATGATCCTGGCGTCCTGGGATCGAGTCCCGCATCGGGCTCCTTGCTCAGCAGGGAGCCTGCTTCTCTCTCTGCCTCTGCCTGCCTCTCTGCCTGCTTGTGTTCTCTCTCTCTGACAAATAAATAAATAAAATCTCAAAAAAAAAAAAAAAAAATTACTCTCTTAGCAACTTCCAAGTATATGATATGGTATTACTAACTCTAGTACCATGTTGTACATTAGATCCCCACAACTTATTCAACAGAATTAATCATTATTAAATACAATTATCTGATGGATTGTAGAATGGATTACTAATGCTTATTGAAATTCATACATTCATGAAAAGAACTTCATCACCAAAGAAATTGAAACTAAAGAAAAATATAGCTAGGAAAATAAGATGGATAGGAGATAATGGTTCAAAAATGCATGCTTTTAGGTCTTTTTTTTTTTTAAGATTTTATTTATTTATTTGTTAGAGCACAAGTAGGGGGAGCAGCAGGCAGAGGGAGAAGCACACTCCTCGCTGAGCAAGGAGTCGGATGCGGGACTTGATCCCAGGACCCTGGGATCATGATCTGAGCTGAAGGCAGACGCTTAACTGACTGAGCCACTTAAATTATGATTTTTTATTATTTTTTAAAGTTTTTATTATATTTAATTTTTTTAAAGATTATTCATTTGAGAAAGAGCACGATAGCATGACAGCGGCGGGGGGTGCAGAGAGAGAGAGAGGGAGAAGGAGACTCGTTGCTGAACAGGGAGCCCTCCATGGGGCTGAATCCCAGGACTGGGGCTCAGTCCTAGGACCCTGGGATCACGACCTGAGCTGAAGGCAGATGCCTAACCAACTGAGCCACCCAAGTGCCCTGGTTTTTTTTTAAGTTTTTATTTAAATTCCCGTTAGTTAACATACAGTGTTATGTTAGTAACGTACAGTTTCAGATGTATAATATAGTGCTTCAGTACTTCCACACAGCTAGTGCTCATCACAAGTGCACTCCTTAATCCCCGTCACCTATTTAACTCTTCCCCTCATGTACCACCCCTCTAGTAACCAGCAGTTTGTTCTCTCTAGTTAAGAATCTGTTTCTTGGTTTATGTCTCTCTTTTTTTTTCTTTCCTCACTTGATTTCTTAAATTCCACATATGAGTGAAATCATACAGTATTTGTCTTTCTCTGACTTATTTCACTGTCATTGCAAATGACAATGTCTTGTCATCTTGTCTCCATCGCGAATGGCAAGACTGCGTTCTTATTTGTGGCTGACTGGTATTACATTGTGTATATATACCCCCTCTTCTCTATCCACTCATCTGTTGATGGACACTTGGGCTGTTTCCATAATTTGGCTATTGTTGATAATGCTACTATAAACATTGGGGTCCAGGGTGGCACAGTCCGTTGAGTGCCCAGTTCTTGGTTTTGGCTCCGGCTGTGATCTCGGGGTGGTAGCATTAAGCCCCGTGTTGGATTCTGTGCACAGTGCAGAGTCGTCTTGAGACTCTCCCTCCCTCTCCTTCAGCCCCCCCTCCCTATACTTCTTTGCTCTCTCAAATAAATAAATCTTAAAAAAAATTGGAGGGAATGCCTGGGTGGCTCAGTTGGTTAAGCATCTGTCTCTGGCTCAGGTCATGATCTCTGGGTCCTGAGACTGAGCCCTGCATTGGGCTCCTTGCTCAGCAGGGAATCTGCTTTCCCCTCTCCCTCTGCTTGCCGCTGCCCCTGCTTTTGTTCTCTGTCAAATAAGTAAATAAAATCTTTGAAATAAAAATCGGGGTACATGTATCCCTTTGAATTAGTGGGTTTCTGAGATTTTGGTTGTGATTGCAAATATTTTATCTACAGATCAATTTGGAAAGAATTGACATCTGAATAATACTGAGTCTTCTGGTCCACAAACACAGTATTTCTCAGTGTATTTTGGTCTTTAATTTTCCTCAACAATGTTTTGTAGTTTTCAGTGTATGTATTTTACATGCTCTAGTTTTTTTTTTTAATTTTGCTTATTTATTTATGAGAGATCACATGAGCACGTGAGCAGGGGGGAGAAGAGGGAAAGGGAAAAGTAGGCTTTCCGGAGGGAGCCTGATGTGGGGCTCAGTCCCAGGACCCTGGATCATGACCTGAGCTGAAGGCAGATGGCCAACCAACTGAGCCATTCAGGTGCCCCACACTATAGTTTTTAAGTTGCCTTCCTTGTATGTTCCTTTTCCTCTTCAGATCGGATATATCTTTTGCTTTTTATTTTTAAAAAATTGCATTCCTCCAGTTATGAATAAGATTGAGCATCTTGACATATATTTAAGGACCGTTTTTGTTTCCTTTTCTGGGAGTTATCTATATTCTTTGCATTGTCTGTATGGTGTCTGTTAACTGTATATTGTCTCTCCTCTTTTCTGGTCTCTGTTCCTTTTAGGCTCTCTCTTGCTTAGAGGACCCCTTTCAATATTTCCTGTAGGGCTGGTTTGGTGTTTGCAAATTCCTTTAGTTTTTGTTTGTCCTGGAAGCTTTTTATCTCTCCATCTATTTTCAGTGACAGCCTAGCTGGATATAGTATTCTTGGCTGCATATTTTTCTCGTTTAGGGCTCTGAATATATCATGCGAGTCCTTTCTGGCCTGCCAGGTCTCTGTGGATAGGTCTGCTGCCAGAGTTATCTATATTCTTTATTCTCTTTTATATTGAAATGTTTTTTGTTGTTGATTAGTCCATGAAGAGTTGCAAATGCCTTTTCCCTTTGTCTTTGACATTGCAAACATTGGTTTTTGCTAAGTAGGAAAGATAGGTTTTTATATGGTCATATTTGTTGATTTTTCCTTTCCGGCCTCTAGAATATGTGTCATACTTAGGTCTTCCTTATTCTCTGAAAAATTCTTTACCACAGTTTATTCTGATATTTTATGGTTTCATTTTGTGAATGTTTGATTCACTTTGGATTTACTCTAGTAACAGGTATAGATTGGTTCAGGTCATTTTCCAGATGGCCCTCTATTTGTCACAACACTGTTAGTAGATTTGAGAGTCTCACTTTATAAAATCCTATATAGATTTAGGACTATTTCTGAACTTTTCTATTGATCCATTTATTTATGCACCCGGATCACAGCATTTTAATATTTAGTTTAGCTAATGTCCCTTCACTGGCATAGGAATTTTTTTTTTTTTAAGATTTTATTTATTTGACAGAGAGAGGAGAGATCACAAGTAGACAGTGAGGCAGGCAGAGGGAGAGGGGGAAGCAGGCTCCCCACTGAGCAGAGAGCCTGATGCGGGGCTTGATCCCAGGACCCTGAGATCATGACCTGAGCTGAAGGCAGGGCCTTAACCCACTGAGCCACCCAGGCGCCCCAAGGCATAGGAATTTCTTAACTTGAAGTCTGTGTATGAGGTTTCTGGGGGATAGAAAAAGAATATGAATCCAATGAAACTTTATATTTTGGGTATATATATTATATAAAATCTTTTCTGGGGAGAAATCCATTGGTTTCATTAGATTCTCAAGTAGATACATGATTCAAAAAACGTTAAACTATGGATCTAGAGAAATGTTTGCTTTATATCCTTAAGGCAGTCCTTCATGATGTTATTTTTTTTATAATCAAATTTCTTTATGAACTAGGTATAATTGCTTGGTAACACACAGAATATCTGGAAGATGCATGAGAAATTGATTAACATTGATTGTCAGAAGATGGGAACTAGTGGTTAACAAACCACTAGGTGGAAGGGAAATTTCATTATACCACTCTTTTATCTTGAATTTTGAACTATATGATTGTCTTATCTTTTTAAAAAGGTGAATAACATTTAAAAAATGAAGGTGACCAACTGGATGGCTCTTCCATATTGTTCTATGAATAAGCTCTGTGGAAGGGAACAGTTCTTGGTCATTTACTACGTTCTGTATTACCAGACATAATGCTAGACTTTTTTTTTTAAATTGTAGTTGACAGTTTTATTTTAGTTTCAGGTAAATTACTACATAGTGAGTTTGACAATTCTTTCCATTACTCAGTGCTCGCCCTAATAAGTGTAGCCACCATACAGTATTCCAATATTGCCGACTGTATTCCCTGTGCTGTACTTTTCATCTCCATGACTTGTTTAATTCATAACTGGAAGTTGGTACCTCTTAATCCCCTTCACCTATTTTACCCTTCCCCCCTGGCAACCACATTTGTTCTTTGTATATATACGAGTCTGGGCTTTGTTCGTTTGTTTTGTTTTTTAGATTCCACATATAAGTGACATCATGTGGCATTTGTCTCTTCACTTAGCATCCTCTAGGTTGATCCGTATTGTGGCAAATGGCGAGATTTCATTATTCTTTATGGCTGAGTAGTATTCCACTGTAAAACGAACTTTTGTGAAAAATGAACTGGTAAGGCGGTCGTGTAGATATTAGGAGATAATATATGTAAAGCATCTAGTATAAACGTTAGTGTCTTTTCACAGCCTAGGTTTTTCTCTTTACAGGGAGTCTGAAGATACAGTATTGCTGGTCCTCAAAGAAATCTACCAAACCCAGGGCATCTTCCTTGATCAGCCTTTACAGTAAAAATGAACCATAAATGGCTGCTTAATGTAAGTTTTTAAATGTCATTATGCAGCATAGTTCCTACATATTAACATGTTATGAGGAACAGTGTAGCCTCGAGCTCTTTATAAATGTACTTTTCTGTTGCCTGTCACCACGATCCAGGTTATTATTCATTTGTAGAGGGACTCTGGTTAAAATTGCTGAGGAATAAAGTGCAATAGCCCATTTAGTGTGTGTGGGTGCGTGCGTGTGTTTTTGCCAGTGACTTGGTCCAGTAACACCTGTCATTTTTTTAGGATCTAAACTCAGAATCAAAATAGTTCTGCTCATTTAAGTTACCATGGCAACAGTTACAATTTTAATGACGAAGAGCCCATCCTGAGATTTAAGTTCATCCGCTTTTTAGATGTGTAACTAGAAAGTTCATGCACCAGACTCCGGCAGTCTGCCTGTTTGCCTTCCAGTTGTGACGGCGTCGTGACCTCTGTTCCGCTCTTCCCTAGACCGACACTGAAGGATCCTCCCCCAGAAAATCCACCTGCTGGTGGCTGCAGTCTCCCTCTCCTCAGCTGCATCATTTCCTGCATGTCGCCTGCCACTTACTTACCACTGGGGTCTTTGGAAGATAATCTTGTTATCTCGGAAGTGAGTGAAAAAACAAAGGGAAGACCCTATTACGTTTTACTACTGGCTTCGTAGAAGCACTTGCCACTCTTCATGGTGGGGGTCGTTTTCATCTTTAATTCTGGACGATAGGTGCCATCCTTTATTGCTTATTTCTTGAGATAGTATAAAGTCTGTTTTGTTTATTTTGGCTTGGTAGAAATTTTTCTAGGAAATTACTGCTTATCTTTAGACAATGTTCTAGTTTGTAAACAGGCCCTGGAGATTCAGAAGGCATTTTGGGGTACACTCATCTCTCATTGGTGTTCTCTGCATTTGGAGGCTAAGTGGGTGTGGAGTTGGGCAGCTTCCTTTGAGCCAACTTTTCTTTCCTGCAAGTACTGTGTGAAGGACTGAAATGTAGCTTACAGAGAGTATTGTTTATCTCTACAGCTGACAGTTGGTTGCAAGGAATCACTGATGCTCTTCATTGTTTTTCCAGCTGTTTGAGCTGCTCTCAGAGTCTTCAGGGGATAGTTTAGTTCCCATTAAGTGCATCTTTCTAAAGCAAAGATGTTATATATCCTAGACCTGTCCTTTTATATCATGTTTCAAATGGGGAGACTAAATGAAATCTGACTTAGTAACTTGTTCTTAAGTTGAGGGCAGAGTTATAAAGGCTGACAAAATGTGAAATCACACAGCTTTGACAGGCTGCTTTGGTTAGTGAATAAAATCTTTCAGTAGTACATTTAAGGTGAAATAGAATTCGTGTGAGTCAAATACCATATCCACTCGGGCGAAGGCAGTATGGTGTGTCTTCTCTGAAAACGTTTTGTAAACACCGCTGCCTGCACAGGTACCCATAATCCAGAGAGCTCATTGAACAGGCTCGTGGCACAGGAGTGCTGGCGGGGCAGTAGCTTTGGTGGGAGAAATGTTTCTTATTCTGAAAGAAAAACCTATGCCTGTAGGAGCCGAGGAACAGCCAGTGCAGAGTCCGAACATGCAAAGTGAGATGTACGTACCTTGAAGA
>CM052800.1:150745228-150775160 GCA_028533885.1 Nasua narica | reverse complement strand
TAAACTCTGTAGAGTATCATTTTATACATATTCTCTGCTACAGAATTTGTATTGCTTATCTCAGCAAGAGATTGTCTGCATGGAAAGATTAATAGCACTGATTAGCTTTCTAATATTTTGCACTTTTTGAAATGTTTGTTTTTTACATGATTCTATTTAAAAGTTTATGAAATACTGAAATAAAACAATATTGACCAGTTGCCTACGTTTACCTGGTTCGATCCCATTATACAGAAGATTAATATAATAACCATTTTTTCCCCTTTATATTATTAATTTACAAAATAAGTTTGGGATAAAGAACTAATGTTTAATTTCTTTTCCCTTGACTGGTGTTTTCATTATCGTAGGCAGATGTAGTTCAGAATTTAAAGCACAGCAATTAATTACAAAGTCAATACTGAGACTGTTCTTCAGTATTTACAGATATCCGCCTCTACTATAGCTAGTTGTATCAGTTACATCAGTTGGGGAATCCAGTATTTTACTTTGGAAATTTTCCAGCTCTCGAATGGTACTTTACGTACCAGAAACATCCACGTTAACCATTTTCTTTGTCACATTTATTGAAGGAAAAAGATACATTGAAAATATAGAAAACACATCAGACAAGGTCATATTTAAAGTATAATCAAAAAGAGAAGGGCAGTTGTAGGTCCTATAACATCAGTTCTGATGGTGTCCTGTAATTGTTCCTTACGTCCCATTATGAAGAAGGGACAGAAAAAACACGTCATTTTTCTTTCCTGCCTTAGCCAGTCGCACAGTTATTGCATTCGGGCAGACAGATCTTCAGTCAAACGTGGACGGGAAGCAGCTCATGAACACTAGCAAGTGATGATTTCTACCTCATTTGTCCTTACCATTTTTAAAACTTATTACTTAGTGATTAGGTAAGTAATTTTTGCCCACAGGATTCAAATGAACAGCAATATCTGGCTAGACTCAGGCAAGTTACACGTATAAGGCGGTAAAGCAGCCAGAACTGGACATTTTCCTATGTAAAGCTCGATGGACTTGACACTAGAGAAGGTAAACCGAACCAAAATAATTTAGTTGGTTGTGCCCTGGGTTTTAAGAGTTTGAGCTATGGAAAATGGAAATTTAACTCTGGGTTCTAGGATATGTAAGGGCTTCTTTGTGAAAGATCCTGCCAAGAATGGCATTTAAGTTAAACGTAAAACACGGTAGGTCTTGGGCCACCAATCCGTGGACCACTGGAAGATCTTTTCATCAGAATGTGTGTCACAGCGTTGTGAAAAGGAACCTTTAACCTTGACTCACAAATCCATGTGAGCAAAACTGCATAAACATCCGGAGACACAATGAAGTGCTCATGTCCTCACCTGGATCCCTTTTACGAGTTAACAGGTCAGACGTTCTTGTCCTGGGCAGTTAAGAGGGGCTGATGCACCTAATCTCCAGTGAGGTAGTTCTGATTCCTAGATACTAGAATGACAAGGGTCAGCAGGCTTGTGTGCGGTCGGCGGCCCGAGCCTGTCCCGAAGTGGTTTATGGCATTCTGCGTCCGTGAGGGGAGGGTAATACTGCCTGTAGCAGACGTAGGCAAACGTCAGGCCAATCATGGATCCCACTAGTACATCTGAAAGAGAGGAGATAAGGTCTTTTCTTAATTGTACTGCACTCGTAAATCAGGTGAAAACGCCACACACTACTGGCATACCGATATTGAGGTTTTGATTCCAAATCACTGCAATAAAGCGAGTATCTTAATAAAGAAGTCAGATGAATTTTTTGGTTTCCCAGTGCATATAAAAGTTACATTAACACTATCCTGTAGTCTATTAAAGTGTACAATAGCACTATGTCTAAAAAAACATATATACCTTAATTAAAAAATACTTTATTGCTAAAAAATGCTAACCATCATCTGAGCTTTCAGCATGTCATAATCACTGATCACAGATCACTATAACAAATATAATGAAAATGTTTAAAACACTGCAAGAGTTATTAGCAAAATAACTAAATATGACAGAAATATGAGGTGAGCAAATGCTGTTGGAAAAATGGCACCGACAGACCTACTGAGTGTACGGTGCTAGAACCTTCCATTGGTAAGAGACACAGCTCCCTGTGGAGTGTGGTACAGCGGGGGGCACCTATATAGAGAACCTGGCCCTCCAGGTTAACTCTACTTGTTTGGGTGCAAAAAACCCTCAATTTCAGCTTTATGGTTTCTTTAGGCTTTCTCAATTTTATCATATAGTTAACAGGATTATCATCAGGTTCTTTCCTAAACACCAAGTCAAAACACATATTTGGGGGCGCCAGGGTGGCTCAGGTCATGATACCAGGCTCCTGGGATCTCCCCCCACCCCACCAATTGGGCTCCTTGCTCAGCAGGGAGCCTGCTTCTTCCTCTCCCTTTGTGCCTCTCCCCACTCTCTCGCTCTCAAATAAAATTTTAAAAACCCACATCTTTAATAAGTCTAAGCCTTTTCCCAAGGATACACTAGACTGAATTTTTTTTTTAAATTCAACTAGCCAACATCATTAGTTTCTGAAGTAGAATTCAGTTATTCATCAGTTGCATATAATACCCAGTGCTCATCACATCATGTGCCCTCTTTAACGCTTGTCACCCAATTACCCCATCCCCTCACCCATCTCCCACTAGTCTGAATTTTTTTAAAAATTCAAAATAAAATTTCACTTACTGCTACTAACCCCTTTTTCATTATTTAGAGAGTTCTAGAGGAAGCAATACACTGTTCAGGAGTTGCCCTTCTTTGCAAAATATTAGCTTATTCTTTAAAATGGGGCTCCTAAGGACTTCTGGACAATACCACCAGCTTTTTTTGAATTATCAATTTTACGTGAAGATACTCTTTAATTTGGATGTTTTACTACATTAGTCAACAAATTTCTTTGGTTTAACTACAATTTTATGTTTTCTTCAGTTTTAGTTTCTGACCAAAAATCTTACGACAATGAACTTGATTTTTTTTTACAAACTTGATTTTTATTTTAAGATAGTAAATTGACCTTTGAGGTTTGTTGTAAAAAATTTCTTAGAGAAAAGAATTCTTAGTTTATTCTGAACTTACGATGCTTCAAAATAATGGGAAAATTGGGACATTTCTCCTTGGCAATCTCTTTAAAAGGAAACTATGCCTTCTTATCTTCCACACAGCTAGCCGTACTCTTGGTTCAGAAGCCCAGACTATCCCATACTCACTTGTTTATTCATTCAACAGACAGAGTCAGCATCTCTGTGCCGAATGCTAAGGGTACAGTGGCAGGTGACACATGCAGACTTACATGGCAGGGACACCTTGCTTACCTTGCCAGTGATGCTTATAGTCACAGGTGCGGGACAGCGCGATGACAGAGGCAAGGAGGAGAGGTGACAGAAAGGCACAGAACCGCCAAGACTTCCCACGGCCTTGTGGTGTGAAGCAATGTAACTTCCCCGCCAGGTAGAAGGAAGCGAAGGCCAGACCAGCAAATGCAACTAGAAGAGGAAAAAAACCTCTAAGTGATGTCTTTTAAAGGAAGCTCCCGCACTCTCTTGCAAATAGGTGGCTGGGGGCGTAAACATGTTTTATCCTTTTTTGGCACCCTTGTGGTAGAGGTCATTGATGAGGAGGAAACAGAAGGAAAAAACGAAGGACTTTATTGTGTGTCCCAAAGTTAGTAATATTTACTCTTTGGAATACTAGCAATAGGTCTTTGGGCGGGTTACTTCTTGATGCCTTAGTTTCCTGATGTATAAATAGAAGTCATAAAAATAGTAGTATCCATCTCTTTGGGCTATTATGATACCAAAAGAGAGAAGAATAAAAAATGCTTTCCAAAGCACCTTCAATAAAGGTTAATATTTTTCTAACTACTACCAGCTTGCAGGATCTAGACTAATAATATAAGACTCATAACATGTTCAAATCTCATGAAGGTAAACAACTACTCTGTCCTTGACTACCCTAATATTTGAGGCTCAGGCTTATGAAATCTTGGGGTTTATTAAGGAGGGGATTCTCTAGTTTTTAGATCAGAGAACAAGAGTGGTGAGGTGGCCCCACCCTCGTATGCTTCCTAAGCTAAATTCAGTGACCCCAAGAAAGCACAGATGCTGAGTCCAAGTGGTATTCATACAGGAAGAATGTCCACTGGGGAAGCTCTTGCGGCCCTCATTCACCACGTCCTTCTCCCCTGTGCACGTCAGGTCGGAATGGGCTTGCCCATCAGGGAAGCAGCGGTAGAAGAAGTCTGGGCGTGGCCTGAAAGAACAGACAGGGTCTCAACACAGATCACTTAACAACTTCAGAAATGATTTTTGGTTGTATCAGATACTGTAATCCTGTTCACAGTTGGTCAAACAGTGTCCTAATATTTGACCTATAATGAAACTGGTAATTTCAGTTAAAATGTAATAAAAATTGGGGCGCCTGGGTGGCTCAGTGGGTTAAAGCCTCTGCCTTCGGCTCAGGTCATGATCTCAGGGTCCTGGGATCGAGCCCCGCATCGGGCTCTCTGCTCAGCAGGGAGCCTGCTTCCCCCTCTCTCTGCCTGCCTCTCTGCCTACCTGTGATCTCTCTCTCTGTCAAATAAATAAATAAAATCTTTAAAAAAAATAACGAAAATAAACTGGATTAGGATAGTCACCATTAAAAGCAAAGCATCATTTCCAGGGTCCACATTTAAAAGGTAGGGGGAGGGCCCCTGGGTGGTGCAGTTGGTTAAGCAGCTGCCTTCGGCTCAGGTCATGATCCCGGAGTCCCGGGATCGAGTCTCACATCGGGCTCCCAGCTCCATGGGGAGTCCGCTTCTCACTCTGACCTTCTCCCTTCTCATGCTCTCTCTCACTCTCTCTCTTTCCTAATAAATAAATAAATAAAATCTTAAAAAAAAATAAAAGGTAGGGGGAGGGCAGTCCACATGATTATTCTTTGGGGTAAAGAGCAAGTCACACTGCAGCTTCGGGATACTCTGGGACACAGACCCCACTGTGCTGGTCAGTGGGAAATGCTGTTCAGGGCAGCAAAGAGCCCAAGTGTCCCCCGCAGGACAGCCGTAGGGGAGCGAGGCCATGTTAGGTGAGAAGAGCAAGGTCAGACTGAGGCTGAAGGGGGGGTGGGGGGAAGAAGGTGGGTGATGCGGCCGGCAGCCATCTCTGGGGGACGGGAGGCCCGAGGCGGCCCCAGGGCGGGGACTCTGGTCACTCACCTGCCCACGATCAGTTTTATTGTGTTGGTAAAGACACCGTTCAGAGCCAGGGCAAGGCTGGCAGCTGGAAAGCAAAGAAACTACTGTTAGGGCGCTGTGCCTGGGAGGACTGGCATGGTCTCGGTCTCATCAAGAGAGCAGCCAGGGTCTTTTTGAGGCAGGAACAGTCGGGCTCCCGCGGGTGAGCAGAAAAATCATTCTAGCCCTGGACGTGGTGGCGCGCAGAGAGCGCTCCCAGGGCCCCAGGCACCCGGCGCGCCGCCCACCTCGGAGGTCAGCTATTTCTCAGAGTGCCAGCTTTCTCACGGGTGACAACGCAGGCCCGGGAGGCAGGATGGCTGTAGGAGCATAGAACTCGCGGCCTCCACAGGCAGAGGGCACACGTCGGTGGTGGGACGCCAGCACTGAGGACACAGAGCGGCCCAGCCGCGGAGCGCTGGTTCTCACCCAGGCAGGCTTGTGTGCTGTCCGACGCACCGGCCTTCTTGAGACAGCGCGCCAGGAGGATCAGGGACAGCGGGGAGAGAAATGCAATGACCTGAGCCAGAAGAGGGCAGAGATTAAAAAGACCCAAACCAAACGCCCAGTAAAACCGCACGGCTAGTGGTCCAAGCACGCCCACGGGGAAGAGGGATGGAGGGGCCGGCGCCAGTCACAGGTCAGAGCTCGCGGGGCCGTCGATGCAAGCAGCGGCAGCGCCCGCTCCAGCATTAACGCCGCCGCCGCTACGCTGAGGGACCGGTCACCTCGGGCCACCCTAAGTTGCACAGCTCACGGAACGTGTCTCCCGGGCCCAAACCGGCATCTTGCTCTCTCAATTTGCATCGTCGTCATAAGGAAACAAGATGTTGAGCCCCCCATCACAGGGAGCAGGACGTGGCCCGCGAAGACCGCCGCGGGGCCGGCGGGCCGCCTGCTCCCTAGCATCGAGCTCGGTGCTAAGTGTTAGGGTCGGAAGGAAGGCGAGTTCTCCACGCACAAACATGCGCTTGGTGGGGAAATACTCGGCTTCCACATACGGATTCCGGTAAAGCCACATCTCCTCGGGTTGGATCAGCCTCTGGAAGGGAGGGAGGAGCTCCGTTACCCTAGAGGGGAAACACAATGTGCGGAGCGCGCTGGTTTGCTTCCGGGCCCCGACCGCCTGCCGGGGCTTCCCACCGTCCCCCCCTCCCCCCCCGCGCCGGGAGCCCCGGGCCGCGGCGGGGACCGCCCGGCCGCCTCCGGCTGGACGGCCCGTCTGCGCGAGAGGGGCCGGCCGCGGGGCCCGAGCCGCAGGACGCTTACAGGAAGGCCGCAAACAGGGCGAGCCGCACGGCCAGCTCGGCGCCCAGGGCCGCCGCCTTCCCCGTCCCCATGCCGCCGTCAGCCGCCCACAGACGCCGCGCTGACGTGGCAGCTGCGGCGGCGGCGGCGGGACGCGCGAGGCCGCCCCGGGAGGGCCGTCCCGGGGGCGGGGGGCCGGGCCTCGGCGGCTCGGGGCGCGGGCTGGCGGGCGCCGGGGGAACTGCGCCCGGGAAGGCGTCGCAGCCGCCTCCCCGCCCCGGGCGGCTCGGCCCTTGCTCGGCGCGCCGCTCTGAGCGCCCCAGTCGGCGAGAGGAAGGAGGCGCAAGCAGGGCCATTCCCGGGGACGCTGAGCGCGAGCGGGCGCCAGCCGAGTCCGCCAAGTCGCCGGGATGAAAGTGACGCACGTCTCCCCTTCCCGCCCCTCGCTCCAGTCTCCACCACACTAAGCAAGAAGCAACCTTCTCCTAGGGCCTGCCCTCTGGGAAAACACGACCAAACCCCACGTTATCCGCTCCAGGTTTACTTGCGACAGCAGCATTTTGAAGGACCTCGCTGTGCCGCAGGCCTGCGGGGGCGGTCACATCTGGGGTCATCGGGCCGGCACCCGGTGCCTGCGCTCCCCATATGACCTCTCGTCCAGCAGTTGTGGCAAGAAACTACAGGCAATGAACAAGTCCACAGTTTAATTTGGAACATACAGGACAATTTATTGAAGTCAATCTCAAGCAAAATCTGAAGTCAGTGGAATGTCATTAAGAACCTTTCCAAATTAATCCTCACGGAAGCAAAAAGCACATCTGAATTCCAAAGTGTTTGTAAAAGAAAAAAAAAGGCAACATCTCAGTAAATATAATGTACAAAAATTTATGTTCCTACCAGCACACACAGTAGTAAGAAGCTTAAAATTCCAGGCAATCCTAAATACACTATAACTAGTCAACAATAAGCTATCTATATACAGGTTAACCAAGCTTTACACGTTTCACACTATGCAGTAAAACATAGGCCATTCAACAAAATCCCCAAAATATCATATATCTTGAAGTCTATGTGGCAACATCAAGTCATTATACAGTAATGCCCTAGTGGAACACCCCCCAGGGAACACGAACACTAACCCTTTAGTGTCAAGAGCTTCTAGCCGAGTCACAGAAACTCAAAAGAGATTGACTTTAGTGAATATTGATGCTTTGTTATTAAAGACTCAAGTCTCAAGTGATTTAGGCAAAATAACATTTCACAGGATCTACAAATTTATTACAGATAAACAAAGTACAGAAATAACCAATCTACAAAGGTCATTATCATAGATAAAGATCACAAGAAAAAGAAAACAGAATCTGTAGGTATCTGTGTTTGCTGTGCAATATCACAAGGGGTTACAAATGACTTTCTCGTGTCAATCCCGATTATGCACACACCCTTGTATAGAAAAAGGATCTTATTAGCCAGTTGTAATCATTTAGCATCTTGGTCATCGGAGGCAATGTGATTTTCTTTTTTAACAGAGGGTATGTGACAGCACAAATGAGATAAAGAGCAATATTAATGACACAGAGTAACAAAGTAAATTGTATCCAGTCCACTCCCAACCCGAGCCGGAGAATACCTCATACGTACCTCCTCTCAGTGAGCTGATGGATACCGCGCGCGGGCACACGTCGGAGGTCTGTGGCAGGCGGGAGGGGAGGACCGGCACCCGACGGGGCTTGCTTGCCAACTCGAAGGTGCAGAGGGTCACATAAGAACACTAAGGACTGAATAAATGACTTTGGCAACTGTTCATCTTTTTCCCTTTCTCTTACACGTAACTGACTTTCATAGGCTACAGAAGGGCAGGCTGCTCTCCTCCCCACCTCACACACATCTGTGCCACAAGCACCTGAACTTGTCACTTAAGCAATGGACTGACGGAAGAAAGAACGGAAATGGTTTCTGAAACACACACAGACTACACCCTGCGTTTCAGGAGTGTAACGTAAGTGCAAATTTTTGTTTTTTCCCTACACAGGCATATACATTAAAAGGAAAGAAGAGGCGCATGGGGATAGGGTTGACAAAAATACAAGAGAAAGAACACACGTGGGAAATACTCATAAAAATGCTGCTGGTATTTCATGCAAGAGTCTCTTCCTCAAATGTGTACATGAAATCTGAGCTATCTGCTGTGGACACTCTCTCCCACTTGCAGAACTTTGCCTTTAATCCAAGTTGAAGAGGACAAGAGACTAGGCTATTTGTTTTCAAGACAGTATACAAAACAATGCTTTCTACTTCATAAATTTAAAAATAACTGCAAAATAAGGGGAATCTGAAGAGTTTCAAGTACTTAAAAAACCTGAATTCAATGAGGCAGAGGTGTCAATGTTAAAGTGACTACTTCGTACCTGTGGTAAACATTATCATTCCCCCTCCCTCACCCTGTTCTAACCCCCTCTTCGCCCTGTACCCCGCCCCCGGGAAAAGTTGGTAGATTTCAGTATGTACACATTTCCAACTTTTCAATACTCGTTAACACACGGCAAAGCCGTCTGATCAGATCTGCTCCCCAGCTTAGCTGGAAACGGAGGCGAGTTCTCCTCTGGGCTTACGGACAACCGGGGACTGACTGCAAGTGGCCCTAGGCCAACGGAAATCGTTCCAAATGACCACTTCGTGTCTGCAGCGACCTGGCCAACTCGGGAAGTCCAATCTGCACCGCCCGGCAATAAAGCTACTTGCCGGTGTCCTCGCACCTCACCCAGAAGCATCTCCTCCCGGGTGAGCTTCCCAAGCCCGCAGGGCTCCACGGCAACAGTGTTCTTATCCCGTTGGGACACGGCATGTGGCAGCGCCCTGACTTCAAGGTGAATGCTAAAGGACGAGTTTTGTACTTAACAATGAAACGAAGGACCAGCCACAAACCCGGGGAGGGAGGGGTCCAGAGATGACGTTCTGTAGGGCTGCTCTCTGCCGTCCAGACTGGCTCTGACCCTGACTGGAACACAGACCGTGCGCCGAGGCCGAAAGGAAACTACTTCATGAACCAAGAGAGAAACTTGTCCAACAGCCTGCCCGCTCTGAGAGTCCTTTACATGATTATCTCAGAATTTCAAAACATTATTTACAAGCATGTTTCCAAGTACTATGTGGAAACGGCAGAAGGGAGCTGGGAGCTGCCATCCCCCCATTATTATTATTATTTTAGTTTTTACATTTGTTCCTGACTTGAACACACAGATAGCTCCAAGTTTCAGTGATTCTAAAAGTCAGCCCATGTTATAGCTCAGGCCAGATCATTTCTGAGAATTAAGGTAGAGTAGGAACTTGGTTAGATAAAAATGAAAATAAAACCCACCTCCCTCCGACTCTAGCCCTGATTAGATATTAAAGAAGAGGATTACTTCCTCCACCCGCGCCAGCCTTCCAGGAATGAGGGGCCTGTGACCCGCGGCCCTCCTGACCCCGCCACCGGCCACGGGCCAGTCGCTGCCTGCACCCCTTATGCCGAGAAGGCCGCCCGCCATTTCCTTTGCAGTTGTAACCCATCGGATTTCTGAAGCTTTATGCTGATTATCAAAAATTTTACATTCACTTCTTCCAAAGAAGTAACATGAGGCTAAAAAAAAAAAAAAAAAAAAATTACCACCATTATCCATGATGCTTTAAGTTATTTCATTTTGGGACAAGAATAAAAGCCAACCATTTCTGCTCTGACCCCAGATTTAAAAGTTAACGAATTCCAACTACAGACTAGGAGAGAACAACACGTCCCTTGGACCACGGCGTTGGTGAGACGCAGGCAAGGGTGGTGTGTGCACACGCTGCACACGGAGAGCACGGCTTTCTCTCCCCCCTTACTGGTTCCACAGCCTGCAACGTGGAGATCCGTAAAACAGGTCGGTCGTGACGCCACAGAGGCGTGAGGAGAGCTCCCTGGCACCGGCGGGACTAAAGCCCCTTTTTGGACCATTAAAGAGCACTTCTGGGTCGTGCCTCCAGAGCTGTGGTTGGCTATTTTGTTTTCTACCCTGATTTCTGAAATGGCAGAATGATCCTGTTAGGTATCCCCCACTCCCCACCCCCAAAAGATTTAAAAATCTCAGCAGAGCTGTTAGAAACAAAATGTGACATGATGAAGAAACTGCATAAAAATACTGAAACCTAAGGTATTTGTAAGTATACAGGATGGACCCTGGCTTACCATATAAAAGTCATCAGATATTAAATAGCACTAAGTCCAAAACAAAGCAAGGAGAGAAGAGTTCATGTGGGATACGGTTTCAACAAATCATTCATGTTAGTAAGTTTTAAAAAAGCAAACATTTATCTCATATATATATATATATACACACACATATATATATATAAAATAAAGTTTTAGTATGATAAAACCTACATTTTCTTAAATTATTTTTTAAAAGGATATCAAACTATATAATTGCTCAAGAGCAAAGTTTAGTGTTTTGGTGCGCCATGCTGTGTGCTACCGGCAGCGATTCGGTCTGGTAACACACGTAGCATTTTCCATTTTGCTCTTTCTCCTGGGACCATATCTAATCAAGAGAACTGCTGGAGGCTTAATAAGTTACCTCTGAATTAATTGCTGGAATCAGGCAAATGGCAGTTTAGGAGCTTAAGTAAAGGAACTGTAGTGTGATTTTTTTGTTTTGTTTTATGCTGTTTTTTTTATAAGAGAAAATCCAGTACAATTGCACATTTACATTAAAAAAAAGAGAGAGGAGAGAGAGGCACAGAACAGTTTTTTTTTTTTTTCCCAGAGAAGAACTCTAAATTGATAAGAAAAAAGGAACACACATAACACAACGGAAGGAATGTGGCCGAGCATCTCCCCTCCCCACCTTCCTAAGGTTCCTAGGTACTTCTTGAGGGAAAATAAATGCCACCAGGTACCAGCAATTGTAAGCAGTCAAAATTCACAGAGAAGGTTAACGTTCATTCAAGCTAGCCCTAGACTTCTACTTAGTACAGCGTGACAACGTCTGACATTACTAATTACTTCAAACAAGAAATACTGGAATATACATATTCCGAAGCATTAAATGCAAGTGAACTTTGTGGGCAGACGTCTTGGTACATCCGCATCTTTGAGATCCGAGCATCACTCATTTTTGCTAACACTGCTTTCCTGGGAGCTTCCCTAAGTGCTTCCTAAGACAAAGTGTGTTTGTGTGGCTCTTATACACCCTGTGGAAGTGCTTCCCCTTCCTCGGTGGGGGCAATTTTAATGAGTAGATAATACTAAATAGAAATTGTTTACATATAACTGGGGGATGCCCCTACCCCTTCCAACCCCCAAATGAAGAACTGAACCAAAAAGACCTACTCAGATACAACTCTGACTCGCTTGTGTCGTTTTCACCAGGAAACACGGCCGGGCGGGCGGCCAGTGGACAGGGAATGTTTGATTCGGAGAGGGAGGCAGAGACGAGAGGAAACGCGCACGATGCCCTCCACGTCGGACCGGCGGCCGCACTACGCGGCGCAGAGGGCGGTACTTGAGTGCTACGGCTCTGGGCCTTTCTTCTCCCTCCGGCCGCCTCTGTCCGGGTGTCAGAGCACCGGGCCGACCCCCTAACTGCCCTCACCTCCACGGAAACGCACTTCATCAAAAATACCCACTGTCCGCGGGAAACACTTCAAACTCCGTGGGGGCACCTGCTCCTGTTTTTCTCCAGAACCCAAACCACATCATCTACCTTACTAGGTAAAGGTATCCCGTCGCAAAGCCCGCCTAGGTTCAGACCGCAGAGGTAAAATCCACTGAGGCATTCTTTTTCCAGAGGCCAGATTCAGTACTCCCGCAGCGCCCTTCTCTAACACCACGAGAGGCATCTGGAAGGGAAGGAGAAGCGAGCCTACCTACTGCCCAGCAAAGAGGTATATGAAGATCATCGGAGCCTTTTCTAGAGGGCCTGCTCCAACTGCTACTTCACACGCGCACGCACACGGGCACGGAACAGACTACCTGAACTACACTTCTCCAAAGTTTTAAAAGATGAAAATAAATAAAGGAATGAGGGCTACTTTTGCTTTTTACACCCAAGGAACACATCCTAGACTTTTAAAATTTATCTCATCAACAAAATTTCTTTTTCTCTTTGTTCTTATTTTCAAAGTGAAGATATCTCTTTTTCCCGCTGCAAAGGCATGGAAGCATAATAAAAGGCAAGAGAAGACCAAGGGAATTTGGCCCGCCACAAAAGATTCCCTAACCCGACGAAACAGACAGACCCAGGCCCACCGCTCCCGCCCGCGCGCCCCGGCTGCCCCGCGCCCGCGGCCACAAGGCGGCGCCCGCGGCCACAAGGCGGCGCCCGCGGCAGCCGCTTTCTCCCGCCAATGTGCAGAGTCACTTGTTTCTTTTCCTTTTTTTTCATCTCAATGAAAAGAAAAAAAAAAAGAAATCACCACCCATTTATTCTTTCAGTTCTTCTCCATGATCCTGTGACTCCAATTTGCATTTGATCTTGTTCCAGTATTCTGCCGACACGGGAGACTCGGGGTCATGCTCGGAGCAGCAGAGCCGGCCTTCCAGAGCAGAGGGGACCAGAGCGCCCTCTTCATGATCTTTACAAAATGAGTGTGGGCAGAACTCGCAGAAGGAGACGGCAGCACGGCTGCACTGCTCGCACTGATGCCACGGGCATTCCCACTTTCCTACGGAGGGGTGCGAACAGGGAAAAGAGCCCCATTAGTGCCCCTCCTGATTACCCACGAAAGACCCACGTTTGCACCATCTGCTGTGACTGGAGACCGAATTCAATTAGAACACAACTCCAAATCCTGGCCAAACTTACGTCTGACGCGCACTGCGTCCCAAACTCCCCGCCAGAGGAACCAACTGCTCGCCTGCGGTACCAAGGACTGAGAAACCGATCCTCCCAGCCGCACCCATCCCACATTCGCAGGCGGATTTGTCACTAGCACACTGTTTGCTAGTGTTGGTCGTTCTGCACAACGTTATCCACTCCATGGCTCTACTAAGGAGAGCGAAGCACATTCTAGGGGACACATGGTTGGCCAAGACGCAAGTCAGGAAAAGGGTCCTGCGAGGCTCGCTTACCATATGGTGGCTGAGTCAGGTTAAGGCATAAGAGGTGGTATGCTTTGGGACAGTCTTTTTTGTCACACATGACCAGCTCTCCACCATCTCCACATTGAAAACAGTAGTCTTCATGCATCTGCTTTGGTTCTGCTTTGATTTTTCGCCTCTTCTGCTTTAACTTAGCATTTTTGGCTTTCTCTTCGGCTGTTGACGCACATGTCGCCTGGCAGGGAGAGGAACACAGCGTGTGAGGCTCGACGTGCAGAGGGAGCTCCCACAGCCTCACACTCATCATCTGAGTTCTCTTAAACTCTGTTGTTCAGTCACCTAAAAACCAGCAGCGGGACTTGTCCCATAACAGTACTATAATAAAAATAAGGCTTCATTGTCACTGACTTTTGAATACGGTGCTTTGTTTTTTCTAATTACAAGGATCCTAAGCTCTAATTCACCTACCATAGAACTCACCACTTTAAAGTGGCTCATCCAGTGGTTTTGAGTATGGTGTGAATTTTAAAAAAGTTTTTGAAAAGGAGGTTGGTAACTTCAGATTCAATCAGAAACACAAGCTTCTCTTCACAACCTGAAAGATCTCATTAAGATCTGCTTCACGGGAAAGTCAGAGAGTCTACACCCTGGTTAACATGACGGTCGGGAACTGAACTGGGGACCCATTCGCCAGCCTGGGGCGCTCGCTCCCCGCGCCACTGACCTTGGGCCGCACTCCCAGGAAGCCGCTGCAGTTTTCTGCCCCGCAGTGGCACTCTGTTCTGCCATTGCCCAGACAATCCAGGTTATAATTAAATGTTAACTCCATCCCTAAAATGAGAAAAATAATTACTCATACTCCAGTCACAGGGAAGAGACATGCTGTCACACCCGCACTCTCATAATGAGAAGAGAGACGTAATTGTGACCTGAAGGCTTTTCCCTGACCCGTGCTCTGCACTGAAGAGCGACGGGGGGAAAACAACAGAGGAAAACACCCCCATCCACCAGATATTGCAGCAGAAACAGTCTGTAAAAGCTATGCTATCCTTCTCATCGAAGTGGTCAGAAACTGTGTAACAGAGACTAAGAATTAGAGATCTGTGCGCGAGGGAAACGGGTGCTGGTTTAGCCAGCTTTTCTAAAGCTGACTGACACGGATTTCTGAATGAACAGCAGGACCGTGGCGTAGCAGCGACCACACTATCTCTGGAGATTAATGCCTCTGAGTGTGCTCGGAGAAGAGTTCACAGTGCGGATTTACCATTTACAACCAAAGCCCCGGGGATTGGAACTGGGGGGTCCGAGCTTGCTGCTGGCTCGCGCCGCGCAGAGTCCCAGGGATGCAGTTTCTCTCCCGGCTACAGCTCTTCCCTCCTCACCATTTCCCTAAAACCCGGCACAGAAGAAGCTAAGTGTTGCTGGTAAGATGCCGGACGGCGGAGGGAACACGGAAGCAGTAATTGCCTTCGGAAGCTTTTCGTGTCTAATTTGAAACAGACTGATCTTTCAGCCAAAAAACAAACACCCGCCCCGCCACGCAAACCAAGAAACCAGCTGATGTTCACACAGCATGCTAATACTTTAAAGAAGAAAAAAGCTTAGACATCTGGTCGTGTTGTGCAGACAGCAGTGATTGGGAGGAGTCACTCGGGAGGGCTGAGGACACACAGGATCGGTGACGTCCTCTCGGACAGAAAGGCTCTTGCTCGACTCCCTTCTGCGGGACACGGATTCTCAGTTCTTAGTGGCAGATAACAATTCCAAACGTAATCCTATTGTACTTGAATAAATACTTGAGCATCAAACCCGGAAGGATGTCCTGCCCAGAGAGGGGGGCAGGGGGAGCAAGTAGCTTTTTTACCTGCAGGAATATCACAAAGAGCAAAAAGTCCGACTCGAACATCGCCATTCACTGTCCACTTTTGTGTTTCACAGTTTGGATTACAACTGTGGTTCATAAAGCGAGAATAATTTCCTTTGGGGCCAGCATCAATTATACGGTCCTTCGAAAAGAAAAGAAATGGTTTTGACATAAAACCAAGTACAAGCCGATCTCAGAAACATCCAACACCAGCCCAAGTGCGGGAGCTGCCAACACCCACAACGCGTGCTCTCAGGGCTGGCGACCAAATCCTCTACTTTATTTGATGAGCTTTAAGCCCAAGCAACGAAGATAAAGTGGAATTTAGTTTCTATGTTTTTAAACTTTATTTCTAGACACAGATCATAGAAAAATGCCACTTAGAAGATGAACTGGCCACAGGGGAGCCAGAGTGCAGAGTTCAGCCAGCCGCCTGGGGTGGGAGCCACGGTGCTGGCTGTGAGCCCTCCTTTCCTGCGAAACCAGTGCGGGGTCAATGGACAAGACGGCAGGCCATATGGAGGGGCGGAGGAAGTATGGGAGGCTTTCCTCTGAATGAAGATTCGATGTTTGATCAACGGAAGGGCTATCGCATGAGACACACTCTTGAGTGGTTACCTGCCCCTTCTATTTTACTTACACAGACGTTCAGAACACAGTAAAAAGCTCAACATTCTGGTCCCTGAATGCAAACTCTGATCATCTGGATGAGCTCTGGAGGACGGAGCTCCCCCGCAAGTGTTGTCAAGATGGCTGGAGGGCCCCTGACAGTGAGGAGCGGGCTTAAAGGGCCACTCAGCCATCAGAAATAAATGGCATTTTATATTTATGAAATTTATGTTCATGAAAGTGGTAAAACTGTCAAACAATGACATATCAGTTAAAATAAACTTCTTGTAAGTGATTTCCAGTTCTTACTTTTAATGATATTCTAACTCTCAGTTTCAGGGAGAGCCTGGAACACACAAAACACGGGTACTGGTCTTAGCCCTTCGCTAGACTGTGACAAGATACCCAACAGATCGCTTGTCAGGGTTGGATCTCAGTTTCCCATCCTCCGCAAATCAGAGGACTGCTGAAGAAGTGACACAAGATAACGGATGTTCCAGACGTGCGGAAAATGGGGCTTAGGAGCCACCTGGATTAATCTAGCAGCTGTACTGTCGGCAGTTTATGACGGCACACATTTGTCCCAACTCAGACATGAAGTTTCAGTACACAGAACAATTCGGAGCTAGAATTTTGGCTAAATCAGAACTTTAATGGGGCTTTAGAACTTAGCATGACGGAGTCGACAGTCTCTGTCGGTGATGGAGAAACAGAGGGCCAGGTCCTTTAGTGACTAAGAAGAGCTGGGACAAAAAGTCCTGTATGTCCGCCCCTGGTCCTGGTCATCTGTCCACTCACAGACCATGAGCAAGGCTTCAATAACCAGCCCTTGCGTGGCTGGCTATACTGAGCACATTATGGTAGCTAGCGTACTGCCTACTGCAAAGTGCTCTCATTCTCCTGAAAACACAATCAAGTTAGAGGAAACGGAGTTCGACCTAAGACCATGAAACAAAGACCCCAAATCCTTTTTTTCTTACAAAAAAAAAAAAGCAATTTTACCTTGGTAACAGTTAACATATAAAAATTAGTTACACTGTTCTCGTGGGCTCTCTTGATTCGCAATCTGCATTCTTCTTCATCAATTAATTCACCAACATATTCATTTACAAATTCACCCTGCAGAGAAGCACGCACTCTGTAAATGTGAGACCAACGTACTGCCTTTGAGAGCATTCCTTAACACAATATGTATAATCCAAGAGAATTAATCAAAAAGAATCCTGGAACTCTAACGCTAGAAAGAAACAGTAGTTGTCATTCCTTGACAGGCAGGTGGCACTATTTTTCTTGGAGCAGTGTCTCAAGAGGTGATAACCTGTCTTTTCCTGCTGACAATATGATTTATGACAATATGTCCAAGTGACAGAATGACGGGAGCCAGAGATAAGGCTAACTCAAGTCTCTGAGGGTGTATTACACTGACTTCTACTAAGTGTATAGCGTTAGGGTTCATGTCTATTAAAGATCGGAATCTGAAAGAAATGAATTCTTTTTTAAAAAGCTTTTTATTTTGGAGTAATTCTAGACCTTCAAAGGGAGTTGCAAAAATAAGCACAGAGAAGATCTGTGTACCCCTCACCTAGTATTCGCCGAAGGCAACATCTTACGGAGCTATAGGACTGTATGAAAACTAAAAAGCTGACATTGGTACAATTTACAAATCTTATTCAGATTGCACTAACTTTACATGCACCGTGTGTGTGTGTGTGTATGTGTGTTAGTCCCATGGAAATTGCTCAGCTGTAGAATCATGTCACTACCACAATTAGATACAGAACCGTTCCATCACCACAAAGACCCCTTGTACAGTCCTTTATAATTACACCTTCCTCCTTCCCTCCTCCACCGCATCCCATCCCTAATCTGTCCCCATCACCGTCATTTGGAGGATGTCCTATAAGTAGAATCATACAGTGTGTAATCTTTTGAGGTTGGCGAAAAGACCCCTCGGTCTCAATTCTCTTGAGGCCTGACCCATTTGTTGAGTGTGTCCACAGTGCAGCCTGTTTTCTCCCGCTGAGCACTCTTTCACGCTACGGACGTACCGCGGTTTGTTTAACGCATCACTCTCCTGAGTGATCCTTCCATCATCCTGAGGAATGTCTGAATTATTTTCATATTTTGGCTATTACAAATAAAGCTGTTGTGAACATTCCAGTAAAAAGTTTTTGAGTAGACCTAGGTTTTCACTTCTCTGGGATAAATGGCCAGGAGTACAATTGGTTGGGTCAAATGGTGAATTTGTGTTTTTTAAGAAACTATTTTCTGGAGCGCATGCACCATTTCACATCCCCATCGTACTTTCCCACTGCAGGAGAGACTCAGTTTCTCCACCCCTCGCCAGCATCGGGTACTGCCGACCAGTTTCCATTTTGCTGTTCTCACAGGTGTGCAGTGATTAGATTTTTTTATTATTTTTTAAAGATCTTACTTACTTGAAAGAGGGAGAGAGAGAGAGAGCACAAGCAGGGGGAGGGGCAGAGGGAGAGGGAGAAGCACGCTTCCTGCTGAGCAGGGAGCCCGACACGGGGCTCAATCCCAGGACCCTTGGATCATGACCTGAACGGAAACCAGGAGTCAGACACTTAACTGATGGTGCCATCCAGGGGCCCCATGATTAGCTTCTTTTAATATAAGGTAAATACTATACATTCAACATCTTGTGTTTCTAAATTCATAGTCGTTAACCCTTTCACCTCAAAAGCATGGCTGATTCAATCCAGGACAAGGGCACTACCTATAGAACTACTCAGTCACATAAAAAAAGAAATGTCGTAGAAAACAAATAACGTATTTGCTTCTTATTTCACCAGACTTCTTGTTCTTCCACCCCCGTCTTCCTCCCCATTACAAATTTTCACTAGCCCTTCTCACGGTTCTTAGAATCACAGAACTGATAGTAAATTTCATTAATCTAAAGAGAAGTACCATGTTTTCTGATTTTGGCAAATCATTAAGAACATAAGCCAATGTTCTTACAAATATTTAATCTTTCTCTATTGATAAAAACAAAAGATGGTCACTTCTGTCAAATTGGAAGGAACCAACCTAATGTCCCGTGCATGTCCCTTCCCTTGGTGGTCTGCTGTTAGTGGGGCCAGTGAGGCTCTGAGTCGGCCTCAAGGAGCTACATACTTGTTTCCACTGGGGAGTGGTTGCCCCAAAAGTTGACCTCTGGGCTATGACAAAGAATTAGGTTAGAAAAAGAAATGTACAAATACAAAAAAAAAAGTAATATATTTAATTGATAACTGCAACTACATTTTCCTTCCAGTCCTTTCTCACGAAGGACGGAGGAGGGTCTGCACATTTGAGCGCCACGCTCTGTCACCTTACCAGGCTTTCCCTCCATCCAGTGACACAGCTGGGCCGTGACACAGCTGATGAACAATTGGCTCCATCACTTGGGACCACCGCCCTCACAGGTGGATTTCCTCACCACCCTGTGTTACTAGACTTATTTAATGGCAGGTTTTCTTTAACTGAATCCCATAGAGCAGAACTGCGATCAAATCGGCTATAAGTCATCTCTTCCACATACTAGGATTCAACGTAAGGTTTCATTTAAAGAAATGGTTCTGTGGCCGTCAAAGCTTGAGTGTCATGTATCATGTATTCTATCATGTACTTACTATTTTACCAAAGTGAGTGAATACAAGAAAGTTAAAAGTGCTGATATCAAACAGGAAGAGTGCAAGTCTTATAAATTTGATACCGCTGTAAATAAATTTCCTAGCTATTTTGTAAAAGAAATATTTCAGATGTCCTAACAGGACAAACCTCAGCTTCAGAGAGTTGCTTACTGGGGCTCCTGGGTGGCTCAGTCGGTTAAACATCTGCCTTTGGCTCAGGTCATGATCTCGGCATCCTAGGATCGAGTCCCAGGAGGGAGCCTGCTTCTCCCTCTCCCTTTGCCCCTCTGCCCTTTGTGCCCATTCTTTCTCTTGCTCTTTCTTAAATAAATAAAATCTGAAAGAAAAAAAAAAAAACAACCAAAAAACTAAAACTAAAAGAGTTGCTTACTGGACTTAAAACCATTAACTGTGGGCACCTGGCTGGCTCAGTTGGTAGAGCATGGGACTTTTGATCTTGAGGTTGTGAGTTCGAATCCCATATTGGGTGGAGAGATTACTTAAAAAAAAAATTTAAAAAAGAGAAACAAACCCAAAAGACACCCATTAACTGTGAATTCAATTGTGAACAAAAATAACCAAATAAAGAACCTTAAAAATGCTAGAAGTCTGTCCTTAAAAGGTAGGGTGTAATTCAGTATTTAATATACGTATGTTTTAATTTTTGAGAAAGAAATCACTTTGTAACAGGAAGTCCCTTATTTGGCTCCAGCACACATTTTCAGGACTTTGTTACGTGTAAAAAGAAGAGGACTGGCTGTGTACAATCAATTTCATATTTGGCTTCTGTCCCCTCAATTCATCAGTAATCTTTTCCATGTTGCTACTCAGTCTTCATGATTTTGCTTTTCAGGAATATATACTTCCAGCTATTTTGTAGAAGATCAACTGTCTTAACATTAGCAATTCCTAAGGGCTAAACGGCAGAATAATCCTAGCTGTATTTTCGTTTCTTGATTATATTAAGAAATTAGAATACACTTTAAAATAAATGCAATTACTCTTAAAAGATGTTAACATATTAAACTGGGTAAATTTCAGGATAACCCCTAAAAATCCCCTGAAGTCACAGGCGAAAAATCTGTATATGTGATATACGTGGCATTAAAGTAAAATAAAAAATTTTGCATTCTTGGGGCACCTGGCTGGCTCAGTTGGAAGACTGTGTGCTTCTTGGTCTTAGGGTTGTGAGTTCAAGCCCCATGTTGGGTGCAGAGCTTATTAAAAAAAAAATAAACTTAAAGAATTTTTTTGCATCCTATAATGACTTTTGTTTTGTTTTGTTAAGTAGGCTCCATGCTGCATGCAGAGCTTGAACCTGACCCTGGGATCAAGACCTGAGCTGAGCCAAGAGTTGGACACAACCAACTGAGCCACCCAGGCGCCCTACCTACAACGACAGTTGAAATGCTGATGGCCTTTGGCCAAGAGATCCAATCCATATACCTAACGCATCAGTGACTCCTGTTGGCTCTGCCTTCAAAATGTCAGCAATCCACCCACTTCTCTTCTGCCACAACCCCAGCAGTCCACACCACCATCATCTCTCTCGGATGATAATGATCTCCTTTTTGCTATTCCTTCCCCATGACCATACACTCTCCAGACTACACTCAGAGTCTGTCTTCTGAACCCCAAGGGTGGCACACAGATACTTAAGGTGGCCCCCAAGATGCCTGTCTCCTGGGGCTCACGCCAGGGTGTGATCCTCTGTCCTTAAGTGAGCGGGACCTGTGATGTGGTTCTAACCAATAGACCATGGCGAGGGTGCCAGGATGTATGTGATTAAATGAATTTGTTACATCAAGACGTAGCATCCATCTTGCTGGAGTGGAGTGTCTCTCCCCCTCGTTGGCTGTGAGGAAGCAAACAGTCACGTTGGGGAACCCTATCTGGCAAGGAATCGTGAGAAGCCTCTAGAAACTAATAGCAGCAAAACAAGAAGAACAATAACAAACGCCTGAAGCTCTCAGATCTACAGCAGCGAAGAGCAGAATTCTGCCAATTGCCATGCAAGGGGGAAAGTGGATCCTTCTCCAGTTGAGGAACAAGAATGAGAATCCAGTCCTGGGCAGCACCCTGACTGAAACCCTATGAGACCCTAAGTAGAAGACCCAGCCAATCACTGCCTGACTCCTGGGCCCTAGAAACTATGAGAAAATAAAACGTGTGTTACATTGTACATTCCCAAGTTTGCAGTATTATTGTTATGCAGCAATAGAGAATGAGCACATCAGGTTAGATCAAGTCACTTCCCACTAAAATCTTCCAGAAGCCTCCCTCCTGTGGCCTCTAAGGCCACATAAGATCTAGCCCCAGGCCATCCTCTGTGGCATCTCCTACCTACCAACTACCCCTTTCCTCCTCTTTCTCCAGGTGCGCTTGGCTCTCCTGCTGTTTCTGAAGCATGCTAAAGCCTCTGTCCTTGCTTTTTCTTCAGTCTGAAATGCTCTTCTCCCTTATGCACCTGCACGGCTTTCTCCTTCATGTTCACGCCAACGGTACCTCCCCGGCCCTCCTTACCCAAGCAGTCTGAAACAAGAATCCCTGTCGCCAACCATCCGCTTGACTGCATTATTCTTCTTCGCAGCATTTTAGTGGCACTCGACATCATTTATCTGTTATTACCTGTCTCTAGTGGACCCACTGTCTTGTTCACTACTGTTTTTCCAAATGCCCAGGGGAGTACCTGGCACACTGAAGCAGCTTCACAAACATACTGAGTGAGTTTCACCTCAAGCAATCTAACCTAGAGAAATGGGCGCCTGCGTGGCTCAGCCGGTTAAGCACCTGCCTTGGCTCAGGTCATGATCTCAGGGTCCTGGGATCGGGCTCCCTGCTCATTGAGGAGTCTGCTTCTCCCTCTCCCTCTGCTTCTCCCTCTTCTCCTGCCCCTCCCCCTGCTCGTGCTTGCTCTTGCTAATAAATAAATAAAATCTTAAAAAAAAAAAACCTGGTGCATAGAGGTAGATAATCAAGAACGTTCATTACAGAATGAAATACATATATATAAATTAATTAGAAAATAGGTGAAATAAGTTATGGTACATTTTACTATGGCATACAATGGGACTGTTACAAAGAATGAGGAGAAATCTGTATGTACTGTCATTAAGGTGTATTTATGATATATGAAGTGGGATAAAATAACACATACCATGTTTATGTTTTTAAAAACCCTGTAAGTATAGAACATCAGAATATGTATTTGTATATATGATTACATTTATAACTATGTAGAACAAGTTATAAAAGCCTACATGATAGCCTATTAATGGCCATCTCTGGTGAGATGGAAGGGATGAACGAATTTCACTTTTCATTATCTTTTTGTGTTGTTTGATTCTCTTTCCTACATTATATGGTACTTTTTAAATACAGAGGCGATTTTTTTTTTTTTTACAGGTACAAAAATGTCCAGAGTCGCTTTAAGTGCCCACCAGACCTGCCTTCTTTCAGTGGAAGCCTCTCTGCAGTCTCTCTCTGCGGGCACTGGGCAAGTAGGGGAAGGGGTGAGAGTGGGGAGGGGTGAAGGTGGGGGTGGCCTGGGGGCCTGGTTTTAAAATGCACACTGTTCAGGCCTGACCCAGATATTTCAGTAAGACATTGTTCTTGGTAAGGATCCCAGGAGATTCCTAGCATCTCTGAAGTTTGATAGCCACTGTTTGAACAGTAGGATTTGCTGCAGATTTTCATTTTTCTTTGAGTTATTTGCATTTAAAAATTTTTCTACAAAGAGACTGCTTTGAAAAACTGCCTCCAAGTGTAAGAATAAAGATAATTAAGAAGGGTCAAAGATCTCAACTTTTGCCAGACGCTTTTGTATATAAAATCTAATTTGAGACTGGTAGCCACCTTTCAAATATGCGGGCAGGGATTACCATGTTCACTGGAGAGGGGAGGAAACTGAGGCTCAGGGAGTTAGTGACTTGGCCCCGGCCTTATGGCCAAAGAATGGTGACGTAGGCACGAAGTCCTGGGTTTGCTAGCTTTCATTCTGACCTTTGCACTTTTTTGACTCTGTGAAGCCTTTTACAGCTCTTTTGTTTAACAAGTAAAAAATATTTCACAGAGAAAATGGCCACTGTCCCTTCTCCTTTTTATGCCTAATCCCAGGACACCCAAAGTTTATGTGTATTTTGTACACATAAGAGCTCCCCCTCTTCCTACTGCTTCTGCTTTGCTCCAGAAGTGCCCAACTCTCACCTTGGCAAGTTTCAAACTTTTGCCCTAAATCCCTATGCATTCCCTCCCCAAGAGAAGATAAAGCATCTCCTAAGGGGCACAGGCCCTGGTCTGTCCCCCCGGCCCCGGGGCCCCCGCTACCTTCTTGATGCTCCTCTTGGTCCTGAGGCCCCAGCCCCTGCGCTCCGTCCTGATGACCTCGGCGTCGGGGTAGAGCCTCTTGGTGAAGCACTGGTTCTGGCAGCGCTCGCCGGCCGGGCACACCTGCGGGTGGCACTCGTACTGCAGCATGCGGTTCAGGCACTCCGACTCCAGGCCGCACGGGTTCGCGTCGGCCGGCTTGCAGTTGCAGCGCGGGATCTCGGACAGGTCTGCAACGTGGATCTGTACCTTTCCTATCACCTTGTTAGCCTGGAGGGTGGAGACAAAAGAAGAGCAAGAATTTCAGCAGGAACATCAGACACAGCCAGGCGATTTCCGGCTCGGCCACGGCCTCGGGGCGCGACTCTGAGAAAGGCTCTTTCTGTCTTGACCTCAATTTCCCCCTGAAGAAGCTAAGAACAGAACGGCCTCTCCCGCGTGGAGAGAAATATATCAAAGTCGGATGTAAATTCTCCCTTCTTTATCCTGTGTATTTCTTCTCCTACCAGTTGACGGAAACTTCCTCACTGAGACCACTGTGGGCTCTTCTGGAGGAGCGAAACACCGACATTCCCGTCTGGTTGCAGGACAACCGGGTCAGGCAAGAACAGGACTGCAGGCGGAAGGCGCCGCTCCCCGCCAGGAGAGGGCTCATCAACGGCCCCCTCAGAGCACAGCAGCCGCGGCTCCCACTCACGCTTCGTGAAGCGTGCTCCAGCTCCCGCTCTGTTCTACCGAAGACTGGGGGGCGAGCTGGCAAGAGTTTTCCTAAGTCAGAAAGTGCCTTCTAATGACTAAGACAGTAATGCGTTTTGTCTTGCCTGTCAGATACTAATGTTTTCGTGGGCAGAGACTCACTTTGATGTGTTTGTAAGGAGGAGGTTTTCTTGAGTTTTTTTCAGTCTCTAGCGCTTCTCTGCTTTCTCTTTGTGCTTTCAATTCCTGGAAACGTTTTGCAGCTTCTTCCAGTGCTGCCAATAAGACCAAACAAAGTATATAAATACCAAAAACAAAACAAAACAAAACAAAAAACCAAAAAACTGCTAGGAAAGCAGTTTTACTTTGCCTTCTCAATGCCCTGGATCTGGCCTGAGGCTTTCTTTTTAAAATTATTCGGGAAATAACCATTTTCCACCCAGACAGTGTAACTCTGAAATGGGATATAACTCATTTAGGGCAGGAGCTGGGCTCTGTGCAAGCTGCTGCCTCAAGGAAGAGGTCCTACTTCAATAATCAGACCCTTCCAAGTAAAGTAAAAAAACACACACACACACACAAAAAACCCCAACCAGCCAACCAAAAAACCCCAGCTTTTTACATTGTACCAGATTTAAATTCATTTTACTCTTACCCAGAAAGCCAAACTTCCTGGAAACTTGTTGCAAAAACAGTTGTAAGGCTCTTCACGAGAAGCTTTTACTGCTCTTCTGTGGCAAAGGAGCTTCAATTGATTAAGATGATTATTTCCAAAATAATCTCTATGTTTGTGGAAAGATCATGGAAGAAACTCCTTTCACACAGACAGCAGAGTCTACTATATTGAAGTGTATCTCTCTAACTGACTGGATAAGATGTGGCTCTAATGTGACTGGGGCGCTGGATTCTAACGCCTGGTGAAAGTTCTCTACGTAAGTCAGGACATGTTGAGAAATCAACCGTGGAGTCTGAGTCTTGAGCCCCTATAAGGATCATTCAACTTACCTTTTTTGAAGGTCTTGTTAATACTAGTCTGTCCCTCAGCAAAGCTTTTGTCTCCTTCAACATAAGGGAACACTCTGCCCTGGTGTACCCAGTAGTAGTCATGAGAACCAAAGAAGAACACAGGGAAGTCCCCCAAGTCATGTTTAAGGCCCTGGATGTTCAGTGGCACAGACCTGGGATTGCAGATCTCTGCTGGCCACCATCTGAAAACAAAAGCAATTTCAGATCAAGAGAATGAATAAATCATATCATTCTTTTACACAGTTGGCCAGGAGGGTGGAGTGGGGAGGTTTTATACTTTGCAATTTTCATTCAGATTCTAAGGACAAAAAATTCCTTGCTTATCTTTAATCCTACCAAACCACACATCATTTAAAAATATACTGAGGGGCATCTGAGTGGCTCAGTTGGTTAAGCGTCTGCCTTCGGCTCAGGTCATGATCCCAGGGTCCTGGGATTGAGCCCCTCGTCAGGCTCTCTGCTAAGTGGGGAGTGTCTGCTTTTCTTTCTTTCCCTCCATCTGCCCCTCCCCGCTACTTGTTCTATAACAAATAAAATCTTAAAAAAAAACCCCATACTTACGAATTAACAAAATAGACTAACAGACTAAATAAACTATACCCTAGTATAGTCTAGGGTATAGTCTATAAGGTATAGTCTATAAACTATACCTTAAACAGCCCATCTAGTTTTTTCTTTAAAAATTAATATTTGATACGGGGCACTTGGGTGCCTCAAATGGTTAAGTGCCTGCCTTCGGTTCAGGTTGTGATCCCAGGGTCCTGGAATCAAGCCCCACGTTGGGTTCCCTGCCCAGCAGGGAGCCTGCTTCTCCCTCTTCTTCTGCTCCCCTGATCCTGCTCTTTCTTTCGATCTCAAATAAATAAAATCTTAAAAAAATAAAAATAAAAAAAATAAAAACTAATACTTGATATAAAGAAATATATATCATGAACCTACAAGTTACAAAGCATAACAGAGTAACAATGAACTCGCTACCCAATTTAAAAATCAGAATTTACCAATATTATTCCAAACCCAACTTCAATCCTAAAAAAGTCATGTGTTCCTCCAAATTTGGCATTCTTAATACCAAGATTCTCTTTCAAGGTATAAATGTTTACTTCTAGTGGTCAAGGGAATCATCTGAGAATAAACAGATGCTATAGTAAAGAATGACCACTTCCATTCAAACAAGCATTTTCTTTTTTTTTTTTAAAGATTTTATTTATTTGACAGAGAGAGAGATCACAAGTAGGCAGTCAGGCAGAAAGGCAGGCAGAGAGAGAGGGAGAAGCAGGCTCCCCGTTGAGCAGAGACCCTGATGTGGGGCTCGATCCCAGGACCGTGAGATCATGATCTGAGCTGAACGCAGAGGCTATAACCCCCTGAGCCACCCAGGCGCCCCCAAACAAGCATTTTCTTCTCTCTAATCAACCAGGGTAAATAATTTTTGGTCATACGTACGAGGTTTATGTAAGTATGTATTTCAGAATCGAATTCATCTCATATCATAATAAATGTGGGATTTGGGGCAGGATGAAAACCTGTTTCATGCAATGACTGACTAGCACAGCAATCACTAAATGAAATCTTCTGTGAGGTACAGTTGACAGTTTCCAACAAGTGGGCAAATCAGGCATTGAAGGGTTAAGTTTTGGTAATATATAATCAGTATGAATAGTAAATATACAAAAACTTAAAAATTTTCAGTCTTTTATTTTACAGATGCCTGATAAAACTATTTACTTAATGAATAATTATTTAGAAGATAAACAAGACATGATTACACACCCAGATTTATAGTGCAGAACTTGAACATGTTTCATCTAAAGAGTACCCTACAATCACCTAAGAATTAATTTTTTAAAAGATTTATTTGACACAGAATGCGCACGTGCGTGCACAGATAGAGCAGCAGGCAGAGGGAGAGGGAGAAGCAGGCTCCCTGCTGAGCAAGGAGCCCAGCGGGGCTCCATCCCAGGACCCTGCAATCATGACCTGAGCTGAAGGCAAACACTTAATGGACTGAGCCACCCAGGAGGCCCTAAGAATTAATTTAAAATGTAGGCAAGTGGGGCTCAGTTGGGTGGCTCAGTCAGTTAAGCAACCAACTCCTGATTTCGGCTCAGGTCATGATCTCAGGGTCACAAGACCAAGTCCCAAGTCAGGCTCTGAGCTCTGCCCCTTTTGCCCCCACCTCCAGCTCACACGCTCACTCTTTCTCTCTGAAGAAAAAAAAAAGTGAGAGAGGGGAAAAAAAAGTAGGCAAGAGTCTGTGCTCAAATTGTTAAAATACTATTTCATGTAATCAGTATTTTAGGAAATGGTTTTTTTTTTTTCAAGATTTTACTTATTTGAGAGAGAGAGAGCACAAGCAGGGTGAGCCGCAGAAGGAGAGGGAGAAGCAGGCTCCCAGCTAAGCAGAGAGCTCAGTGCAGCTTGGGATCATGACCTCAGCCAAAGGCAGATGCGTATCCGACTGAGCCACCCAGGCGCCCAGGGAAATGGTTATTTCTAACTCATTTTAAGGTATTAAGTGTGTACGCAATAACTACATTCGCTGGGCTAGTCAGGAAGGGGCACACTTTCTGCCAGGAGTTGTTCTGGGTCCTCCTTGCTTCCGCCAGGAGGCTTCGCATTGAGGTAACCAGTTATTGAAAAGAAACAGCTTCATGTGACCCAGCTGGGCCTGACTGGAAAAAAATACATTAAGAATTAGTTCATGGATGGGAGTGTTTTCAAAACATGTGAAAAGAACCTGACCTGCATATAAAATCTCACTGAGCTGTGAACTCCAATGAGAGCACTCACTGCTTTCGGCTTTTTAAAAATGTTATGTGATTAAAATGTAAGTAAGAAAATTAAAGATATTTTCATATTCATAACTTTTTATAAAAGAAATATGTAATGTACAGCATGGTGACCACAGTTCACAATACTGGATTGCATACATGAAAGTTGCTAAGTGCACAGACCTTAAAAGTTCTTATCATGTCTCTTCAGAGACTGTTGCCATGAAGGCATCATTTCAAAGGCATCTCGAAGCTATTGGAGCCATCTTTTTTTTGTTTTCTGTTTTATTTTTACTTTTTTTTGAGGCAAAATTCACCATTTTGAGCATTTTAAGTTGTATATACTATAGTTCTTAGTACATTTGCAATGCTGGGCAACCATAAGCGGTCACTCCCTACTCCACTTACCCTCGGCCCGTGGCAACCACTAATCTGCTTTCTGTCCCCATTGATTTGCCTAATTTGGTCATTTCATATAAATTGATTTGTACAACAAAAAGTTCTCATCACAAGAAAAAAAAATTCTGTAACTATGTGTGCTGCTTAACTAGACTTGTGGTGGTGATTTCACAACATATGCAAATACTGAATCAACCTGAAACTAATATAAATGTTTTGTCAGTTATAGCTCCAAAAAAACCCCAAAACCCAAAAAAGGAATTTAAAAAAGTAGACATTCTGGGGACGCCTGGGTGGCTCAGTTGGTTAAGCAACTGCCTTTGGCTCAGGTCATGATCCTGGCGTCTTGGGATCGAGTCCCATATCGGGCTACTTGCTCCGCAGGGAGCCTGCTCCTCTCTCTGCCTCTGCCTGCCTCTCTGGCTGCTTGTGTTCTCTCTGTTAAATGAATAAATAAAATCTTAAAAAAAAAAAATAAGTAGACATTCTGAAATTTATGTGAAGATCTGAAGGCTACTTACACTGTTTTAGATATTCCTTATATAGGAATGTTTTATCGATTGTCAAACTCACACCCCTTCCACCCTGGAAAAATATATTTTTAATTATAAAAAGCAGTGTGTGTTTCTTTTAAAAATTAAAACAATGCAGAAATGTACAAAAGAAAAATTGAAAATGCCTCCTTCATAATCTTATGCCTCATACATTAGATATATTTGTTTCTGAGTCTGAAAAAAAACCCCTATCTTTATTACAATTTTTAAAAAATGTATAAACACATGGAAAGATAATATATATGCTGTTTAACATGTTCTCTAAATTCACCTATATACCATGGATATCATTTCATGTTACTAAAGAGACCAGCATTATCCTCTTATGGATACAGATATGCTGTAATTTATTTGACAAATCCTCACTGGACATTTGGGTTATTTCAAATTTTTGCATTTAAAAATAATACTGCAATGAACACCCCTATAAATACATTTTGGTCTCCTTGTCTAATTTTTTTTCCTTAAATTCTTCGAAGGGGAAGTGCTGAGTAAAAGCACAGACACAGTTACAGTTTTAATGTGATGCCAGACTG
>CM052800.1:150723501-150744728 GCA_028533885.1 Nasua narica | reverse complement strand
GCAGCACTTGTTAATGGTCACAATAAATGCCACTTCACCAAGGAAGTCTCAGATGAACAATTATGAACATCCAAAATTTATTCGGGGGGCAATAATCAACTGAATTGCAAAATTCGGGGGAAAATGGCACTATCCGTGTACGAATCGAATACAAATCAAAGATTTGTCACATCCCTAATAAAAACAAGATGGAGATGTCTCTGCGACCATATTTGTAAGCTACACAGTGTGTTGGGTTTTATGTCTTCCCCCTCCAAATTGAATGGTTCTTTGGATTGCTCCAAATCAATCGGCTGTCCTATAGTTTTGATAGAATTGGTTTTTAGCTTGGAACTTGGGCTCTGTTGACTGAAAATAGCTTTAGAGCAGGAGCACTGAATTAAATGTTTTAATAGAGCGGTTGTAAATTAAATCACTCACTATCAGGAAGGTCAGAAGCTTATGAAGTTTTGACTCGTGACTTCAGCGTTACAAAGAGCTGTGCTTTTTTTCACACTACAGATGAGTTTGGGGAAAGAAATAATCTCCCACACAAAAAAAAATGAAAACAACAAACCTTAAGCACTATTTTAGGATTAATTTCAGTATGTTGTATTAAGGTGCCAGCGAGATTTCAGATTCCTGTAAACCTCTAAAGAAAAGGAGTCGCGCCTCAACTGATGTAGAAATGACTAGCTCAGCGTACAGAGACACCTCTGACTCCGATTCCAGAGGACTGAGTGACCTGCAGGTAAATATGTTCAAGGCTCGGGGCACCTTGCTCTCTTGTGCTTTGCAAGATGTACAAAAGGCTTTGCCTGACTTATTTTGGGAGACTGGGGCATTTTTTAACTATTCCGGGAACAAATCATTTCGGTTATCTTGTAATTTACGAATGTCTTAATTTTGCTGATCTCTTATATAACAAACGTAGTTTCTGTGTTTTAAATTTCAACTACTGTTTCTCTCAAAACATGAGGAAAACGATATCCAAGGGTTTTAGAAGGAAAGAAAAAAAAAGGTGTCAAGATTTATTTGAGCAAATCTTGCTAGGATTTTCATAGCACCTCACTTGGAGGAAATCTTTGTTTCATTTTTCTTAAAAAGTGCTATGTTTTCCCTGTAGGTAGGCTTTGGAAAGCAAGTAGATAGCCCTTCCGCTACTGCAGATGCAGATGTTTCTGATGTGCAGTCCGTGGATTCAAGTTTGTCAAGAAGAGGCGTTGGAGTCAGTAAGAAGGACGCTGTGTGTCAGGTAGGCAAGTGACGGAGAGCCTGAAATAATTGCTGTAATAGTCCGCCAATAATATACTTAACCTTCAGCTGGAGAGAGTAGTATCTTTCTAAATTATGTTACTTTAAAGCTATAGGTAAAAGCCATTTCTGGCTCTTTTCTGCACATGCAAGTGCCAATCTTCATTGTGATACTCAATTATTAATTAGAGGTAAATGGCGGGGGGGGGGGGGTGTGTGCCTGCCTGGCTCAGTCGGTAGAGCATGCAACTCTTGATTCTTGGGGTTGTGAGTTCAAGCCCCATGCCAGGCCTAGAGCTTACTTACAAAAAAAGGAAATGGCAGATGATTTATTTTAAAAAAACGTTTTCTTAAATTTAAGTTGGTATTACCTTTTTTAATGTGTATTTACCCTTTTTGAAAAAGACTGTTTTGCCCTATGAAGAAAAGTTAAAGTATTGCAGATTCCAAAGAAGGAATCGTGAAAGATCAAGTATGCCTTTTTAAACTTTATACCATATTGGGTCTGGAAACAGTTATCTAATTCAGTGGTCCTTTTTTTTAATGTATTAAATATAGGAGTTTTCCTGTATTATTTTTTTGTCATGATGAACACCAGGTGATGTATGGAATTGTTGAATCACTATATTATACACCTGAAACTAATATATCATTGTGTTAACTAAGTGGAATTAAAATTAAAACTTTAAAAAAATAAAAAATTAACTTCAGTAGTTCTTAAAGTGAGGACCAAGAACTGGCAGCATCAGCATTCTCAGGATACTTGATAGAAGTGCAAATTCACGGGCCCCATCGTAGATCTGCTGAATCAGAAACTGTGGGAGAGGGACCCAGTAATCTGTGTCTTAACAGACCCTACAAGTGATTCTAATGCCTGCTAAAGTTTGAGAACTACTGCTTTTTGCCATATTGCAGATCTGTGAAAGCTCTGGTGACTCTCTGATCTCTTGTGAGGGAGAGTGCTGCAAACACTTTCACCTGGAGTGCCTGGGATTGGCATCACTCCCTGATGGAAAGTTCATCTGTGTGGAATGTAAAACCGGTATGTTTACTTAGTTTGATCAATATGAAAAGACAGGGAGGGAGGAATGTGCCATGCCAGCATCCCCCATGACATCTAGTTCTCTCACCACTGTTATGTACCCCTCATCCACTCCCATAGATATTTCAACAAATTAAGACCATCCAGGGATTGGGATTCCTAAAATCAACAGAGTAGTTAGCAATATTATTGTCAAATTCCCTCTTACCAGTGCTTTTACCATGAAATCTGTCAAATCATTGAGATAGATTTGTGTTTTACTGAAACAATTATGCAAAATATATAGATTGAATTATTTTTTAGATGGGTTTGCGAGTTTTGTGTTAAATAAATTGGGTTAAAGTTCCTTGACTGTAATAGACTGGAATAACCATCAATCACAAACTATAACCATGGTGATTATATTTTTAGTGGAAAGGTGGAGCTACTGGAAATGGTGTTTTGGACATTGGGGGTTTTGGATTCACCATTTTTTCTTATCTCTCTGCCTCATATAGACTACTGCCGATTAAAACAATTTGTGGAGAAAGTTTAACACTTTACCCAAAGTCAAAAGACAACATATAATGAAACTGGGATTTAAACCCAGGAAGTAGCTTAACCGTAGATTCTTTACTCTTTACTAGTGCTTTCTACTGACTTGACTAAGTAGGGTGAAGATTATATTTCATATGTCATATATCCTAACACAGATACATACTTACATACCCATGGAAAAATCAAGCTATGAAAGCTATTTTGAACGTATAACTTGTATTTTACACTATATAAAATATTATTTATCACATTTAGACTCTGAGGTAAAATTTTTTAACAGTTTGCCAACTGGCAGCCTCAGGGTCAGATTATCTCTACATTGCTTTATTTGGCCTTCAAAATGTGTTTTTAGTCTGTGAACATGGATCAGGCACGTATTCCTGGTTCCCCACATTCTCTGCCATTCCCTTTTCTAAAATCCTCTCTCTCTAGTCACTTATGTAATCTGCCTGGCCCCTTTAAGCACTTAAGTTGCAATCTCTCATTTAAACTACTGATAGGAAGGACCATGTTTTGTGCTGTTAGAATACTCTGAGGGCTTTTCTCCTAACTCTAGAACTCAGCAGGGCAGAATTATGCCAACAAAGTCTAGATATAATCTACTTTGATACACATCTATTAGAAAATTTTTTTTTTAAAAGATTTTATTTATTTATTTAACAGAGAGAGAACACAAGTAGGCAGAGAGGCAGGCAGAGGCGGAGAGAGGAGCAGGCTCCTGCCGAGCAAGGAGCCCGATGCGGGACTCGATCCCAGGACTCCGGGATCATGACCCGAGCCGAAGGCAGCTGCCCAACCAACTGAGCCACCCAGGCGTCCCCACATCTATTAGAAAATTTAAGGGGTGCCTGGGTGGCTCAGTGGGTTGAGCCTCTCTCTTCAGCTCAGGTCATGATCTCAGAGTCCTGAGATTGAGCCCTGCATTGGGCTCTCTGCTCAGCGGGAAGCCTGCTTCCCCCTCTCCCTCTACCTGCCTCTCTGCCTACTTGTGATCTCTATCTCTCTGTCAAATAAATAAATAAAATTTTAAAAAAATTTAAAAGAGAAATTTGCTTTAAAAACAATACATAGAGCAAAGTTGGAAGACTTCTTGATTTAAAAATTTGCTACAAAGCAAAAAAGAAATACATAATAATAATACAAAATAGTAATACATAATAAAATAATACACAAAAAAACTAATAATACATAATAATACCAAAATAATATATAAATTTTTAAATTTGAAAAATAAAAATTTACTACAAAGCTACAGTAATTAAAACAATGTGGTACTGGCACGACAGAATTATAAACCAGTGGAATAGAATAGGGAGCCCAGAAATAAACATTCACACATTTGTGAAATGGTCACATGAAATGGTCAAAAGATTTTTTGACAAGGGTGCAAAGACCATTCAGTGGGAAAGGACAGTCTTTTCAACAAATGGTGCTGGGAAAACTGGATATCTATGTCCAAAAGAATGAAGTTGAAACTTTACCTAGCGACGAGATATAAAAACTCATTCAAATGGATCAAGGACCAAAACATATGAGCTAAGAGTGTAAAAATCTTAGAAGATTTTTAGAAGATTTTATCTTTTAGAAGATAGGGGAAAAGCTTTGTGGCATTGGTTTTGACATTGATTTCCTAGATATACCACCAACGGCATGGGCAACAAAAGAAAAAATAAACAAATTAAAAACTTTGAACACCATTAACAAACTGAAAAAGCAACCCACAAAATGGGAGAAAGTACTGGCAAATCCCATGTCTGAAAAGGGATTAACATCTGGAATGTGTAAGGAACTACAATTCAACAACAAAAAACCAAACAACCCAATTGGGCAAAGGACTTGGATAAATATTTCTCCAAGGAAGATCTACAAATGGGTCAATAAGCACATGAAAAAATGTTCAACACCATTAGTAATCAGGGAAATGCAAATTGGAATCACCTGAGATGCCACTTCATACTGCAGTGGCTGTTATTTAAAAAAAAAAAAAAAAGTGTTGGTCAGGATATGGAGAAATTGGAACCTTTGTACGCTGTCAGCAGGAATGTAACATGGTACAGCCTCTGTGGAAAATAGTATGACAGCTCTTCAAAAAATTAAACATAGAATTACTCTATGATCCAGCAATTCTACTTCTGGGTGTATACCAAAAGAACTGAAAGCAGAGACTCAAACAGATAATTGTTAACCCATGTTCACTGCAGCATTATTCATAACGGCCAAAGGGTAGAAATGATCCAAGTGTCCACTGATGAATGAATGGATAGATAAAATGTGATGTGTACGTGCAGTAGGATGTTTTTTAAAATGAAAAAAAAAATGAAATTCAAAAAATGAAAATTCTAATACGTGCTGTAACATGGATAAGCCTCGAGGATATGTCTGTGGATAAAATAAGGTAGTCACAAAGGACAAATATTGTTTGATTCCACTTATATGAGTTATCTAGAGCAGTCAAATTTATAGAGACAGAAAGTAGAACAGTTTTTACCAAGGCGGTGTTTTTGTTGTTGTTTTGGTTTAGTTTTTTTTTTTTTATCAGTTTTTACCAGAGAGAAATGGGGAGTTATTAAATGGGTATAGAATTTCAGGATGGGATGATGAAGAAATCCTGGAGATAGATACTGGTGATTGTTGCAAAATATTGAGTATTTAATTCATGGAACTGTACCTTCAGAAATGGCTAGAATGGTAAATTTTATATTGTACATTTTTAACCTCAGTTTAAAAGACAATTACTTTTTAATTTTTTTAAAATTGCTTCTGGGGATACTTGGGTTGCTCAGTCATTTGAGCATCCCACTCTTGGTTTTGGCTCAGGTCATGATTTCAGGGTTGTGGGATTGAGCCCCACATCGGGCTCCATGCTCAGCAAGAAATCTGCTTAAGATTCTTTACTTTTCCCTCCTCCCCGCCCCTCCCCCTGCTCGCTCTCTCTCTCTCTCTCACACACACACACACACACACACACACTCTCTCTCTCTCTCTCTTTCTCTCTGAAGGAAGGAAGAAGAAAGAAAATCTAAAAATTGCTTTTGATTTATTTATTATTACATAAAAATTACTTTGCTACTAATTTGTTACCTTTCCAACAGATTAGGAGTAAAAGTTTCAAACCATTGTTTAAGGTCATTTAGAAAGTTTTCTTCTGTTTATCAAAAGACAGATACTTTGTATATAGGAAGTATTATAGAATACATGCCTCGTAAGTTCTTATACTATCACTTATTATTGTTTAAGACAAAGGCGATTTCTGGAAAGAAAGCACTTTCATTTGACCTTATGAATAAAATGTATAATATTCAAGTTTACTTATTAATTATTATAAATGAAGATTGTTTCCTACTGAAGGGAGGATATTAGAAGCACTCATGTCCTAGGGCTCTAAACTTAAGCCTTAAAGGAGTTTGACAGTACAGCTATTAGTATAATGGTGTCATTGGTTATAATAAGTTTTGCTTATATTAGAGCTATTTTGATCATTATGCAAGTAAAAACCTTTTTATTTTTTCATAGGGCAATTTATGCATTTTGGTAAAGTTTAACCTTTAAAATAATTTTTTAATTTCTTAAATTTCTAAAAGTTATTTTTGATCACTGTCTAAAAGTTATTTTTAAAACAATACTATCGCTTTCATATCTACATACATGTTAGTAAATAATTTGAAATTATATATTTGTAACAAGACAACAACCAAAAAAATCCTACTGTACTTTATTTACAACAAAGCCAGTTTAAAAGATACATATTTGAACATCACAATTTTAAGTACTAACTTTAAAGAATTTTTATTTATTTATTTATTAAAGATTTATTTATTTATTGGAGAGAGAGAGCACAAGAGCGGGGTGAGGAGCAGAGGGAGAAGTAGACTTCCCACTGAGCAGGGAGCCAGGTGTGGAGCTCTCTCCAGGGACTCCAGGATCATGACCTGAACCAAGGACAGATTCTTGACTGTGTGAGCCACCCAGGGCCCCTTTAAAGAATTTTTATAATTCAGCCAATTTGTAAAGGTCAGGTACTTCCAAAATGAAATCTAACTTTCTGTAAAAAATCAAAACAAAAAACTATTTCATTAACAAAAAAACTATTCAATTTTTTCAGATTTTTTGTAGCATTATTAGAAAAATGGGCAAAAGACTTGAACACTTTCCAAAAGATGATATACAAGTAGCCAGTAAACAATCACTTAAAATTCTGTATGTAAAACGGACACACAGTGAAAATTCCTATCCTAATAAAAAAGGCAGAAAATTACCCACAGAAAAGACAATTACCTTCAAAGAATAACAAAAATGTTGCTATAATTTGCGGTTCTGTTTACAGCTAAACACTTTTCTGTATCTTTATTGAGTCTCTAGTGAATGATCATTTCATGTTTTGTCTATTTGTGTATTGTGGTAGTAAAGATGTTATTTGCATTTGTTAGTGTTTTAAATTTATTTCTAATTACACAAATAGTATATAAATACCATCTTATGAAAATGTTGTAATTATAGTTCAAGCAGGTGTGTGTACACACACACACCTACACACATATGTGACATTTTTGTGTGTATTATAACAAAAATGTATTAATTGTTCTGCAGCTTTTTTCACTATCTAGGAGCTCTTTTTATGTCAATATAAATACATTCTATTTAATTTACTACATAGCATTCCATGGTATGCATATATTATAGTTTATTCTCTTGAAGGACATTTGAGTTGTTTTCAGTTCTTTGCACTTACAGTGCTTCAGTCAACATCCTTTTACATGTACAAGTCTTCCCTAACATAGACAGCAAAAGCAGAATTTCTAGGTCACAGAAAGTGAATGTACAATTAATGGATACTGCCATGTAGCCTTCTAAGGTAGTTCCTTCCAACCTGAACTCCTACTAACAATATATCAGAGTACCTGTTTCCTGTACCCCGCCCACAGTTTATATCATCAAACTCTTTTTTCTTATTTGATGAATTTTTAAAATGTTACTTGGGTTTAATTGGCATTTATCTGATTACTAGTGAAGTTGAGGATTTTTTTCACATGTTTATTGGCTGTTTGTGTCTCTGCTTTCTGTAAACTGCCTCTCCATATTCTGCCCACTTTATTTATTAATTTATTTATTCAGTCAGTCAGTCATTTTTAAGTAAGCCCTCTGGCTCAGTGCAGGGCTTGAACTCACCACCCAAGATCAAGAGTCACATGCTCTACTGTCTGAGCCAGCGAGGCGCTCCTGCCCACTTTTATATTAGGCTGTTCTGTTTCTATATTGATTTATAGTTCTGTATAAATCTTGTTCAGTTACCTTTGCTTATTTGTTGCATATATTTTCCCCATATGTGAACTCTTCTTGTAACAAAACATAATCCTTTGTCATCTTTATAGCATGTATTTTTCCACATCTGCCCTGTACCTTCTTTTTTACCTTCTTTTTTTAATTTATTTATTTGACACAGAGAGACAAATCACATGTAGGCAGAGAGGCAGGCAGAGAGAGGGAGAAGCAGGCTCTCCACTGAGCAGAGAGCCCAATGCAGGGCTCGATCCCAGGACCCTGAGATCATGACCTGAGCCAAAGGCAGAGACCCCAACCCACTGAGCCACCCAGGCGCCCCTATCTATTCTATTCTAAATGACGTTATTTCTAGCTTTAAATGTTTGGCAGATTGTAGAACCCTGTGAGCTTAAAGTTTTCTTTGTAGGAAGGCTTTTAATTATAGGTTCAACTTTTAAATAATTTATAGAATTATTCATATTTTCTATTTTTGTGTGAGCGTTGGTAATTATGCATTTCTAAGAATCTGTCCATGTAAGTTTTCAAATTTATTGACAAAAATGTTCCAATTATTAATAACAAATGTTATTAAAAAAACATTTGTTTTTTTAATAGTTATAAGATTTGTAGTGATTTCTCATGTTGTTAGTATTGATGGCTTTTCTCCCTTTATTAGTCACTCTTGCTAGAGATATCAGTTTTATTAATCTTTTTCAAAAAAACAACTTTTGGGTTTTTTAATCCTCCCCAGTGTGTATTAATTTCACTTCATTCTTGAAGAGTGCTTTCACTGGATATAGAATGCTGGTTTAGTAACAGTTTCCTTTCAGCCCTTTGGAGATAACATTCGATTGTTTCCTGACTTCCATTTTACCCTTGCTAACAGCTCTTAGTCTTACTATTGCTTCTTAGAAGGTCATTCATTATTTTTTCTGGGGGTATTATTAATATTTTCTCTTTGTTCTTGGTTTACTACAGTTTGAATAAGATGTAGCTATAATTTTCTGTGTTTTGCATTAGGATTATGAGTTTTCATTTTATGTCTGTTTTGCATATAGAAATTGTAAGTGACTAATGGAATCTCTCTTATCTTTGGTAATTTCTTTTACTCATTCTTTATTGGGAAAACCTTCCCACTCTTAGCTCCCTTATTTTGAAAAATTCTGTTCTGGGTTTTCTATGAATTAATTTTATTATAGAATGAAAAGTAAAGATCTAAATTGTTTTTAGTGCCTTATCTCCAAATTGATGATCAATTATTTTAGCAAATTAATTATTCTAGCCGAATTTATTAAATAACCTTTGAAGGATTCCATGCTCGTGGAATGGAAGAACAAACATTGTTAAAATTTCTGTACCACCAGAAACAGTCTACACCTTTAATGCAATCCCTGTCAAAATACCACCAGCATTTTTCACAGAGCTAGAACAAACAATCCTAAAATTTGTATGGAACCACAAAAGACCCCAAATAGCCAAAGCAATCCTGAAAAAGAAAAACAAAACTGGAGGCATCACAATTCCGGATTTCAAGCTATATTACAAAGCTGTGGTCATCAGGACAGTATGGTACTGGCACAGAAACAGACACACAGATCAGTGGAACAGAATAGAGAACCCAGAAATGGACCCACAAACTATATGGTCAACTAATCTTCAACAAAGCAGATAAGAGTATCCAATAGAAAAAAGACAGTCTCTTCAACAAATGGTCTTGGGCAAACTGGACAGCCACATGCAGAAGAATGAAACTGGACCACTTTCATACGTCATACACAAAAATAAATTCAAAATGGATGAAAGACCTAAGTGTGAGACAGGAAACCATCAAAATCCTAGAGGAGAACACAGGTAGAAACCTCTTTGAACACAGCACAGCCTTAGCAACTTCTTATTGGGTATGTTACCATAGGCAAGGGAAACAAAAGCAAAAATGAGTTATTGAGACTTTATCAAGATAAAGATCTTCTGCACAGGAAGGAAACAATCAACAAAACTAAAAAGCCTATTGAATGGGAGAAGATATTTGCAAATGATATAGCTGATAGAAGATTAGTATCCAAAATTTATAAAGAACTTATTAAACTCACACCCAAAACAAATAATCCAGTTAATAAATGGGCAGAAGACATGAATAGACACTTTTCCAAAGAACACATCCAGATGGCTAACAGACACATGAAAAGATGTTCAACGTCACTCATCATCAGGGAACTACAAATCAAAACCATGATGAGATACCACCTGGCTAAAATTAATAACACAAGACACAATGGATGTTGGCAAGGATACAGAGAAAGAGTAACCCTCTTGGTAGGATGCAAATTGGTGCAGCCACTCTTGAGAACAGTGTGGAGATTCCTCAAAAAATTAAAAATAGAACAACCATATGAACCAGCAATTGTACTACTAGGTATTTACCCAAAGGTTTCAAAAATATGGATTTGAAAGGATACATGCACCCCAGTGTTTATAGCAGCATTTTCAAAAAACAGCCAAACTATGGAGAGAGCCCAAATGTCTATCAACTGATGAATGGATAAAGAAGATGTGGGGTGTGTGTGTATGTGTGTGTGATGGAATGTTATTCAGCCATCAAAAAGAATGAAATCTTGCTGTTTGCAATGATATGGATGGAACTAGAGTGTATTATGGTAAGTGAAATAAGTCAGAGAAAGACAATGAACTCACTTGTGTGGAATTTAAGTAAGAAACAGATGAGCATATGGGAAAGGGGAAAGCTAAAAAAGGAGAGAGGGAAACAAGCCATAAGTGACTCAACTATAGAGAACAAACTGCTGGGTGATGGAGAGAGGTGGTGGGGGATAGGCTAGATGGGTGATGGGTATCAAAGAGGACAGTTTTTGTAATGAGCACTGGGTTTTGCATGTAAGTGATGAATCACTGACTTCTCCCGAATCCAATATTGCACTGTATATTAACTAAAATTAAAAATGAATTAAAATAACCTTTTAATTTAACCATTTATTTTCATACCTTTTTTTACATGTGAAATTCTTATGCATAATAGTAGAGTCTGGGGAGTAGCTCTTTGATGTCATTCGCTGCTTCTGTTTAAAAAAGAATATGCTTTACTTAATCTGTGTTTTCTCAACCAATTTTTCAGGACAGCACCCTTGTTTTTCATGTAAAGTGTCTGGTACAGATGTGAAGCGTTGCTCTGTTGGTGCTTGTGGGAAATTTTATCATGAAGCCTGTGTCCGCAAATTCCCCACTGCCATCTTTGAATCGAAAGGGTTCCGCTGCCCTCAGCACTGTTGCTCTGCCTGCTCCATGGAGAAGGATATCTACAAAGCAAGTAAAGGTACAACAGCGTTAAAAAAGGGGACTGAGGTTCTTTTTCTTTTTAAGTACAGTAGCAGATAAGCACATTATTTGAAAGCGTATCAGGTAATTATCCCTCTCTGCATCTGTAGAGATAACCGCTCAGCCACAATAGCACAGTAAGTAGAGATTGGGTCTTAATTCAGATCATGAGAAGAAAGTTCCATATATTCAAAGTTACCCTTGAGAATTTCTTTCACAGGTGATATTGAGACCACCATCTCTCTAGCACTGGAGGAAACAAGGTTCTCTTTGAGTGATCTCTCGGTGGGCCCTGCATTTAGGGTCCTGCATAGGAATAACAGAACCACATGTATGTAGAAAAATATTATCTTACCGTAACAGCATCACATGGAGCCCAAAAGAACTCAACTCCCAAAATTCATTGTATATCCAGCTGATGCCTAATTACATAGATTTTGTTTTTTCTGGTTTGTCTTTCAACAGGTCGCATGATGCGATGTTTGAGATGCCCAGTAGCCTATCACTCTGGAGATGCTTGCGTTGCCGCCGGCAGCATATTTGTGTCCTCCTGCGTGCTCATCTGTAGTAATCATTCCAAACGGAGCAGCAGTTCTTCCTCCGCCATAAATGTAGGCTTTTGTTTCGTTTGTGCAAGAGGTGAGTATCAGTCCTCTTTCTTTCTTTTAGTTCACTGGCATATTTCTCCATCAAACTAGAGTTTCAGTAATATCCCTGAGTAACACTTTTCAGTAGTCCCTTTTATAACATTAAACATTCAAATTGTTAGAATATTAATTCTTCTCTAAACTAATGTCTGCGTTTTTTTAATAACTTAGAATTACAGATAAGTTCTTAGTGTTCCTGTATGAAGCATCAAAAGATTCATCTATTTCCTTCTGCAAACATCTCTATTCAAAGTAGACTCTTCCCATGACGTATTCTTTAAGCCAGAGTTTTCAGCTGATTGAGATTTCACGTGGAAGGCAAGAGGAGCACATTTATTTTTTAATTGTTGATGTTGTATTTTATCATGTTTTGGTCTGGCATTGAGGAAGGCCGGATGGGATACCGCCAGGACAACATATGTGGTGGTGTGAGCTGGGAGCCGGCAGTTCAAGCTTTCTTACTTGCCACCTGTTGATATTTAAGTACGCCAAGAGATTGATCAAGTAAAAGCAATATTGTGTCCCTGAGAGGGTCAATGAACTTGAGTTCGTGATAAATATAAAATAGAATTTCTTTAGTTGAGTATTCAGTTCTACAGAGTATCTCAGCTGTATTATAAAAAAACAACTTCTAGTATTTATTAAGCATTTTAGAAATTAATGAATATCCCCTAATGCGGTTTGTTTTGGGGTTTTTTTTGTTTGTTTTGATTTTGTTTGTTTGTTTGTTTGTTTGTTTGTTTAAATACAAGCGCCAAGTTTTCTGAACTTACCCTAGTGGTGAAATCATTGAAGGGACTCCAAGGTGTATCAGGCTTATTAAATTATATATAGACTAAACTGAAGATGAGGTGTTCGGTTTGGTTTTGGTTTTATTTGGTTTTGTTTGTTTTTTGCTTTAGGAGATAGTTCTTTTAATTTGGTGAGAGTACTATATTTTAAAATAAAATTTAGGTAACGTGACAGATCTTGAGTTATTTTGGTTTTGTGTCTTCTGTTTTTAAAAAAATAGCCAGAGGAGGTTGGCAGTAAAAGATTAAGTAAATGGCAGTCCTTCTGGCAGCCCGCTGAGTCCATTGTATGCACAGCTTTCAGTTTGCCAGAGTCTGTGGGAGCACCTGGGGCTGTCTGCCATTAGAGGGGGAACATTGTATCTTTTTTTACCGGAGCAATAACAACTGTATTCTGCTCTGGAAACCTGGCTGTTACCTGGAGGAGTAGGTCTGAAATGTTTTGTGCCACACTGTAGTAGGTGGCAGAAAGGATTCAAAATAGTCCAAAGAAATAAAAAGTCACCCCTGATGTCTTTACAGTCTCCCCATGCCTAAGAAAGTAGTAATAGTTTGGAAATAGTGAGTTATCAATTGAATGGCTAGCTTTAGAGACTTTAAACAGGTGAGTGTCAGTGATAACATGAAGTCTCTGTCGCTTTGTAAACATTTTATTCTACCTGGCTGGGCACTTAATATTACTTATTTTTACCAGGGCTCATGCTAGAGCGTGTGTAACTGAGGCAATGTTTTATTTTATTAAATTTATTTATTTGAGATAGAGCAACAGCAAGAGAGAGAGAGGGAGAGAGCATGCGCGGAGGGGGAGGGAGGCAGAGGGAGCTCTCCGATCAGGGAGCCAGATGTGGAGCTCCCTCCTAGGTCAGCCTTAGCCGACTGAGCTACCCAGGCACTTCTGAGCCAACATTTTAAATGTCAACTTTGTAACTATCATGTTGGCTTACTTGGAGTACATTCTGAATCAAGTTCCATCAGTATATTAACCACTTCTTTCTTTTCATTCAACAATCGGGAAACATTTAAAACAAGAATTTTCAATTTAAGATAGGCAGAAAATGGCCCGTTGTCAAGGAGCCTAGTTTTATAGACACTAACCATTTTAACTTAGATGCCTTGATTAAAAAAGCTTGAAGTAATGCAAATGAGGGAGAAACACATGTTTTACAGGATCTGTATTTGTATCTTACCAGTTTGACATATCTGAAAGATATACAGTATTTTAATGCCTGGGTAATCAAGATTATTTAATTCTTAAATATTTTAACTATGGAACTTTGTACAGTAAACAGAAACCTTCATTTTCCTTTCCAGCAGTTTATAGAAATTTATTCTAAATAGATTGGATGTTGGGATTTGAGAAGGCTTAAGTCAACAGTTTTTACAAGTAAATAATATGTGTTCTCTCATCAGTTTTTACAGAGGTTTCTCTCTTTTTTTTTTTTAAAGAGACCTAATTGTAATAAATCCACACATAAAAAAGGGAGGCTTTAATTGTGTATGTTTTGGTATTAGAAAACTTAGTTTTGCTTTTGTTTCTTGCCTTATCTTACATGGAGTTTTTCCCTCCTCACAAAGGATTTTTCTCTTAGTTCACGGTTATTGGTTGTTTAAAATCATTAAGTTAATTTTTAAGGACTGAATAAATATCTAGAAATGTTTTTTAGAAATGTTTCAAGGTTCAGAGGAACATTGCTCCTCCCCTGACTCTCATGGTGCCATAGAAAATGTTGAGTCATATTTCAGTGTAGTGTACGTAAGTACATCCTTCAGGGATTCCTTCTGCCCAGAGGGGGGTGTTGTAAAATCAAGTTACTTAACATTCTCTCCCTTTCTTTGTAATGGTAATTTATAATGGAGAAGGTGGAGTAGGGCTTTCTTTTCATTTTAATAAATACCAGCAATTTTTTTGTATATGTAAATCAAACTCTACTAGATATGTTATCCGCCTGAATTGTCACAGTTGCCTTAAGGAGCTATTTCCCCATTTTATGTGGATGAGAACACTGAAGCACAGATTATATCATTTACCTGAAGGTCGCAGAAGTTTAAATAGAGGGACTAGCATTTGCACCTGATCTTTCTCATTTCAGTCCCACTGTTTTTAACACTACACTGCTCCTCTCTATTAAATGTATAAAATTCATTTGACATTATATAACTTTTTTTTGGAAGACTTTTATGCTTTTACCAGTTAGCAATTTTAAGTTCCATTCTATCCTCCAGGTCGGAGATGTTTCTTGACTCTTTCTCAGTGTAGGGTGGCACCAAATGAAGATAACACCCATGGCAAAAAGTAAATAAAAAACCCCCTTAAAAACAAAACTCTTACCTCTTCTCAAAATGAGCTCTATAAAACTGCTGTCATGATATGTATTGTGAAGTCCAGATCATTGTAAACTGTCTAGTCACCAGAGAAATGTTCCCTGGTCTCACTTCCCTAGGTTTAGGAGTGGCCTGTAGTGAACTCAACAAAGGAGTAAGGGGATGAGAGGGAGAGGAGAAGTGGGTGTTACATGTGGGTTAGAGCAGATCTTCTATTTCCCTCCAAACAGGATAGCTGGATTGGTAGGTCAGCAGAACTGTCTTTATAAACCCTTGGGTCAGTAATCACTTTATATCATGGCAGGGAAAAAGTGTAAACGGTTTGTAATACCTTAGTGAAATTCAACAAATTATGGCTCCTTTAAAACCGTGTATAATATTGATAGAGAACAGCTTCATTATCTGGCAGAGAAAGCTAGAATTTATTTGAGATTATCTCAAGATAAAACTAGAGAATAGGAGAGACTCAATTCTGCCTTTCAATACTGCTTGATACATCGAAGGTGGATCAGTGTCTCTACCATGTTATGTAAATAACTCTTATTTGCTATTAAGTGATATGTCATGTTTTTTCTTTGGATTGTCATCATAGTACTTGTAAATATTAAGGAATATAGCTTTGTCTTCCATAGGGGGTTTTAAGTATGACGTTAAATGCAGTTTATATCTCCAAATTAATTTGCAATTTTCTTCTGGGTTTGTAGGTTTTTATGGGATAAGGCACTGAGTAGCTCAAACTCCCTTTAATAACTCTGGCAAGACTCTTCTGTCAGATCTTTCTTTTTCTTCATATTCTCTTTCCCCCACCCCCAACTTTTAGCACAGCTACATAATAGGTGTTGGTTTATTTTTTTTCCCTCTTGGAATCATGGGTAGTTTCATTGCAGCTCATCTCTTTCTGTTTGTTTCGTATAGGGCTGATAGTTCAGGACCATTCAGACCCCATGTTCAGTTCATATGCCTATAAGTCCCACTACCTACTGAATGAATCAAATCGTGCAGAGTTGATGAAATTACCTATGATTCCTTCTTCGTCAGCTTCCAAAAAGAAATGTGAGAAAGGTAATAATCAAAATAGTTTATCTCTTTTATTTTTGCATTTCCTTTTTTTTTTTTTTTTCCTTTAAATGAAGGGGGGAAATGTATGCCTGTCAAGCACCATCTGTTGCTTTTGGTGACTTCTACCTTGGTGGTTGTAACTGTGTCTTCATATGGCTGCAACATTATTAAAAAGGGCTTAAAATAATTCCATTATTATAAATTCTTACCTACTTACTCTTCTCCTTGAATAAATTCTCACACATTCCATATATCTATAGGTCATTAAAATTGAAAGGCTAAGATTTTGCTTTATATATAGAAAGATATTCTAAAGGCTCTTTCTCTTCTGCCTGATGTAGAACTACCATTCAGGTTAAAAAAGAATAGACATGATGTAAATTGTTCTGAACTTTCAGCTAAAAAACCAAGGTAGGTTATTAAAAGAGAGAAACCAAGAAAATTTGAAATGTAAAATTTTGATTTTAGGGGCTATACTATCCTTTAGTTTCTTAAATGTTTTTATTAAGATGCTATGAAAATTCGTTGCCCTTCTCTTAGGAGACTGGAAAGATTAACCCAAATAGTGGATATTGAAAGGCAACCCAGCTCAACTGAAGAATTGCTTATGGATAATTTATCTACAGAGAACCAAGAGCTAAACGTATATTTATATTCTCCCAGTTAATTTAACCTACAGAAGAAAATCTTACCTTATATTTAGCTTTACGTAGCCTGCTTGTAACACAGGGAAAAAGTAATTTAACAGTACTATATTACTTAGGGAGTTATTATCCCAGAGGGCAAAATGAATAACCTGGAAGGTAAAGGCCTTTTCCTTTATACATTCCCATCATGATCTGGGGGCCAGGTTCAGAATCTTTAAAGAAAAATTAATCCATACCTAATAGACTGGGTATATTTGAAATAAGGTTTTTTTTCATTCTTTGTGTTGCCTGCTTGATGTGTCTTTGTTCTTTGTCAGACATCTGAAGTGGCAACCCATGACTAAAAGAAAATACAACTAACTAAACGGGGTGACTAGAACCTATGGAGAAGTAGGTTGGAGAGAGTATTGGCTTGCTTGCTTGCTTGCTTGTTTGTTTCTTTTCCATTGAAGTCAGAGAATGTCACCTGACTGGTGATACCACCTACTTCTAAAACAAAGATGGACAGAGAGGTCTGACTAACTCCATAATGCAGTAAAATTAGACTACCCGAGGCATTCATTTTAGAAAATGCCTTATTTCCTACTGGCGCCTTTATAAAATTAGATTAAGTCAATTGTTTCTTACTTTGTTTTCAGTACTCAGTATTGACCTTGACATGAATTGAAATTATTTTGAGCCCTCTGTTTGCTTATCTTGAACCGTGTCTTACTTCTTGCATCCTAAAGCAGTTTTTCTTGCATAGCACCAAGGTGGATTGTTCATATTTTCATTTTTCTATTTTTTTCTTGTGTATTTTTTGTCAAAAAATCGTGATGATTTTCATTGACGATTCTGGGTCTGTATTTCCTCTGAAATAAGACTTTTAAGTTTTAATTTTAATTAAGGACTATTCCATTATGTTAAAAATGGCCAGGCTGACTTTTCCACATCAGCTCTAATAATCACATGTCCTCTAAAGCCATTTGCGAAGACCACTCTCCCTACTGGTCATTCCTTTCTGATGGAGAAGTCAATTAACTCATTTTACTTGAAACTTACAGAATTCCCTACCTAGGCTAAGAGCACTCAGGCAGCTAATCTGTAGCTTGGAGAATTGGAACAATGAATCCATATTGAGATCTGCAAAGAGAAAAAAATCTTCATGATTAAAGCAAAAGCTTTTAAGCAGAGGAAATATAGTAATTTATTTCATCACTGATTGTATATAGATTTTCTTTTTGTTTTTTGTTAATCAGAAGTTTGAAGTCTTCAGGAAGAAAAGATTTTCTGGAAAATTGATAGCAAACCCTCAAAAGGTTGGAGCTGTGATTTCATAGTTGTGTAGAGGGCTCTTAACCTTTTGCTTATGAGATTTTAAATCTCAGTATATTCATGGGTTACAGACCTGATTTTCCAATAGAATTAACTTTTTTTTCCGTAAATGTCTGTATTATATTTTATCTTTAGTGGTTAACATCCTTCTCTGTCACTTATTGAAATACCTATTAGAAATAGCTAACCTCCCCCCAAATCTCTTTTATTTCTTTGCATTTAAGAATATTCTTTTGTTTTGTTTGCTGCATTTGTTTTGGTCTTAATCCAGAGATCATTTTGTGTATTTCAAAGGAGAAGATTTTGCTGGGAGAGGAAAGGGATCTCCTTGAGTGTGGTACTTCATTCTACAGTGACATTTACTTAGTTTTATGCTATAAAGCAGTGGTTCTCAATATGAAGTCAGAAAAACTTATGTAAACAATTTTTGAATTATGTTTAATATTTCAGAAAATCTAACAGAATCACATTTGCACAAATAAGGCTGTACACGTTTCTTTATATTTGGCTATGATTTGAACAACTTAATGTGATAAGACTAATTTTACTATCGGGATCAGAACCTCTGATTGGCAGTTATATATTTCTTTGGTTAATAAAAACAGGCGAAATTTTTACCTTTAACAGGGGTTTTAATTCTGGTTTTTTTGGTTTGGGGTGGTTTTTTGTCTTTTGGGTTTTGGGGTTTTTTGCTTTTTGTTGCTGGGTTTTTTGGTTTTTTTTTTTTGGTTGATAAAATATTAAAAAACATGAGTCCCTGAGGAAGGGAAAGGGGATCCTTGGTGATGAAAAAAGTTGCAAACCACTGCTGTATAGCCTGTTTGACTTTGTTTTTACTGGAAAGAGAAATAATAATGTAATCACCAATTTGAGAAAGTACAATCCTTTACTTTTTTGCATTCTTTTATGGAGAAAGAAAAAAGTACTGGTCAACCTATTGGCTATCTTCATTCTGGCTAATTTTATTATAAAGGGATTCAGTTAACTGTGGTACTGGATTAAAATACGAAGATGACCATTGCTTGCTTTCTTAGCTCTCAAGGAAAAAAGAAAGTAAGTTGCTACATATTTCTTTGAAAATCTGCTCTCAAATCTACTCAGTCTAAAGATTTTATGCATCTGTTATGTCATCTATTAAGAGTTTCAGCTGCCTGCTAAACTGATACCTCAACTGCCCGCCTTTTTGAGGGATAAACACCACAGTGGTGTTTTTCATACTTCTCAAAAGCTTTGAGTCTCTGGCCATGCAGCCCCGAAAAGAGACTGAAAGGAGCTAAATTTGTTCATTTGCTTTCTATTTTAATCCATTACTATAGACCTCAGTCCCTTTATTTTCCCCCAATTTGAATCAAAGTTAACGCACTTAAAAGATAACTCTCTCTTTTCTCTTTCTTTTTCTCTTTCCTCTTTTCTCAGTTATTAAGACTGTTTATTTGTTTCAAGGTGGAAGATTGCTCTGCTGTGAATCGTGTCCAGCTTCCTTCCACCCGGAATGCCTGAGCATAGAAATGCCAGAAGGCTGCTGGAACTGTAATGACTGTAAAGCTGGCAAGAAACTACATTACAAGCAGATTGTTTGGGTCAAATTGGGAAATTACAGGCAAGTTTTTCCAAGGACAAAGAGGAAGTGTTAAATCATTGTTCAGACACAGGTGTTCATAATCGGTGTACAAACTGGCAAGGAGATAAGTAGAACGGTACAGAGCTACTTCCTTAAAAAAAGAAAGAAGAGAAACCTGTTTTGAGTTGGTTTTTAGAGGATTGGGAAGGTTAGTTGTTGTTGGGTTTTTTTGTTTTTGTTTTTTGATTGGTTGGTTGGCTTGTTTTTATGTTCTGAAAGTTATTTTATACTAATGAACTATGTACTACTACATTTTAGAATACCAGGTCTTATGTAGGTAGTAGGGAAGATGTTTTCTTTGTGTCCTAATACATTCATATTGATTTCTCATAAAATGAAGACTTTATATCCTGGCCAAAATAGCTCTCTTTGCCCATTTTAGTTCTTGCTGAAAGCTTTAAACTGAGTGCATGGGGAGTGCTCTTTAGAATTTAAAGAAAGAAATTACTTCTCTTTAGTTTTTAGTTTTAGCTTTTAGTTTTTAAGAGAATGAAGCGTCAGATGTATGTGTGATTGCCATTATTTTCCAAAAACTTTCTCCTTTTAAGAAGCCTGTCTTGGGGCACCTGGGTGGCTCAGTTGTTAAGCGTCTGCCTTCAGCTCGGGTCATGATCCTGGGGTCCTGGGATGGAGGCCTGCGTCGGGCTCCCTGCTCAGTGGGAGGCTTGCTTCTCCCTCTCCCACTCCTGCTTGTATTCTCTCTCTCGCTGTCTCTCTCCATGTCAAATAAATCTTTAAAAAAAAAAAAAAAAAAAAAAGAAGCCTGTCCTTACCAAGCCTCCACCGAGCAGGAATAACAATTTAATTTTAAAAACTCTACATTTTACGTTTTGAGGCATATTTATCATTTTACTAAGAAAATAGATACTATTCAAGAGAGCGCAATAAGAGTCTATTTAGTTAGAATACTAAGTAAAATATATTTCTGTAGAATTTCAAACATACTGTAATATTTTGGCAATGGCTATGTCATTTTCTGTTTTAAATACGCTGCTTGCTTACCTATTTAACTTTAAAAATTTTGTTTTTAGCTGAGATAAGGAACCTTGAGGTTGAGAACTGATCCCCCATACACACTATTTTTTTTAACATATGACAGAAAACCTCAAAGTTCCCCCCCAAAAATAATTGGCAGTTAAATACATAGACAATTTTATACTTCTGGCAAAAGATACAAAGTTTTGAAAGGCAAATGTTAAGCCAAGGTAAAGAATTTGCACTTCTACTTTAATAAGAAAAGACAAATACCTTAACAAGAACAGAGACAAAGACGAGAAAGAACCAGTTTACCAAAGAATAGCAAAGAGAAACTAAACATGTAAAAAATGCTGAGCCTCAGGGCACCTGGGTGGTTCAGTTGGCTGCCTTCTGCTCAGGTCATGATCCCAGGGTCCTGGGATCAAGTCCCACATCGAGTCCTGCATGGAA
>CM052800.1:150707748-150723001 GCA_028533885.1 Nasua narica | reverse complement strand
AAAAAAAAAAAAAAAATCATCTGAATGTTAAAGCAATTTGTTCAGAGTCTTGAAGAAGAAACCAGGCAAGAAAATGCCAATAATGATGATTGGCGAAATCAAAATTGAAAACAAAGAAACTGTTTATCGAGCCGCCGACAAAGAAATCTTGCATGGAGACTCCAAGTCTGGAGTTTCTGGGATGAAATTGTACAGGAATCTCAGTCCACAGTTTCCTCAATCGCTGCGGAGACGGAGCTGTCACTGAATCTGACAGAGCCCTGCACTCCCCGGTCCGCCGACCCTGTGGAATGGTGGAAACACAACGCAATCAGGCCTCCTAATCTCGCAGCGATCGCGATGTCTTTTCTTGGAGCTCCGCCAAGCAGTGTTCCCTCCGAGAGGCTGTTCAGTTCTGCTGAGGATCTCCACGGAGACCATCGCTGCAGACTTCTCCCCGAGAATGCAGAGAGGCTGGTGTTTTTTTTTTTTTTTTAAATAATGCAATTTGCCCAGAGTAAACTACAGGTATTAAATACAGTTTGAATGATCTCACCAAAAACGCACGAATCATGCTATGGAGTTTGTACTGTAGTCAAATTGCACACAGAAAATACGGATATAAGTTTAAGGTTTCTTAAACTTTGTGCATATCTCAAATAGATTTGCATAAGATCATCTAATAATGGCCATAAATATGCTACAAATCATTTTAATTAAAAAAAAAAAAGATTTTACAGCACTGTCAAAATAAACGTGGCAAGATTTTTTTCAATCGGGTTGTCTTGTCTGATTTGTCATAGTCCATGTTTGACAAACATTAATAGCTACTATTCGGTATTCAGTCGAATACCAAAAAAAATGGATTCGTCACATCCCTAGTTTATAAACCAGTGAAACCCCAGAATCTTATGGAGAAAAGTCGGAAACAGTATCAAGTCTACATGGTGTTCTCCAATTTACCAAAACAGTTAAGACTTTACACATGGAGGTACAGAATAAGATCAACTCTAAAACACACACACATACACACACACACACACACACACACACAACCAGGAAAATACTTCAGTTTCACACAAATTTTTGACTGAAGAGCAACAACAGTGAATTACAGAGACAAACAAAAATACATGAAGTACAAATAAGTAATTCTTAAAAATTGGTTTTAATCAAGGAAATGCAAGGCAACATTATAATAACTCACCTTTCTGTAATCCAGTCTTCACTGTAGCCTGAGGAACTGTTTCAACCTGTTTGGACAGAAAAATATACCATTAACAAGGAATTTTTTCCCCCACTTTTAATTAACAGAAGGAAAAAAAAAACAATACTTCCATCAATCTAAGTAATGATGAGTGATAAATGTATCTGAAATCTGAACTCCGTCCCATCTTCTGGGTAAAGTTTCTCTTGTCTCAAGGTCAGGGAGGGTTTAAATCCTAGCTGCCTATGCTGAATTCCAAGTGACAACACACAGCCACATGCTCTCTAGCAAAGACTTTTCCCACCATTCCCTTGGTATATGAAGAGAACAGGAATCCTTTCCTCAGTGTCTGGGAGGCAGGAGAGGGGTTGTTTCTGCAACCAGCCCCGATGTTGCTATAAACCCCTCCCGCCCCAAAGACGTTAGGATAAATTTTTACTTACTATGATACTCAGGTTAATGTAACTCACGCCACTTTAAGACCCTTCCGCGCCTGCACTCACAGCTAAGTTGCTGGGAATCAGGACCCTCTCTGTAGAGAGTGCTACAGGGCTCCATACAGCTGGAAGCTCAATACTTTTGCTGCTAGTACAAACTTAAGAAAATAAGTTTGTGATATTGCAAAAGCACTTTCTTGAGTGTCTTATGAACAGTGTCTTGATCCTACATTAGGAGAGCGAGATCAGAAGTTATTCTGCCAATGTATATGTAAAACACGTGGTAATTTGAGGTTTGAACCATTGGAATTAAAGAAAGGATGTTGTTTGGAGGAGTTCCTGTTTTAGCTATGAATTGAATTTTAGGTTTCTTTAAGATGTGGTGAGATATGCATGTTGAACACATTTTGTAAATATTTAAGGATTGTTCTAAGCTTTTTAAAAAAAAATTTTATTTTTTTTTACAACAGGTAAAAAAACATACAACAGAAGCGCTTTTATAAGATACAATTAGTATTACAAATATAAAATCTTCTAAACAATCACTGTTATTGATCTACTACTAACTATAACACAGTGGCATTAACAATTTGTCCCACTTTTTATATTCATTCTGCTTATTAATTTTAAACTGGTCACAGACTGAATTTGGGAACCAGCTGGAAAAATCACAATCTCATTTGGTAATGAAGGCTATAGATTTGCAAGAGCTTAGAAAGATTTTTTGGAATATAATTTCCTAAGTATGAAAGTTAATTATGGTAAATGAATGACAAATTAGTATATTATTTCAATTTTAGTTAGGTGTTTCTGGGAAAATTGTTTTACATGCTTGGAGATACCATAGAGCACCCACAAAATCACCTTTTAAGTTTGGAAGTTTAAATTGTGAAGGAAATAATTTGAATAGAAAAGTCTACACTTCCATATTAAGTGGTTTTAAAAATATAAAGCTTATTGGAACTAATACTATTCAGAATTCTTTTTGTTTAATATATTGCAGCTGTCTGGGTTATAAAAAATGGATATTCTTCCACTTTAAAAAATTGGGAAAAATTCTTATTGTGAGTTTAATTTCAAGGAGTAATGGTTTCTAAAAATTTCTTTAAACAGGTAATTTAATATGCATATTACTATGTTGATTACACTGGTTTAATACCCTTGAGTCAAATGTCCCTCCTTTTTTTGGTGTTTACTTAAATGGTATTTCTGATAATTCAATCATAGGTGAGTGCCATTCCACTGGGAAAATAACATTCCAAAAAATCTGTGATACCAACAGAAAAACCAGATCATCTATGATTATCTATGTCTTAAATATAACTCTCATAGTTAAATTAATTTGATTTGTTTAAAAATAAAAACAATACATACCAGCAGCTTAAACAAAAAATCAAAATTTAAAAGGGCAGGGGGGACTCAATGATGGTTCCAAATAAAAATCATGAAAACATGAAATCATTTTGTTCATAACAGAAATTTCAAAATAAATGTGAGGAATTCTTTAAGAGTCTTGTACCACTGGCTTCCCATCTCCTGAAGCCTGGCTATTTTTTGTGAAAATGCTTGAAGCAAAATCACAGGGATAGTTGTATTAGAATTGGGCAGTGGAACTCACTAGGACAGAAGCATAAGATAGTCCAGAAAAAGGAAACCCAGTTTGGGGAAAGTTTCTCTTTCTTTTAAGATACCATATAAGCCACAACATTTACAAATACAATGTTTTAACTCTCTACATGTAGGAAGCCAACCTGCTCCTTTTTGATCTTCTTCTTTGGCACAACCTCGGTGGATTTCTCTGATTCCGAACGAGTTCTAATCGATCTTCTCTGTTGCTTCTTTTCTACTGAGCCTAAGAGGTGATTTAAAGGAACAGACAAAAACTCATTTAAGGATGACTTGACATTCATGTAATTAAGATTTGACCCAATTTCCTGCTTTTCTTATCCATTACTTTGTTTTACAATTGTTTTGTTTTACTTTTGGTCTTTCCATTATAAATCACTAAAAATTCAATCCATACTACGTATTTTTCATTTTAACAAATGAATTAAATGAATTCTATAGGTAAAATGTTTAATGGTGCTTGGTGTACCTGTATAAATTTTTGCTCCTGTTACATTATTAACAAGAACAAGGGAAAAAGGCATAAAGATGTGGCCAAAACCAAATCATTAATTTGGATGTCAAGGGACTTGTTATGCTTTAGAAATAATGAGTCATGAAAAACTTTTCGAAACAAGTTAGCAAGGTTTTTCATGTTAAATAGTAAAACAGAAACTAATAGTATTTTTAAACAGTAAAATTCTTTGGAAGTAAACAGAAAACAAACAAACAAAACCTCATATGGACCCCACTTTGGACAGGATAAAACTTAGAATGAAGACCACAACTAGAAAGAACACTAAGTCAGGAATGATTCATTCTGGAATCTTGAGAAGGAATGATGCCTGCAGTGCAGCTGTTATCCATCTTCTCAGCGCTGGGACCACCTACATGGTCCTTCCTACACAATAATCACCCTTCCACACCTTGCCACGGGAGAAAGCTCTTATCAAAGCAGGCAGAAGCTACTTTGATAAAACCTTCTGCATTACCTTTATATTTTGTGATTTCATTGTTCTTCTCTATGAGTAAATGGTTTCCTTCACCTTAGTTCGAAGCCAAAACAAAGAAGGATTCCACTACGTCTGTTTTGGGGAAGAAGGAGGTAGTCTGATACTAATATATTGTTCCCGAGCTGTGTTGATTTCTAGCAGAAAAGTCACAAATGAAGGTGTTGGCTCCTTCCTTCATCCTCACTCTGCTGCTTACACTGATGGAAATGTTAACTAAGACAACAGATATCCTACCCTCACAGACACCTGAGTATCCCAGAAATCCAGACTTCAGTACAATTTTCAATATTTAGTATAATCATCAATACCTATCAGGAAAAAGGAAAATGAAAATAGAACTGCTTAAAACAAAATAGCTTTACTTGTTTTGAGGATGACAACATAACTGTTCCATTAAGTATTTGATCTACTATCTTGTAGAAAATAAGGCAACACGACTTCTTATAACTGTTCTGGAACCTACCGGAAGAACACACAATATCCACCACATTAAAACCACTATGACATACAGCATTTATGTCCTGAGAGAGAGGAGGTGAGCATCTCTGGATAATAGTTTAGAAATCTAGTATAAAGGCAAATACAATTCTTTAAATCACAGAAATTAGCAGTGCCACACACTCTATGCACTCCCTAAATTTACTAAGAAAAGGCTCAAGAATTCTACCTAAGTAGTTAACACCGACTGAGATGATGATACAACTGCTTTCTGAAGGAAGATCAAGTCTTTTCTCTCACTTTTCAACTACTGAAGTTATTTCCACAGGAAGCAAAATGTTCATTTAAAAAGGCAAAATACGCTCATCAACCATAGCTGGTAACCAAGTTTAAATCAAGGTCAAAGCTTTAGAGCACTCATTAATTTACAACCTAAATACAACACCTGACTAAAGAAGGAACTGCGCTTTTTCCAAATATAAAGAATTAGACCTTCCACTTTATCTTTCACTTAAAAAAAAATCATAGCAAAACTTAAATCTTATAGCGAAAAGACTACATGAAAAGAAAATGTTCTGTAGCTGAAGGAAAAAAATAGTCTATTAAAAATAAAAGTGTAATATTTAAGAGCAATCTAATATGAAGAATTTACTCTCTCCCTAAATAGGAGAATGTAGATATTTAAATAGAGATCCCCCTAGGCTAAGTATCACACTTAAGCCAGACAAATTACAACAGTTTACTGTAAAGAAAGATAACAAAACTGATGTACCTAACTATGGAGAGCTGAGGCCAAAAGATTCTTTAATCTTCAAAGAAGGGAACAGATGTTTTCAATTATGGCTAATTAATGCAAAATCTTTTAAGTCCATTTACTCATTTCTTTAACATCATAATTTAATTTTTTAAAACAGTATTGTGAAATGATACAAGTTGCAAATCTGGTTCTGGACTTTGCTACACTCTCCTTACTTTAATGCAGCTTCCCTTCCCAACTCAAATCTGGAAAAAGGCATAATGTTTTGTATCCCCCACCCAATACATGCCCTATCTCCTCAGCTACCACCTCTCCCTATCTTGTAGCCCCCCCTCACTTTTTTTTTTTTAAAGAAAGCTAGCCCAAGTTCTTTCCTGAACAATGACTGCTTTTATTTTAGCTCTTAAAGTAATAAGAATCTTACTCAAAGTTTCCCTTACAAAACTATTTGCCCCTTTGTGCCACTCAGTCACAATTCTGCCTGAGTTACTACTGATTCAAGGCTACTACCTCAGTTCTCAAGACTTTATTCCTTCTAGAAAATTACTTGGGCCGTTCTTTGATTTGATTCCAAAATTTTTTTTAAAAGAACAAGGTGAAACAAACTCCTTTGTCCTAAACTAAGATTCCAAGTGACCAAACCAGCTGACAATCTAACTCTTTTCTTGATGGCTGTATGAAGCAGTAATACTGTTATATAAACCAAACCGACCACTCAGTTAAAAATAAGATCCTTAGTATGTCAGTCCCTTAACAAAAATGACTTTGACCATTGCAAAGGTACAACCTTACTAAATATAGGCATTTCTCTTTTAAGCAAGAATAATACAGTTTGGTTTTCAATTCATGATATCTATTCATCAGAGAACAGACTATAATAGGAGAGTTAGGCCCTAGTCCCCTACTTCCTAACATCTACTACGCCTAAGAATAAAAAAAAGAGCATGGGCATCTGTCAATTAGTTTCTAATAAAAGATTAAGAACGAAATGGTAAGAATGTGTTAATAGTGCTAGAAAAGTAAAGCTGTCGTTTTCATGCAAAGAGAGATAATCAAATAGTGCATTTACTCAGATGTGTACAGATTTCATAACTATACCCTTTTAACTACAGAACCTTCGTATTAACTTAAACTCCTGTAGGAAGAATAACTTACTATGAAAAAAGCTCCCTGGCCCCTAAACTATTTTTTCCTATTGAAATAGTTGCTTTCATAACTTAATTTTTTAAAATATAATTTGATTTTGATAACTAAAAGTTTCTTAGGAACACAGCTACCATGTTATAGCAAAACAGAACTATGATCTCTTAAAATGGATCTATATACTCTTCATTCCTTACCCACCTGTAGGACCAGATGTTGCTTCAGGAGATGATATATTCTGGGTTGCCTTTTCATTTCTCTGGTTTGGTGTAGAAATTATAAGTCTGTCCTGCCCCCTGACACTTATTTCTGTTTTGTTACCAATTCCCTTTAAAATAAGGCAAAATAAAAACAGCTGATTACCAAGCAAATGGCATCATTGGCTTACAAAAACAGCTTAAGACGGTGATGATTTGCTTGAATTTTTACAGTCTTTGCAGTTAATTTATCGTTTTTGTCATTATCAGAGCAATTTTATTAAGTTATCAGGATGTATTCTAAAATGTATGAGATTACGTGAGAAAAAAATGACTCCACATGAGGCATATCACTAAAAAATGAACCTATATCACCTAGTTTTCTGTCAAAATCAATATGTTTTCTTGTCTGAATAGTCTCTCCCTTTACCTCATCACAGGAAAAGAATTTGAGTCATTTTCATTTGGTTAAGTACCCTACTACACAGATCAAAATGTCAACATGTCTTATTTTTTTTGAAGATTTTATTTATTTGACAGAAAGAGAGAGAGAGAGAGAGAGAGATCACAACTAGGCAGAGAGGCAGGTGGGGGGGGGGGGAAGCAGGGTCCCCGCTGAGCAGAGAGCCTGATGTGGGGCTCGATCCCAGGACCCTGAGATCATGACCCGAGCCAAAGGCAGACGCTTTAACCCACTAAGCCACCCAAGTGCCCTCAACATGTCTTAAAAGACAAGAATATAGCAGTGCCTGGGTGGCTCAGTGGGTTAAAGCGTCTGCCTTTAGCTCAGGTCATGATCCCGGGGTCCGAGGACCGAGCCTCAAGTCAGACTCTCCACTGACACTCTCAGTGGAGAGTCTGCTTCTCCTTCTCCCTCTGCCTGCTGCTCTGCCTACTTATGCTGTCTCTATAGCTCTGTCAAATAAATAAATAAAATCTTTAAAAAAAGACAAGAATATCCTTAGATATAGAAATTTCCTTATCCTTAGATATAGAAATTTGACATTCATGATGACCAAAATGTGTACCCAATAAGCAATTTGGAGCAGATATAAGACAGCTATAATTATAGCTCTGTCTCATTTTAGGTATTTTTAACACAATGAAATAAAGGAGTGGTTTGTAAATATATGTATTTTTAAGGTCTTCCTTTTAAAAAGATCAGTTTTGGGATGCCTAGGTGGCTCAGGCAGTTAAGCGTCCCAACTCTTGATTTTGGCTCAAGTCATGATCTCAGGGTTGTGAGACTGAGCGCCCCCCCCACCCCCGCCACCATGCTCAGTGAGGAGTCTGCTTGAGATTCTCTTTCTCCCTCTGCCCCTGCCTGCTGACCCCTCATGTGTGGGGGGTGCGCTCTAATTAATAACTCTTTTTTAAAAATTTAAATAAATAAATTCTTAAAAAGACAACTATTTCTCAAATTTCATTTAAATAGCACTCTTTGAAGCACAGTGACAAAGTTCGACTCATATATCCAAATGCAGATAAAATCTAGCTCCAAGGGGTGCCTGGGTGGCTCAGTGGGTTAAAACCTCTGCCTTCGGCTCGGGTCATGATCTCAGGGTCCTGGGATGGAGCCCCATATCAGGCTCTCTGCTCGGCGGGGAGCCTGCTCCCCCCCTCCCCACTGCCTGCCTCTCTGCCTACTTGTGATCTCTCTCCTCTGTTAAATAAATAAAATCTTTAAAAAAAACAAAAACAAAAAAACTAGCTCCAAGAATGAGGCCAATTTGCATTAAAAATAAGTAGCAAGGTATTCATTTGCTATTCCAAGCTGTCAGCAGAATCAAGTGGAGACTGTAACTTAAGTCTTTCCAAGTAGTTTAGTCTTACTGAAATCAGTTGAACCTACAGTCAGAAACAAATTAAGACAGAACCGTTATACCTCTCTCTAGTAAAATATTATCATTTGAGCACCGGGTGTCGTATGTAAGGGTTCAATCAGTAAATTCCACAACTGAAACTAATATTGCACTGTATGTTAACTACCTGGAATTTAAATAAAATCTTGGAAAAATATATCACTGATGAGGCATATATATATTTAATTATTTTCATGTGCACAGGACGTTAGGAAATAAGCAGAATTCTGTAAAAGCACACACCCACGAGGTGCCGCTAAATCAAATTCACAAGACTACAACTGTGGTAAGGGTTTGGAGGAGGGCGAAGAGGTATATGGAATAAACATTACAAATGTTATGACACAATTTTAAAGTCTAAAAGCTAAAATATAAGTACCCTAAATGGAGGTTCAGTTGCTGATGGAGGCATTCACTTTGAAGAGGTATTTTTACCCCATTACCTACGCTATCACCACAGTTAATTGTTAGAGAACAAACATAGCTCTGGAATTTCTCTAAAACGCATTAGCTATCCCAAGCCAACAGGAGCCTAACAAAATTGCCGGTGCAACCGAATAGATCAGCAGGTATAATTATTAAAGTGGTTAATTCAGATAACTGACAAAAATAATGTAATAAGCAGCACACTTTGCAGCTAAGAAAAACCAACTATACAAGCTAGAAACAGGCAAAGTGCCGAGTTTTTTTCCACAACTTTAGGGAGCTAAGCTCAATTTTGGCTGCACAGCTCAAGATTAATCTAGTACAGATGGGGATATTACAAAAGAGGGGGAAAAAAGAAGGAAAACATAGTCTTTCTGCCTTTTTTGCCCCCTCTTAGACACAGTAAACTGTACATTTTAAATGCAGCGGATGAAAGGGTACTCAAATGATGACCATGTGTTGTTTGTGGGGTTTCTTTTTAAATGCCAAGTTTGAAGACATTGATGTTCCCCCAAAACACCCATGAAGAAAGGAGGTACCTTCGTTGAATAAACAAACTGATCGATAAACTTCCCATCTCCTGTAGCATTCTGAAGAGCAAACACTTGTTCAATCTTCACAACTGGAGACATGTTACACTTCTGCAAATCCAGGCTCCCTTTGTGCATTGTAATGGAAGCGGGTAAAGATTTCCTCGCGGCGGCTGTTTTCCAGGCTATTTTAACAGGAGGTGGTTCTTCCTCTTCCACACTTGTGTGCCGCCTCTGGCTCTGTCTCCGAATTTCAGTACTCGAGAGCGAGGAGGCCACCTCACCCGCGTTGCTCTGCTCTGGCTGAGTGTTCAGCGCTGACCTTGGTCTTCGGGTTTTCTTAACTTCAGCTTTGGAGGCAACGTTCTTTTTTGCTTGAGACAAAGCCTCCTCAGGCTGTTTATCAATATAGATAAAAGTATACTGTTCTATTCTTTCCTCTCGGGTCATTTTCAGTGCCTTCTCTGCATGGGCAATGCCAATGTCCCACTGAGCACGTTCTCTCTGAGGCCGGGGTTTCCGAATCTAAAAAAAAAACCCAGGCATTATCAGACACGTTTCGATCTAATTCGTACATTTCATACCAATATGTATATCCCATGTGATCCTGTCATCTTTCCAGGTAACATAAATGAGTATCTTCAGGTTCTTCAGTAAAATACATGAAATGTTCTATCCCCCTAACTTTGTTAAGTCAGTATTACTATCAGATGACATGCAGGTCTACTCTCCTTCATACTTCCTTTTTTGTTGACTACTCTGCTGGACAAATTCCTCGAAGAGGGAGCCGTCTTTCTCACATTATGTTCATAAAAAGCTAGCAATGAGGGAAAGGAAAGAGAGATTGAAAAACAATTACTTTCAGCGACCAATGAAACGTTAACATTAAAAATGACACCCTAAGGCTCACGGGTGCTACAGAGATCACAACAAAGCAAATGGCAGAGTCGGCATTTGAAGCTGTGCTGGTAGTTTGTACCATAATGCAAACAGGGGCAGAACGCAGAGAAAGGAGAGAGCCCAGAGGAACAAATAAAAATTGACAAAACATTGGAAAGAAAGAATGTATGAGAGAAAAAATAAACACGAACCAGTTTCCATAGGTCTCCTTCACTGTTGCTCAGAAGACTTTGAGTTGGCAAGACAGATAAGAAAACTTTGAATAAAAGTATGTGAGATGACCAAAGCCATCAGGAATTATCTAGGGGGTTAGCTGAGGTAGTCCAAAATTAGCTAATGAAACTATGAGAAGGGATGGTATATGTGGAATGCTGATGTATAAATCTGTAAAATGTTGTCTGATAAAATTAATCAAAATCCCGTGTGATCAAATTTAGCTAAAAGAGTAAAAATATGACGAATTTCTGAATCACAAGAGACCCACCCTAAAATTAGTTGAGTTTAAAAATGTCAACCAGATAAATTGTCAGGTGTTGATGTTATAATTCTAAAATATCCACCACTACAAACATATTTCTTAGTTCCATCAGTAAGTGTGTCCTTGGTTGAACAAGTTACTTAAGCTGTCTGTGCCTCAATTTCTTCATCTGCAGAAATGGGAATAATGGCATCTACTCCACTTAAGTTGTTATGAAGATTAAATGAATATACACAAAATGCTTAAACAGTGCCTGTCTCACAGTAGATGCTAACTAAATATTTTAGAAACTTTATTTCACAAAACAATTTTACTAGATAAGAATAAAGGGAATCATATAAAGATAATGAAATAGGATAAAGAATAAAACTCCCTGGCAAAATCTGCATTTCACTAGCATCTACTAGTCTTATGTACACATATTCAATTCAAAAATAGAATCCAATACTGTATTAAGCAGAGTTCAAGTTTTTAAAATGTTATTTATATGAAATACAAAACCTACTGGCATACAATAAATTATTAAAATTGAACTTAGGTTAAAATAACAAATCATTCTAACAACTCTCTAAATTCAAGTATGAAAACTTCTACTAAATTATTAAGTCCTCTAAAAACCATATTTGATTGGTAATGTTAATATGTTGTCAGATACCTTCTGTTTCTCAGAGTGATTGCTGGCTTGTTTGGTTGCCTCAGCCAATAATTCTTCATACTGTTTATGACCTTTGTACTCTCGTACTCGCTTTTCATGAACCCATGCCCTTTCTGGTTGGTTGCTAAAAAACTGGACGTGATATTCCCGGGCACCTACAAGAAAAAATTATTATTAACCCTTTCAGAACATAAACATCCACATATACTCTGCCAAAAACGTGAACCTAAGCCAGGTTCCCTAGCATCACTCCTATTAAAACCTGTACACTTTGGATTGCCCGAAGATATAATCCAACACCTGCCAATTATACAACCAATAGTTACTGTAAAAAATCACTCCCAAACGATGAAAATTAGTCCAGCAAGTTTTAAAAGAAAGAAAATCAGAAATTCTGCTAATTATCAGATTTGTTACGTTGGTTACACAACTTATTTTTGCTTGTCTCAAACCTTTTTACAAACAAATCTGGGAATAACTAAATAAACTTTTCTTCAACAAGTGTGTACCAGGGGTGCCTGGGTGGCTCAGTCAGTTAAGTGTCTACCTTTGGCCTCAGGTCATGATCCCAGAGTCCTGGGATCGAGCCCCATGTTGCGCTCCCTGTTCAGCAGGGAGTTTGCTTCTCCCTCTCCCTCTGCCCACCCATCTCCCAACCCTCGCTCCCTAGCTTGTGGGCACTCACACGCTCTCTCTCTCTCTCAAATATAATCTTTAAAAATATTTATATTTTCTTGCACTTTAAAAAGTGCTAGTCAAATTGCTTTTCTGGTTATATAAAAGTGGGCTATACAGACTCGGGGGTGGAGAAGAGGCCACTGACTTTTTCAGGGATCCTGTGAGGTCAAAACTATCTTCATAATAATACCAAGATGCTACTGTCTTTTCAGTGTGGTGGCATTTGCACTTAATACTGCAAAAACAATGGTGGATAAGACTGCTGGGATGTTAGCACAGATAAAGACAGTGAGTGACACCGAACATACTAGTATTGCATTCTTCACAACCACACACTGGCAGTTAAACAAAACAAAAAACCAGTTTTATTTAATGTCCTTGATGAAATGGTAAAGATGATTAATTTCACTAAATTTCAACCTTTGGACACTGTCTTTTTAATATTCTGCATGATGGAATGGGAAGTATGCATAAAGCACTTTTGCTTACTGAAGTTTGACAGTTATCTTGAGGAAAAGTACTTGTGTGATTGATTGAGTTGCAAGATCACTGGTCACTTTTTCATCATTTTTATTGGAAAGAACGACTGACAGAAAAACTATGGTCATTTGAACTTGAGCATCTGGCAGGTATTTCCTTAAAAATGAACAAAGCAAATTTGCTATTTCAAGGAAATCAACTGACAGTATTTGTTGCCAATGACAAAATCTGATCTTTCAAGAAACAAATTTGTACCTATATGTAGGCACTTATAGAAAAATTCAGTAAATCTAGTTAAATTTTAATAGATAATAAAAAGTTCATTAAAGCAGAGTTTAAATTGTCAGGACATTCAGATTTGAAGTATATATATATATATATATATATATATATATATATATTCATTAATTCAAAACTGAATTAAATAGAGATGGACTTGAATCTAAGCATTGATGGATCTTAATAATCTTAGTTGGACAAATTTCTCTAAATCTTTGTTCTCTCAGCTACAAAATAAAAATATTTCTCCATTTTCTTGCTTTGTTATGAAAATTAAGTATAAATGTGCTTCAAATAGTGTTAGCTTAAGTGAACACAAGTGTTCAATGTAATATTGGCATTTGCAAAAAAATATAAAAAAAAAAAAAAAAAAAAAAAAGAAACAAATTAGGGGGGGTGCCTGAGTGGCTCAGGAGGTTAAAGCCTCTGCCTTTGGCTCAGGTCATGATCTCGGGGTCCTGGGATTGAGCTCTGCATCGGGCTCTCTGCTCAGCAGGGAGCCTGCTTCCCCCCTCTCTCTGCCTGCCTCTCTGCCTACGTGTAATCTCCCTCCTCTCTGTCAAATAAATAAATAAATCTTTAAAAATAAATAAAATAAATGAATAAATAAATTTTCAAGCAAAAATTAGAATTTTGGAAAACCTGAGTCTTCCAACTTCCCAATAACCAAAGAATTTTCTGATGAAATAACTGGTCATATAGACTAATGTGATTTTAAAAATATCTACTGAAGGGGCAGGCGCCCCAGTCATCAAGCATCTGCTTTCAGTTCAGGTCATGATCCCAGGGTCTTGGAATCGAGCCCCGCATGAGGCTCTCTGCTCAGCAGGGAGCCTGCTTCCCTCTCTCTCTGCATGCCTCTCTGCCTACTGGTGATCTCTCTCTCTCTCTGTCAAATAAATATTTACTAACATATTAATTACAATATACATAGAGAAAAATAATTACTTTTAAATATATATATATATTTATATATTAGAGGGAGAGAGAGCAAGTACGAGCAGGGGGCAGAGAATCTTATGCAGACTCCATACCCAGCACAGAGCCCGACAGAGGGCTCATTCTCACAACTCTGAGATCATGACTTGATTAGATTAATTCCTAAATTTAAATACTTCCTTTGAAATACAGATGCAGCATAAATTGTGCTCTCACATACCCCATAAAAAAGCTGTGATTAGCAGGTTTTCATATAGTAATTAAATGTGAAACTATATAATCTCAAAACCACGCTTTTCTAAGGAAAGAGAATTGAAGAGCCACAACTCTCACATGATATAATACCCGAGAGTGCTCTAGAGACCTGGATAGGTACATGTGTTATTTTATTTAAGAAGGCTTTGCCCTAACAGACAACATAAAAAGATGCTCATCATCAGTGATCATCAGAGAAATGCAAATCGAAACTACAATGAGATATCACCTCACACCTGTCAGAATGTCTAAAATTAACAACATAGGAAACAACAGGTGTTGACAAGGCTGTAGGAAAAGGGGAACACTCTTACACCGCTGGTGGGAATGCAAACTGGTGCAGCCACTGTGGAAAACAGTACGGAGTATCCTCAAAAAGTTAAAAAAAAGAACTACCTTACGATCCAGCAATTGCATTACTGGGTATTTACCCAAAGAATACAAAAATTGTAACGCAAAGGGATACATGCACCTTAGGTTTATAGCAGCATTATTTACAATAGCCAAGATATGGAAGCAGCCCAAGTGTCCTATCAAACTAGTAAATAAAGAAGATGTGATATATATATGTACATACATATATATACACACAGTTTTATTTATTTATTTTTTAATATAGAGGTTTATTTCTTTATTTATTTATTACTCAGCCATAAAAAGAATGAAATCTTGCCATTCGCGACATGGACAGAGCTATATGTATATATATGCGTGTGTGTGTGTGTATATATATATACACACACACACCAAGTTTTATTTATTTTTATTTATTTTTTAATATAAAGTTTTATTTCTTTATTTATTTATTACTCAGCCATAAAAAGAATGAAATCTTGCCATTTGCAACAACATGGACAGAGCTAGAGAGTATAATGCTAAGTCAGTCAGTTAGGTACCATATGATTTCACTCATACATGGAATTTAACAAACAAAACAAGCAAAGGGAAAAAATAAGAGAGACAGAGAGAGAGAGACAAACTCTTTTTTTTTTTTT
>CM052800.1:150523787-150707248 GCA_028533885.1 Nasua narica | reverse complement strand
TTTTTTTTTTTTTAAAGATTTTTATTTATTCATTTAACAGAGAGAGAACACAAGCAGGCAGAGAGGCAGGCAGAGGCAGAGAGAGGAGCAGGCTCCCTGTGGAGCAAGGAGCCCGATGCGGGACTCGATCCCAAGACGCTGGGATCATGACCTGAGCCAAAGGCAGTCACTCAACCAACTGAGCCACCCAGGCGTCCCAGAGACAAACTCTTAATTATAGAGAACAACTGATGGTTACCAGAGGGGAGATGGATGGGGGGATGAGTTAAATAGGTGATGGGAATTAAGGAGTGCACTTATGATGAGCACAGGGTGATGTATGGAAGTGCTGAACTTATATTATACAGTTGAAACTAATAGAACACTGTATGTTACCCGGAATTAAAATTTAAAAAGACTTGGTCCTCTGGGAAATCGCTGTCCCTTTCTTTTCTCATTCATAGAAACATAGATTATTAAACCCGCAAGGTACTTCAGAGTTCACTGAATCCAACACCCTTAATAATAAGTACTAAATGAAAGAACTAGGACTGTCTTCCCCCAACCTTGGTACATTATGACTAGGTGAATTCAATTACTTTCCTTTTAATATATAGTATGTTTAAGAGTGGGGGTTAGAGAATAAGGTCTCTCTGAAACTCTATATAATTATTCAAAACATAAGGATAATAATACTACCTACTTTGTAGTGTTGCTGCCATGTGGACTGCATAAAATATATAAGAGAATTGCTTAACACAGTGCCTTGCATGAAAGTAGACATTCAACAATGCTGGGTTTTTGTTGTTGTTGTTGTTGTTTTCACTTTTGCCCCACTGATGCTTGCAGTTACCCAATCTCGAATGAGCAGGTTATAATGACAGATAACTGCCTTCTGGACCAGGACATATTACTAGCTTTTGTAGCACAAAAGTTACAGATATGGCTGATTTTGTCACAAATCTGATTTGCAAAACTTATGTAGACATTTTTTCCCTTCATAACAGTGAACTGGGAGCAAGACAGAAAGTTTAAAGTAAGAGAAAAAGAAATAGGTGCAAAGTTGTCACAAACAATAAGGAATTCGACACGTAACAAGAGTTCACAAAGCAAATATCCAGAAAAAAATTCCAAGCTCAAATCTTCCCCTAACTAAGCAAGTCCATTCCAAATGCCAGAATATCAGAAATCTAATACACATGTTTTAGACAAACCCACGAAAAAAAATAGAGAAAAGTTAGAAAACATCTTTCCTCAACATTTATTAATATTCCTAAGATAGGATTCTATAGATTCAAGCTGTACGTCTATGTCGTATTGAATTTATAAGGATGTCTCAGTAAATTTACAGATTCAAAAATGGAGTGGAGGGAAAACGCATCCTGAAAATTTTATTAGGATGAAAAGCATTTGTGTGGGTAAAAAATTACTACTCAAAGGAGTCAATGATGAAATAAGATGTACAACAAAAGCATGGCCCAAATGCCTACTAAGCTCATATAAGACATCTTATTATTTACCCAACTGCTTGCTTTCTTTTGGAATTCACATGTCAGTTAGATAAAGGTTTTTAAAGAAGTATAGAAGAAATTATAAAACAAATGTAGAGTGTTATAAGGGAAAACAAGGACCATATTAGTTGTAGAGGCTTCCCGCCCATTAAGATGACCATAATTAGATCACTGGTTATTAAAAACTGATATTCTGGTGTCAGATCGAAGATTTATTTATTTACGTTAGAGAGAAAGAGTAATAAATTAAAGGAAGGGCAGGGGGAGGGACAGAGGGAGTGAACCCTCAAGCAGACTCCCCACTAAGCACGGTGCCGGAAGCAGCCTCAATCCTACAACCCATGAGACCCTGAGCTGAAATCAAGAGTTACATGCTTAATGGGCTGAACTACCCAGGTGCCCCTCATGTGCATATCCTTATAGTCATATACAACATTTAAGATTCAATTTTCCCCCCAACCTTTAATTTAGTATCTCTTTGTGCCTTTACTTACCTCTTGTGTTAATTTTGGTATGAACCTCAAGCTGGGGATCACTTGAAACCATGCAAGGCCACCAAGGATAGGTTCCCACCTTAGACCAAACAAGATCGCCAACCTGGAACTTAACACCAGCAGACACTTCTGTGGTTGGAACAGAAGAAAGTATTGGCTGAACCTGTAGGAAAAGGTCATAAAATTTCATCAGCAGCAGAAGTTAAAAAAAAAAACAAACAACTATGAACAAAGTACATTAAACATGCTCACCATGTAAAATTTATCTTCAATTATACTTTTCCTAATACTTAATCATAACTAGCAAAAAGGAAGAGAAGGAAATAAGCCCCACTCCAAATACTGAAAATAGGACTGATGTTTCTGATGTCTTATTACTGTTAAGGCATCTTGAAAATTCATATAATCCATTAAAAATGGTCACAAAAATATGTTTGTAATTTTGTATGGTGACAGACGGTAACTAGACTTATTTCAGTGATCATTTTGTAATGTATATACATATCGAATCAGTATGCTGTATACCCGAAACTAATATAATGATATATGTCGATTATACTTCAATAAGAAAAAGTGGTCATAGTTTTGAAAAGAAAAATAATTCACTGAAAGTATCTACCTCTTAAACCAGCTCCAAGATTTATTTCAGTATAGTTTCTGAAATCCAGAAGTATGGAACTGTAATAATACGTATGGAATGTGTTATAATTTAATCCCCCTGCTTTCACCTCCTTACCCCATCCCTGGTTAGACAGTATTGAATATGGCAACTCACCGGGGGTTCCTCTTTTAGTACTGGCTCTTCTCTTGGTTTTTCAGACACAGTGTCAACCCTCTCATTTGGTCTCTAGGTGAAAAGGTATAGATAAAACAAACAAAATGGCAGCCAACCAAAGAACAGTGACATACACAGAAAGAATCAAAACTAAATAGCAAAGAGAATAAAGGACATTTATTAACTGAGTAACGTAGGTAATAAGAGCACAACTGATGCAGTACATGATGCGATGTCTTAAATTCATATTCCATTCCACACCATAGCTATAGCTCACATTTATTACTTTTAAAACTTAATGTGTTGCTTATTGTTGCTGTTGTTTTTTAACCTAACAGGGTGCAGAAAAATGAGCACTCTGAGACTGCTAGTAAGATGTAACTTGGAATTTTTCAGGAGAGCAATGTGTGGGTGAAAAGCCTTAAATTTACAGACTCTGATCCAGCAAATGCACTTCTACATGTATATGTATATTGAAAAGCACTGAGAGGTATAAATACATAGGAAGATATGAACATTAGTCCTATTTATAAGAGCAAATATTAGAAAACAATCTAGATGTCCAGTAATTTAAATTAGCCTAGTAAGTTATAGTATAACGAGATAGTGAAGTAATACACATTTTAAAATGACATGGGAGGGCTGCCTGGCTGGCTTAGCTGGTAGAGCATGCAGCTCTTGATCTCGGGTTTGTGAGTTCAAGTGTCACTGTGGGTGCAGAGATTACTTAAAAATAAAATCTTTTGAAAAAAAATAAAATGACAAAGGAAAATAACTATAGTGTTATTTGAAAAGAGCAAACTGGGGGCCCTGGGTGGCTCAGTGGTAAGCCTCTGCCTTCGGCTCAGGTCATGATCTCAGGGTCCTGGGATAAGGCCCCGCATTGGGCTCTCTGCTCGGCGGGGAGCCTGCTTCCCCCATTCTCTCCCTCTGCCTACTTCTCTGCCTACTTGTGATCTCTCTCTCTGTCAAATAAATAAATAAAATCTTAAAAAAAAAAAAAAGGAAAAGATCAAACTGCAAAGCAGTTTGATTGATTGATTTGATCGATATGATTCCAATCTTGGAAAAATAATTTCTTTTTATTTTATTTTTTAAAATTTATTTCTTTATTTGAGAGATAGGGGGAGCCACAGGCAGAGGAAGAAGAAGCAGGCTCCCTGCTGAACAGGGAGCCCGATGCCGATGCCGATGCCGATGCCCAATGCCGGGCTCGATCTCAGGACCCTGGGATCATGACCTCTGAGCCAAAGGCAGACGCTTAACCAACTGAGCCACCCAGGCACCCTGAAATAATTTTCTTTAATGTGCACAGAATGAAAAATTAGAAAACCACCCGGTGATGGAAAAAGTGATTCTTTTGGTGTGCTTCTCTGTATCTGTCAAATTGTCTATGATAAACATTACTTTTCCAATCATAAAACCCACACATATGTTACTTGAAAATTATTTTCTGCAACCCTTTGGGAAGGGTACTTTGAAATATCTATCAAAATTCAAAATATATCACTCTTCAATTGGGCAATTATATTTTAAGAAACTACAGAAAACAAAATGAGAACATCTAAGCAGAGGATGGTTAAGTATAGCATTATTTCATGTCAGTAATCTACATGTCTATCAACATCTTCCAACTTTTTATTTTACAATAGCCCATACATGCCGTAAGAGGTATTTGATACATTTTATACCAGAATGATAAAAGTAGTTATCCCTGGGGAGTGAGGTTAGGGAAACGGTGAAGGAAGATCTATATTTTTGGGTTATTTGTATTTCCTGTAAAAAGCAGATTACTTTTGTAACTTAAAAGATTTTTTAAGACTTCTCACTGTCAAAGAATAAAACTTAATTTAGATGGCATAAAGAGAGATATACCCATCAAATTAAGTCTTAATTTCAATTAAAAAATATGAGTAATTCTAGAAGCTACTTAAAATTTTCAATTAATTCAAGACACTGTTGTAAAAACAGTAAAAACAAAGTTTTGGTAAATAAAAAAATGTAGAAAGGTTTATAACTATTAGGAAATGAGAAGCCAGATTAACATCCCAAACCCCAATTATTAATCATTTATTCAACAGTGCCTATGACTTTCCAGGTACTGTTCTAGTAGGTGGGTATGCAATGATGAAACAAATAGGTTTGATCCCTCACCTCAGAAAGCTTACAGTTGGGTAGGACGGACAGACATTAAACAACAACAACAAAAAAATACACTTATACAATGTAAATATATGAAGAGAAATAATGGGGGGGAGGTGTATCTTTAAATATGAAGGTCAGGAAAGGCCTGAGAAAGTCCACTGTAATCTGAAAGTCAGAGGAAGAGTAATTAGTCTAGTAAAAAGTGGGCAGAATATTCGAGAAAGAAGGCATGGCATGTGTGAAGTTCCTGGGGCTTAAGCAGTAGAAATTTCAGGAAGGCCTTTACAACTGACTTAATTACCCAAAGAAGAGAAAGGTTACAAGATGAGAGAGGGGAGGCAGGCTATATTACAAGGGCCTTCAAAGTGTAGTCAAGTGTTTTATATTAAGGGCAAGAAAAAGCCACCAAAGAGGACTAGGTAGAGAAGTAACATACACCAATTTATGTTTTTAAAAAATCATGTTAGGGTGCCTGGGTGACTCAGTCGGTTAAGCGACTGCCTTCGGCTCAGGTCATGATCACAGGGTCCTGGGATCGAGTCCTGCATTAGGCTCCCTGCTCAGAGGAGAGCCTGTTTCTCCCCCTCCCGCTGCCTGCTGCTCTGCCTACTTCTGCTCTCTCTCTGTCAAATAAATAAAATCTCAAAAAAATAAAAATAAAAAATCATGTTAGTTGTTATGTGGAGAGTATTTTGGGGAAAAAAAGTAGTGGCAACTTGCTGATGGGCACAAAATTTGCTGTCAGATGTGTCTGTGGTGGTACCATGACTATAGTAATCTCATAGGACATATTCATTGAGCAAGGAAAGAAAAATATATGTTCAAATGAAAACTGTTTTCCAGATCACTGGTGTAATAATAAAGCAGTCTGGAAATACTGTCCTCATTTGCATAGGCCCTTCAGGTAGCTTCACTTCAATCTACAGAAGTAGCTTAAGCCTTCACCTCAACTTCTCATTCTCAAGCTACCACAAGAAGACAAGGCCACTAGAGGAAGTAGATATGCTACTAAGAAAGAGAGTCATCCGCCTCTGCACATTCAATCTTCATGATGTCTGGGTGTAAGGGATCTCTGTAACTCCTTTTGAGGGCAGATAGATAGGAGTGACTCATCTTTGCCAAACAACAGAATCCTACTATTATTCTAAGAACTGGTCTGAGGTCCATCAACATTTTTCCCTTTCTGGATTAAAGACAGGATTTCCTTCAAAACTTTCTATTATTCAAATGTCTTATCTTTTATTATTTTTTTAATAGTTTGTTCCAGAATATTTGCTTTTCCTTCAGGCTAGCTTAAAACACTGTTAAAATTGTTTACAGAGTCATCTTAAAAGGAAGACAATGGCAAGGGAGAGAAACAAGCCTAAGATTTATTCTAAGCTTTCAAGACTATATAAATAAAAGAAAGAAAAATAAGTCAAATAAGGACGATGCGATGACAGAAAGGAAATATACATTGTAAAATGCACTAATGCATGAACAAAACAGAAATATCTAATATGCATTTAGTCTATAGCCATACCACCCTGAATATGCCTGATCTCATCTGATCTCAGAAGCTAAGCAGGGTTGGGCCTAATTAGTATTTGGATAGGAGAAATATCCAGCAGACATTGACTTTAGCTCAAAAGAAACAGTAAGATAAACCAACAGATAACATAGTATCATAAACACCGGTTAAGGGGTGAAGTTTTTAAGACAACATGGTCAATGGAAGTCAAATGCTTAGGAGTCAAGAAAAATGAGTCAGAAAATGCCAACAGATAAAATACTTCTGGGTATAACATCCATTTTCCTCTAGTTGTTCAAAGGATAGATAAGCTTAAAAGAGATTAAAATCAAGTAAGGACAAAAGATACCTTTTCTGGTACTAACAGTGTTGCTTTAGGAAGAGAGCATCAGAGAAAAAGATGACAGTGAGTTAGCTCTCTTTAGTTTTAAATTTTTGATTTTATGGGTATATACCTCTTTTTTTTACATTTTTAGTTGATTCCATACGGAAAGACCTATATTCCAGGAAAGAATAACAAGAAGTTTCTTAAACAGGAAAAAAAAAAAATATGTTAAGAGAGTAACTAAAATAAAATTACATTATCTAAAATATTCCTTTTTAAAAATTTGCCCTAGTGCTTTTATTAAAATGCAAAAGATTTATTAGGATGAATAACATGCATCAAATCTGGCAGAATTCCTAACCCCTAAGAATTTTCAAAACATTAAGCAAAATTGTACTTAAAAAAAAATTACATCAACATTTAAGGTAGAAAGAAAAATTCAAAGGCAATAAATTATTTGCGTATTTTTCGTTTACTTTCTGAATAACTGCTTAGGTGGATTTTTTTTTTAATGAACATATAATGTACAATTTTTTCAGGGGTACAGGTCTGTGAATCATCAGTCTTACACAATTCATAGCACTCTCCATAGCTTAAGTGCATAATCTTAAACACTAAAATATCTGCACAAAAAGAACATTTTGCATGTGAACAGTTTCTAAGAACTTTAAGACCTAATACTCTGAACCAGACATTACCTCTAATTTAGTGCTAATGGAACAGAAGCCACTATTTGGCTTTTTATAAGGGAAAATGGCAAGCTAAGAGTTAACGAGACTAGTCTTAGTGGATAAGCCCACAGAAGTGCTGGTGGAAGACCATTGTCTGAATGGGGCCTACATTCACACGCCGGGGGCATGACACCTGCCAAGGAGGAAGACATGCAGAAACACTTCCATATGTTTCTAATTTGATAGGAGGAAAAACAGCTAAACCGGCATTACAAAATATACAATTTCAGTAGTGATCTCAGATCTCTTGCTGCCGAGATGTCTGGACACATTTTATTGTTGAGAAGATATACTTAGGCTGTTCCAAATAATAGCCACTCTTTAGAAGGCCGAACAGCTCAGAATTGGGAGGAAATACTTGTAAGATCAAACACCAAGAAAAAAGGAAAGAAAGACATAGTGAGTGAAATCACGAACTATTACTTTAAACGAGATTGTTCAAAAAAGAACCTATGAGTGGGCTTTTAAGGAACAAAATTATATATAAAAGCAAATCCAGCTTAAGGACAATCATTTCAAACTTTTTCTCCAAGCACCCAGTTCTCATTACGCTTCTCTAAAGCATCTGGGGAGGGGAGCTGTCCAGTGGCATCAGCACTCTGACTTGAGCTCCTCTTTCATTTCTAAGCCCTTTACAATGCTAAACACCAAGCAAGGGCTTGGGCCCTTAGTAACAACCAGGAGGCACAAGGGTATCAAAAATTGAACACTTATAAGAAACTGTCCTCAGGGAAACAAAATAAATGTTCAAGTTAAAGAAACCTAATTAAAACAAACAAACAAAAAAATAAGGTTACAAAACCAATTATTTTGTGAACATCACTGGTCCTCTGTACAGTACTGAAGCATGACACTAACAACAAGCAAGAGCCTTGGGAGCCTTAGCTTTAAAGTTCTAGCATCAGAATGGAGTACAATCTTTATGGCATCCATCTCTTAAATTTGTAACTATTCCCCATGTGTGATAAATTTTAATTAATCAAAATTCAACTTAAAAGAACTCTTTTTTCTCTTTGGAAAAAAAGGGAGGAGGGAAGGAAGAGAGACTAACAAAGAGAAGGAGAAAAAGGAGGATGGGGGAGGGAGAATGGGAGCAAGGCAAAAAAAGGATGGGGGAGGGAGAGAGAGAAAGGGGAGAGAAAGAAATAAAACAAAACAAAAAATCCTGGATTTTTGCCAAAAACTCAACTTTCAGGCAACGGTCTTGGTAGTATTTAGTGAAATCAATATCACTTTCTACATCTCTATCTTCAGTCAAATTGATATTCTTTTACTTCAAGATATTGTAAAATCCTAAATAATGAAATATTAAATTATGCCTCACATGATTTATGAAAAAAGAACATGAACTAAAACTTTTAAATCATATCTAATCTCTGGATATAGCAATTAAGTAAAGGTTTAAGTGATACAAAGAACTAGGCATAGCAGATATCCAACAAAGAATTGGTTTTAAAATCTCATTATAAGGTGACTATTAGAAATATCATTGCATTGAATTTTTTCCTAGATTCTAATATAACCAAAAGGAGATACAAAAAGCGAGCAGATTGTCTTATCCTGCCTCTAACTGCTTCCAGACCTATTTCTATTTTGAAATATATTTTTAATGTATTTTATCAATAGTAAGTAAAACTGGATATTTCCCTATTTGCCAGATTTTCTAGAGCAAAAGCAAGAAGGACAACAAAACAGTTTTCAAGAACTAAGCTTTAGCTTTGGTTTTAACCAAATTCAGGTTGTGATTCCCAAGGGTCACAGTGCATCACATACCCTTCCACTGCAGGTCGAGGCAAAAAATGCTACAATGAAGGCACCTGGAGTACAAAAGATTAACTCCTCTCCTTCTATGTAGTCATTTACTTAAGAAACAGTCTGTATAAGATACTGTGTAAACTCAGTTTCGGGAGCGGGGCATTTATTAAATGATTTAAGAAATTATAAAAGGCATTTTAGAAAACCTTCATTTTGGGGCGCTTGGGTGGCTCAGTGGGTTAAAGCCTCTGCCTTCGGCTCGGGTCATGATCTCACAGGGTCCTGGGATCAAGCCCCGCATCCAGCTCTCTGCTCAGCAGGAGCCTTCTTCCCCCTCTCTCTCTGCCTGCCTCTTTGCCTACTTGTGATCTCTCTCTCTCTGTGAAATAAATAAATAAATCTTAAAAAAAAAAAAGAAAGAAAACCTTCATTTTACAAATGCAGAATTGAGACATCAGAATAAAGTGTCTCTAATCAATCTCTTTATTTCATTACCCATTTTTATTTTCTTTATAGCACTTAACACTATCTGAACTTGTTTACATATGTTCACATGTAGGTACATATGTATGTATTTTCTCGTTCCTCTTACTAGAATATAAGCAACCTGAAAGTAGGCATCTTTAATTTTCATTTATTGCCCTACTTTAATTCTTAGGACAGTGTCTAGCACAGAATAGGTTTCTAATCAATAATTGATAAGTGAATAAATAAAACTATAGAAAAATGAGAAAAACATATTGAAATACTACACTGAGACTTGTGAGAGTCTAGAATCAGTGTAGCCTTTTACTCCAGAAAATGATTACATTTGAGTTGTATGAAGTGTTGGAACCCAGCTACCAAGGAAAAAGGTGAGTTAGTATGAAGTAAACACTTTTCTAAACAGAAGATAACAAATTAACTTATTCGGGCATACCAGATATAAAAGAAGACTAATGTTGCCAAAATAGATACTTATTTCTTCCCAATCAATGTCTGGGAAATGTCTTCAATTCACACCATGTATTAGAATACTAGCTAGAAACTTCATTCAAGCTAGAACTGCTTTGTTACATACCTATTAATAAGAAAATTCATACTAAACCACAGATATACTATAAAATTTGGCAGCATGCATCTTACCTATGAAGGATGACTCCTACAAAAATTCTGCCTGAAGTGTTAATATGTATGAATACTAACTGGTTTTAATAAAAAGAGTGCCTCTATTACTTCAGTTTATTTTGTAGCAAACACACTAGCAATGAGTATTAAGTCATTAACACTGGGAAAAGTTGGCCTAAATAAAGAAAACCAATAATAATTAACCATCTGCTCTTTGCTTTTCCTCTTCATCTTTAGAAACCAGGAATTTATTACAAATAAAAATAAACGAAGCTATTAGACAAAGAAACATAAGCAGCAAGGTTCTTAGTGTCCTATGTTTTAAAAATATTTCTTCACTCTAATAATGTACATTCATTTAGTCAAAAAATTTTACTTAGCACCCATTATAACATCTCAAGCTCCTTGCTTGGGATTAGGAGAAAGAAGTTATCAGAAATATTTAAATTTGAAGGGATAAAAATGGAAAAATATCTCCTGGACTTCCAGTAAATCTGAAATAATACAAAATTTTTCAAAAAGATGTTTCAACTTACATTTTGTTCCTCTGGTTCTAATTTGGGGATTTTGTGTGACTTGCGCTCTTCAGATCTGGATGAGTCATGCTTGTTGCTTTTTTTCCTCTTTTCTTTTCTGCTTTCATGCTTTGATTTTGTGTGCTCACTTGCCTGTACTTCATTTAAAAGGTCTCCACAAAGGGAAGACTCAAACAATTCCCTGCCATTCTGGATAGTTTTGGTTATTTTTAGTTTAATTTCAGGTGAGCCAGTCTTCTTTGGAATCACAGTTTGTGGTACCGAAGGAGGAGGTGGTGGCTGTGGAGGAGAAGGTTTTTCCAGAATTTCATGTGGTCTTGTGTTTGGAATTTCTGAATGGTAATAGTCAGTGGGGCTAAAGTTTCTAACTGCACCAAAGCCATTGGCTGATCCATTGGGATACTGATTATATGACTGGTATTTGGTTTGAGTTTCATACATGCTGATTGATGGTGGATAGCCATTTGTGAGTGGAGGAAGATCTTCTGTTGTAGGTGGGTACTGAAAGCCTTGCTGCAAGGTAGCTTCATATGGTGTCTGGCCACCATCTTCAACAATGTCACTGTTGTTATCAAAGGCATCCTCCTGACGGATGTTGGCGGAGTCAATGAGTTGAGGTGGTTGCTGAATTGTGTTTCCCATGATCCCTTGCATGAAAGAGAAAGAGAAATCCATTGTTCTGCTCCAGCATCCTTAACTTTCCCTTTCTCTCATCGGGCCTAAAGTTTTAAAAGAGGAGATTAAAAAATGTTAATATTCTCACAGGCTAGAGGCTTATCAATTGAAAAAGAACTCACTAAAATATCTTGTATCCAATTTTCATATCCAGATATACACAAACACTAAATATTTTTAAACAGGTAGCCTATATAATTCTGATACAAGTCAAATGCTTTTTACCTTAAATACTTATCTATTTGAAACATTCCATTACTTCCACAATTTTAGTGACAAAATATTATCCTCTTAGCAAACATTCAAAATAGTTTTGCATTCCTTTCTGTTTCCAAAGTTAGAAATGACAAGTCTCAGGTTAAAACTGGTATTTGCAAAGTAAGCAGTGTTCTGACACATATAAATTAGGTTCCATACAAGCTTCCTTTAAATCACTCATGCTTTGTCCTATTGAGACATAGTGGTTCTATGAGAGGTCCTATTGAGAAATAGTGGTTCTCTTTGTTGTTACAAAAAATAACAAAATCTTATTGCGAATATTTTAAATACAAACGTAAAAAGGCCTATTCCTCCCTCTTGATCATTCCCATTCTTCTGTCATGGATAACCACTGTGAATACTTTGGTGAGTATTCTTTGTATAATTACGCATAAAGTTTTAAAAATAAGGTTGATTCTGTGATTTGCTTATTCAACTTAACAATGTATTCTAGATATCTTTTTGCATTAGCATGTATAATTTTCATATACACTTTATTAAATAGTTACATAGTAAACAACTATATCTATACCACAATATACTTAATCATTTGTGTACTGCTCACAATTGTGTGAAATTATAAACAGGTCTACAGGAAACTTTCTTGAGAAATTAGATCTTTGGGCATATATGTATTCTTATTGGACAGAGTTGAAATTTTAATAGATATACCACAGCCTATAGAACAGTTTTGCAGTATTAGTTTATCGTCACACCAGTAGTGAGGGTGCCTGATTCTCTAGACTCTTGACAGTATTAGTTGTTTTTAACCAGTGGCATAAATATACTCATCTGGGGTAGTTTTACAAAATGTACATGTCAATCAACGTCCATCTACTTATGAATCTGATTAGATATACCTGGGGTGAGGCCTAGAGTATGAATATTTTAAGAACACATTCCAGCTGATTGTGATGCACCCTCTTAGTTGGGTCATTGCATTACAATCTTTGCATTGTAGTTATTACATTATACTCTTACGATTATTGCACCTCCTCTAGAAGGTGCCTAAAGATGTTAACATTATGTAACAATGTAATATAGATAAGCCTCTATTAGGAAATGCTTTAAGACCACTCTGCGTTGTCATAAAGTGCCAAGTCCACATCTCAAGACAGGATTAATGGACAGTTCAGATATTATTTTGATTATCTCATAAACATTTCTTCTAGAAAGCTCTAAGGCAGAGAGGACTCTCTACTGTATTGAGTCTGATGAATTGATTTTAGCTGCCTGGAATACTGTGAAGAAGGACTGTGAAGCTATAGTCCAGTTTGATTCTATGACCAATTAATAATGTCTACCATCTTGATTGTAGTAGCGTTTACCAGAATGATAAAGCCCATAACCCAAAACAGCAAAGAGGGAAATGACTGCTGACAATACACTTTTCAAGGCAGATCCAATTAAACAGCTACTGTTTACACTGCTAAAATGGAAAGAATTTTAGAAGTTCTAAAATTGCAAACAAATGAAAACAAGAGCATACAGGAAATCAAACTGCCCATATCGCTCTACAATGAAATGGGGTGCAGGGAGGTGTTAGCACTCTCATTTTTTAGCATCTACTCTGGGCCAAGCACTTTGTACATTATCTCATTTAATCCTCATAACAAATCTGCAGGATAGGTATGGTGACTCTTGGTTCATAGGTAAAAGAAACTGAGCTTCAGAGAGGTTAGGTGCCTTGCTTTAAATCATAAGGCAAACAGAGCAGAATTACTATTTGTATCTAAGTGCGTCTGACACTACACCTCATGATTTTTACCATGCTACCACTTCTTCACTCAGCCATAACTTCTGAGAGGATCTGATTCTTTTGTTCATGTTCTTTATTCCCAATCACTGCCAAAATGAAAACTAACCATTCTATAGTAACTGGCACTAACACTTAAATAGCACTTAGTATGTACCAGGAACCATTCTAAGTGCTTTGCATACAGTACATTCAATCCTCCCAACAACCTTCAAGTAGATGTTAACTTTAGTTCCCGTTACAGACTGGGAAACAGAGGCACACTGAGGTTAAATGACTTGCTCAAGTGCACAAGGCTAGTCATCAATTGACAAAGCCGGGATTTCATCTAGGCAGTTTGGTTTCAGAGTCAATAATGCTAACCAGCGTTAACATACTGGTAATGCCGATAAATGTTAGGAATCACTGCCTTATGCATAGCTGAAGAATTGAAACATTACCCTAATTTGACCCTTGGCAAAATGTATAGCTCACAGACAAAGAATGGTATGTTCTAAAATTCTGTAAACACATGGAGCAACTATACAGGTGGAATTCAAAAGTTCTTCAAACTTCCAACTTGAAGACAAGTTAAATACTGACATTTGACAAGATGCAACCTATGTTTTTGGTTCTAATAAGTGTCATATACAAGATCAGCTTCCAGATTAGTCTCCCAAATTATAATCTACAGAGGTTTGAATATATATTTCATATATATTCAGAGACTAAGGCTTCTGATGTTTCTGATTTAGTTCCAAACACACCCTTTTTTTTTTTTTAAGATTTTATTTCTTTATTTGACACAGAGAGAGAGAGAGAGAGAGAGAGAGAGAGAGAGAGATCACAAGCAGGCAGAGAGGCAGGCAAAGAGAGAAGGGGAAGCAGGCTCCCTTCTGAGCAGAGAGCCCGATGCAGGGCTCAATCCCAGGATCCTGAGATCAGGACCTGAGCCGAAGGCAGAGGCTTTAACCCACTGAGCCACCCAGGCGACCCCCAAACACAAACTTTTAAAAAGTTTGGTATTTTCCCCCTTTTCTTCTCTAGCCTTAGAACCAAATATTTCATTTTAGTTTGAACCAAGAAAGGAAACAGCATTACCATCTTACAATGATATAGGAGTTTACCATTACACAGTATTTTCACATCCGTTCTTATTTGATCCTCAAAACAATCCTGTAAGGCTAACAGGACAGGTGTTAGCTTCATTTTTCAGATGACTACATTTAATATTTGAGATGCTAAGTTTTCCAAGTCCACAAAGCTCATTGGTGATTAAACCTGATAAAGAATCAATCTCCTGCCTTCTGTTCGTACCCTCTTTACAATATCTAACTGCCAGAGAATATCCAGCTACCCAAAGACAATCATACTGTAGAAGTCAGATGTTCAAAACTGAACCAACTGTCCTTTCCTTAACTTACTTTTCCTTTCAGACTATGCCAGATGTGTCACTGTTTCCACTATTTCTCTAGCTTCCCAGGCTAGAAGCCTTGGTCGTGTGGGTGGCTGATTCTCCCCTCTCTATGAAGCCACAAAATGAGGCACTGAACAAATCTTATAGTTTCTTCCACTGAAATCTCTGATTTGTTCTTTGATCCATGTCAGGCCAAGCCCTCAGCACCTTAATCCTGAACTATGACAACTGATTTTCTAGATATTTCTCATCTTTAACTTCTCCCCGCACAACAGTTAGAGGTGTCCTTAAACCAAACTAAGTCTACTCCCATTCTAAGAAACTCTAAAGCTCCATATTATACCAAGTCCCTTCCATGCCTTTCAAGGTCTTCCATAACCTGACTTTCCTTCCAACTCAAATTGTATATGCATGAATAAATTTTTCTGAGCTTCCTCAGGCCCAAATAACTATAGGATGTGGCCTTGCTCACATATTACACTTTGTTTAATCCTATGAAGCAAAGTATTATTCCCATTTTACAGATGTGAAGAAATGGCACTCAAAAAGATCAAGTGATTTGCCCTTAATCACATAGCCAACAGAAGTAAAAAAAAAAAATGGTGAAACGCCAATATTCTAATTCCATACAGTACTCTATAGGGCAGCTGCCACCTCATCTGCAAATTATCCATACTTTGCACTTCCTTCCAATATGCTCCATAGCCGCAATCCAAATGCATGTCTGACAACTTCCCTTGTATCTCACAAGCATCTTAAAATACCCAATAATGAACTTAGTTTTTATTCTACTTCCATGTGTCCTTCCTCTGAGAAAAAAAAGAAACCTCCATCTATCAGTTGCCCAAGCCCTGGGACTATGATACATCTATTACCCACTTCTACTCTTCCCCAATATATCAGTAAATTCCCGGAGTTTTATCTCCAAAGTATACATCTCATATTTGTCTATTTCATTCCATATCTTTTCTTCTTCACGTTAGTCCAATCTCCTCACTTAAGTCTATTCCATAGCTACCTTCTCAGTCTTCATGCTTCTTCTCCTGCCTATGGTCTATTTTCCCATATAACAGCCAGTCCCCTTTTAAAAACTAATCCAATTTGACTACCTCTCAAAATACAGCAAGAAAAAGGGTCTACCGCTATACTCTATAGTATATAGAATATATATACTCTATAGTATATACTATATATACTATAATATATATATTTGCTGCAACAACATGGATGACTCCCACAGTGTCAGGTCACAATGGTTCCATTTACGTAGTATACAACATGATTTCATTTATATAAGGCTCAAAAACAGGATAAAGTTAAAACTAATTCTATGGAGGGGCGCCTGGGTGGCTCAGTCAGGTAAGCATCTGACTTCAGCTCAGGTCATGATCTGGGGGTCCTGGGATCGAGCCACGCATCAGGCTCTCTGCTAAGCCGGGAGTTTGCTTGAGGATTTGCTCTCTCCTTGCTTGAGGATTTCCCCCTCCCCATTCATGTGAGCACGCACGCGCTCTCTCTCTCTCTCTCAAATAAATAGACTAACTCTATGGACACATCTGTCAAAATAGTACTTGCTTACTGGGAGGTGGGAGGAGTGGGCTATAAACACTGGATAAGACCAAAAGGGAGGTTTCTGAGCTGCTATGTTATTTTTAACATATTGATCTAGATAGTAGTTACATAGTCTCAAGCAAAAACAAAAGAACAAACCTTCAGGGCCTTCCCAATGCACTCAAATAAAATCGAGCCTATCATGGCCCACAAGCCCCTGCATGGTCAGATTGCCGTTTACATTTCCAAAGTCATTTACCAACACTCTGCTACAAGCACCGCACTCCAGCCATATAGGCTTCCTTTCAGTTTCTCAAATATGCCAACTTCATCTTTGCAATGAGGATCTTCACATGTGCTACTCCAGCTACCTGAACACACAGAATCCAAGAGGCCTTCTGAGGTCCCACACTCATTCTACTATTTTTCCCCTTTGTAGCATTTACCATAACCTGTGTTATACAAACATGTGTTTACTTTCTTATTGTCTGTCTCCCTTACTCAACTGCATGCTCTAAAAAGGCAGACATGGGAAGAAACCACGTATGTCTTATCCAGTGTTGCTCAATTAATAAATGAAAGAAACAGTCCTTATCTTCTGAGGGCTTATAATTAGTATATTTCCATTTACCTGCCAGATTTCTGGGGATATCACCCTACAGTATAACTTTACTCACCCACTAATTCCTTGTTTGGTAAAAATATGTTATGCTTATCATAAAAAATAATAAATAAATAAATAAATAAATAAATATTTAAATATTTAAAATACTGATACCCACAGTTACATGGTCAACTGATCTTCCACAAAGGTGCCAAGGTTATTCAAGGGGAGAGGACAGTATTTTCAACAAATGGAGCTGGAATAACTGACTGGATATCAATACGGAAAAACTGAACCTTAACCCTTACTTTACATTATGCCCGAAAATAACTAAAATTAGTTCGTAAACCTAGTGCTAAAGTCAAAATGATAAAACTTCTAGAAAAAAACATGGACAAAATATACCACTGCGTTAGGCAAAGATTTTCTTAAACAAATACCAGGAATGAAAAAGACTGACAAAATGGACTTCAAAACTTCAAAACTTTTGCTTTTCAAAGGACACAGTTAAAACAAGAAAAAGGTCATTAAAAATGGTAGCCATGAGAATAGGGGAAGATGGGGGAGCAGGAGGATCACGAGCGCCCCTTCTCCCACAGACACACCAGGGTGACAGCTACATGTCATGCAGCTCACTCGGAAACCAGGCTGGACACTACCAGAACAGGTCGTTCCCAGCTAAGGCCATACAGACAAGAGCACGATGTGAAGGGTGGGAGGGGCAGACACCTGGTCGGAAACCAAAAAAACCCCTGGTGCAGTGACCTCCAAGCGGCAGGGACATCACAGGCACGGAGGTGCTCCCTGAGGAGGCGACCAAGCCCCTGCACCAGGAAGACAAACCCCCATAATGTCTGGCTAGAAAATCCTGAGCGTAACTCTGGGAGATCCAGAGGGCTACAAAGTCAAGACTTTGCTCTTAAAGCAGCAGTTTGCTGCTAGAAAACTGAAGCAGCACAGAAGCAGCAGTTTGAAATGTACCTAGGTTCTAGTGAAGGAGATTTATTGAGATTTAGGACATATGCCAGAGAAGCAGGGATCTGTAACAGCTTTCTCTGGGAATGGAACTGCTGGTGAGTCATTTTTCTTGCCCTCCTTCAGCCTAAGTGGTTAGACACTAGCAGCAGCTAGGCCTGACACTCTCCATCTACCCTGCTGACTCCACTTGCCGGCTCTGCAGTTCCCTCGTGGACCTGCCCCATCCAACCCACCCATCTTAGCAGGGGCCCCTCCAAAGCAGCTCCTACCCCACCTCATCCAACAGACAACCTCCATCAGGAGCAATTCTTCCCAAAATGACTACCACCCACCACACCTTGCAGACCAGGACCTCTTCAAAGTGACTTCTGCCCCAGGGAAGGGGGTGAGCCAGCTTTGCCCACCAGCACTCCAACAGCAGTTGTGGTCAGGCCTTTCAGTCAGCTTTGCAGATGGCCAGCCCAACCTATCACATATCCTGAGCGGGTACAAACTTCTCAGTCAGCTGTGCTTGGACTGACGTCATTGCAGCCAGAAGGCCTGGGGGACAGCCCTGCCCACCAGTGCACCTGCAATAGTTGTGGCTGGTTACTGCTGACAGCTGGTCCAAGGGACAGCCCCACCCACCAGCAGCACACCCACAGCAATCAGGGTCCAGTCACAACGGGAGGACACATGCAGCCCACACTGGCGACAGCTATGGAGCACCAGGTTCTGGTGACAAGGGGAACTGCACTACAGAGTGTCTTCCAGATAAGGCAACTACTTTTAAGACCAGGAGACATAGCTGACCTATCTACTACACAGAAACAAACACAGAGAGTCAGACAAAACAAAAAGACAGGAATATATTCCAAATAGAAGAATAAAACAAAATCTCCAAAAAAGAACTAAACAAAATACAGATAAGCAATCTATCTGATAAAGAGTTCAAAGTAATGGTCATAAAGATGCTAAGCAGACTTGAGAAAAAAGTGGATGAACTCTCTGAGAACTTCAACAGATATAGAAAATACAAAAAAAGAGCCAGTAAGATGTGAAGAATAATTGAAATGAAAAATTCTAGAGGGAATCAACAGCAGATTAGAAGAAGCAGAAGAATGGATGAGAGATCTGGAAGACAGGGTTCTGGACAGCACCCAGACTAAATAGCAAAAAGAAAAAAGAATTTTTAAAAAAAGAGGATAGGTGGAGCACCTGGCGAGCTCAGTTGGAAGAGTTTGTGCCTCTTGATATTGGATTTGTGAGATCAAACCCCATGTTGGGTGTAGAGATTACTTAAATGAATAAAAATTTTTTTTTTAAATCAGCAAGGTCAAGGGACCAATAGAACAACATCAAGTATATTAACATTTGCATTATAGGGATCCCTTAAGAAGAAGAAGAGAGAGAAAGGGGCAGATTTTCTGTTATTTCTCATCTATCTGAGAAATAATAGATGAAAACTCCCCTAATCTGGAGAAGGAAACAGACATCCAGGTCCAGGAAGCAGAGAGAGCCCCAAACTAGTTGGACCCAGAGAGAGCCACGCCAATACACGTTATTATTAAAATAATAAAAATTAAAAATAGAGAACCTTAAAAGCAGCATAGAGTTACATACAAGGAAACACCACAACACTATCTGCTGATTTTTCCGCAGAAACCTTACAGGCCAGAAGAGAGTTGTATGATATATTTAAAATGGTAAAAGGAAAAAAACCTACATCCAAGAATACTCTCCCTAGGAAGGTTATCATTCAGAACTGAAGAAGAGACAAAGAGTTTCGCAGACAAACCAAAGTTGAAGGAGTTTATCACCACTAAACTGGCCTTACATGAAATGTTAAAGGGGGATGAGAGTGGGCAAGAGATTTTAAAGGGACTTCCTTAAGCAGAAAATAAAGGCATAATGAGAAGAAAACTATGAAAGGAAAAAAAGTACAGGCAGTAAACCAATCATTTATAAAGCTAGTATACAGATTAAAAGACAAAAGTAGTAAAGTCAACTATATCTACAAAAATTAGTTAAGGGATACACGAAATAAAAAGATGTAAAATATGATGTCATATACATACAACATGGGAGAGAGAATAAAAATGGAGCGCTCTTAGAATATGTTTGAACTTAAGCAACTATACATATAGGATGCTATTTATGAAACTCATGGTAACCACATACCAAAAACCTATAATAGATACACAAAAAAAATAAAGAAAAAAAATTCAAGCATAACACTAAAGAAGGTCATCAAATCACATGGGAAAAAAGTAAGAGGAGAAAGGAACAGAGAACTACAAAAACAAGTGGAAAACAATTAACTAAATGGCAATAAATACATACCTATCAATAATTACTTTAAATGTAAATGGACTAAATGCTCCAAAAGACATAGGGTGACTGAATGGACAAAAAACAAGACCTATCTATATGCTGTCTATAAGAGGTTCACTTAAGACCCAAAGATACATACAGACTGAAAGTGAAGAAGTGGAAAAAAAATATTTCATGCAAATGGAAAAAAGAAAAAGCTGTAGTAATACTTCTATCAGACAAAAGAGACCTTAAAACAAACACTGTAATAAGAGACAAAGAATGGCATTACTTAATGATAAAGGTGTCAATCCAACAAGAGGATATAACAATTGTAAAAATTAATGTACCAAACATCAAAGCACCTAAATATATAAAGCAAATATTAACAGACATAAAAGGAGAAATTTGACAGTAACGCAATAATAGTAGGGAACTTTAACATCCCTACTTACATCAGTGGATAGATCATCCGAACAGAGAATCAATAAGGAAACAGTGGCTTTGAGTGACACAATAAACCAGATGGACTTAACAGATATATATGGAACACTGCACCCAAAAAAAGTCAGAATAAACATCTTTTCAAGCATACAGAAAATACTGTCCAGGATAACATGTTAGGTCACAAAACAGTCTCAGTAAATTTAAGAAGACTTAAATTATATCAAACATCTTTTCTGACCACAACAGTATGGAACTAGAAATCAATTACAAGAAAACAACTGCAAAAAACACAAACACACAGAGGCTAAACAACATACTACTAAACAACCAATGGGTCAATAAAGAAATCAAAGAGGAAATTAAAAAAAAAACCTGGAGACAAATTAAAATGGAAGTACAAAAGGTTCAGGGGTGCCTGGGTGGCTCAGTCGGTTAAGTGGTTAAGCATCTGCCTTCAGCTCAGGTCATAATCCCAGGATCCTGGGATCCAGTACCACATCAGACTCCTTGTTCATCGAGAGTTTGCTTCTCACTCTCCCTCCCCCTCTGCCTGCCACTCCCTCTCCTTGTGCTCTCTCTCTGTCAAATAAATAAACAAAATCTTAAAAAAGGAAATACACTCATTCAAAAAGAGGAAAATTTAGAACAAGATAGGCTTACCAGAAGAAACAAAAATCTCAAATAAATAATCTAACCTTACACCTAATAGAAGAAAAAAAAAAAAAGCCAAAATCAGTAGAAAAAAAAAGAAATAAAGACCAGAGCAGAAATAAATGAAATGTAAAGAAAAAAAGTAGAAAAGATCAATGAAACTGAAATCTGGTTCTTTGAAAAGATAGACATTCATAAGCCTTTAGCCAGAAGAGAAAGAACTCAAATAAATAAGATAAAAAATGAGAGAGGAAAAGACATAACCAATACCAAAGAAACACAAAGGATCATAAAAGACTACTAGAAAAATTATATGACAACAGATCGATAACCTAGAATAAATGGATAAATTCCTAGGAACACACAATCTTCCAAAACTGAATCAGAAAGAAAATCTGAACAGATCAATTACAAGTAATGAAATTGAACCGGTAATCTAAAAACTTCCAACAAACGGAAGTCCATGACCAGATGGCTTCACAGGTGAATTCTACCAAACATTTAAAAAAGAGTTAATACCTATCCTTCTCAAACTTTCCAAAAAAAAAAAAAAAAAGAAGAAGAAGAAGAAGGAATGCTTACAAATTCATTCTAAGAGGCCAGCATTATCCTGAGATCAAAACTAGACAAAGACACTACAAAAGAAGAAAATGACAGACCAAGATCCCTGATGATCACAGATGAGAAATCCTCAACAAAAGGTTAGCAAATTAAATTCAACAATACATTAAAAGGATCATTCATGGGATGCCTGAGTGGCTCAGTTGGTTAAGGATTTGCTTTCAGCTCAGGTCATGATCCCTAGGTAAGTTGAGTTTTGGGGTTGAGTTTTGCATTGAGCTCCTTGCTCAATGAGGAGCCTGCTTCTCCCTCTGCTTGCTGCTCCCCCTGCTTGTGCTCTCTGAAAAATAAATAAAATCTTAAAAATATATATATAATTCACCACAATGAAGTGGGATTTGTTCCATGGTTGCAAGGATGGTTCAATATCTGCATATCAATCGACATGATACATCACATTAACAAAATGAAGGACAACAATCATATGAACTTCTCAATAGATACAGAAAAGAATTTGACATTCATTCATGATAAAAACTCTCAATAAAGTGGATATCAAGAGCGCATACCTCAACATAATAAAGACAATCTTGAGAAAGAGCACAATCATCATATCATAATCCTTGGCATCACAACCCCAGATTTCAGAATATACTACAAAGCTACAGTAATCAAAACAGTAAGGTACTGGCACAAAAACAGACACATAGGTCAATGGAACAGAATAAAGAGCCCAGAAATAAACCCACACATATATGGTCAATTAATCTACGGAAAAGGAGGCAAGAATATACGACAGAGAAAAGGCAATCTTTTCAGCAAATGATATTGGGAAAACTGAACAGCTTAACACAAAATAATGAAGCTGGATCATTTTCTTATGCCATACAAAAAAATATACTCAAAATGAATTAGACTTAAATATAAGACCTAAAACCATAAAACTCCTAAAAGACAACATAGGCACTAAATGCTTATACATCAGTCTTAGCAATATTTTTCTGGATCTGTCTCCTAGGCAAAGGAAACAAAAGCAAAAAATAATTGGAATTACATTAAACCAAAAAGCTTTTGCACCACAAAGGAAACCATCAACACAACAAAAAGGCAGCCTACTGAGTGGGAGAAGATATTTGCAGATATTTGATATATCTGATAATGGGTTAATATCCAAAATATATAAAGAACTCATATAATTCAATGCCAAAAACTCCATATAATCTGATTAAAACGGGTGGAAGGACCTGCATAGACAGTTTTCCAAAGCAGACATACAAATGGGCAATAGACACATGAAAAGATGCTCAACATCACTCTAATCATCAAATGCAAATCAAAACCACAATGAGATATCATCTCACACCAGTCAGAATGGAAAGATAACAAATAATAAGTGTAAGGGTGGCTGGGTGGCTCACTCTGTTAGGCATCTGACTCATGACTCCAAGGTTCTGCAACTGAGCCCACATCAGGCTCCCTGCTCCACATAGAGTCTGCTTCTCCCTCTCCCTATGTGCTTTTGTGCTTCTCCCCCCTCTCATGCTCACGTGTGCTCTCAAATAAAGTCTTAAAAAAAAAAAAGTATTAGCCATGATGTAGAGAAAAGGAAACACTTGTGCACTGTTGGTGAGAATATAAATTGGTGCAATCACTATGAAAAACAGTATGGAGGTTCAAAATATTAAAACTAGAAATACAGTACAATCTAGCAACATCATTCTAGGCCAAAGAAAATAAAAACACTAACTTGAAAAGATATATGCACTATGTATACTGCAGCATTATTTACAACAGCCAGGATAACGAAGCAACCTAACTGTCCACTGATAACATGAGGATGTCACATATATACACAGGAGAATATTAGCCATAAAAAGTAATGAAATCTTGTCATTTGGATAGATCTAGAGGGTATTATGCTAAGGGTGAAATAAGTCAAAGACAAATACTGTATGATTCCACTATGTGTTATTTAAAAAACAACAATAAAAAAATGAGCAAACAAAAACAAACCAAAAAGAAGCAGAAACTGCTTATAAATACACAAATTGGTGGTTCCCAGAGAGGAAGAGGTGGGAATATAGGCAAAATAGGTAAAGAGGTACAAAATTCCAATAGTAAAATAAGTAAGTCATGGGGATGACAAGTACAACATAGGAAATATATACTGTAATAAATAATATTGTAATAAGGGGCGCCTGGGTGGCTAGTAGGTTAAAGCCTCTGCTTTCAGGTCAGGTCATGATCTCAGGTTCCTGGATTGAGCCCCGCATCGGGCATTCTGCTCAGCGGGGAGCCTGCTTCCCCCTCTCCTTCTGCCTGCCTCTCTGCCTACTTGTGATCTCTCTCTCTGTCAAATAAATAAATAAAGATCTTAAAAAAATAATAATAATATTATAGTCAACACCTAGATTAGCCAGTGGTTAACATTTTGCTTCCTTTTATATGTACTTTTTTAATCCCAAGACATTTGAAAGTTGTGATCCCATGGCAATTTAAATATTTCAGCATGGCTCTTCTAAGAATAAGACATTCTTTTATATAAACTGAACACTATTATCATACCCTTGAAAATTAATAGCTCCAGTTTTTAATGGCTAGTCCATTAAAATTCTAAGTTTTCCCCAAAATACAACTTTTTACCTGTGCGTATTTAAATTTGTGATTTCATCAAAGTCCCTATAATATTCTTTTAACTTCACTAAATCTTAAAAGTGAAAAGTTGGGAAAAAACAAAATAACTTGGCCAAGGTTTGGAAGAAATTTTGAAAAGAAAAAGCTACCGCTTCTTAAGGTGGTAAAAGACTGAAATAAAACTTGGCACCGGGGCACCTGGCTGGCTCAGTTGGTAGAGCATGTGACTCTTGATCTCCAGGTTGTAAGTTCAGGCCCCGCATTGGGCAGAGTTTACTTAAAAACAAAACAAGACAAAACAAAACAAAAAAACTTGACACCAAATTCTGACCAACTAAGCCAAATATTCCACATTATTATCTTTTCTAGAAAGTTGAAGCATGAGAAGAGAGCCACGCTTTTTGATATTATACCTCCAAATGATACAATAATGCAGTCAAGAAAGTGGTTTCTTTCTTGAAAAGAAAGACATTTCAGGACTATAACTAAATTCCTCTACATAGTGATTTTTGTGTGTACTGGAGTCTGACAGCTAGTTTCTAAACAGCAGATACACTGATTGATCTAAATAGTTAAGACTTCAAAGAATTAGATGGCTCTCTGGTGGGCACTGTGGTTGAAAATATAGGCTCAAAATAAAACTGTTAGGTTCGAAACCCAAATTTAAGGCTGTTAGCTTCATGACTTTGGCAACTCAATATCCCCTGAATCTCAGATTCCTTATCCAGAAACTGGATATTTATAGTTGTCTACTTTGTATAGAATTGTTGTAAGAATTAATAGTTAATCTGTAAGCAGTACTTTGGACATGCCTGGAGTATAGTTAGAGCTCAATACTTGTTGGCTATTATTATCAGTCAGTGTGAAGCTGGGTACACAAGTTGTGAAAAACCTGATTTGCAACCTAAAGGCATTTACAATGTCTTTAGTTTACCAGAGGAGATTTTATGGGCAAGAGTCATAAAATAGTAGTAAATAATGTGAACAACGCAAATCAGAAGGTGACTAAGAATTAAACTGTGTTACCATCACACTATAACCGACATTTGAGAAGATCACGTTAACTAGGCAATGAGGCATTTAGGCCATGAAAGAACAGGCAGGATCTGGAAGTTAGGCGTTTTGCACCCTCTAATTTCAAAACCCCTCAGTAGAGGCCACCAAAAATTCTCACATCTTTGTCCTTAATAAATCCCTGATAAAGATGGTATGTTTTAATTTTTTGGTATTACTAAAATAATAGTAATAATGGCTAACATTTGAGAGCTTACTATATGTCAAACTATTTAACTGCTTCATGTTTATTTTTTTATTCCTCAAAACAACCCTCAGAGGAAATACGGTGCCTATTTTACAAATGAAACATGAAGACCAGCATGACTTGCTCATAATCAGATATCCTATAAATCCAAGCCTCTCTGTTTCACAGCAATGACTCTTAATAAGTAAAATGATTTCTCAAAATCCCTGAGTATATAAAGTAAGCAGCAACAACAACAGAAATGCTTACAGCTTACACTTCACACTTCCCCAGTCCCGCTCCCCAGAGTTAACAGTTTGGAGGGAAACTAAGTAATAGCACTAGTCTTCCACCCAATCTAATATGTACTTCCAAGTAAATGAAACCACCACAGGCAAACGATTTATGATAAATTCTTCCTCTGACCAATTTTTTTAAAATGACGTAAGTCAGTCACTGAATCCCCTTTTCTCAATTTTGTTGAAGCTGTTCACAGACACTTTTAAAGGGAAAAGCATTGAAAACTGTCAACTAAAGTTTTAGAGCTCTTATGTATTTATTTACCAACATATTCAGGAGAGGAATGATAATAGAAAGTTTACAGACTCCTTCAGTCAAATCTTAGATACAAGGATGAAAAAATAAAAGTGTGCCTTGTGTTCCAGATGAACAGGTTGAGGTTAGGAACATCAATTAAGTATTCATGATGTGTTAAATGTAAAAAGCCAAAGATTTATATGATCTGTCATGGTGCATTTAATGTACAGTTTAAGTTACTTTTTACAATAAACTAAAGACAATATTAAGAAAATCAGGAGAAAATATATAGACCCGTACTGTATTTATCAAGAAAAATCCACATGTAAGTGGAGCCTCCAGACATGAGTATTTTTGTTGTTGTTGTTGCCACTTACTCTATATACTTAAGGATTCTGAGAAATTAGTTTGTTAAGATCCAGGCAGTTCAAAGCTATATTACTCAAAGGTCAACTATATTTTATTATCTGTCAAAATTCTTCATTGTGATATCATTATTCAAGCTTTTTGGAAGCAAAAGTGGTTCTTAGGGGCGCCTGGGTGCCTCAGTTGGTTAAACGTTTGCCTTTGGCTCAGGTCATGATCCCAGGGTCCTCAGACTAAGCCCCCACATTGGGCCTCCAGCTCAATGGGGGGCCTGCTCTTCCCACTCCCTCTACCTCTGCTGCCACCCTTCCGTGTAACTCTTTGTCAAATAAATAAATAAAATCTTAAAAAAAAAAAAGTGGTTCTAAGATGTCATCAAATTGCCTATATCTGTTTTCAGACTCAACTACACCTTAAATATATTCCTAGGTCACTTATTTTGTAAATCTAAGCATATCATTTACCTGATTAAAATCCTTCAATGATTCCTAGAAAAAGTCTAAGCACTCTGGCCAATAGAGCGCTCAAAGCAAGGCCTCTACCTAGGTCTCCAACTTCCAGTCACTTCTGTATGCTAGTAATGTTAAACTACTGGGAGTTACTATAAACACTATGATTTCGTACCACTGTGCCTTTTCAATGTGATCTCCAATACCTAATATGCCCTTTTATACCCCTTTTTTTGCCCGACTTTTAACCATCTTCTGAGCTCTGAAAGTCATTTTCAAGTAGTCACTTAAGCTCTAGGCTAGTCTGAGTAAGTTTCCTCTATGTTCCTAAGATACACTATGCATACCTCTTAGAATTAATCAGGAAACAATCGGTTTATGTGATTTATTTCTTAAGAGTAGGAAGTAATTTATTCATTCATATGCTCCTGGAGCCCAAAGTGCAGGCTAAGAGGTGGGGCTTAATGAGTCTTTTAAACTGAAATGTGTAAATTTAAGGGAGTTATTACATTTAAATGAAATGCTTTTAAATAGTTGTTGAGGATCTTTCCATACAGAATTCAAGAGAATATAAATGCAGTTATAGCTTCCTCAGGTAATATCCTTGGCAATATTTGACTGATAACTGCTTACCCAGTGACTATTGAGATTATCGGTTCTGGGCTAACCTTCCCTGCAAGGCTTAAAGCTCCAAGGGACTGGCATGAAATGAAATGAATTTCCAGAGTCCATTAACTGAAAAAAGACCAAAAGATATCAAAAACTTCAAATACGCATATCTACTTAAAATCCTAGAGTTATTAAAACTGTAGATCTGAAATTCAGAATGTAGAAGCTCTCAAAAAACAATTTTCACAGTTATAGTTAATTGAATTGGCATGAATATCAATCTTAATTTTCCAAACCTATTCCAGTAATTCTCAATCATACTAAAATACAAAGTCTACTTGATAGATCAATATTAGAAATTTTATGGCTACAGAAAAATAGTGGAACATAACAAATGTGATTTCCAGAACACTGAGGAAGAGAATGGTTTTCCTTTAACCCAGGTAAACAAGGGATCCAGATGTTTTTTTCTGTGAAGTGCTGCAAGGAACATTTCTCAAGGTTTACGATAAACCCACAGTTTATGTGTTTCTATAGTAACAGGAATGGAGTGCACACAGTCTACAATAATGAACCAGGTATGCTGGTTCTTGAAAATCTGGCATTTTTACTGCTTGGTGATTTCTGCAACAAAACATTATTAAGAAAAAAAATTTTATGGGGCGTCTGGGTAGCTCAGTCATTAAGCGTCTGCCTTCAGCTCAGGTTGTGATCCCAGAGTCCTGGGATCGAGCCCCACGTGGGGCTCCCTGCTCAGCGGGGAGCCTGCTTCTCCCTCTCCCACTCCTCCTGCTTGTGTTCCCTCTCTTGCTGTCCCTCTCTGTCAAATAAATAAAATCTTTAAAAAAAATTTTTTAAAACACATGTTAAAAAACCAGAGGGTAGGGGCACCTGGGTGGCTCAGTGGGTTAAAGCTGCTGCCTTTGGCTCAGGTCATGATCTCAGGGTCCTGGGATCGAGCCCCACATCAGGCTCTCTACTCAGCAGGGAGCCTGCTTCCCCGTCTCTCTCTGCCTGCCTCTCTGCCTACTTGTGATCTCTCTCTCTCTCTGTGTCAAATAAATAAATAAAATCTTTAAAAACAACAACAACAACAAAAACCAGACGGTAATTTTGTCTCAGAGCAAAAACTTGAAATGTAGTACATAAAGACAAGCTTAAATAGACACTCTTTGAGGTGTACTAAGAAAAAGCTACCAATTATATTCATATACTGATTTCTAACTGAATAATCACTCGTTTGACAATCAGACCTTGTATCTGAAATCAATTTAATACATATACATATACCCGTCCCCCAAAAAAACTTTTCAACTATGACTCATACTTAATGACAGAATAGCAAGGTTTCCAGATGACAGCATCAAGGAGATTTTCATTATACTCTTTTTAACCCCAAATTCACACCCGAAAAAAAAAATGAGAGAGGGTAGTTCATTTTTAAAAAATATGGTCCATTATTTTCTGTACATAGGTTTGCATGGGTGAAACCTGATACTCTTTTAAGGTAAAAATTTGAGAAACATGCTTAACCTATAAGAAAAGTGCCCAAATCCATTAATGCAGGGTTTTAAAAGAGATGCCATTCTTTTTCGTTCTGTGTTTTATTCAGAATTTAATTTAATGATACGATCAGAGTGATCCTTTGACTATAAGTTCAATTCTGCACTGCCCATTTTGGTTTTCATAATTTAAAAATTATTTAATTGTTAGTAATGTAATAACAAAGATGTACTGTTAAAAGCAACACAGGTATGTTCTTTTGCTTTATTATGTCTATTTTAAAACTATAAGCTATTGGGGGGACCTGGGTGGCCCAGTCAGTTATAAGCCCCTGCCTTCAGCTCAGGTCATGATCTCAGGTTAAGATCTGGGTTAAGCCAGGTCTGGCTCCCTGCTCAGTGGGAAGCCTGCTTCTCTCTGTCTCCTCCCCACGTGTGCTCTCTCTTCCTGTCTCTGTCTCTGTCTCAAATAAATAAAATCTTAAAAAAAGAAGTCAAGGGTGAGGGTGGAGGCTATAGCAAAAAAAAAAAAAAAAAATCACCCATTTGGTTCTAAGAATTTGACCACGCCTCTATAGCACCAAAAAGGAAATGAACAACAATGTTTACCTTTTATTCACTAAAAGCAGCCAGACTTGATAGCATCTAATCTAGCTCTGTTATAGACAAAAAACAATAACCATATCTGGTACAGTGACTACACAAGTCAATGTCAATCTTTCAAACAAAATGGATCCTGCTTGAAAATTTCTAGCAAGGAAACACAAATAAAATTACAAATGGAAGTGGTTGTTCTATTTGTCTTTAGATGATCTTATCCTTTAAGGTAACAAAAACTGTATCAGATTATAAGATTTACTCTTTTATCCACAAACAAAATAAAGTACTTTTATTAGTACCTAAGTGCTACATAGTTGCCGGGCATACCAACCACGGCTGTAACCACAGCGGTACACCAGCACACTATTTCCACAGAAATTTGGGCACTTTCTCTCAAACAATTTGTGAAATTCCCACGGTAATGGCTTGGACTTCTGAGACTTTGAAGCCATTATATAATGATACTAACTCTTCAGGTACTTCACAAATTTTTAGTGTCCCTATGACATTTTTAATGAAAATTTGAGGATATCAAAATTATGAGGTTTGAAAAGACTGCTGGTCAAACTTCTGAAGCATTTAAAGACATTTACTACCATTCTGGCTGAGGCTAACTCCGTGAAGGTTTAATGCTATGACTCAGGGGAAAACATCTTTTCTGAACTATTTTTCAGTCATTATACTAATTAAGCATCAATTCTCCAAATGACACAAAAGGCTTACAACATTTTAGTATGTCAAATAAATGTTCTATATTAGTAAACCTTATCTGGATATCTTGACTTAAAGGTACTTTCCAAAGTAGCCTTTTAAAAAGAACTCTCAGCTGCTGACTAATTTCTGGGTTAAACTGGAAACTCTGCTTATGTTAAAAAATAAACAGTTCAAGAGAGAATGTGTTCCCATTATATTTTCATGTGATTTTACTCACTTATCCACAAAGATATAAAGCAAACTGTGTCATTTTTATACAATTACAGACAATAGCCAAATCGAAGTGGTCTCACTCCATCTATATCTAATAAACTCAAGATGTATCAACAGAACAAAACCCTTGTAGAATTTGCTATATGACATTTACTCATTACCAACCAAGCAAAGGCATAAGATTAGCCACATTCTTCAATAATGGAGAAATAAAATATGAATTTAATGCTTAAACAATAAAAAACAAAACAAATAAATACTGGTAAGATTTTCTCTTCTCTCTTTCCACTAAGGTACAGTATTTTTGTCCTATTTTCTTAGACAGTATTATTCCTAGAGAATGCCCTATCAATTTTACTCAATTTAAATAGAATGCTATCATGAAAGGCTACATATTGTATGATTCCATTTGTATGAAATGTCCAGAATAGGCAAATTCATAGTAACAGATTAGTGGTTGCCAGGGACTGGGAGGAGGGAGAGACAGAGGCTGACTGCTAATGAGTATGGGATCTTTTTCCGAGGTGATAACGTTCTGGAATTAGTGGTGATGGTTGCACAACCTTATGGATATACTAAAAAACATAGAACTGTACACTTTAAAAGGGAGAATTAATGGTATGTGAATGCTATCTTGCAAAAAATGCTCTAAAAGCAATCAAGAAAGCATTTGTGTACATTTAGGAACAATAAAGTCTACAATATCCATTCAAAGAATGACTGGTTAGTACACATGTTAAATGTGCTTAAAATAAAAACCTTTTCACTTATTAAGCTACAGTAATTAAAAGGTGAGGTACTGGCAAAGGGACAATGAAACCGTAAGATCCTAGACACAGACCCAAGCCTATATGGGAGTCTGGCATGTAATAGAAACAGCACTACAGATTAATGAGGAAAGGAAAGAAGATTCAAAGAAGGGTATGGATAACTGCTTATCCATGTAGGAAAAAAATTAGATCCTCATCATAAAGGATACCAACTCCAGGTGGGTTAAAAGTCAAATATAAAAAGTAAAGCTTAAAACTTTTATGAAAAAAACAAAAGCATAGAACAGGAGATCTTTATGAACTTAAGGTGGAAGGACTTCTTAAATGATACATAAAGAGTATAAATGTGATTAATAAAATTAGCAATCTTAATTTAAAAAAAATTATATGCCAAAGTTACAACACAAGTGAGTAGACAGATTGGAAGCAGATAATCTCAGTGCATAAAACAAAGCTGGATTCTACCCTCAAACTTTCTTCCAATTCTAACTCTTGCTATGTTCACTACCTCTGCCTTATCATTTATCATCTGAATTACAGCATCAACTTCCAGATTGTTCTTCTTGCTTCCCAAGCCGTCCACCTCCGCTCTGCTCTCTATAGCACTGACAGTACTTCAAAACAAAAGCAAGAAACTCTTTTAATAACCTCTTCTGGCTCTCCAAGCTTTAGGATAAAATCCAAAAAGCAGAAGACCTTTCTTCATTTGCCTTCTGTCCAGCCTCATCTCTTGCTGCTGCAACTTTCCCACCTTGCCCTCCACCATTCTGGCATCTCCTCTCTCATCAACGACTTTAAGATTCTATTCAGATGGGCTGAAATACCCCAAGAAGCTTTTCCAGACCACCTCTCACACATTACACACACTCTGAAGCCAGGTCAAATACCCTCTTCTGCTGGCACAGCATCCTACCTATGCTTTACCACAGCACTTAACACACCGTAGAGAGCTAACTTAACCTACAGGAAGAGTGAGAGAGTGAGAAAGTGAGAGAGAGAGAATGAATGAATATCTGCCAAACTCTGGATATCAGCTGCTGTTACTTGTCCTCTGTGGGCTGAGACAATGTTGGGCCAAGGTTCGTGCCAGCTCCTCCTTCTTTCCCATTCTGGTGCTACTGCAGTGGGAAGGAGAACAAAAGTTATGGCCAGGTTGTCCTCAACCTATACAGGCTTCTCTAACAAAACAACAACAACAACAACAACAACAACAAAACAATTATTTATTGACCATCTACTATTTACTAGACACAAGGCTAAGCACTAAAGTTATAGGGATGAAAATTCAGACATGGCTCCTGAAATTGTACAGTTATATTATTACTGGAAAGAGAAAAGCAGTAAAAGGCAAGTGCTAGAGATGAGGCTCAGAAATTGCTCCTGGTTAAGATTCATTTATTCATTTCGTATCGAGTATTGTCCTACGTTTAGTCGTGAGGACTAGAAATAAAAGATGAGTAGATCAGAGTCCCTGGTGATAGAAAGGGACAAACACCTGGATGTAAAACCACTAAAACATCCAGGGTTAAGAAGCTGTGGGATGTGGGGTCAGAGAGAGGATACTGGGGACTTCAGACATTTCCAGACTTAGAAAACAAAAAAGTCCCAACCTGTGGAAAGGGAGGGATGTGACTTTGCAAAAACCTACATTAACCATCACCTAAAAGGGTCTCAGCTAAGAACTTGCTTGGCTTCCTGGGGCACCTGGCTGGCTCAGTCGGCCTACCCACCAAAAGCATGGGACTCTTGGTCTTGGGATTGTGAGTTTGAGCCCAACGTTGGCCATAGAGCTTACTTAAAAAAACAACCACCAAAAACACATATAAGGCACCTGGGTGGCTCAGTCAGTTAAGCATCTGCCTTCAGCTTGGGTCATGATTCCAGAATCCTGGGATGGAGTCCCACAGTGGGATCCCCGCTCAGTAGGGAGTCTGTTTCTCCCTCTTCCTCTGCTCCCTCTGCCTGTGTGTGTTCACACTCTCTCCCTCTCTCAAATAAATAAAATCGAAAGAAAGAAAGAAAGAAAGAAAGAAAGAAAGAAAGAAAGAGAAAGAAAGAAAGAAAGAAAGAAAGAGAAAGAAAGAAAGAAAGAAAGAAAGAAAGAAAGAAAGAAAGAAAGAAAGAAAGAGAAAGAAAAAAGATCTTTTTTGGCTTTTTAATATCACAGCTTCCAAATATCTAGATTATTAGAAGGGTCTTTCTTGATATGTTGTAAAACTAAATTATAAGCATTTAATGAAAGTACACTACATAATTCATGGAAATAAAAACAACTCAGATGCCAGACAATATAAAAAGACTGGAAGTCTATGTTAAGGACGTGGGACTACTTCATCTCCGAATCCCCAGGCCAACTACTGTGTCTGACACATTACCAATAAACAAATCAATTATAAACAAAAGGAAGCATCACAGTAAGAGCCCATAGGATTGGCTTAACAATGTAAATATTTTAATATGAATTATAACCATCAACTAGTTTTACTGAAATGCCACAGGCTATTTATTAGCAGCATGCATTTAGAACTGACCGTACATATTTGCTTTTTCTATTCTTAAGAAAAGTCATGAATAAAGCTAGAAAGTAGCTGCACTGAGATTATTCATCCAACACAAAACCAAACTAGCAGTAGATAATCATGTCACTAAGAGGAAAACACAACAAAAAATTTGCCCCAATTATTTTTAAACTTTTTCAGAAGTTATTATGTAAGCTTATTATTACCTTATCAAGTAATCTTTTCATTAGAAATTGGAGAAGATAGTTTTGGGTTTTTTTTTTTTTAAGATTTTTATCTATTTATTTGAGAGAAAGAACAGGGAGGAACAGAGGGAGAAGACAAGCAGACTCCATGCTAAGCACGGTGCCTGATGTGGGGCTCAATCCCAGAACTTCGAGATCACAACCTGAGCTAAAACCAAGGGCTGGGTGTTTGATTGAGCCACCCAGGCTCCCACAGAGTAGAAGATACTTATTAAGTGCTGGAAGTACAGAGTATAAACACATTACACAAAATAGTCATTGACAGACAAGAGATTTTTCTCTCAGGAAACTAAACACTTATATAACCACATTTAATATGAATCTCACTACCATGAATCAAATAATTCTTTGGGTTTATATAAAATAGTAACATATTAGGGTCCATGTTTATCAAAATAATAGATATAGAATAAAATGAATCTTTTCTGCCTTTTGTTTTAGTGTATAAAAATTGCTGTGGTCTTGGCACACCTGGGTGGCTCATTCCACTGAGAGTCCAACCAACTGCTGGTTTTGGCTCAGGTCATGATCTCAGAGTGGTAAGGTCGAGCTCTGTGTGGGGCTCCAAGCTCACTGTGTAGTCTGCTTGAAATTCTCTGTCTCCCTCTCTCCCTCTGCCCCTCCCCAGGCTTGCTCTCTCTCTAAAATAAATAAATAAATAAATCTTAAAACAAAAACAAAAAACCCTGCAATCACTACTAATGATATCAAGAGAAATTGTCACAACATTATTACCATTGAGCATAACACAAGATAAGAATCTGGAACTCTAATAAAATGACTTTCCTTTTTTCAAATCATTTAGAGACGAATGTAAAACCTGTACTAAATACAAAATCAATTTACATTAGAATGGCAAGCTCTATTTGAGGTGTCTTTGAGTAACTTTAGCATCCAGAGAATTGCCAAATGTATTCAGATATCTGAAATTCACGTTTATCTTTAATTTTCAAGGCAAAGGATAGCAGTGCCATCTTTAGTCATGGAAAAACCAACTATCAAAACCAATCTAAGTTGACTCCTGATCAACATGGAGGTTAGGGGCTAACACCCAGTGCAGTCAAAAACCTGCGGATAACTTTTTTTTTTTTAAAGATTTTTTATTTTATTTTATTTATTTATTAGAGAGAGAGACTGAGAATGAGAGGAGAGAAGGTCAGAGGGAGAAGCAGACCTCCCGCAGAGCTGGGAGTCCGATATGGGACTCGATCCCGGGACTCCGGGATCATGACCTGAACCGAAGGCAGTCGCTCAACCAACTGAGCCACCCAGGCGCCCCCTGCGGATAACTTTTAACTCCCCAAAAACTTAATTACTAATAGCATACTGTTGACCTTACTGATAACATAAACAGTCCATTAATACAAATGTTGTATGTTACACATATTACATGCTGTATTCTTTCAATAAAGTAAGCTAGAGAAAAGAAAATACTAAGAAAACCACAAGGAAGAGAAAAATATATTTACAGTACTGTATTTATTTAAAAAAAAAAAGTATGCAAGTGAACTTGCACAGTTCAAATCGTGGTGTTCAATGGTCAACCATACTTCAATTCTAGAAAAGGTACGAGGTACTTTTATGTTTTGTTCATTGCTGTGCCCTATTCCCTGGTACAGCAAGGGAATGAGAAAGGCTGCTAAATGAATACAGAGATGGCAGAAAAGACCAAAAGAAATTATAACTGCTGCTTTACTAAATATTCATTTCCAACCAAGTGATGAAGGCAGAAGGAAATCCGCTTGGCTATCAAAATACAGTAAAAAGCATAGCCCCAAATCCCAGCATTAGTGTTTGCTGTAACAGGACTGTGACTTCATAATCTAAAATTATGCAGATAATTTCAGTATGTAACCTTCTTTGGAAACCTCATCGAACTGCTGTGTTATGCTAACCTCTAAAATTACTAACATTTCTCAAGAGCCAAATATGACCTACCAAATCAAATTTGGTCTTTTGTATCTAGACTTAACATAACTCACTGATCAAGAAGTGATCCAAAATTTAAATATACGACTGAGAATTAGACTAAGAAGGCAATACATTTATCAACAAATACACACTCTAAAAGAGGGTTTTTCCAACCTCAGCACTACTAACATTTTGTAATGATAATTTATTACTAACATTTTGCCAGATAATTTATTGTGGGGGGCTTTCATGTGCATTGTAAGATGTATAGTAGCATCCTGACCTCGACCCACTAGATGATAGTAGCACCACCTGCCAGTACTCTCAAAAATGTCTCCAGACAGCACCAAATGTCCCTTGGAGGGCAAAATCACCCCAGAACCCTAAAATGATGTTCATTAAAATGTAAATGCTTACTATATCTGAATGGAATTATGGAAGATTTTTTTTCTTTTTTTGCTTTACCTTTTGTTTCTCTGTAGAGTCTATAATGAGCACATAAAAATTTAAAAATTTTAATGTTTTTCAAAAGAAAAAATTCACTAATTATAAACCAAGGAAATATTCATATTTATTCAGCTTGCACCCAATATTTTAATGACTAATGGGCATAGATGTTTTCCCAAATATTAAATATTTGGAATATTTGGATATAAGTATCAAAATGTTTGATGCATTTTGCAACTCAATAGACCCAGGCATTTATCTATATAAGAATCTCTTGAAATTTCAAATGAAGACTACTTTAAAGATGCTTTCAGTAAAACAGTATCATTTACTGAGCACTTATGTCCTATTCCAGGTGCTTTACAAGAATTACGACATTTAGCCCATAGAAAAACTCTGTAAAATGAATATTAGCGTCTCCATTTTACAGATGAGGAAACTGAAAAACAGGTTAGGTGGCTTGTCCAAGGTCACACAGATAATAAGTGATAGAGCCAGGAGTTAAATCGTGACAGTCTTACTTCGTGACTTGCACTGTTGGTCACATGCGATACTGTCACTGACCATTAAGCCACTTTTCCGTCATGTCTGTATTAATTCAGAAACGCAATGCTTACTGCTTCAGAAAACATCTCTTATTAGTATAATTAACAAAGGCAATATCTTCAACTTGAATAGAGGCTGTGATAGAATAATGCCCCCCTACCACATGCCCACACCCTAACCCCTAGAATCTGTGAATATGCTACCTTATGTGGTAAAGAAGACTTTGCAGATGTAATTAAGGATCTCACAATGGAGAGAATATCCTGGATTATCTAGGTGGGACCAATGTAATCACAAAGACCCTCATAAGTGAAAAAGGAAGAGACAAGATTTAGAGATCCAAAGACACTATACCTCTGGCTTTGAAAACAGAGGTGGGAACCACAACCCAAGGAATGCAGCCTCTGGAAGCTGGAAAAGGCATGAAAACAGATTCTTCCCTAGAGCCTCCAGAAGAAATGCAACCCTACCGATATCTTGATTTTAGCCCCATGAGACTTCTGACATCCAGCACTGCGAGATAGTAAATCTGTTGTTTTAAATTTTGTTGTGTTTAAGCCACTAGGTTTGACATCATTTGTTACAGAGGCAACAGGAAACAAGAGTCTTCACTGAAAGCATTTCCAAACATTCACTTTGTTGTCCTTAGTTCCACTAACATCTCTATAAAAGCATATAAAAGGGAGAAGGGAAATTACCATAGATTCATTAACCTAAGATTTGGGGAACCTGAAACAAATATCAGTTTAAAAAGTCTTACCTATCACAACATAAATACTCCTATCTATGGATACAAATATACTAATGTGTGGGGCGCCTGGGCAGCTCAGTGGGTTAAGCCTCTGCCTTCCGCTCAGGTCATGATCTCAGGGTCCTGGGATTGAGCCCCTCTTGGGCTCTCTGCTCAGCAGGGAGCCTGCTTCCCCCTCTCCTTCTGCCTGCCTCTCTGCCTACTTGTGATCTCTCTCTCTGTGTCAAATAAGTAAATAAAATCTTTTAAAATAAATAAATAAACTAATGTGACCTACAATTTGTCCCTAAACAGACAGAAAAAGCCATTAGTTTTTAATTGCTGGTAGGGTGTTGCTGCCACCTTTTACATATGCAGTAGAAAAGGAAATTATTTCTTCCCATTCTGAAAGCACAGTCACTGCTGCTTTCTATGCTCTTGAGTTTACTTTCATTCTAGTCATAGATGTGATACAAATAATGAAAGGGCAGTATAGCCATTTCCATACATGACACAATGTTACGGGTCCTTCTATTACTAAAATAATACTTTTAAAAAGATTTTATTTATTTCAGAGAGCTGTCAAGTGAGTGCATACAGAGGGAAAAGGAGAAGCAGACTCCCTGCTGAGTAGGGAGCCTGCTCACATGGGGCTCTATCCCAGGACCCTGAGATTATGACCTGAACCAAAGGCAGACACTAAACTGACTGAGCCACCCAGGTACCCCTAAAATACTGTTTAAGATTTTCAATTTCTTTTTTTTAAGATTTTATTTATTTGACAGAGAGAGATCACAAGTAGGCACTGTGTCTACTTGTGACAGATCACAAGTAGGTCACTGTGTCTCTCTCTGTCAAATAAATAAAATCTTTAAAAGATTTTTTTTAAAGATTTTATTTATTCATTTGACAGAGAGGAGAGAGTTGGCAAGTAGGCAGAGAGGCAGGCAGAGAGAGTGGGAAGCAGGCTCCCTGCAGAGCAGAGAGCCCGATGCGGGGCTCGATCCCAGGACTCCGGGATCATGACCCGAGCCAAAGGCAGAGGCTTTAACCCACTGAGCCACCCAGGCGCCCCAAATAAATAAAATCTTTAACAAAAAAAAAAAAAAACAATCTGTCAATTTAAACATAGGATAGCCAATTAAAAAATAAAAGCCTCACGTTGCTGTTCAAAAAACTTTATTACACCAAAATTTTTCTAATGAATAACCTCTAGGTGGAAATGTGTTTGTCAAGGCAAATAACAATAACTTCCCTAAATAAAAAGGCTTTCATTTACATCTTAAAATACTGTTTAACTATTTAAGAAAATGTATAGATATAAGTAAAAATAAAAATCCTTCCCACACTCACCATGTTGGCATTTAAAAATTAGAAATTAAATCACCTAATTTACTGTAAGAGAATATATGATTTCCAACTGCTTTTTTTTTTTAAGAGTTTATTTATTTGAAAGAGAGAGTGAACAAGTGAGAGAACACAAGCAGGGGGAACGGCAGAGGCAGAGGGAGAAGCAGACTCCCCAGTGAGCAGGGAGCCTAATGAGGGGCTCCATCCCAGGACCCCAGGATCATGACACAAGTTGAAGGCAGACACCTAACCAACTAAACCACCCAGGAGCTCCAAATACTTGCAGATAAATCATTATCAGCCAAATACTGTTTACATCAGTTAAAATGCCTATGTCTGCTACACAGCAATGTTTGTTCATAGATCCTAAGTCAAAACAACACATAGGAAAATCAGGAGTAGGAAGTTCTGCTGAAATGGTTCTCCTACCATTCCAACCAATGATATACAAATGACTTTGAGTAAACCCTTTTATCTCTAAGAGGTTAGGAAATGAGGCTCAATACTCAAAAACTGACCATGGACATATTTTCTCACTTTCCCCCTCTATTTTGTCAACTCTCTGATGCTTTATGTGGATGGGATTTATTTAGTATATATATGTATGCCTGGACTAAAGTTTGTTTTTAAAACAACAGTAAAATAAGAGTCTGGGGCGCCTGCGTGGCTCAGTGGGTTAAGCCTCTGTCTTTGGCTCAGGTGATGATCTCAGGGTCCTGGGATAGAAACCTGAATCTAATCTAATGGGCTCTTTGCTCAGCAGGGAGCCTGCTTCCTCCTCTTCCTCTGCCTGCCTCTCTGCCTACTTGTGATCTCTGTCAAATAAATAAAATCATAAATAAATAAATAAATAGATAGATAGATAAGAGTTCCCAGAGAAACATTTCTCTACAAAATTATTCTAAACTAATCACCTTAAATTACCCACACCAACATCGCTAAGATAATAAAAAGCTCAGTTTCACCTTGCCAATTTTCCACATTTCAAGTGGTATGTTATTCCAGATATATATCTTATTCCTCCCAGAATCCTTTTTGTTTGTGACATGGTTCATTACTGAACACCAACTATATGCCAGACCCTGTTCTAGGTCCTGGGATATCAAAGGAATTAAGATTCTGGTCTCATGAAGCTTAAATAAGCAAGAAAATTTCACATAGTGATAAGCTACTATAAAACAGGGTAACAGGATGCAATGACTGGGGGACTAGATGGTATAAAAGGATTCACAGATTCAAAGCCAGAAATTAGTCATATATAAAGATTTGAAGAGGGTAAGTGAAGAGGTGATCATTGGGCGTATCTTTTACTTCCTTTCAATTTCTGTTTGTTTCAGAGGCTTCTGAGATATGGCTATAGGAAAAAGATTTAAATAATAGTTTCGTCAACTATTCCATGTAATATGAAAAGCTTAAGCTTTAAATATTATTTAACTGTAATATTCCAGAATACTACTGAAATGAAATTATTCTGGTCAGCAGTCTATAGTTGCTTAATTGTATTCATTAAAAGAATTTTTAGGGGCGCCTGGGTGGCTCAGTTGGTTAAGCAACAGCCTTTGGCTCAAGTCATGATCCCAGGGTCCTGGGATCAAGCCCCATGTCTGGCTCCTTGCTGGGTGGGGAGCCTGCTTCTCCCTCTCCCCCTGCCTGCTACTCTGCCTGCTTGTGCTCACTCTCTCTTTCTCTCTCTCTGTCAAATAAATAAATAAGAATTTTTAAAAATAGCTTTCGAATACCTATTACTAAGTTGTTTTCTCTGACTAGATTTCTTCACTAAAACAGTATTTTGGAAAAATGAGATTTTAAAACCCAACCCCACAAAAACACACAAATACAGTAATCATAAGAGCAAAGAATGTGAAAAAGTATGTCCACTTCTACTTAATTCTTTCCTTTATTAAGAGTATCTTGGAATGGGGCGCTGGAGTGGCTCAGTCCATTAAGTAACTGACTTCATGGGGCGCCTGGGTGGCTCAGTGGGTTAAGCCTCTGTCTTTGGCTCAGGTCATGATCTCAGGGTCCTGGGATAGAGCCCCGCATCAGGCTCTCTGCTCAGCAGGGAGCCTGCTTCCCCGTCTCTCTGCCTGCCTCTCTGCCTACGTGTGATCTCTCTGTCAGGTAAATAAATAAAATCTTTAAAAAAAAAAAAAAAGTATCTGACTTCAGCTCAGGTCATGGTCTCAGGGTCCGAGGATCAAGCCCTACATTGAGCTCAAAAAAGAAAAGAAAATCTAGGGATGGTTGGGTGGCTCACTCAGTCAAGCACTGACTCTTGATTTCAGCTCATCTCAGGATCATGAGATTCAGCTCCACGTTGGGCTCTGTGCTCAGCAGGGAGTCTAATTGAGATTCTCTCCTCTACCCTCACTCTCTCTGTCTCTAATACAAAAAAATAAATTAAAAAAAAAAAAATCTAAATCTGTGCTGGTCAAATGTGGCCATTTAATTTTAAATAAATAAAAATTAAATAAAATTAAAAATTTTGTGCTCAGGTACACTAGCCACATTCCAAGTATTCAATATCTGTATGTGCTAGTGGCTGCCATATTAAACACATAGATATAGCATTTTCATCATTGCAAAAAATTCTACTGGACAGTGCTGATATAAATTATTTTTCAAATTTGAACTAAGTAACATTACAAAGGAGCTTATAAAAACTAAAGTTCACCATAAACTTTTTAAAGGAATGGGTGAATAGTACTGTGAAGCCAGAAAGAAGTGACAAGAAGTTTAGTAATCAGATCTATATATAAGACTCAGATAAATCTGGGGATAAGCAAAAACGTACTCTGCCACTGGTCTTTCAGTAATGAGACTTGAATTTTAGTTCTGATGCTACTTTTAACTTAGCTGCTGAATTCTGAAAGAATATACAACATCTTTAGATTTCTGTGTATACCTCAGAATAGAGGTTAAATCAGGTGATTTGGAAAACTGAAATGACCCCAAACAATGGGAAACTGGACTGTGATTCTTACTAGTTATCGATAAATAGATATATATATGGCTTGGATTTTCATTCTGACAAGAATATATATGGTTTAAAAAATTAAGGTCTTACATACCATATTAACATTACATAAAGACGGTATTTGTTTTATTTTTGTAAGTAGGCTTCACATTAGCACAGAGCCCAATTCAGGGCTTGAACTCACAACCCTGAGATTAAGACCTGAGCTGAGACCAAGGGTCGGATCCTTAACTAAGCCACCCAGCGTACCCCCACCTTCTTTTTTAAAGTAGGTTTTATTTTTAAATAATCTCTACACCCAATGTGGGGGTCAAATTCATGACCCTGAGATCAAGAGTCACATGCTCTTCCAGCTAGCCAGCCAGGCACCCATAGATGCTATTTGAAAGAACAATTACAAGAAACTCACAGCCAATATCTATTTACATAAATAAATAAAATTGTAGAGGGTAAGATCAGCATGGCCACTATATTTCTTTCTACAAAATTTTCTAAGTAATCAAGGTGTGTTAGACAAGTGGCACATTTTCTTTTAATTTTTATTTTTAATTTTTCTGAGTCTATACTACTAATAAAAGAGCAACAATATTTTTAAAAGCAGGGGCGCCTGGGTGGCTCAACGGGTTAAAGCCGCTGCCTTCAGCTCAGGTCATAATCTCAGGGTCCTGGGATCGAGTCCCGCATCGGGCTCTCTACTCAGCAGGGAGCCTGCTTCCCCCTCTCTCTCTCTGTCTGCCTCTCTGCCTACTTATGATCTCTGTCAAATAAATAAATAAAATCTTTAAAAATATATATTTTTAAAAGCATAACTGTACTACCCCACAATCTGCTTAACTCTAGCATTGTTGCCCCAAACATTTTTGAAATTTTCACTTAAAAATTTTCCATGAAAACTGTGTGGATGATAGTTAAAGATATTAAAATATTCTGTATTAGGAAGTGACTTGCATGAAATAAACACAATGAATGATATACAAATAAATAGTAAGTAAACAAACCACACAACCCTATACTATATTTCAGTGAACTAGAAAGTGTGTCACTAAATACAACTACACAAATTTCATTTGACTATGATTTCTTTGTTACAGAATATTTTAGGTTGCTTTGTAGTTCTTATTTTTTCCTGACTAAACCACAGTACTACTGAACTGCCTTGTACCAATATAAAACTTACTAGTGATATACCCTGTTCCCCTATTTGATTTAACCTCAACTGTCTTCACTTTGTTCTGACCACACCTGGCAACAACAGACACAGTATTACCACTTGAAGAAAATTTAAATTATTTTTCAATCCCTTACATCAAGGGTACCCACTCACACTGAAAATTACTACAAACTAAGTAACTCCTATCAGTCATCTTGCTCCATTCACTATGAAATCTAGTAAACTAACAAGTTGATCCACATATCTTACTACCTCTTTCACCAACAAACTTTTCAATTATAGTACAGTGGTTTCTTGAGATTAGTTCTTAAAATTGTGCAAATGCTCAAACTTGACTTTCTTTTACCTTGTATTCTCCATTTCCCACAGCAAGACAAAAAGAGAATGTATTGCAGAAATGATATGTAGTTTTTAAAATACTACGTAATTTATTGTAATATCTAAAATCATAATTTACTGAGTTTATCTTTCCTCTAAAGACCAGTTTTTGGTTTTTGCTTAATCAGGTTTATCACTTTAGTATTTTAGGATCAATTGTATTCAACATTTCATCTTGAAAATAAGCAACAGAAGAACATAAGGCACTTCATACCATACACTCAAATTTTATGCTATCACCTATTTGCTTAATCAGAACACTAAGCGTTGGTGAAGCTATAGCCATTATGCTCTTGTAGTAACAACAACAGTGGAAGTAAATTTGGACTGGAAAGTTAACTTCATGTTCATACTTGTACCAGCACGAATTCTTACAACTGAGAAACACTCAAATAATCCATGCAAAGATTCTGTCAAGTATTAGTTACCATTCAACTTTTAACTTCTATGAAAGCAAATGTAGGCCAACTGAGTTCATTTCTTCCCCCATTAAACATGGGACTAACAGCTAGTTCATTTTACAAATATTCCTTTTCTTATATCAAAAAAAGTCATTAATTATCAGCTATATGCTGGAACAGTTCCAGGTACATTCTAGCAATTCTGCTTTGGATCTCTGTAACTCCAAAAAGCAGTCATTTTCATCTCCAGAGATGACAACACTGACCCTTTGTAGTTAGGATGGGAATAGGTCTCCTTGATTCTTGCCCTACTCTCCACTGCCCACTGAGTTGGGGAAAAAAAAAAAAGATGTTTTGTTAAGTGCCTTAAAACAAACAGAATGACAGAACAACTTTCAGGGTGAAGGTCAGTTAGAGCAAAGAAAAGCTCTCAATAAGAAAAAAAAAATACTTCCTATAGGACAAGTTTGTTACCATTAAATATATAGGTATAGCACACTTTCTATGGACATTTCCTAAAATAAAATGTTTTTAAATATGAATAAAAAAAAGAAAAAAATATGAATGAAAAGAAACATTTTAAGCCACATACAAACTCTTTCAATAAAGGCATCTTGACTGGACAGAAGAATGATTTTATAATTAAAAAAAAAAAATCTGCCACATACTTCTTTCTTAAGCTTTAAGAAACTGCATGTCAGGTTTTCTTAACATATGAAATACGAGTATCTTCTTTTCAACGATGACTTTCTAAACTCACTCATAAATGGATGTGGAGTATGTATTGATCAATTATATCTCAATAAAGCTGGAAAAAATTTAAAAAATAAAAGCTGGTGATTACAAAGAAAAACTATGTATCCACACAAGCAACTGTGTTGTTGTACATTTGTACTACACTTTAAAAATCAAATATTTAACCAAGCTTTTCTGACACTGCTGAGTATTAAAATTGACCCAAAATTTTCTGGAAATTTTCTAAAATTAATTGTGGTAAGGGGCATCTGGGTGGCTCAGTCCACTGAGTGTCTGACTCTAAGTTTTGGCTCATCTCATGATCTCATGATCAAGCCCAGCATTGGGCTCTGCACTCAGTGGAGAGTCTGCTTGGAGATTCTCTCCCTCTGCTCCTCCCCCGACTCTCTCTCTCTCAAATAAATAAATAAAACTTTAAAAAATAATGAAATTAACTTAATTGTGGGAATGGTTACACAATTCTACCAACATACTAAAAAACACTGCATTGTATACTTTAAATGGGTGAATTACATGGTATGTGAATTATTTCTAAACAAAACTTATTTTAGAAAGGATGCTATAGGGTGCCTGGGTGACTCAGTTGGTTGAGCGACTGCCTTCGGCCCAGGTCATGATCCCGGAGTCCCGGGATCGAGTCCCATATCGGACTCCCGGCTCTGCGGGAGGTCTGCTTCTCCCTCTGACCTTCTCTCCTCTCATTCTCAGTCTCTCTCTTTAATAAATAAATAAAATTTAAAAAAATCTTTAAAAAAAAAGAAAGGATGCTATACTTTGTCAAATGCTTTTTCAGCATCTATTGAGAGTATCACATGGTTCTTGTTCTTTCTTTTATTAATGTATTATATCACACTGACTGATTTGCAGATGTTGAACCAACCTTGCAGCCCAGGAATAAATCCCACTTGGTCCTAGCCTCAGCAATCAGACAACAAAAAGAAATAAAAGGCATCCAAATCAGCAAACAAGAAGTCAACTCTCACTCTTTGCAGATGATATAATGCTTTACGTGAAAAACCCAAAAGACCACTCCAAAACTACTAGAACTCATACAAGAATTCAGTAAAGTGTCAGAATATAAAGTGTCAGGATATAAAATGCACAGAAATCAGTTGCATTGGGGTGCCTGGGTGGCTCAGTGAGTTAAAGCCTCCACCTTCGGCTCGGGTGGTGACCTCGGGGTCCTGGGATCGAGCCCCGCATTGGGCTCTCTGCTCGGCAAGGAGCCTGCTTCCCTCTCTCTCTGCCTACTTGTGATCTCTGTCAAATAAATAAATAAAATCTTTTTAAAAAATCAGTTGCATTTCTATACACCAACAGCAAGATCGAAGAAAGAGAAATTAAGGAGTCGAACCCATTTACAATTGCACCCCAAACCATACAATACCTAGGAATAAACCTAACCAAAGAGGCAAAGAATCTGTACTCAGAAAACTATAAACTACTCATGAAAGAAATTGAAGAAGACACAAAGAAATGGAAAAACGTTCCATGGTCATGGACTGGAAGAACAAATATTGTGAAAATGTCTATGCTACCTACAGCAATCTACACATTTAATGCAATCCCTATCAAAATACCATCAATATTTCCCAAAGAAATGGGACAAATAATCCTAAAATTTATATGGAACCAGAAAAGACCGCGAATAGCCAGAGGAATGTTGAAAAAGAAAACCAAAGTTGACAGCATCACGATTCCAGACTTCAAGTTCTATTACAAAGCTGTAATCATCAAGACAGTGTGGTACTGACACAAAAATGACACACAGATCAATGGAACAGAATAGAGAGTCCAGAAATGGACTCTCAACTCTACAGTCAACTAATCTTCGACAAAGCAGGAAAGAATGTCCAATGGAAAAAAGACAGTCTCTTTAACAGTGTTGGGAAAACTGGACAGCCACATGCAAAAGAATGAAACTGGACTATTTCCTTACACCACACACAAAAATAGACTCCAAATGGATGAAAGACCTCAATGTGAGACAGGAATCCATCAAAATCCTCGAGGAGAACACAGGCAGTAGCCTCTTCGACCTCAGCCACAGCAACTTCTTCCTAGAAACATCGCCAAAGGCAAGGGAAAGGAGGGCAAACATGAACTACTGGGACTTCATCAAGATCAAAAGCTTTTGCACAGCAGAGGAAATAGTCAACAAAACCAAGACAACCGACAGAATGGGAGAAGATATTTGCAAATGACATAGCAGATAAAGGGCTAGTATCCAAAATCTATAAAGAACTTATCAAACTCAACACCCAAAGAACAAATAATCCAAACAAGAAATGGGCAGAAGACATGAATAGACATTTTTGCAAAGACATCCAAATGGCCAACAAATGAAAAAGACATTTTTGCAAAAAAGAAATTTTTGCAAAGACATCCAAATGGCTAACAACACATGAAAAAGCGCTGAACATCACTCAGCATCAGGGAAATAAAAACCAAAACCACAGTGAGATACCACCTCACACCAGTCAGAATGGCTAAAATTAACAAGTCAAGAAACAATAGATGTTGGCGAGGATGCGGAGAAAGGAGGCTCCTACACTGTTGGTGGGAATGCAAGCTGGTGCAGCCACTCTGGAAAACAGTACGGAGGTTCCTCAAAAAGTTGAAAATCGGGGCACCTGAGTGGCTCAGTGGGTTAAAGCCTCTGCCTTCGGCTCAGATCATGATCTCAGGGTCCTGGGATGGAGCCCCGTATCAGGCTCTCTGCTCAGCAGGGAGCCTGTTTCCTCCTCTCTCTCTTCCTGCCTCTCTGCCTACTTGTGATCTCTAATAAATAAATAAAATCTTTAAAAAAAAAAAAGTTGAAAATAGAGCTTCCCTATGACCCAGCAATCGCACTACTGGGTATTTACCCCAAAAATACAAATGTAGTGATCCGAAGGGGCATGTGCACCCACATGTTTATAGCAGCAATGTCCACAATAGCCAAACTATGGAAGGAAACCTAGATGTCCAAACGACAGATGAATGGATAAAGGAGCTGTGGTACATATATACAATGGAATATTATGCAGCCATCAAAACCCCCGAAATCTTGCCATTTGCAACAACATGGATAGAACTTGAAGGTATTTTTTTTAAAGAATTTATTTATTTGACAGAGAGAGAGAGAGATCGCAAGTAGGCAGAGAGGCAAGCAGAGAGAGAGGAAGAAGCAGGCTCCCTGCTGAGCAGAGAGCCCGATGCGGGGCTCGATCCCAGGACCCTGAGACCATGACCTAAGCCAAAGGCAGAGGCTTTAACCCACTGAGCCAGCTGGGTGCCCCGGAACTAGAGGGTATTATGCTAAGTTGAAATAAGTCAATCAGAAAAAGACAATTATCATATGATCTCTCTGATATGAGGAATTTGAGAGGCAGGGTGGGGAGTCGTGGGGGGTAGGGAGGGAAAAAATGAAACAAAAAGGGACTGGGGAGGGAGACAAACCATAAGAGACTCTTAATATCAGGAAACAAACTGAGGATTGCTGGGGGGTGGGGAGAGATAGGATGGCTGGATGATGGACATTGGGGAGGGTATGTGCTATGGTGAGTGCTTTGTATTGTGTAAGACTGATGAATCACAGACCCATACCCATGAAACAAATAATACATTATATGTTAATAAAAATATATATAGAAATAAATATGTTTAAAATGTAAAAAAACCTTATTTTATTTTTTTTCAAGATTTTTTATTTATTTCTTTGACAGAGAGAGCGATCACAAGTAGGCAGAGAGGCAGGCAGAGAGAGGGGAAAGCAGGCTCCCCACTGAGCAGAGAGCCCGATGTGGGGCTCAATCCCAAGATTCTGGGATCATGACCTGAGCCAAAGGCAGAGACTTTTAATCCACTGAGCCACCCAGGTGCCCTCTAAACTTATTTTTTAAAAAACCTGGGATGTCTGGGTGATTCAGTCACTTAAGCATCAGACTCTTGGTTTCAGCTCAGGTCATGATCTCAGGGTTGTGAGACCAAGCTCACATGGGCTCACAGACAGAGTCTGCTTGAGATACTCTCCCTCTGCCCCTCCCCCCATTCTCATGCACAGGAGTGTGTGCTCGGGCAAGCGTGCTCTCTCTCTCAAAATAAATCTTTTTAAAAAAAACCTTTGAAATGTTCATATGTTATGTAATTCTACTTCTAGGAATTTATTGTAATGAAATAATCAGTCATACAGATTTATTTTTGTTTTTTTAATGTGTAAGGATGTTCATCAAATCATAATATCCAAAAATTGCAAACTGCCTAAAATACCATCAACAAAAGAATGATAAACAGATATGGCACACCCATACAATGAAATTATATGTGAATTTCAAAAAAAAAAAATCACATACTTGGGGTGCCTGGGTGGCTCAGTTGTTAAGCGTCTGCTTTCAGCTCAGGTCATGATCCCAGGGTCCTGGGATCAAGCCCCACACTGGGCTCCCTGCTCAGCAGAAAGCTTGCTTCTCCCTCTCCCACTCTCCCTGCCTGTGTTCCCTCTCTCACTGTGTCTCTCTCTGTCAAATAAACAAAATCTTCTAAAAAATCACATTCTCAAAAAAATTACTTCCAGAAAAAAAAAAAATTACTTCCACAATAAAGCATGTTACAAAATAATATTAATGTATAATTCCAGTTTGTTGAAAATACATAGATGGGTAAGAAAAAACACTGGAAAGATATAGAAATGTTAATAGCTACTTCCAGTTGGCAGGCTTTTAAGTGATCTTAATCTTTTTTATATCTTACTGGTTTTCAATTTCTCTATAATAAACAATCCTTTCATATCTTAAACACAATAAATGTTATTTTTAAACTAGTAGCCACTTTGAAAAGTACAAATTTTCCATTAAAAAGTAAAAACTAAAAGGGCCATCAGCATTTCTTATAAGTATTATGTGTGTATGCATGTATGTATATGTGTGCAATGCTTTAATTAATATGTTAACCTCAATATCTTAAAACTTTAACTACTTCTGTCCCCAATAAAATAAATTCTAATGACCCATGCTTAATTTTACAGGTGATAACACAGAAACCATGAGCTGGCCAAAAGCACATTAACTCTACTTCATACACAAAGCCAAATTACCTAATCTAGGTTTAAAAAATTATATTAAATCATGTTTGCTTCCACATCTAGGAAAACTCAACATTTCAAAATCTAAAATATATTTTTCATCTTTGCTAGGGGAAAAATGAGCCATAATAACAAAGAACAACACTCTACTGCATTATAGAAAGGAATTCAAGGGTATGGTAACGCACAGCAAGAAGTTTCTCCTCACAATCAACATGAAATACTATGTTCTAATGTATTTGGATGCTGCAGAAATCATAAAAGAAACAAATAGCTTAAAATGACAAAATTACAATAACCAAATAAAGGCTTTAATTTATGTATGTAAATGTGTTGTAAAAATGTCTTTTTCAAATCCACATTGCAGAATTTTATGCAAAGAGACTGTATTTGTCAGGGAGAAAATAAAAAAATTCAAGTTTTTCTGCTATCAAAATCCTCAAAAACCAACATTTAACCCTTCTGAACATGTAAGAAAACAGTCTAGTAAGACAGGGAAGCAAAATAAAGTTAAGTTTCTCTGGTTTCAAAAACTTGATTCACCTAGACAAAATACAGAAAAGGTAAGACTCAAGAGGCATCAGGATAAAGTGTCAAAATAGATTGTCACTTCTGATTACTTCTTAGGTTAATATCTTAAATGGTTACATTAATGAGAAAACAAGAGTCAAAGTAGTTTTTATAAAATAAGAATACTTAAGTTAGAATATTAATATATAGGCAAATTGGATATTTTCTAAGCAAAAGTCATTGCTAGAATCAGCACATCAATCTAAAACTAGTCATTAAATTCTACAAAAACAGCAACAGAGATGAACTCTGAAAAAAAACAACGCTTTGTATAAAATGGCATGATTCTCACAGAAGTTAGTGTTATTTTTTGTTTCACATTCATTAATATAACACTAAGATTTCAAATCACTAAATGACTACACTGCTAGGAAACAGTTTTTTTAGATTATCTAGATAACACTTTTGATAATAACAAAAACTGGTGATTCAGTTTTTACATTTCCTGACCCCACATGGATTAATTTTTCAGGTTACTTTCAGCATACTGTTACCCTAAAAACTTGACTACCACCAAGGCAATACCACCTAAAGCAATGAAGTGGTGTCTGTAGCTTTCCTTAAAGGGTTTATTACCTGTGGGATGACTATATGATGTTTTACTTTCTGATTATTTGTTTATACTGTACATTTAGGTTTTATGCTTTCTTTATATGTAATGTTTCACAACTTAAAAGTTTCAAAAATGTTTCTTTTTTATGGTGATTTGTGTATGTTTTTAAATGTAGTTTTCTTAAGACTCTATGGCTAAGAGATACTAGTAATACAAGACTCAACAGACACAACACTATCTTGGCCATAGCTAAAATGCCATTAGGTAAAAGCAAGCCTCCATATAAAACTTCTTAACCTCAAATCTATTTGATAAACCAAGTTCTGCTTTAGTTACAAAATCAGAGGAATACATACATTTCTTAAATTTAAAATATCTATTTCTATATTTTAAGATGTATGTACACACATTATACCAAAATTTAAAAAGTATTATATTCTATGGTAGAAAAATACTTCATTGCTATTTAATGTTTATTAAAAGAAGGATAATGCAGGGTATGAAAAAAATTAAAAAACACACTTTTTAAAAAAAGGGTCTTTTTAAGTAAGCTCCACCCTTAATGTGGGGCTCAAACTCGTGACCCCAAGATTAAGAGTCACATGTTCTACTGACTGCCTGCCAGGCACCCCTGAAAAAAGTCTAAGTAATGAGACAAAAATTTGAAAACCTCATTCTACTTAACATGTCAATCTATTTAGCCTGAGGATTTCCTGAAATCTCAATTTCTCCATCTTTAAATTTGGGTTAAATAATTCTTGTGCTTTCCAACTTTACATTTTCAGACAAAGTCAAGTTAGTGTGTAAGAATGCAATCAAACATCTCAAAAAATGTAGTAGGTGCAAGGTATTATTAGATAAATTCATCTATTTATTTATATTTATATATCATATATAATTCACATACTTATATAAAATTTTTTCATTGTCCTGTTCACTTTCTCAATATAGCTCTAAATATACATGGAAAAAAAAGAACTTGGTAAGAAATAAGAGTTATCATTGTAGATCAGTCAATGATGACACAGATCTACATCTTAAAAAATTTAATAGCCAAGAATCATTTTTCAAAGAGCTTTTCAAATTCAAAATCTCATCAATGGGCAGATGTACTTTAGGAGAAACAACACATATCCACATAGTAAAAACTGAACATTCTCTAAATTCACAAAATTTTAAATATGCCTTTTACTTTTTATGCCACACTGTGCAGGTACAATACAGAAGTGTTTGAAAGTACTTATTAAGTACTCAGTAAAGTCAACAATAAAAACCAAAACCAAAACTCTGTAAGCTTTTTAAAAATGTGTTAGGTAGTTGTAGTATAGGTAGTCTAGTATAATCAATTTCTTAAATTTACCTTTATTAACATTTATAAAAAGATTAGTCTGCAGAAATAAAGGTTACCATTCATTTAAAAACTCAAAAGCCAGGCATGTTGTTTATTAACAAAGGAATAAATCATCTTAGTTGCTCTTTCAAAAAAATAAGACTCTACTTTTTTTTTTAAGTAAAACTAAAAACACCATTGCACCAAGAAACAGATTTTATAGATACCAAATTCTAAATCTTCTTAAGGCTTTTATGACTTTAATATTTTAAGTGTCTAAAACAGACTTTGTTTCAAATGAATCCAATGAATGAGTATCCATGGTAACTTATTTTCTTCCTGATAGACAAAAATAATTAAAAATAATCAATGGTAAAAAAAAAAAAAAAAATCAATGGTGCCTGCTAAGATCTTTTAACTTGTTTTCAATGAGCTATTTTTTTAGCTCATTTAAAAAAACTTAACAGTGCCTCAATTTTCTTTCCAAGTTTCTTTCCAGGACCGCGATGGACCTCTTATTTTTTCACTTCACTGTTATCTTATTTCATTGATATTTTATTGAAATAGAAAAAAATTCTGCCAAAACCACCTCATTACCCAAACACAAACTTTAAGATACTTGCACAAGGTTCATTTATGTATGCAAAGATATTTTGTGCATATGCTTTATGTACAATATGGTGAACAAGAAAAAAGTGAAACAAGATCCTTTGCCTCACTGCAACTTAATCCCCTCACACTCATTATGCTAAACGTGGCTAACCTTGAATATTCCCCCTCACCTTGAGCTTCCACAGAAAGCTCCAATACCTTCATAATAATGAAGTAATGTAGTGTGGTATAAAGAGCCAGGTAACAGGTCTGTCACCAAAGCCTTGAACTTAACTTCCTTAGGCCTCTGTTTTCTCTCTTATAAAATAAAGTAGTTGGACTGTATCTTCTCCATTTAAATAGGCTTTTAGGGACTTAAATTCAAGACCTGTTATATTACTTAAAAGAGCAAAAAATCTGTTAACATCTGATGTTAATCAATATTCCAAACAAAGGAATACTATATGACCCTTTAAAAAAAAATGTTGTAGGAACGCCGGGGTGGCTCAGTTGGTTAAGCAGCTGCCTTCGGCTCGGGTCATGATTCCAGGGTCCTGGGATCCAGTCCCACATCAGGCTCCTTGCTCAGCAGGGAGCCTGCTTCTCCCTCTGCCTCTGCCTGCCACTCTGCTTGCTTGTGCTCTCTCTCCCTCTCTCTCTCTCTCTCTCTGACAAATAAATAAATAAAATCTTTTTAAAAAATAAATAAATAAATAAATAAATAAAAATTAAAAAGTTGTAGATCAATATGTGCTCATTTGAGAGGCTATCCCAGGTAGCCTATTAAAACACAAAAGCAAAATGCAGACTGTATGACCCAATTTGTATGCATTTGGAGACAGATCTGCATATGTATGTACAGATATCTTCTAGGAGGACTCAGAAGAAACTTCAAAATGGTTATCGGGGGAAACAAGGTGTTAACTTTTTTTTTCCCCCTGCCTCTTAGCCTTTTATAATATTTGGAAAAAAATTAAATAATGAATTATCTTTATACATTTTTTATTTTTTTTTAAGATTTTATTTATTTATTTGAGAGAGAGAGAATGAGAGAGAGAGGTCAGATGGAGAAGCAGACTCCCCAGTGAGGAGGGAGCCCATGCGGGACTCGATCCCAGGACTCCAGGATCATGACCTGAGCCAAAGGCAGTCGCCCAACAACTGAGCCACCCAGGCGCCCTCTTTATACATTTTTTAAAAGAAACTAAAAGTTCTGCTGATCCAGATTCTATAAGTAGAAAGACCTGGGTTAAAATACTGGCCTTGCTAATTACCATCTGTGTGGTGTTGAGTTACTCAACCTCCATTTCTCCACCTGTAAAAGGGCATTAATAGTAGTAACCTCATACAACTGTTGGAAGGCTAAAAGGAAATCATGCACGTGAGACACTCACATAGCACACTGTCAGAAGACAACTATTAGCAGCTTTGCTATGATTACCATAAATACTATAAACTCCAGAAACTGAGTATCTTTAGAATCAGATTTGACAATCCACTCGATGATGACCAATCTCAAAGGTAACCAATTTCCTTTACCCAAAAATTCAATCAGATTACAGTAAGAAAGAGCGTATTTCTTAAGGTTTTTAAAAAAAGCTATCGCAGATAGCAGGTGTGCTGATGGCCATAATAATCAGAGCAAAGTCTAGGTTTTAATTAATTATCATCTAACTAGAATAGCCTTCTTTATTATATGGATACCCATCTAAGGAGCCAGAATACTCATTATAGCTAGGCAGGAGACCCTGATCTTAACCGCTGAATACACAGGAATACACTTTTTTAAAAAAAGTAATTCAAGCTTCCAATATGAGTTTCTTATTTTAACATACCATAATTTCTTATTTCCCTAAAAATTTATGGCACTGACAGTTCATGCATACAATTTACCAATTAATTATAAATAACATGTCAATTGAGTGGAAGACATAAAAATGAAAAATCTCTATAAATTGCAAAAAGCATACTAAATGGCATTTTTGAGTGAAACTTTTCCTCACAGCATTTTAAAAAATTCAGACTGAGTATCATCAAACCAAAATACTCCAAGTTGCAAACCTGGCTTTTAAACTAAAAAATACCCTCAAAAAGTACTACTCTAACGATATTCAATTTCATTTTCCAACACACCAAGAACACATCTTAGACTTCTTTACAACAACTGAAAGGATGTTGCACTAAGACAAGTTAAATCAATATGCAGTACAACTGGTTTGAGTCCATCATAGCACAATTTTAACAGGCCTTTCTGGTATTAGACAAGAGTTTCAAAATCAATATGATGGGTTAAAGTTTGGATTACCCCAATTACAATTATAAAACAAAAACGAAAGGTCACACACACACACACACACACATTTAATCTCTTTCAATATGAAAAGAAAATAGGCTACACTTAATTTATCCACTGTAAGTTTGTCAGGATTTAAACCTTTAGAACAGTAACCATTTCAAATTACCTAAAAGTTACATTTTGATACATTAAAGAGTTACTGTAGCTTTCCTGAGAGTAACCTGAAGTTCCCACCAAAAAACAAGCAAACAAAACAAAGAAAACAAAAAACCAAAACACTAGCACCTCATTGAGGCTCTAAGAACTGCATGCCTACTTCATAGATCATTGCTCTGTGCTGAACTGGCATTTGGAGACTGTACTGAGCTGGACATATGAAAGCAAAGGGAAGGGAAGGAGGAGAGAGTGCATAAAAAAAGAAAACACTTCTTAACACACCCATCACCTATAAGCGTGAACTACCCAAAACACTATTTTAAAATACATATATTTCTAATTTTCCAACATTCAAAATACACCAAGCAGATAATCTACCACAAGCAGATCTTTCTACCCCTTCTCACCCCCACACGGTGCTTTGCCAAGAGCACAAGCCCAAGAAAAATAACCAATGCAATTTCCTTGTTTACGTAAAGAATTTCAGAAAACATGTTGACTGCTTCTGAAGCTTCTAAAACAATTGAATTTTCAATATTTAAGACTTTTCATGATCACATTTGAAATATGATAGTAATGATTCCTTCAGCTTGTAAAAATATAGTTTCCACTCTATAAAAAGGGTTAATATTACACTGCAGTTCATTAGCATGCCTTGTTTGCAACCAGAAGGAAGAGGGAAAGGGGGTGGGGGGAGCAGCAAAACACACAAGATGGAAAACATCACTACATCCTTTGGTGGTTATGAATAATATTAAATTACCACAAGATGTATGGGAAGGGATCATGAATAGAAAGAAAGGGGGTTAACAATCTGAACTGGCCCTTTCCAGATTCACACTGATGTCGGAAAGAAAGAATTTATTTACACTGCAGTGCCTGGCAGCAAACATGGCTGCCCCTACCCCCTTTAAATCTGAACAGTCTTCACTCCTTCAGCAAAACCATCAAATTATGGCCATGTCTCTACTGTCTTGCTACCATAACACTAACACATCTCCTCCTCCCTCAAAACAGTAAAACCCATACCTCCCCATTTCACAACAATCACAACACCACAACCACTAGCTTCTATATTCTCTAGCCTTGAAAGAAAAGGCCCAGAATACACAGAAATACAGGAACAAAAGGCTTTCTCTTCCTTTAACAACCCCCTTCCCCTTCTTTTCCACCCACTCTGTGATGCTTGGTCGATAGTTCTCATCCTTCTCAACATTCAGTTAATTTCCTTCCCTATACTAATCCTAGGTCTTCCAGTTTCCTGAGTCCATTTCCTATCTTCCTATGCATCCTGTCTGAACAAATTCTTATCCCTTTTCCTAATCCACCTTTTCTTCCACTTCCATTCCCTCGTTTCTCTCTTGAAGTCCCATTTCTCTATCAAATTCTACCCCCTTCCCCCAGACTCTTCTAGTTTCCACACTGCACCCCCAAACCTCCCTATTTCTCAGTCTACTCAGGTCTCTAATCTTCTCCAAACCTAACTCTTCTCTTTCCCTGCCCCTCCCCCGTTCCATCTCTATCCCCGCCCCCATCCCACCTCTACTCCCAATTCCCAGCTCAGCGCCACTCCATCTCTTACCCCAATCCTACCTCCCCTGCCCCACCTCCCTATCTCCTCCATAACCCCCACCTGGCCCTCTACACTACCTCCTAGGCTCCCTCTGAACCCTTTCCGGCCACCCGCTGGTCCTCCCATCCCTGTTGGGGTCTCTCTACCCGGGTCCCATACCTAGGTCGCCCCCTCCTCGTCGTTCCCTCCTCAGCCCTTCCTTCCAACACACACACACACACAATCGCACACATTTACTTTACCTTCAGTTTGTTCCATTCTAACCCCCCGGCCGTGTCAGTACGATCACAGGAGAGACACGGAGGCCCGGAATGGGGCTGGGGTGCGGGCAGCCGCCGGGGCCGCGGGGGGAGGAGACGGAACCAAGCTAGGCCGCATGAAATCCCCGGGCTAGATTTCCCTCGCGCCGGACGCCTCTGCCATGGCTGCCGGCATCGAGAAGGGCCGCGGCCGGGCCGGGCCGGGCGTGAAGCTGAGAGGAGGAAGGCTGCGGGAGGTGGGGTGGGCAGGGGCGGTGGAAGGATGGGGGGTCGCCGCGTAGCTTCTGCTGCTAAAGAGAAGGCTATGGCTGGCGGCCGGGCCCGGGCAGCAAGGTCCTCGGGGCTCGACTTGGCCTTCGCACGCCTCTCCACAGCGACCAGTGGACAATCCCCTTCGGCCTCCGCCTCCGTCCTGGCCGCCGCTCCCGCCGCTCCTGCCGCCGCCGCCCGCTCCCGCCGCCGCCGCCGCCGCGCACAAAGCCCCCCCACCCGGTTCTCGGAGCGCCGCCGCCGCCGCCGCCGCCGCCAAATCCTCAGCCCCTCATTGGCCGCTGGCCGCGGCGCCTGCCGGGAAATGCAGTCCCGGGTTTGCGGCGCAGGGAGGCGAAAGGAGGAAGAGGGTAGTCAGCCGCGCGGAGGGGAGCGGCCCGAGAGAGTCTAGACAAGAAGTGAACCGCAGGCGGTAAAGGCAGAGGCAGGAAGAAATGATACGAAGGAAAGTAAAAAAACAAAACACACACACACACAACCAGAAGACAGGTCAAAGGTTGGGCCTGTGAGGTAAAACTGCGTTCGTGCGTGTTCTTTGAGACTTATTCAAGAACAGCACATACTAAACACCATATGGTCCTCCTCAGAGTGACCCTGCTGCACACTCCCTGGACGTTAGAAATAACCTACAAACGAGTGCCGGGTTAAGATGACCGGGAAAGGGAAGAACAATTTGTGTGCCTCCTTGGCCGCCTTCTGTCCGACAGCTGTCAGAGTCAGAGCTTCCTTTTTCACATGGGTCTGCGTCCGGAAACCGTGGCAGCAATTTCAGACCTGAGCCGTGGGGACAGCGTCTCTCAGCCTCTGATGTGAGTCCCGGATGCCCCCCCATCCCCGGCCCGCCCCACAATCGCAAGCCGTGGTGGCATCTCAGTCGCTGTGAGGAAGCGCTGACCTCCCAGGCGGGCATGGGGCCCCCGCACTCCTTCTTCCTGCTCGCGCTGCGGGCCCAGAGGCTTGTGGGTAAGGAGGAGGACGTCAGCGCCGACTGCAGCCCGGACCCCTAGGGACCGAGAGGGCTCCGTGCCCGTCACGTGTCCGGGCCGTCTGCTGCTCACTGCCAGGCCTTCGCTTCGAGGGATGGGAGGACGTTCGTCCTCGAGAGAGCTCACGCAAGAATGAGCGGGGGAAACGGGAGTCAAAATTCTCTGTAACCCTCTGAGCTCTCCCCATCCTAGGAAATTTATGTTAAACAATAGAAGGTGTGTAACACGGTAAAGTAGCCTTGCTGGAGTGTGCAAAATTTGGTGCTATTTCCTGGGGCCTGGTGGTGATGACTTAGAACGTTGCGGCACAGAGACTCGAACGTACAAAGGAAATACAGGCAGCAGCAGTCAGATGAGGAAACCTATCCTCTGCGCCCTGAGAATAACAAAGCTATGTCACTACTAGATGTTATACTCTGCACCGACATTATAGTTCTGGATCTGTTTGGCACGGCCACAAGAAATGTCTGATATCTTTATCTTTAAATACCATTTAAACAAGAAATTAAAAGATTCCCACTGGTCAATTATTTTAATGACTACTAATTATGTTTCAGGTTTTTAAAAACATAAACCTTTTAATTATACTATAGATGATACTGAGAATTAAGCATTCCCATTACTGTTAATCATTAAATATTTCTTTTTTCCCCTAAAGATGTATTTATTTATTTGACAGAGAGAGAGGGCACACAAGCAGGGGGAGAGGCAGAGGGAGTAGGAGAAGCAGGCCTCCTGTTGGTCCTGAGATCATGACCTGAGGATCATGGGATCCTGGGATCATGGGACCATGACCCAAACCGAAGGCAGATACTTAACCAACTAAGCCACCCAGGCGCCCTCTTCATTAACTATTTCTAAACATATGCTATGTAGCACCTATTTTGTGCAGTACCAAAAGTTAAAGGAATCGGGGGAAAAGCACATTTTTGTTTGTTTTAAATGTCTTTTTAGAACACAGACCTCCTTTTTTTTTTTAAGATTGTATTTATTTGATGAGACAGCAAGAGAGGGAACACAAGCAGGGGGAGTGGGAGAGGGAGAAGCAGGTTTCCTGCCCAGCAGGGAGCTCAATGCAGGGCTCCATCCCAGGACCCCAGGATCATGACCTAAGCGGAAAGCAGATGCTTAAGGACTGAGCCACCCAGGCGCCCCTAGAACACAGACCTCTTAAAGAGAACCCCCTGAGCTTATTTCAGCTTGATTGTGTCTCCTGGAAAGAAAGGTTAAATTGGTCTTTTTTTTTTTCCTATGATCCTTTATACCATCATCCTTCCTCTCCATCTTCCTGTATACTCCTTGCTTTGTTGATAAATTATTGCCTTGACCAGCTATCTTGACTTCTCCCTTAAAGAGAATCTGGTAAATTGTCCCCAGGGATTTTATTTTAATGTTTCTAGGCTGACAAGAGTTTAAAATTAAAGTTCTGTGAGGTAGATATATAATCTCTTCCTGTGAAACATTAGAAAATATACTGTTAATAATATTTAATCTTGAGCCATATTTAGGGAATATGGCCATTAAAATTAATAATTTACATTTTTAGCATCTAACATCTTCTGAGGTTCAGATCATGCTTTCTCTTCTCCATACAAAATGAACAAATAGTTCATTAAGACAGCAATCTAACAGAATTGTCAGGGCCAGAGTTAAGGAGAAAGGAATTTTTTGTTTCTCTTCCAAAGATTATATCCAAAAACTCCTTACATGATAAATCACTTAATCTTGAAAGTCAAAAAATTGCCAGGCATGATAGCAGAAGGCAAACATTGCTTTGAACAAAAGGATTTCAATATAAAGGTTCTTAACCCTTCCCTTTTTAGAATGGGATTGCTGACACATGACTGTAGTAGAAAATCTAGCTCATCTTTCCAATACTGAGCTTGGAATCATTCATCTGGTTTATGAATACTTAATGATTTTACTGTGCCTGTTTGTAAGTGAATACAATGTATGAATAAGAATATTTCCTGGTATAAAATGTCTCCCGGGGAACTGAAAGGAATATTTTGGCATATTTATGATCTTTTCCAGAAAAGTACATGTTCATGTTTGTACAGTGATTAATTTATGAAATTAATGTGAAAATTATTACTATCTAGACTTTTAAAGCTCAAAATTTGCCATGGGGAATTTTCAGGAAAGGAAAGGGAAAGAGACCAACGCTTTGCAGATTATGTTAATTCTAGTAAACATAGAACGTGAAGTGAAACCTTTATGTAGAAACTCGGGCATCGGGCATGCACAAAGGGCCCTCTAGTGGCTAAACTGAAAAGTTCTGCCTATTTAACATGGTTGATCCATTTGGCTATTAGCTGAAAAATGCTTTGTGGATTAAAAGCAGTCTACATTAACAACAACAACAACAACAACAACAACAACACAAAACAAAACCTGAAATTGAATACTCGCCATCTTTCATTCTTACACATGTGCAGCCTAGATGAGCGAGGTCTGTGGTCAGCTCACATGTTAAAAGTACTCTCCCTGTGAAAGCTATTCCTTGTTGGTCCAAGTAGAGCCACTAAAAATTTTGTTCTACTTCTAGAGCCAGATGAAATGGATGGGTAGAGACAACAGGAGAGGGAGAACATTTCTGTATCTACCACTTTTCCAAAATGGCTCAGTTACCCAACCTAGGAACTGAAGTGCCCCAAACCTGCAGTACCTACGTCACTGCATAGTTACTATTATATCTGAAATGTTATTTGAGATTTCCCCACAAACTACTGATCATAAACGATACCTGTTAAGAGAGCATTTATAAAGCAAATTACTTTAGTGGAATTCAGATTTCCATATGAGGATTTCACAGCATTCCATTCTTAGGCCCCGGAGAAGGGAAAGGGATGCTTTTCCCTACCATTCCCGCCCTTTCTGCCACTCCCTCTCCATAGAACTCTCCGTGCCATCCCAACCCCTGCAGTTGTTGATTTCTGAGGGTTGGGGGTGGGGAGAGTACATCAAAGTGATGTAATTCGTGACTTTAAGATGGTTACCATGGCGACTATCGGGCATATTACGCTATCGGTAGGGTAAGAGGTTCTTTAATCTAGCCTTCAATGAGCATTTTCGGGGAGGTTAGCCCACATCCCAGAGTGTAGACAGGCGGGAAAACGTCAGTCTTGCCCCCTGCCGCAGCACAGACTCTGCTTAAACTAAACCCAATAGAGAGGTCATTTCACCGGTGGGAATCGGACCTTGGCTGGCTTCAGGGTTGCCACTGCGAAGGACACCCTCCCGCCCCATAATCTGAGAACTCATTGGTGGGTGGTGTCGTCACTCAGAGTGACGTAACTGGTTAGGCAAGAGGTGGAGCCATAGAGACTTGGCCTGGGGCCCTTCTAGCTGGGGAGCTGGGCAAGGGGGTTTGGGAACGGACTGGAGGACTGAGGCAGCCGTTCCGGGGAGCCGGCCCGAGGAGGTAGGGGTGGGCGGGCCAAGTCCTCAAGCTGTTATTTGGTGGCTCTCGCCTGCCTTTTTCCTCCGGAGCCCGCTCCCTCCGCATCCTGCTCTTCCCATCAGCGCCCAGCTTTCCCGTCAGCTTCCAGTTCCCCACCGCACTCGCCTTAGCCCTTGACCTCGTGCCCCTGCCCGCCCCTCAACTTTGGAGCTCAACGTCCATTTCCCCTCCTTCCGTGCTTCGCTTCCTCCTTTCTCTTCCGTACCCGTCGCCCGGCTTTTCCTTGTCTTCCTTTCATAAACCTGGATCGCCAACAAGGTTGTCCTTCCCGTGTCTGCACCATCCCCGCACCCAAACACAAAGAACCGCCCCTCACCCCCACCCCCAGACCCCGCTACGGCAAACACAGCCCACCAACAAACTGCGTGCACAAAAGCCGCCGGCTGCGGAAGCCGTCGGCGCGTTTTGCTCCTGTGTCGTCAAGGGCCAGAAGCAAAGGTAACCCGGGGAGCCTGGGGCCCCCGCGTGTGGGCGTGGGCGGCGCGAAGGCGCAGGCGGGGCTCCCGGCCGTCCCCGCCTAGGAAGTGGTTCCCCACAGCTCCGGGCGGGAGTGCCCCGGGGCCAGAGAGCAGGTTAACCGCCGGATCAGGTGTGGCACGCCTCCAGCAGGAGACCACCCGACCTTTGCCTGGGTTTAGAGGTTCCGAAGTGTTCTTTAAACTCCCGTTCAAAATGTCAGCTCTGTGGTTGAGGTTTCAGTCCAAGAGAGCACCCTGGTCTACGCCTTTTCCAGCTGCAGGAAAGCAGAGTTGACACTAAGAGATCCTACCAAAAACACCATGCTGTCCTTGGCTGAAAAGGACCACAGGATGGAGAAAGGTTTTGATAAAGCTTGCTTCAAGATAGCTCAGTTTGGACTCTTTGGAGAATCACCAGTACAGGAAACCGATTTACCTCCACTTGAATTATTAGTAGGTACCATGTATATCTTCACTGCTACATAAATGTGGTTAGTGAGTACTTTCTTTTTTATTTTTATTTTTAAAATTTTATTTATTTATTTGAGAGACAGAGAAAGTGAGAGAGAGCACGAGAGGAGAGAAGGCCAGAGGAAGAAGCAGACTCCCCATGGAGCTGGGAGCCCGATGTGGGACTCCATCCCAGAACTCCAGGATCATGACCTGAGCCGAAGGCAGTTGCTCAACCAACTGAGCCACCCAGGCGCCCTACTTTCTTTTTTTAAAGTAGGCTCTGTGCCCAACGTGGGTCTTGAGCAGCGAAGGACCCCTGCTTTCAATCTTTAAAGTTTGGGGCAACTTGGCCAAGTATGGGAAAAAGCTAACTGAAACAAATCCAGGATATATTATTCTACCTGTATTTTTAGGCTGCAAATAGGTGTATATTGCTCAGCTTCTTAAATACCTGGCAACCATTCAAGTAGGTTACTAGGTGTTAGTTGACCAGAAATAAAAGTCTTTAAAGACCATATAACCATCATGAGCACCATGATGTTAGAGATCATTTCCATTTGGTGGGATCTCAAAGTACCATTCTGAAATCGAAGCTGAGAAAACATTCATGATTGTTGGAAATGATTTTGAAAGAGAGATTTTACACCTTGCACGGAATATGGAAATTTTCTACCTTTGCAATAGTAAACACTGAAATCCTGGTATCTTTATAATTGATGTGTTTTTAAAATACTAAATTGTTTACTTAATCCTTCTGTCTAGGTTGCTATGTTGGCTAGTTGTGACAAATAAAAGTATGGCATTCTACAGTTATAAAACAGTCTTAGCTATTGCCCGGACAAGGTAAGCCATGGAATCCCCACTTCCCCTGCAATATATATATGAACTTTCTTCTAGACGAAAAAGATATATGTAAAAGGATAGGCTTGTTCCACAACAAATGAAATCTTTGTTGCCTTTAACTATTCTGCTTTTTAGGAAGCTGACATTTTGTTGTATTTAAATTTACCCCAGATTTTCTATATGCCTTAGAACGCAGGCTGAATAATTTTTAGATGTATGGCACAGGGAAGAGAGAAGATATAATGGTTTTAGAGTGACACCTTTGTAATTGATGAATGTTACATGGGGCCTTTAGATGGAAAAATGAGTAAAATGGCTGGCAAACAAGCCAGTCCTAGGGCATATACCTGTGCTCATAGGGCCTGTTATCACTTATTTATTCCAAAGAATATTCACTGAGAACTTACTATGTGCCAGATACATTGTACGTTTTCCCTTTTGGCCCTTCAAAAAGGTGTTTTATCTTGGCGTGCTTCAAAAACAGTCTGAAAGAATGGAAAAGCCATCTCTTTGCCAGAAGAAATGTCTTTGCCAGGAACTTTCTTTGCCTAGATGGGTCTTATTTTTATTTTCAAACAATCTGATGTGCTAATTTAACTGAAGGTTGTGAGCTGCTGCAAAACTAGAGTATAGAGATCCCTGGCTGGGGTGCCCAATTGTAATTCTTATTCCTAACATTCTTGAGGTATTGTAGGCAAAGGGCAGTTGGGCCATAAATGCCTCTCATTTGAGGGAGTCCATGAGCACCACACAGACAAATCGGTATTATGTGTTTGGTTAATTCGCACAGAGGCTGTGAAGTGTTTTATTCAAGCAACATTCCTATTGTCAGCAGAGTAACCAAAGATGCAAGTGTTCCACCTGTTTTATGATAGTAGATAAAGACAACAGTTTTGAACACAGCCCCTGGCGGAAAAATGTTTGCCGTTAGATTTTTTAATTAATAGTTGCAGAGTTTCGTGCTCGCGTCAGCACCACATATACTAAAATTGGAACAATCCAGAGAAGATTAGCACAAGAATAATTCCAGAGTTTCTAACTGGTAACATAGCAATTATTTTTAGGAATTAACTTATTAATATTTCTGATGGAGTCTATCACTCAGCCATAAAGTGACACTGTTCTTCAACTGGGGTAAAAGTTATATTTCCCTCATTGGTGAATATCATCTGCTTTTAAAATATAGGCTTAAAACCTGTTGTTTTATTTTAAACATATGAATATTGATTTCTTTAGCTTTTGAGCTTGTAATAACATGTGCTCAACTCAGAGGATGTTGCTCTTTATTCCAGATTCCCTAGCTATTTTGTCCATCTTACCAGCTCTTCTTCCCCATCATTTGCATTTCTTCACTTGCCAGATTCCCATTTAAGTAGAACATACATGAAGAACTGTGTAAGCAAGAAGTACTCCTATCCTAATCAGTCAGGCAATAAAGTACTTCACTTACGAACCAGAATAATACAAAAGCTACACACATCGACTTGCTGGTTACAAGAGGTCCCTGGTAAACCGCAGCTGGAGCAAACCCCAAAAAAGCCTCAGGTGACAAGCCCTCAGCCCGCAAAAGGAACTGGCACGAAGATTAAGGAAGAAAAGCGATCTTATCGACAAAGAATTATGGATGAACTTAAATACTATTACAATGGATTCTACTTGCTATGGATTGACACCAAAGTTGCTGCCAGAATGGCTTGGAGGTTGTTGCACGGACAGGTGCTGACCAGACGAGAGAGACGAAGGGTAGGCAAGCATCATATTTGAGAAAGAAAATGTAAAGTTCAAACGAACTATTTGGGAACCAAGTTTTAAACTCACTTGAAAATTCATCCTAAAAATCCCAAAGTAGGACTAGTAACTGATAGTGAGAACCAGAGTTTCTTCCGGAGTTCCTTATTTGTCTGAAACGGACTTACTGTACAACTTTAGGCAAGATTCTTGAGATTTGTGCATATTTGCCTACAAAATGGTTATAATTGTGTCTCCTGATCTCCCTAAGGGGTTGAGAAGCTTCAGGTTTGATCTGTGCGCCTGACATAGAAACTACTGTTAATAAATATATTAAGTATATGCATTTGAAAAATCAGGTTTTTTTTTTTTCGAAAGATTTTATTTATTTATTTGACAGAAAGATCACAAGTAGGCAGAGAGGCAGGCAAGGGGGTGGGGGAAGCAGGCTCCCTGCTGAGCAGAGAGCCCGACACGGCGCTCGATCCCAGGACCCTGAGATCATAACCTGAGCCGAAGGCAGAGGCTTAACCCACTGAGCCACCCAGGTGCCCCGAAAAATCAATTTTTAACAGATACTGTGCTATTAAGGTACAGACCCCTAACATAGATGAAAGCTAACAATTGATGATGCCAGCAATATGTTTTGATTGTCATAGATTTCCTTGAAGGTATCCCATAGATGTTACTTCAGAGTGATGATAAAAAGGAAAACCCTACCTTTCCATTTTATACACAGCTGCAGAAAATCTGTCTAGGGTTTTTAACACTTTAAGGACCAAGGCTTTTTTGGTTTTGTATTTTTGTTTGGGGCATGTCCTAAAATAACGAATACTGCATATGCATTTAATTCTTTAGCTCTTGAGGACTTGTGCTGATTTCTTCCGCCTGGTTCCATTTATGGTGTTCATAATTGTACCCTTCATGGAATTCTTATTACCAGCATTTCTGAAATTCTTCCCAGAGATGTTGCCATCAACTTTTGAAAGTGAATCCAAAAAGGTATGTAGGATTTTTTTAACATAAAAAAAAGGAAAGAAATTATGGACTCTATTCTCTAGTCTTAAGTTTGCAGAAAAATTGAGTAGAAAGTGTAGAGGGTACTGGATACTCCTCCCATTTCCCCTATTATTAACGTCTTGCATTTGTGTGATCTGTTTGTTACAGTTGGAGAACCAGTATCTAGATATTATTAATTAAATCTCCTACTTCACATGAGGCTTCACTCTGTGTTGTACTCTTCTATGGGTTTTGAAAAATGCATGATGTCATGGTATCTGCCATCACACCAGCATACAGAATCGTTTCAGTGCCCTCGAAATGCCCTGGGCATCATCCGTTGTCCCTCCTACCTCCCCCAACCAACGGCAATCACCGTCTGCCACTGTCTGCATAGATTTGCCTTTTCCGGAATGTCATAGAGTTGGAATCATACAGAGTGCAGTCCTGCCGTGGATCCTTTCTTTCTGTCGCTGCAGAATATTTCGTTGTGTGGATCTGCCACCGGTTGTTTAACTGTTCACCTGGTGAAGATAGCGTGGTTGATTTCAGTTTCTGGCAATTATGAATAAAGCTGCTATAAATATCTGTGTGCAGGATTTTTTTTTTTATGATCATAAGCTTTCAATGCATTTGGATTCCTAAATCCACAGGAAAGCAATTACTGGATCGTATTGTAAGACTAGGTTTAGTTTTGTAAAAAAATAACTGTCTTCCAAAGTCTCTGTACCATTTTTGATTCCCACCAGCAACGAGAGTTCCTATAGCTCTGTATCTTCATCAGCATTCAGTGTCGTCAGTGCTTTATCGGCCATTCTGATAGGTGTAAAGTGATACCCCATTGTTATTTTAGTTTGCAATTATCTGATGATGTATTTGCCACCTGTATGTCTTGTTTGGGGATGTATCTGTCTTTTGCCCATTTTTTTTTTTTTTTAAGATTTTATTTATTTATTTGGCAGAGAGAGAGATCGCAAGTAGGCAGAGAGGCAGGCAGAGAGAGAGGGGGAAGCAGGCTCCTGCTGAGCTGAGAGCCCAATACGGGGCTCCATCCCAGGACCCTGAGATCATGACCCGAGCCGAAGGCAGAGGCTTTAACCCACCGAGCCACCCACGTGCCTCCTTTTGCTCACTGAACCAGTGAGGCGCCCCTCGTACATTTTCTTCTAGAAGTTTTATAGTTCTGAGTTTTACATTTAAATCTCTGATCCATTTTGAGTTAATTTTGGTAAGGGGTGGAACATCAGGATTAAAATTCATTTTTTTCTTTTCCATGTGGATATCAAGTTTTTCTAGTGTCATTTGTTGAAAAAAACGATCCCCTTTCCGTTGAATTTTAACTTGTTTTTCACCATTAAAAAAGAAAGAAAACAAAAACCAACTGTTAATGCAGTGACTAGTTCAACAGCGGGCATGATTTAGCCGGACAGACCTTTGCGTGCTTGAGAGTAGTCCTGGAGAGGAGGAGTCCTCATTGAACGGTCACAGTGAAGGTGACGGGCTGGAAAAACTGAGGTGGCCCCTTCGTTCTTCCCATTCTGTGCCACTCTACTGGACAAAGGTCTGAAGGCACAAACAAATGACAAGAGGACGAACAGGACAAAGTTTAAATCAGATTGGGAAAGGTTTCCTAGAAGAAGTAACTATGCAACCGAGACGGGAAGAGTGGTGGAATTTTGCCGCAGCATTTGAAAGGGTTTCTGGGTAGAAAGAGTAGCAGTTAAAATGGCTTACTTGTGTGAAAGAGTATGACATAATCTGAGACACTGAGTGCTTCTTTGTGGTTGGAGCAGGGAATACAAGGGGATCAATGGTGGAAGATGAGACTGAAGTGATGTGTTGGGGTCAGGTTGGAAAGCGTGTACCACTCTAAGGAATTTAGACTTTGCCTTTGACCATGGTGAATAATGTAAGGTAAATTTAAGCAGAGGGTGGGTAACACAGTTAGATCTGTATTTTAGAAAAAATGATTTTGCTGGCTAAAAGGATTGAAGAGGGCAGAGCGAAAGGAGGGCAATCGGCTGGCATGCTATTATGTTAGCGCAGGGGAGGATTAAATTATGAAAGTGGCATTAGGAATAAAAACTTGAAGATACATTAGAGGTACATGTAAAGGGGTAGAGTCAAATTGCCATATTTGACGGCAGTGGTTTAGTTGACTTACATTTAAGGTAATCAGGACCTAGAATTAATACCGTGGGATTCTAAGGAATGTGTTCATGAATTCTGGAAGATGGGGGAATAATGAAAGTGATTTATATAAAGATTCCTCATTCCTGGGGCACCTGGGTGGCTCAGTCATTAAGCATCTGCCTTCAGCTCAGGTCATGATCCCAAAGTCCTGGGATCGAGCCCTGCATCGGGCTCCCTGCTTGGCGGGAAGCCAGCTTCTCCCTCTCCCATCCCCTCTGCCTGGGTCCCATCTCTCACTGTGTTTCTCTCTGTCAGATAAATAATTTTTTAAAAAAATGTTAAAAAAAAAAAAAGATTTCTCATTCCTCAACACTGCTCATTCCCCAGCTATACATTCATGCACACCATGGCCACAGCTTTAGAAAATATGTTCTCTCTCTTTCCATGGACTAAAGCAAATGAGAAAATGAGAGAGAGGTGGTGATGATGGAAGGGAGGTTGTGGGAGGGGGAGTGGGAAGAAGCAAGACTTCCCATTTAGGTCAGATCAGAGCACCCATGCATTTCTCTTTCGAAGTAGTTATCTGTTATACTTCAATTTGGGAATTACTGGATTATCATTAGTCACTCATATTTGTCTTTCCCATTAGACTAGAAGTCCCAGGAAGGTAGGAATTTTAATCTGTTTTTGCTCATTTTATCCCCAGCACCTACTGCAAGGTAGATGCTCAATAAATGAATAGATGGATGGATATGGATATAAGAAATGGATAACTAGGGCACCTGGGTGGCTCAGTTGGTTGGGCACCTGGCTTTGGCTCAGGTCATGATCCCAGAGTCCCAAGATCGAGTCCCACGTCAGGCTCCCAGCTCCTCAGGGAGTCTTCTTGTCCCTCTGACCTTCTCTCCTCTCATGCTCGCTCTCTGTCTCTCTCTCTCAAACAAATAAATAAAATCTTAAAAAAAAAAAAAAGAAATGGATGACTAAATGGGTTCTGATGATGGTATTACCATTGCTGTTGTGTGATTTTTTTTGGCTGAGTCTTTTAAGATATTTCTAAAAATTCATGATTGCTATGCTTGGCTAATCATTAGAAACTCTTGGGCGACTTAAAAAAAAATAGAGACTCCTATTCCTCTCCATCCCTGAGTCCTGACCATGGTTATTATCATCTTAAAAGATTTATATATCCATTATAGAGAGAGAGTGAGCAAGCACATGAGTGGGCAGGGCAGAGGGAGAGAGAGAGAGAAAATCTCAAGCAGGCTCTTCGTGGCATGGAGCCAAACGCAAGGCTCAATCTCATGACCATGAGATCACCACCTGAACCAAAACTAAGAGTTGGATGCTTACCTGACTTTGCAATCCAGGCACCCCTGACTGTGGTTATTTTGAAAATGCTACCACACTGCATTTCTGATAATGAATGAGGTTTTAGAAGTACTCGTTAACATCATGTCTTAAGAGTATACATTTAGGGGCACCTGGCTGGCTCAGTGGGTAGAGCATACAACTCCTGATCTCGAGGCTGTGAGTTCAAGCCCCACCTTGGGAGGAGAGATTGCTTAAAAAAAAAAAAAAAAGGAATATACATTTAATTCTCTTTTGTGTGGTGCTTTGTTCGTATCTGTTGTAACACTTAAGTCAGTGTATTATAATTAATTGTATCTGTTTGGTACTGAAGCTATATGCTATTCTGGCATAGAGTTAATTTCCTAGTTTTCTTTGTTTGTGGCCCACACAAAATCTGGGATCACTCTGGGACCAGGGGCTGGCTCAACTAGCAGCCGAGATGGTTTATACCAGGCTAAGAGATATCTCTCATTCTAAATAATGACAAAGCCTTCCATCGAGGGGATATTTTGGATCTGTCAAATATTTGTGGTCATCGTATTAATAAAAAAAAAAAGGTAAGATTAAGGTGTCAAGTTGCAAATAGAGGCTACTTTTTATTTGTTCTGGCTCTCACAAAATGCATTTAACCAAGTCTGAAAATAATATTAACATGCAAAAGAGGGATGAACAATAACAAGGTGACTGTTCTTTTCCTCTCATCTTTATCTAAGAAGTTGTAGTCCTGAAGGATCGATTAACTTTCTCCTCTTCTGTTATTAAGGAGGAAAAACAGAAAAAGAAAATGGCCGCAAAGTTGGAACTAGCGAAATTTCTTCAAGAAACGATTACAGAAATGGCCAGGAGGAATAGGGCCAAACTGGGAGACGCTTCCGTACAGTTCTCTTCCTACGTCAAACAGGTGTCTGTCTCTTGTGGTTACACTTCTAGGTACACGTCTAGGTTGTGGAAACAACTTCTAGGCTGGCGGTTATATTAAAAATTCACGTCATCGTGGATCGTCCAAATTGTTCACAGTCTCTGACGGCAAATATTTAAGTTACACACATAAAATATTGCAAACGTTTAAGGTAGAAAAACCTACTTTAAAGCAGTCGTGTACTGGAGACGCCAATAACTTCTTGGAAAGAACTATAGATTTAGAGTCAAACTTCTGAACTACTCGTGATTTTTCAGTTGACTTAGGCTGACTTGGAGACTTCTTTATGTCTCTTGGTAGCACAGGGCCCATTTCCAGACGTAAGATAGAGTCTATGAACATGCTTTGGTGTGTCTTTCAAATGTTTAGGGGGAATGTTGAATTAAAAAATACATCTTATAATTGATAATTTTTTAAAAAGATTTATTTACTTATTTTAGAGAGGGAGAAAGTATACATGAGTGGAGCGGGGAGGGAGAGAGGGGGACGGAGAGAAATAATCTCAAGTAGGCTCCCCTGTGCTTGAGAAGAGTGGAATCAAACAGATTTTTGAACCCAATGCCCAAGTGACTGAGTCACCCCGGAGCCCTACAAAATACATTTTAATGAACCTCTTTGTCCCACTGCCTAGGTCCAGACAGGCCACAAGCCCAGCACAAAGGAGATAGTTCGCTTTTCCAAACTATTTGAAGATCAGCTAACCCTGGAGCACCTAGATCGACCTCAACTGGTTGCCCTCTGCAAGCTTCTAGAGTTGCAGGCCTTTGGAACCAACAATTTGCTCCGCTTTCAACTTTTGATGAAACTAAAGTCTATAAAAGCAGATGATGAAGTAAGAGCTGAACTGTAGCCGTGGGGGAATTAGCAAGGCTTGAGAGATCCCTTAGTGGGGCTTTGTGATAAAGAGCAGTATCTTCTCTTAGATCTGCCCGTGGATGGGTTCTGGCAAACCAGTGAGTGGTTTGAAAATCATTACCATGGCAATCTGAACCTGGATTACTCATTTTAGGAGTTGCTTGTCATGCTCTGACGCATTTTCTGGAGAATGCCCTCATAAGCAGTTAGTGATTTAGTAATCTACATCAGTTAGGACCCACTAGGAAGGAACAGCAGCCCAGGAGGTTCCTGAGTCTTCCATAGCTAAGGACAGCGCTCTGCCCTCACATCTCAGCTCCCTTTCCTCAGAGCTGGTGCCAAAGTAAATATTCTGCTGGGCGAGTTAGCCTGATAAGAAGGAGCGGCAAGGCGTAATGCAGGAAGGGAGAGCCCAGCCTAGACATCTGATGGAGGAAAGGCATCGTAACTACTAATTAGACTCCTTAAAAAAATGGAAAGAATGTTTCTTGAATCAGAATCAGCTGCTTTCAAGCATTCTGCCTGAGGGAGCAAGATTCCCAGAGCTGAAAAAGCATGATCCCGGTGGCCTCATTTAGATTTCAGCTGTTGCTTTCAGAATTTTGGAATAAACAATACTGGTCCCAGAAGTACCCTAGTTTTGGGTCACACCAAGCAGAAACCATATTATGTATCGAGTGAGTTTTGTGGACCAGAGTTAGGGCCATTCCTGGATGGAGGGAGGGGGCTGGTAAGGGGAAGAGCGACCCTGGGACATCCAGCAGATGGTACACGGCGAGCTTTTCAAGTGGAATATTTTCAAATGAATCCTAAAGCTGCCACGAAGGGGAAGTGCACATCGAAAGTGGAGAGGATTACTTTGGGGACAAAGTGTTGGGGTGGAGTTCCAGGGCAATTTCTGATGTTATTAGTACCAGTTGGCAGAATTCCCTTCATTTTCAGCTGCTGCACCTTTAGTCAGCGAGAGGACAGGTGTTGCCCCTGATTGGTGGGAATTTAGGATCTGGTAAAACTGGAACCCCAAGGGCCAATACCATTCCTTACGTTGCTTTCAGGTCATTGCCAAAGAAGGGGTGAGTGCTTTGAGCGTGCCAGAGCTGCAAGCCGCCTGCAGGGCCCGGGGGATGAGATCCCTAGGTCTCCCTGAGGAACAACTGCGGCAGCAGCTCACAGAGGCAAGTCGCAGCTCTCCTGGGCCCTTTCCACTGGAACGCTGTCCCCTGTGCTTCGTAGACCTCACTCGGTGATTTCTACTTTTTAGGCGAGCCGTCCCACCTAACTTGCCTTCTTTAATTCAGCAGCGGGATGCTGAAGAAGCTAGATTTATTTTTGATGGAGACAGGGTACTCTCTTGGTTTCCTTTCTAGGCGAGCCGTCCCACCTAACTTGCCTTCTTTAATTCAGCAGCGGGATGCTGAAGAAGCTAGATTTATTTTTGATGGAGACAGGGTACTCTCTTGGTTTCCTTTCTTTTTTTAATTTAAATTTCACTTAATTGACATACACTGCAATATTGGTTCCTGGAATAGGATTCAGTGATTCGTCATTTACGTACAATCCCCAGCGCTGGTCACAACAGGCGCCCTCTTCGTTCCCATCCCCTCTCCCTCCGTCAACCCTCAGTTTGTTCTCTATCCTTAAGAGTCTCTTCCGGTTTGTTTCCCTCTCTCCTCTCCCCCACCCCATAAGTTCATCTGTTTTCTTTGTTAAATTCCACATGAGTGAGATCATACGGTATTTGTCTTTCTCTGACTTACTTCACTTAGCATAATATACTCTAGCTCCATCCATGTCATTGCAAATGGCAAGATTGCGTTCCTTTTGATAGCTGAGTAATATTCTATTCCTTCTTTATCTGATCATCAGTCGATGGACATCTGGGCTCTTTCCATAATTTGGCTATTGTTGATAATGCCACTGTAAACATCAGGGTGCGTGTAAGCCTTTATCTGTTGCTGCATAAACAACTATCACAAACTGAGTGGCTGAAAATAGCACCCCATTTATTAGCCTACAAGTTCTGCAAGAAGTGCAGGCTGTGTTTTTTCTGGAGGGCTCTGGGGGAAGACTCCACTTCCAGGCTCATTTGGTTTGTTGGCTGAATTTAGTCTCTTGCAGCTGGAGAACTGAGGTCCCATTTCCTCACTGGCTGTCAGCCCTGTGGGACCCCTGCATTCCTCACCTCTAGGCCCCGTCCCTCTGCAAAGCCAGGAAAGGAGAGCTTCTCACACACTAGCCCCCCATAGGCCTCACATCTCAGACTTCCCCTTTTTGACCTCTAGCTCCAGATTTAAAGGCCTCACGTGATCAGGTGAGACCTCCTCAGATGACTTCCTGCTTTCAGATCTAATGACTTGGGATCCTAATTATTTCTGCAGAATCCCTCACGGCAGCACCTAGATTCGTGTTTGAATAACTGGGAGAAGGTGTGGCCACACTAGGGACTAGGGATCTTGGGACCACCTTAGAATTTTACGTACTCCAGGTATTTTAAGGGCCCCGGGCAAAATCTTGAATCCAAGGCCTGTCACGTGTGAATCCATCTGGAGGTCTAAGCCTTGCCTGAGGGCTTTACCTGGGACCTGGAAGGGCTTTACCTTCCAATTAGTACCCCAAGCCAATAGAGAGTGTTAGCTTTGGCAACAGATGTTTGATATTTTCCCACTGACAACATATTTTAACTAAGAGCATCAGTGGGTCGGTTTTTTTTTTTTTTCACGATTTATTTATTTATTTTAGAGAGAGAACACCTGCACACGCGAGATGGGGGAGGGACAGAGAGAGAGAATCTCAAGCAACTTGAGTCCCGGCTGATCGTGGAGCTAGATGTGGGGCTAAGGCAGGGCTTGATCCCGCAACCCATGAGATCATGACTCAGGCCAAAACCAAGAGTCGGGTGCTTCACCGACTGAGCACAGGCACCCCAGAGCATCAATGTTTTCAATCAAAGCAGTAACTCCTATTAAAATTCTCATTATTGGGGCGCCTGGGTGGCTCAGTTGGTTAAGTGTCTGCCTTCGGCTCAGGTCATAATCCCAGCGTCCTGGGATCAAGCCCCATATTGGGTTCCCTGTTCAGCAGGGAGCTTGCTTCTCCCTCTCCAGTTCCCCCCTTGCTTGTTTTCCCTCTCTCACTATCTCTCTCTGTCCTAAATAAAGTCTTTTTTAAAAAAAGAAAAATAAAAAAATAAAATAAAATTCTCATTCTTGTAACTTGTAAAGAAATGCTATAAAGTGTACTTTACAGCCACTGTTGTGACGTTGAAACCATTTCAGGTAGCTATTTCCTTTTATATGTTGGATCTGCTGTGGCTGGAAGATGAACATATTGTAAGGAAAGTTTCTTAAAATCATTTTTTTCTTCAACATAGGGTATTAAGTGGGTTCATACTGTCAAATAGCTTTCTTGAGAGAGAGTACATTTTTCCCACAAAGGAGTGAGGATACCCATCCAACAATGTGTGATATTCAGCACTATGTATTACTCAGAAACTCCTGTGTTAGGATAGAGGCAGGCATTTCATAGAAGGGAAACTCTAAGATGATAATCATATGAAACATCTTAACTTCATAAGAAGATAAAGCTGAGATACCACATTCACCTGTTAAGTTGGCAAAGATCAATTTGATACCACCACTGTTGTTGAGAGTTGGGGAGAAGGGCACTTACACATCGCTGATAAAAACCTCCATGGAATCTTTCAAGATTTAAAAATGCATTCACTTTGACCTAGAAATTTCACTTGTGCAGTATGACATGTCTATAAAATCATCCATTGCCGCACCATTATAATAGCCAAAGACTGGAAATAGCCTAAAGTTCCTAAATAGGAGAATAATCAAATATGGCCTTTTCGTGCAACCGTGGAATCCTTTACGGATGGTTAAAAAGGAGGCAGCTCTACAGCCACGGATATTAATCCATCTCCAAGACATTTAAGTGAAAAAAAGCAAAGGACAGAGCAGTGTACATATATCTCCCTTTATGTGAAGATGAAAAACGTACAAGTGTGTGTTCGTATATGCACAGGATACCTCTGAAGAGTATGCAAGGAACTGGTGACAGTGCTTGCTTCCGGGGAAGGAAACAGGGTAGTTAAAGGATAGGAGTAGAAGTCAGGTTTATTGTTATTGATTATATTTTATTTACTTTCTGAGTTTTGTCTCTTGTGCATGTATTACTATCTACCTACCTATGTGTGTATGTATATATCTATGTATCTATTTTTTTAAAAGGTTGGCTGTTTGGTACTTGAAAATTCCATCTCATTCTCATTTTAATTTCTTTGGCTATGAGTGAGGCTTATTTATTCTTTCCCCTTATCTGCTCTGTGTCTAAGAGAAGATCTTTAGCTCCTTCGATCCACAGTCAGTTTGAGAGGTGACTGGATCACTCCCTCTCCAACTGAGAGGTTCCCACTGTCGCGAGGGGCATTGCAGGCTATAGCCACTGGTGCCGAAGCCCGGAGACTAGTGTTCCTATCCTAGTCCTGCTGCTGCTCCCCAGCATGTGCCTGGGGAAGCTTATGAAACTAGGGAAGCAGTCGGTGACAATGGGTCATGTCCAGTTCGAACATGCTGGAATTCTGTCCTGTTTTATTCTCCTCCCATCTCCAGTGGCAGGACCTCCACCTGAAGGAGAACGTCCCTCCTTCTCTGTTGCTTATGTCACGAACCTTCTACCTAATCGATGTGAAGCCAAAGCCAATTGAGATACCACTAAGCGGGGAGGTGAGTACCCGGATCTGGGGTTCCATAACTGGGGCCTCTCCACAAATGTCTTATGTCCTCTTGCAGTTAGGGGAGACATTTCTTTTGGAATATCCTTTGGCATTTGGTCCAGTGGACTTTAAAATCTGTAAAAAATTCCATAAAAAAATTAAAATTGCTAAAACTAACTCTAGCTATAGGGCTTTTACTGTCTTTGTCCCAGCTCGATTTAGGAATCCAGTTTATCCTTTCTCCTGAACTATCTAGTCTTCATTAGCAGACTCTCGCTCTTTGGAGACTGAATGGTTCCTCTTCTTTCATGTCTATTTCATTTGTCTAGATCCCTATTAATTTGGAAGTGGCGAAAGGCCAGTCTAGAATGTAAACTTTTTGTCTTCCACTCATTTCCTTAATCATTTTTTTGTTGCCTTTAATTCAGCAGCTTTTTTTTTTTTTTTCTTGTCCTGGCTTTTTACCAAAAACCCCAGGATTGTCCCAATCACTAGAGTTTCTTGCTCTGGTAGAAGGAGCCTCTCACTTCTCTACTTTGTGGCTTCATGTCTAAGAATCTGCATGAGTGAGAAAGAAGAGACCATTGTGGAAGATGCTGCACGTGTAGTTTAGTAGATGAAACCGAGTCTTCTGGAGTAGGGACCCATCATTTTTAATTTAGTTATGCTAGCGATTCCTTGGACAAGCCAAGGGATATGATATGAAGTCCAGCATGAAAAATATACTTTGGGGAACACCTTGCTTTGCCTTTCCATATTTCCAGAGACTAATCCGATTTGGGCTTTGTCCGAGGATTCTAGGGAGAGTGAGAGCAATTCTGGAACCCAGACCATCTTCTTTTTTTTTTTTTTTTTTAAGATTTTATTTATTTATTTGAGAGACAGAGAAAGTGAGAGAAAGCATGAGAAGAGAGAAGGTCAGAGGAAGAAGCAGGCTCCCCGTGGAGCTGGGAGCCCAATGCAGGACTCGATCCCGGAACTCCAGGATCATGACCTGAGCCAAAGGCAGTCGCTCAACCAACTGAGCCACCCAGGCGCCCCAGACCATCTTCTAAAAGGCAGCCTACCTGGTTCTTACTCTATATTTGGTCTTTAAGACAGACTAAATCTGTCATTCTTAGACTGCTCTCAGGAGCAAGGAAATCTTGGGATAGTACAATATCTCAGGCTAAATCTGTGTTCTCAGAATTATTCTAGAGGAGCATAAACACTTTAGCCAGATGTTGCTTTCTGGAATGTGTGAGAAAGACCTAGAAATTAAGGACAAAATGACAAGCTCTTACACATTTTGTTGCTTTTTTTTTTAATCCATGTTTTTAAACTTCTGTTTTCCATATATACAGAATGAGAATAAGTAGCATGCTAGGTTCTATAAATTTAGGGACATCAAGTTAAATATACTGTAATTTAGGATATATGTAGCTCTTATCCCTCCAAGTACACAACACAATTACTTATTTCCAAAAAGCAGTGACATATTTACTTTTCAAATCTAATTATAATTCTTGAAGATAGGTTAGCTAGCTATTCTCAAAATACCATGTCTTCCATTTTCCTCATGTTGCAGGAGTTTCTATTAAGCAGCACCTTCCGTTTTAATAAATCAGACAAACTTATTATTAGACACCAAAAATGATAAAGATGTCAATTTTGACTAAGTCGTATCAATACTATTAGAAGCTGATAAGTAACTGAGAAAAGGCAACTTTTTTTTTGTCAGATTGAAAACAGGACCAGAATTGGCACATCAGTAGCTTGTTAATGACTGCAGACTTTTTTAAAATTTATTTTTTAAGTAATCTCTACACCCAACATGGGGCTCGAACTCACAACCCTGAGACCAAGAGTTGAGTGCTTCCCCGACTGAGCCAGCCAAGCACCCTGACCGAGGAGTTTTAATACTAGAATCTCATTCAAGTGCCACTTTGCCTGTAGGCCACTCAAAACTCAAAGATCAATACTACTAAGTTGCTGCTTCAGGGGCCTATTTCATATGTTCTCCTAAAGGGCAGAGTTGGAAGAAGTTAGGGATTCAGTGAGTGGAAAGCAAGTTGCGCTACAAGAAAGCATTACCTACTGTAAAAGTTGAGTTGCAGGAATAGCAGAAAGCTGATGTTTGTATAAAATTCTTCTCTTCCTAGTCTCCAAAAATAGATATTCCCGTGGAATCGCCTACTTCTCCTGAATCTAAAGAGACGCTGGTGGATTTAGCACCCCCACTGAAGGGAACTAAGGTTAGACTATTACTTTTCATTTGATGAATTAGGTTTCAACATGAAAATAAGTTAATTTATCCATTTTTAATTCTTAATGAAACTGAAATTCAATACCATGGTGTTCTTTAAGCAGGACTGTATATTGTACTATTGGATCTGTTTCTAAGAAAGGTCGACATTTGGCTCTATGTGATTAGGTTCCAGATTTAGCCTCTTGAATCCTATCCCGGAAGAGGTGGTGGGTACACCCCGGTGGTCACGGCGGTGTGACTATAGATCTAGGACCCATTTTGTTTTAAATCAGTAACTCAACTCTCCATTGTGCCGTTGAAGGATGAAGAATTTCTACAGCTGCCACAGGTTCCGTCATCCCCCATAACACCTATCCCGTTACACAAAGGACCCATCACTTCTGCTAAAGAAGCTGTGAGTATCTGAAAAAAAGAACACCTTTGGTCTCTAGTTATTTTTAAGGGCAGTGAGGATCTAGAATTGTTACTATTGCAAAACACCGCACCCTTCTTCCTGTCATCCAAACAGGAAGTTGTAGGCTGAACTTTCATCATGTTATAACCACTACGTGTTTAAAATTCAATTATCTAAAAGTCAAAAACAAAGAAACCGAAACACCCCCCCCCCCAAATCCCCAGCTTATCAACCAATGCAGTCGTGGATGAGGCCTAAACATGTGAAGTCGAGAAGCTAATTACAATATAGGCAGACTCTTATTTTCTTTTGTGCCAGATGGAAATAGTTCCCATATGTTGTGTATTTCACACAGGCTTCAAATGTCAGGAAATCCTAGCAGGAAAGCAATTTAAATCTTAGGAAAAATGTATGTAAATAAGAAATTACTTATTTACCTACTTTTCCCCTTTGGGTGAGAGAATTTGGGACAAGGGCAGAAGCCCGACACAAGGCGGTGGCAGGGGCATCATGGGAGTGTCAGACCGGCTCTGCTGGCCCCCAAGGGCCGAAGGAGAGAGAGCCGGCCCACAGGGACACCCAGGGGCCTTGCTTGCAGGCCTTCTGAAATTCTATGACTGAGGTAAGTTGCAAACTTGGAGTTGACTTCGTGGTCTGTCATTATTTGGTGAAGAAAACAGAAAAGGGACTCCTGAGGCGCTGCCACATCTCGCTGTGAGTAGTGCCTAAAGTCCTTATATTTTGTACCTAGACGCTCCGGGCCGAATCACAAAAGACGACGCAGAGCAGCAAGGCGAGTTCTAAAGGAGCATAAGGACCACGGGAGGATGAAGCTCACTGTCGTCAGCTTCCTGCCCGCAGGGTGGCATCCACACAGGAAGACCCAGCTCAGACAGACTCTCTGGGTCTGGTTTGAGCAGAGACCAGCCATGCCGTCCTTGGGGCAGTCCTTTGAGGCCTTGTAACCATTCCGGATGACGTCAGCAGTGAGACCAAGTTCAGACCATTTAGAAATATAATCGCAAAGCCACCTTCCTCTGTACCGTGACGTCAGCCCACTAAATTGTGTGTAAAGCCCCCTCCCCATGTTATTTTTGAACAGCTTCATGTTCGTGTGCGTATCCTTTCAGGGAGGACGTTTTTTTGCATAATGGAATCAGCTCGGCACCTTAGATTCGAGTAAGAACTTGGAAACTCCAAAACCACTGGGAGACCCCACCTTTTCCAGGGACCCATCAGTAAGAACAGTGCCCTGGAAACGAAGCACCTTAATGGGATGCGATGGACATACTCCCCAGCGAGGACTTTCTGGATGCGAAGAAGAAAAAGCTTTCTGGAGGAGAAAACGGGGAGTTCAACAGACCGGCGATCAGCGAGGCCTGGCGGCCGCTTGGCTGTTCAGAGGCTCCCCCTCGGGGGCCTGCAGGGCCTGTAGGAATCTGGGAGGCTGCCACTATTCTAGCACACGTGGCTTTCATTAGCCACCATTTTGCCAGGAAACATAATTATGGGTTTAAGACTTAACCATTTGTCTGTGTTGGGTGTAGGTTTTTCTGTTTGTCTTTCACAAACAAGACCATTTGTTAGTCATCGGGGTGATTAAGAGTCTGATACAATCCCCGGGCTCTACCCAGTAACGAGTATGATGTTCAGATACTTATGTTTGGTGTTTTCGGGGTGGTCAGTCCTGAAAAAACTCAATACCTTACCCTGCAGCTGACCAACGGCTTTCCTCTCTTGGGGAGTTTGGAAAGGTGTTCTCGCTTGGGGGTGACGAGACTGGTTTCCTTCGCCCTCTGCGAAACTGAAAGCAGTTTGATGGGAGTCATTTAAAGCAAGCACAACTCCAGTCTCCCTCTCTGGGATCACCTAAGTGAGGACTCTTTGGCGCTTCCCAGCAAGGATGTGTACTTTAGGGTGCTTTTTAAGCCTCCTCTCCAGCAGAGGAAAAGCCCCACCCCGGCCTGCTAACGCACGCCAGTTCCCCGAGAATGATGAATCCCTACGACGCAGCGGTCGGTGGGCCTCACCATTGGCCTAGCAAGGTGATTCACAATAAATTCTCCCATTTTTAAGATGAGGGGTGTTTATTTTAATTAGCTCACATTTCAAGTGTTGAATGTGGGCAAGGGATTAGCTACTTAACTTGTTCAATCCTGTTTTAGCTGAATGATTCGTAGGGACTGCTGGGCCGTTCTCCAGTTCTCTCTGGCTTTTCCTACCAGGCAGAGTGGGGATGGTTAGGGCAGGGGGCCCCCCGTCGGTTCTGGCTCCAACTGGCCCTCACCTATTTTTTTCTACATGTAGGCTTCGGAGACACTGGACATACCCCTCTTCCCAGAAGTCTAGGATGTTTCTTTGGTCTCATCACCTAGAGCCCCTGGCCGTTGGGCTCTATGGGAGTGTTGCTGAAACCCAGCTCGTGGCGAATGATTACCAACCAACTCTGGTAGTGCCCTGGTTTGTAGCATTGGCCTTCAGGCTGCCAACAGGAGGTCACTGAGGAAGAGTCAGGAAGAGGGGTGCACTGTCAGCTCCAGCACGGCAGCCACCCCAGCCCTCCCTGAGTACCAAGAGACGAGTCCATCGCTGGCAGCGTGGTCATGAAATGTGTCACTTCTCTGCTCCAACGCAAACACCCGGGAGGCAGTGTCCTATACGTATGTGGCCCTGAAGGCTCCCAGGTGCCAACCTGGAGGGACCTTGCCCCAGACGGAATCTTCCTGAACAGCTGGGTTCTTGCTGACCTCCCATCCCCCTGGCTCTCCTCAGCTGAGGGAGTGGGGTGGGCAGCTCTGCCAGCACGCTCCAGAGCTTTCTCCTTCCCCGCAGATGCCTAGGCCTCGCCGTGCCGGCTGCTGATCCTCCCGCTGGGTGTGACTGCAGGCAGCTTTCAAGGCCAGACCTCGGTGGTGCTGTCAGATCCTGGCCAGCATCCCATTCAGAAAGCATTCTGCCCCAACACGGAGGTGTTGGGGGTGCCTGACATTTATGGGCCCGCACCTGTGTCACGTCCAAATCTGTCCGTCCGTCGTTACAGTACCAGTCACTCTGGTGACATCAAATAAATACACTGTCATGCTAAAACCTAGGCTGGAGATTTCCCAGTCACTACCAGTTAGCTCCCTGGATGTCAGTGGTGCCGCCCCCGACCTTGACCAAGATCTTGGCTTGCTGGCTCCTCCCAGTGGCGGCTGCCGGGCATGGCGGCTTCACTGTCGTGGAGACCGATTTCTTGCTTCTTCAGAGGCTTTCTTTCTCACTTGAGGATCAATACAGTACATTAGTGGTGCCTAGGGACTGACGCTCCCCAGCCTACGGCAATTAGAAAAGGTGGAAAGGCAGTATTGATTAATGGCGTGATGATCCCAGGCCCTAATCTTGGAACCCTCCAGAAACCAGACAGATTCAGTGCCTTGACGGCACGACGTCTTCATTAGACAGGCTGGACTCCTTTCCTCGGGAGACCCAATCTGGTTATCTTAGTAAAATGGCCATTTCATTTTCTCTCAGGTCGATTTTACTATCTTTTATTTGACAGGCAGCTCCGTCTCTGGGGAAATTTGTGGGTGATTGGAGTAGTACCAGCAAGGACACCACGGTTACACTAACACTGCCCTGTATCTCTCCAGCACCTTCCCCGAAGGCATGGAAAGCCCTTGGTAGGTCCTCCACCCACCCACCCAGTGCTGCTTCAAGGGAGGGCCGAGGCCGAGATGATCGTCAGTACTTTACAAGGAAAGACACCACTCTAAGGTCTCCAAGCAAATGATTTTAAGAGCAGAAGTTCATTTCCCGGCTCTGTTCACCAAATTACGCCTTCTTTAAACACAAACACAAACTGTAATATGTTGACGCATTATTTACAGAGAGACACGAGGGGAAGAGAGAACTTTACAACAGTGGCCAACGCCGCAGCTGCCCCAAAAAGAGCTAGCTCAGAAAGGAAACTTAAAAAGCAGCAATCCGGTTTGCCCTGCAGAAATGAAAGCGAGTCGAACTTTCTTCTGTATTTCGGGGTAATCCTGCAAAGAGTAAGCCCTAGGGGCGGGGTACTTGCAGGTTCAGGGCTGAGGTTCTGAGAAGCAGGGATCCACGTGTTGAGCGCAGTGATCACCAGCAGGTGGCAGAGAAAGAAAATTTCCAAGCAACTGAACACCAAACATTCGGAGAATTTTTCCCCTTTCCTGGGGGATGGGGTGGAGTCTGTACAGGAAGAACTATAGGAAGCCAAGATCTGCGACAGTTCCAACACACGAAGTCTAGTCACAGTTAGAACGGGGGGCGGGGGCGGGGGGAGAAGTATGACCGGAGGAAGCTGGGCAACATGAAGCAAGGGGTCCGAATGTCAGACTGATCTTGGGTGACAAGTTTTCCCTCACACAGAAGCACGGACAAAACCACATCCACATAAAGGGGGAGACACATATCTGGGTTTGAATTTCTGCAGGCCCTTGGTCCCGTAATCCGTAGCCTTCCTCTTAAATCCCTCTAGCTCTACCCCTTGGCTATTCCCAGGTAGGCCCCCAGGACCCTTTCTGACCCGCCAACCCCACCCAACCCCACCAGTTTCCTCTGAGGAAACAGTCTGTGGTTGAGGGCGGCGCTGGGGCCTTGGCACAGGGCCCAGCGCCTCGGGTGCACTGAGGTTCCTTGCCCACTACACAGACGTCGTCTCTTCCCGCCTTTCCAAAAAGCATCGGAGAGGTAGGAGGTTTGTCCTGGAGGTCTGGGTGCAGAGACCTAAGGGGAAGCGGTTAGGAGGGAACAGCAGGGAGCTCGGGCGCCCTTGGCACAGCCCCAGGGCCCGTGGGCCTCACTCCTTTTCAGCTGACATTCTCTCCCTTGTCACACAGCCCATATAAAAATGAAGCAGCAGCAATTTTTATTGAGGGACCTAAACTGAAAATAGGTTTAGAACATAATTTAAAAAAATAAAACAGCAAAAGTAGCAAAAAATATATGACCTTTTTAAAAACATTTTCCTTTTTTTTTTTTTTTCCTTTTTTCTTTGTTTTTTAATATATAGCAACTGATGCCTCCCAGCCACCAGGAGCATCTTACCCGATGGGTAAATCTCTGGTAACGACCCTTTTAAAAAGACATGTAAATATATACTCAGATTTATACACTTTGTGTTTTCTTCATAGCTATGTACAAAGCCCCCAGTGCGGGGCTGGGCCCCAGGGCCTCGACACCTCCCCATCCTCTGGTACCAGGTATTTGGTCAGCAAAGCAAATTAGTATTAGAATTAATAAGCCCCTGGCACCATCCCTCTGGGGCAGAGGCTGCCTTCAGCCGAGGCCCGGGGCGCGTGACCTCCCCTTGCTAGCGCCGCAGCCCTGAGGACAAGGCCCCCCGCCACCAGCACTCAGGCTTCCGGGTTACGCGAAGCAGACAAAACCAACATAGGACAGCTCGGTCAGCGCTCACTGGCATGCCCGCTCCCCTCCCGCGCCTCAGCCCTCCAGGCGCCGCGCCAAGGTGTGGAGGGGGTCTTGGTCCAACATGTGGGAGGGGACCAAACGGCCGGGAGCACGGCCCCGAGCACGGCCCTGCCGCTCTGCTCCTCTCTCTCACGAGCAGGTTGTGAGGAGGAAGAGGAGGAAGAGAGGCGAACTCGCGGGGGTGAAGGCCTCAGGTAGGCAGCTGGCTCCTGCCAGCAGGAAAGGGGCAAAGGGGAAGGCGGTGAGTCCCACAGGGAGGGGTGGGGGTGAGGGTTACAGCGGCTGCGGGAGTCTGGGGAGAGGGCGTGGGGGTGCTAGTCAGCGTCGTTTGAGTCCGCCATTGGCAAGCTGGGCTGGGTGTCGGGGCAGACAGGGTTCCTCGGGCAACGGCTCGTGGGAGAAGACGGAATCCTCCCCCGAGGAGCAGGTAGAGCTCCGGGTGTCGGGAAAGCTCGGCGAGTACTGGTCCAGGGGCACGGACAGGTCCAGGTATTCCTGTGCAAGGAGAGACAAGAAGGTCTGGCACTCTCCTCCCGGCGGCAGTGCTCACTCAGAGGTGCGCCCAGGGGACGGCGGCCCAAGGTCGAGGATAGGACAGCCTCACCTGGTTGGAGGTCAAGGCCACAATGCGGTCCAGGTCTTCCACCAGCTGCTTGAAGGTAGGTCTCTGAGAGGGCACCGCATGCCAGCAATCCCGCATCATCATGTACCTGGGAGCGGACTGTCGAGTCAGGGGAGGGAGACCCCAGGCAGGGCCGCTTTATCTAGCGAGGCCCCTCCTTCCCTCTGTTCTTCCCCCAGGGCCTGGCCCAGGGCCCCTGGCGTCTCCCGTGCTTACAGCTCATTGGTGCAGTTACTGGGCTTGTCCATCCGATGGCCCTCCTTCAGCAGCTTGAAAAGCTCCTCCACAGGCACGCCAGGATACGGGGAGCCTCCCAGAGTGAAGATTTCCCACAGGAGCACCCCAAAAGACCAGCTGTGGAGGAGCACAGAGCCAGCGGGTCTTATGGGCACAGAGCGAGGCCAGCCCAGAATCCTTCCCAACTCCCCCGCGGCGCGTCACCCTGAGCCCACCCTCCCCGAGCACAGACGCTTACGGGGAACCCGAGGGCCAGCGCCAGGCTCACACTGGCCTTTCAACCTCTACCGAGGGAACAAAGTAGGCGGACACATCCGGTGTTTTGTTTTGTTCTCTCCGAGAGAGGAGACCCCCGGCAATCCAGAGGGGCACGCAGGACTCTACTGCGCTGGAACGTCCTATCCCACGTATCCCTGGCAAACTACCTCTTTGAAACTCACACGTCACTCTGGTGGGTGTAGATCCGGTCGAACAAGGCCTCGGGGGCCATCCACTTCACAGGCAGCCGGCCCTGTAAGTGGCACGAGGAAGACTGGGGGTAGCCCAGGCCCGGGTGATGTGGGGACAAGCGGGGCGTTGGGGTTGGGGGGCACACACAGGACCAGACACGCAGAGGAGGACACGTGCTTGGCTCGTCCCACCGCACCGTCTCTCAAGCAAGGCCACCCATGCTGGGCTCCAGCCAGAAGACGGAAATGGGAGAAAGCCTAACAGACCCGCGGCCGTTCTGTCCTCAGCACTTACGTTGGTCGTCTTTTTATAGTAGTCGATATGGTGAATGTCCCGCGCGAGGCCGAAGTCTGCGATCTTCATCACGTTGTCCTCGGTCACCAGCACGTTCCTGGCAGCCAGGTCTCGGTGAATGCACTGTGGGGAGCGGAGGCGGGGTGCAGGTGAGGGGCCACCGGCCGCCAGCCTGCCCCGGGGGGCCTCTGCTCCAGCACCCGTGCCCTAGCCCCCGACGCAGCATGGGGCCTCCTCCTCCCTCCGTGCCACTACCCCTGGGCTGTTCCAGGCTGCTGCTAGGAGGTCCCTCTCTTCCACTTCAAAGCCAGTCATCGAGCACCTACAGCCCCAGGCCCCTGAATCTCCGTAGCAAACCCCCTGCCTGGGGCTCCCCTGCCGCTCCTGTCCCAACTCTAGCTCTGGATTCGCACCCAGGAGGGCTGAGCCTGGATGCTTCGGTCCAGCCGGTGTCGGTGTGTGCTCTCAAGCCGTGGCCCCCAGCACATCCGCACCGGGGTGGAGCTCAGACAAAGCCTCCATTTCCTGAGCACCCACACTGTACTTCACCCCGTCACACGCGACTCCATCGTGCCCCATAACCAACCCGCAACGTAGGGCTTATCACTCTTTCGGTCTGGAGATCTCCATACAAGTAGCTGCCTGGGGCTACACAGATAGTGCCAACACACAGATCCGAACCGTATCCAGTCTGACCCATGGGGCTCTCCGGACTCCGACGCCCCCTGAGAGCCCACGAGAGCACAGGCAGGCGCTACTCCAGACGCCTCCAGCCCCACCAGAGGACGCGAAGTCATAACCTGGAGTACCAGGAAGGCTCTGTTCCCAGCCCCGCTTCACCCAGGGGAAGCCTCAGGCGCCGTACCTTCTTGGAGGCGAGATACTCCATGCCTCGGGCCACCTGATAGGCGCAGGATACCAGGTCCTTGGACGAGAGCTGCTCCTCTGGGTTGTGGCTGGGGTTGTAACAGTACTCCAGCCCAGGAGGCCTCCGGGCCTGCAGGTACTCCCGCAGGTTGCCTTTGGAGGCATACTCCACAATGACGTACAAAGGACCTGGCAGCGTGGGGGCGGACGGCCATCAGGGCGGGCACACAGGTGCCCGGGCTCAGCTTCGCCCCCTGGAAGCCCCACCCTCCACCGCACACCACTTCTTTGTTCCCTAGGCCTAACTGCACCCTTAGGGAGCCTGGGAAATTCAATCCACTACCCCAAGAAGGCCAGGGAAATGATTCTTCCCAGTATACTCCAGGAAGCTCCCGAGCACAGCTGGGTGTGGGGGGAAGAGCCCTAATTTGGCCACAGTGACTCGCCTGGTTCCACCCACGGACTATGTGTATGAGTCTGGATACCTGACTTCTCAGACGAACGCCAGTGGGCATCGCCCAGACCCCGAGAAGTAACTCCAACTACTGCTGAACTGGTTTCCCCTCCTACTGCCCTCTTCCCCCAGCGTCGCTGAGATGCCCGGTTGCTGATTAGGAGCTCCTCCCCGACAGGCACTGTTATCCGAGGGGGGAGGCCCAGGCTCGCGGTGGAGCCCCTAGCTTGGCGGCCTACCGTCCTGCGTGCAGGCCCCCAGCAGGTTGATGATGTTCTTGTGCTTCCCGATCATCTTCATCATCTCCATTTCCGAGATCAGGTCTGACAGGTCTTTCTCTGTTGCATCAGCTTTACACACAAACCAGGAGGGGACGAGACTCATTTATTTGGAAGGGAGAACGAGAGGAGGAAAGCGGAGGGAGGGGAGACGGGCTGGATGCCCGAGGAGGCCCTGTTCTCAGGGACTTGCTTCTCTCTCCTCCCCATTTCACATCCCCATCGATTTTCCCCTCCCCCTTACGAAAGCTGTTGGCCACGTGTGCTCGTCTGTAGGGCGGAGGACGAGGGTAAGAAAAACCAGCTAGCGATGGGATCTAGAACAAACACCTGACCACAGCCCAGACTGATGCCAAGAACAAAGTGAGAACGTGGCCATCTTGGGGTTCACAGTGATGCCCCTCCACGCCCAGGAGATGCTACGTGGGCCGCGCAGCAGGTGTAGACCATGATAGGGCACCAGAGCGACGGGGGCCCAAGGCCCACAGTCTGCTTGGACAAGGAAGGGCTTGTTTTTGCGAGGACAGAAACATCACTTACCCTTCAACATCTTCACGGCCACTTTGGTCACACGGTTGGGTTTGTCCTTGTCCAGCCCGATGGCCTCCGCCAACACCACCTGCCCAAAGCAGCCCTCGCCCAGGGGTTTGCCTAAAACCAGCCTTTTGGGAACACAAAGGGTGGTATGAGATGGGGCTGGTAAAAAATTTCAACCTGGAAGGGACGTCCCATCTCCACCTCCCCAAATTCCACCTAAATGAGAGCAGAAAGTGTCAACTACTCTTTCTGGATGCATTTGGTACACCTTCACTCCGAGCGGGGGGGTTTCCTCAGAAGCGGACAGTTAAAAGTATTACCTGTCTCGAGGCAACTCCCAGCGAGGGTCTTCGGGAAGCTCGTATTCCGAGACCCCGGCCAGCATGGGGGTTCCACTAGAGGAGAGGCGTGACGGCCGGACCAGCAGAACCCCGGAGTTCATGGATGCGCTGGAATCCGCCGACACCTACAGGGAAGCGTGGGGTCACCCTTCTAGCGAGGATGGGGTGGGGGAGGCGAGTGGGGGACTGAGCCACAGCAGACTCCCGCATGTCCCCGTCAGGGCTTTCCACCAGTGGCAGGGGTATGTGTCTGTTATCTGGCGTTTTCTCCAGCGAGGAGTGGCAGACAGACCACAAGACGCCTGAAGATGTGAGTTTGAAAACACACTTATTTTTGCCGCCAGCTAGGCTTTTCACTCACCTCTAATAGGAGCAAACCAAATCTCTCTCTTCCACACTGACACTTTGTGATAGGTTATATCACTGCAATCACAACTCTATTCTCGTCCCCATTCTTTGTGAAAACCCTGCCTCAGATTATGTATCCCCCCTCCTTTTAAGGTTTTATTTATTTATTTCAGAGAGAGAGAGCAAGAGAGAGCACGAGCAGCAGGGAGGGGCAGAGGCAGAGGGAGAAGCAGGCTCCCGGCTGAGCAGGGAGCCCAACATGGGGCTTGATCCCAGGACCCCGGGATCGGGACCTAAGCGGAAGGCAGACATTCAACTGACTGAACCACCCAGACAACCCGGATTATGGATTCCTAACTGCCAAAGCACCTCCAGAATCCGCCCAGCTCCAAGTGAATGTTCCCTCCTCTCACACGCCTTCACCCTCTGTTCCATTTCCTTAGACGAGAGGAGGATGGCATCCTGGCACAGGACCCAGGTCCCCTTCTCTGTATCTCTGTACCTCTAACTGGCCCTCATGGACCCTTCAAAAGTGCAAACAGAGTTGCACATCCAGCCCGGGTACGACCTTCTCCCGATCGATGTGCCGAGTGAGTCAGGGGCTTGCAGCTGGGATATGGTGGGCACCGAATTCACAGGCTAGAACAGCTGGAACCCAACTCTGGAGCACTTAGGATAGTTCCTTACCCCTGGCCCAGAAGCTAGGAAGCAACTCTGGAAGTGGTAGCTTGGGGACAGAAGAGAGGGCAGGGCATCGGAAGGTCCTGGAGGAGCCCCCGGGGGCGCAGGGAGAGAAGGCGATGTGGAGCGTGCAAATCCCCTATCTACTTTCTGTTACCTGTCTGCGCAGAGGGATGCTCTTGGCCAGCTTGTGCACGGCCATCTGGCTGTGGAAGTCGCTCTTCTTAGTGCCGCTCTTCATCTTGTAGATGATGACAGAGCCCACCATGCAGGAGATGAGGAAGGCCCCCGTGCAGTAGATGATGATCTCCAGGTACAGGGGTGAGGTCATCACCGCGGGCCTCTCTTCCAGGGCTGAGTCAGTGCGAACAGGGAGTTAGCAGGCTCTGGGGGCCCAGACCACTACGGTCCCAGTTCCATAAAACCCCACCTCCTAATTTCCAGGGCAGAGAAGAACCAAGCCAGGGCCCAGCTGGGACTGAGGTCTGGCGGCCTATGATCTCTGGTCTTCCTGATCCCGACTCGAATCCCCCAAGGAGGACGGACTCGAACTATCTTGCTGCTTGAGGCCTATCCTCATCCTCATCCATGCTCAGCTGGACTGCTGGGATCACCGGGGATAGGGAACCCCACAAGGACTTTCTCGGTCTCCTCGTGGAAACCTGGCCCTTCTCTGCAGAGCCCTAGCACTGCGTGTGTCTCCCCCATCACACGGGACAGAGCAACCATTTAGGGAGTCTGTTGTCCCTGACAGCCCAGGGGCATCTTGTCCATTTCCACGTGCCACAGCACCTGACATATAGCGACACATCACGAGTTCAAGGAGGGACTAGAGGGAGGGACCCAGTCTGCGTCCTGGGTCCTCGTCTTTTGCCTATGCTACCCGGGTCAGGTCAGACCGCGTAAATATTTGTACCGAGCTAAACCACAGGCAAAACTAACTTCATTTCCCACCATGTCTGCACTGCTGGAGATGAGAACGTCCACTTGCTGTGCTTAAGAATTCTACTCAGGCCCTAATTCCTCAAACCGAAGGAGGAAACTGGGGAGGGGACACTGTTTTCTTTTCTCCCACCTTCCGTTTAGAATTCAGCCTGCTCCCGCAGAAGCCCATCCAGCTGAACCCCCCCCTTCCCTTGTGCAGGAGAGGCGGGGAGGCTTCCCGGACACTCCTTCCCCACCGGCCCGAATGCCCCTCCTCCTTGCATGGCTTTCTTCCAAAGCCACCAGCCAGCCACAGAGGCAGGCACACCCGGAACCTCCCCAGAGAGGCATCGGTGTGACCCCAGATGGAGCCCGAAAGAACCCCCGGAAGCCCGACAAGGCGGTAGCAGTGCTGGAGACAGGAGGAAGTGTTTCTGTTTTTCTCTCTCCCGGTATGGACAGACGAAGACAACCAAGTGGGAGCACACACGGGACAAAGACAGGGACGGGGTAAAAACAGAACACTTCTCTGCCTCAAGCAGGGGTCAGACCCTGCTGGCCGGGCGGGGCAGAGGGAGAGACAGGGAGGGAGAGGAGGACAGTGTCAGCACTGTGCCCAGACCCCACATGCGAGACACTCAAGAGGCGGCAATGACCAGCCCCACCACCTGAGCAGGCTGCAGGCTCCTTCCTTCCCAGCCCAGCGCACACACACCTCCCCTCCCGGGAGCCCTCGAGGACGAATGGGCAGCACAGAGTCCCCTGTGGCCTCCCGAGTCAGGCCTTACTTAAAGCTCCAGTTCCCGCATCTGATCTGAGATCAGAGGATGGCAGAGGGGGCTGGCCCTCTTTATAGAATGCCGACATCTGGTTAGAGGAGGAGGCCTGGGCCTCTCTCGAGACCCCCGGAGCCAGCAAAAAAGGATCAGACAAGTCGGGGAAGGCTGTGGAACCCAAGGAGGGAAGGAGCCTGGCCTGCACGAGAGCCCGGCTGCAGGTTAACTCCAGATTCCATGCAGGCATTGCATTGGCCAAGGGGGAGAGCCAGATGCGGGCATGCAGGCAGGAGGCCTCCACGTTCCTGCAAAACGAGGACAGCTCCTGGGAGAGCCGAGAGGATTCGACCCCCAAGCTCTCAGACAAATCGCCAGGGCCACCTGCTGGCCCCTGGAGCCCACTCCTCTACCTCTCCCGCCTCTGTGTCTCCCCCAGCCCCACAATGCATGCTCCCCCCGTGCCCGTGGCGAGGGCAGGACACCGAGAGGAGAAGTACAGTGTATACCTTCCAGAACGGTCAACCATGCAGAGTGATGGGAGAGTCCGATAGAGTTACCCGCCAAGCACGTATACTCCCCCGCGTCCTCAAAGGAGACATTCCTTAAGTGGAGCACTTCCATCTCCTTGTCGGTGGTATTAACTCCGGCAGTCTAGAAGAGACAACGGAAGCAAAATGGACAAGCACAGGACATGAGCCCTCTAAGAGACACACAGAGCAAGGGAGGGAGGAAGAGAAGGGGGGAAAAAACCGGAGGAAGAAATGCTCCCCAGCGTCTCCTTTGCAACAAGGAACAAACAAAAACCACCAGGCAGCGAGACCTGTTAGAGGAAGACAGTGAGACCCTGAGGGAGGGACTCCGCAGACCTGAGACGCCGCTGGCTGGTTACGACCCTTCACCAGACGCTGGCAGCCCCTGGCCCGTCCAAGCATGCGGGCGGGCGGCGGGCAGCATGGAGAAATGGGGCCCGGCGGCGGGGGGCTGTTTGGTTTCAGGCAGAGAAAGTCAGAGGGCGCACACAGGAGGGATGGATGGGTGCTGCGGTCTCTCTCACACACACACACACACGTGCGCGCGCGCGTACGCGTGCACACGGCCTGCCGGTCTGCAAGGGGACACCCGGCCCCTTCTCTTCTCTGCCACTCAAACCTCAGTCTGCACCATCGTCCGGCACGCGGCCAGACAGCACCCACAAATGCGCACACAGCCAAGGAGCACACACAAGGCACAGAGGGAAGAGACGCCAACACAGTACCAAACCAAAGCAGCCTCCCAGGCCGGGTATTTTTCCATGGCTCTGGGCTCTAGAAATACAGCGGGGTAACAGGGAGAGTTGGGTGCTGGCTTCCCCACGTGCCCCAGCAGCGTGGGGCCTGAATCAGACTCGCAGCACGGGGCCCCGTCCAGCTCCCCATTACCTTTTGCCACAGGTCTGGTGACAGTGAGCCACGCAGACTGGTTAGCTTCACCAATATAATTGGAAACCTTACACACATACTCCCCGCTCTGGGCCTCTGTCACATTGAACAGGGTCAGCACCTCCGCATCCGAGCTATTAATCCCCGAATGCTAGAACAAACCAACGACAAGCCAGTCAGTGGGGCACACACTGAGACGTGGCCGGACTTCGCTCCCACGTAACGTGAAGGCAGGCCCAGGGAGCTAAAGCAGGAGAGACGGTAGGGAGATTTAACATCTTTCCCTTCTTAGTAGGACAAAACAAGTTGACTTCGAAGGCCCAAAGCCTCTGACTGAAAAAATAAACTTAAAAAGAAAACGGCTGTCCCCAGTCCCCCATCGTGTCTGTGTCAGGCCCACTCCTCCGGGTCTAGAGCAGGGACTGAGAAGGGAGCCGGCGGCCAAGGGCCGAGGCCACGGCCTCATTCTCCGACAGTAGTCAAGAGAAGGGAGGGCCAGTAAAACTCTGGGAGGGCCAAGCCACGGGAGGAGGAGGTCTAACTGGGACCAGGACGTAAACCATGTTCCCGGCCTCTGGTTACTTCTTGTTGTGAGATCCGCTGGGGGAATTAGGCAATTACCTTGCCTGGATTAGTGGAGCATTCGGGGACAATGACAGTCTGGGAGTGAGAGGAAAAAGGAAGAGAAGGCCATTACTCCTGATGCTGTTCAGAATCTACCTGCAGCATTTGCTTTGCCAACACTACCTAAGAGTCGTGCCCTCATCCCTCACTCCCTGGCCAGAAAGGACGTGACTTGGTGAACTAGGGCAGAATCTGGGAGACGCTTGCTGGAAAGGCTTTGGTCCCAGGCAATGGAAAATCAGGAGTCCAAATCCCTTCCCTGAGTAGCTGACCCAAAAGCCTGAGCAAAGTCACTCTCAAGGCTCTCTGGAAACCAGCAGTGAGTGGCCTCTCCACCCTCCCCACCCCCGGCCCTTGGTTCCCATTGCACTACCACTCTGTGACCTGTCACTAGCTCTGGGGAACGTGGCTAGGTCCCTATTTAAAACGGAGCATGTGCCGGAAGGGTAAGGGATGCATCCCAGTCGCCGGCACTAAGTCTAACCATCGCCCCTGGGGCCCAGGGAGACACAGGTCTCCTTCCCAGCACCCCGCCCACGGGGACCGGGGCCAAGGTTACCTTCAAGATCTGGACATACGGCAGGTTGTCTGGACCAATCTTACTCCCATTCACCTCGATGTGCTTTAGCCACTGGATATGGGGCTGTGGGTCACTGTACACCTTACACATGAACTCCACATTGCTGCCCAGGGCCACGGTCTTGTTGGCAGGCAACCCTGCCTGCAGGATGGGCCGGTGAGGGGACCGCTCTGTGGAAGGAGACAGAGGAGAGGCTCGTGAGGCCCCGCCATGGCCCGCTCCTGGCTGGGATGCTGACAGAGGGCGTCCCCTAAGCAATGAGGACCTTCCTCCGCACGGCCATGCATCCATTTTCATAGTCACCAGAAGTCTCTCCTGCCTTAAATGGAGACCGCTATGACTTCAGTCACACCCCCAGACCTCCCTATCGAAAATGACACACAGGCGTTCAGACTTGAGACTCCAAGTGTGGCCCAAGAAGAGCAGCACCAGCTGCACTCGGGGCTCACCAGCAATGCCGATTCTCTGGTCCTATCCAACAGGACCAGAAGCTTCTTTTTATACCATATCCTCAAAACCAAGACAGAATGCTGGCTGAGCAGCTCTTTACCTTCAGATCTCTCGAGAATGAGGTCAGAGTCTCCGAGAGCGAGAGGCTGCCACAGCAGCACTGAGACCCGTGCTGGGCCTCCTAGAGTTTCCTGTGACGCCCCGCACCCGGCACGGGGCTGGGGTCTGGCACTACTGAGCCTCCGTCTGCTCTTCTGTGGGGCGGGAAGCAAGGTGCTGACCTCGCAGGGCCCGTGGGAACTGGCGGGGCATAAGCCCCCTGCCCCCCGCCCCGGCAGACTGTCCACGAAGCAGCAGCCCCGGGATGCTCTGTGGGACTCCCTCTCCAGTCACCCCTCGCGGGAGACCAGCCACGGCACCTTTCACCTTTCAGGACCCACAGTGGCGTCCAATCCTCTCAACTAAATGCACAAGCCGGGCTCGAAACCAGCTTCGGGTGACAGAGCTAACAGATGCCCACACCGGCCTGGCCGCTCTGGCCGTTCTCTCGAAGCCCTGCTCTCTTCCCTCGCAGCTCCTCTCACCCTGTCGCCGCCGCCTTCTTACCCACGACGTCGAGCTGGTAGGTGTGGTTAATGCTGCCGTACTCGTTCTCCACGATGCACGTGTAGTTGCCCTTATCTGAAGGCACCACGGAGTCCATTATGATGCTCCAGGTGGCGTACCGGACCTGAGGGGAGACATGCCAGAGCGCTCCACCATGGGTCTGGAGGAGAACGGGGTAGGGGGGCCTGGTGGCCGTTACCCTCCAGCCCCAGCCCGAGGCACAGGAGCTGGGACAGGGCAGAGACCGCCACCCCCCCCCCCCCGCCCCTACCTCCGGTCCACATGCACTGAAAGAACACATTAGGTGGACGCGCAGACGCATATGAGGAACTCTGGACGTCTGCCTGCAACAACCAGGGCCACCTGCGATCTACGTGCCTCCTGCCTTCTCCCAAATGCACCGGGCGATTCCCCTCTGTGCCTCTGTTTATGTCCTGGGCCGGAAGGGCTCCTGGAGTTCGGCCTGGTCTGCCCCTGACCTCTTTTTCTAAAAACCACGTCCTCCAGCACAACCTTGGGTCAGAAAGGTTCTCACTGTCCCTCTGGGCCCTTGCCGGAGCACGGATCACAGCCTGCTTTTTGTGACCAGGTTCAAGGATGCCTGCCCTCCTCTCCGGACTGGAAATTCTTTGTGGGCAGGAGGAATACTGCCTTGTACCACTCATGGCAGTGTCTTGCATACAGCAAGTGTTGGATAAATTATTTTATTTATTTTTAGAAGATTTTCATTTATTTATTTGACACACAGAAAGAGAGATCACAAGTAGGCAGAAAGGCAGGCTCCCCACTGAGCAGAGAGCCCGATGCAGGGCTCGATCCCAGAACCCTGAGATCATGACCTGAGCCAAAGGCAGAGGCTTTAACCCATGGAGCCACCCAGGCGCCCCAGATAAATTAATTTAAAATGTTTCCCTAAAAAAAAAAAAAAAAAAAAAAGTTTCCCTATTTTTCCTGATCTCTGCTTTCCTTTTCTTTGTAAAGATTTTATTTTTTTTAAGCAACCTCTACACCCAACGTGGGGCTTGAACTTTACAACCCTGTGATCAAGAGTCACAGATTGACCAACTAAGCCAGCCACGCACCCCAATCTCTGCCTGCCTTATACAAGATTAATGGAAAAAGAGCAGTGAGGTGAGATGGGACAGAAGGATGATCAGAGTCTAAAGAAGTGCCCAAGGAGGAAGAAGTTCTTCCTAGAGACATAGATGGGCAAAGGGTGCAAAGAGACAATTCGCACAGCAGGAAATGGAAATTGCTTACTAATATATGAAAATTTGAAGTCGGCTAATGAGCAGAGAAGAGAAAAGTGAGGTACTTTTCTCATCAAAGTTGTTGGCTTGGGTACAGTGAGGTTGTCATCCTCATACTCTGCTATGGGGAGATGAACTAATTTTTTCTTTTGGGAAAGTAATTGTTACCACGATAAAATAAAATTAAAAAACAAAATTATGCCCCAGCTCATTACATCATCTCCCATTAAAGCAAATATCACGGGGCGCCTGGGTAGCTCAGTGGGTTAAAGCCTCTGCCTTCGGCTCAGGTCATGATCTCGGGGTCCTGGGATCAAGCCCCACATCGGGCTCTCTGCTCTGTGGGGAGCCCTCTCTCTGCCTGTCTCTGCCTACTTGTGATCTCTCTCTCTCTGTCAAATAAATAAAATCTTAAAAAAAAAGTTTAAAGAAAATTAAGCAAATATCACAATAAAAAAATATCACATCTTCCTGATGTACTTGGAACTCTACTGCCCAGTACACTTTCTGGAAAGACATGTGTTCAAGAAATGTTCATGTAATAAAAAATAAACGAAGGAGTAAAATTAGCTAATTACCAGAGGAGAAAAAGGTAATGGGAAATATGCATCAAGGACTTAAATTCTTATACTTTGGTCTGGTAACTTCACTCCTAGCAATCTTTAAAAACACTGACAAAGATATTCACCACAATATAATTTGTACCAGTGAAAAACCAAAAATTGACAAATATCACAAAACAGGTCGTTACATTATGAGACATTTTAATAATGAAGTACTATGCAGCCATGAAAAATTCTCTCTCAAATACATGGCCAAAGACGCATGTTATAATGTTAATAAGTGACAAGAAATTATATACTCTATGTGATTATATAAAAACCATATACATAGAAAAAAAGCCTGAAAAGACTTTTTTTTTTTGCAAGAATGAGCACATGAGGTAGGGGTGGGGGGCGGAGGGAGAGGGAGAATCTCAAGCAGGCTCCACACCCAGTGTGGAGCCCGACTAGGGGCTCGATCTCATGATTCTGGGATCATGAGCTGAGCAGAGTCGGATGCCTAACCAACTGAGCCACCCAGGCGCTCCCACGCTGAAAAGATTTTAAAGCTTCATTTGCAGATTCTTGTACCAGAAAATTTTTCTAAAGTGCACTGCTTTTATAGTTAGAAATCATTAAACAATTAATGACACATGATAAGGATTTTCCAGGTAGCCTCTCCTGTTCCTCTTACACCAACTTTCATATACACACACGTATGTACCTTGTAGCCTCCAATCCTGTGGTCCGGTTTGAATTCTTTGCCATTTTTCAACCAGCGCAGTGTGGGGTTGGGAGTCCCACTGGAAGGGCATTTGAACTTCACAGTCTTGGCAGCCGGCACCGCGTGCAATTTCTTCTCCATCTTTTCTGGGGATGTCCAGTATGGAGCCACGGCTGCCCAAGGAAAGCCAAGAGAGACGGGCAGGGGGCCAGTCAGGCTCGGGAACAGGGGCCCAGGCCAGGACCCGGAGGTGCCCCGCCTACCTGCCCAACACCTGTGAACAGTGCTTGCTCTCAGGGCAAGCCCCAGGGACCCCAGGGCTAAGCATCGTGACCACCCTGGGCCTTCTCCTCCCCTTGTCCCAACAATCATCCGAGCCTCCCCCTTCCCACTCAAACCCGACGCCCGGCCCGAGGGGCAGTAAGGTAGGAAACAGTGTCTCACGCATACGGTTTGGTTTGGTGTTATCTGTCTCTTTCTCCTCTGAAGAGGAGTCATCATCATCGTCGTCGTCCTCCGAGGAGGGGAGAGCATCTACGGGAAGCAGAAGGAGGCACTGAGGTCCCTTCGAGGGAAAAGGGCTCACTAGGTTTCCATCCGTATCAACAGCCGGCCATGGACACGAAGGCGAATGCCGGTGCCCATGCCCCAGTCCCATTCTGGACCCCAGTCCCATTCTGCCCCCAGTGACGATCTCCCTGTGGGACAGAAACGTCACAGAACTGCATGCTCTCTGCCTGTCCCCCGGCTTCCCCATCCAATGCAGTGCCCCTCTCTGTCCAGAAGCCTTGACACTGGCCAGTTCCATCAGGGGCAGCAGGTCCTCCTGAATTCAGTTCCACCTCGCAACTCAGCACCACCCAGACTTGCTGGGTCTCAGGACTAGCAGCCAGGGGACCTGTGTGTCTCCTTCAGAAACCCCGACAGGTCGAGGCACACTACAGTCAGAAGCCATTTCTACAGCCACGGGCCGAACAGTTTCTAGTCGGGATCTTCCCACCACGCGGGTGCTCAGGTTTGGGGCTGCCCTTCGCAACCAGAGCAGAGTGGGAGCCCACCCCACAGTCCGCAGCTGCCGACGCTTCTCCGCGAGTATCCGGCCCTTTTAGAAGGCTCGACACACATGTGGTCACCAAACAGCGTTCATGCCAGATCTTTTTCTAGTCCCCCCTAGTGCTTTTGGGGGTCTGGAGGGAAACAAAGGAGGCATGTCCTTCAACTGAGGGCGGGTTCTAAATGATGCCTGGAGGAGAGGAGATGCCCAGCCCTCACCCTGGGCTTTGCACACATGGTGTAAAGAAAATTTCAGCTCTTCTTTGTTTAACCCTAGAGTGCTAAAAGTGACGGATTCCCAAAGTCGCAGAGCTCTGGGGGTTCCCGGGCTGCCCTTGAAACAGCTCCGGAAGCTGGAGGACAGAGGTTTTCCGTGAAGCCTGGGAGTATGGCGGTGCACCTGCCCATCACAGCGGGGACCCACCTCCCCACAAGGTCTGGGGCTCTAACCCCTGAGTCAAGTACCGAGTCCAAATGGCAAGGGAATGAGAGAACGGAAGCTGGCCGCGTCCCAGGTAGCACCCGGAGCTCTGGGCAAGCGAGGATGGAAAAAATCAGTGTCTTACTGACCCAAGTGTATCAGCAGTCACTCCTGAGGCGGATCCTGGACGGCCAGACCCCTGACCTGAGGCCTGCACCAGCCGGTCACCCCTCTGAGAGCTAAGCCACACGGCGGGCGGGGAGCAATGTTAGTGGGCAGCAGTTTCCGAAGCAGAGTGGGGGCAGATCGTGGAAGGGGCGGAGGTGAGCCTCCCCCTGAAACCAGCAGAGAGGGTGGAAGGGGTGGGTCCGGACAGAGGGGGAGGGCAGGCTTTGCTACCAACCTGAGACATTGACGGAGAAGTAGGTGGTGTCGCTGCCCGAGGGGCTGCTGGTCACACAAGCGTAGAGGCCGGAGTCGGCAGGCACGGAGTCCCGCACCTCCACCTCCTCCCCTGTGATGCGGGTACGGTTGCTTTCCACCAGCTGCACCCCGTCCCGCAGCCAGTTGATGCTCTGGACATCGTCCCGCAGCCGACAGCGAAGCTGCAGCGGGTCACCAGGGTGGACCAGGAAGGACTCCACTTCCACGGGGGCTCCCCAGGGCTGGGCTGCAGCCACCCACGGGGGCGGGAAGAGGAACCGAGGGATGGGGCGGGAAGAGGGGAGAGGGAAGAGGGAGAGAGACAAAGGGAGTTAGGCTAGCGGGCCGCACCGAGCTGCGACATCCTGGGGCTACAGAGCCAGGAGGCGGGAACGGGGGTAGGGGTCAGTGGGGGACAGCTGGCCCCTGGAACCCTACCTCTTCTTCTCTACCCCACTCTCCCCAAAGGGCCAAAGAAGAAAGAGGCAAAGCCAGGAAGCAGCCACAGCAGCATTAAGCAGTTGACTTTCATTTCCTTCCATCCAAGGGGGGGAGGGGAGGAGGGCCTGCCCCCCACCCCACACCAGGGCTTCTTTGTGTCCAGAATGCCCCTCCCCGCACACTCGGTTCTTTGCCAAGAATGGTCACTTCCCAGGAGAACACCCCACTTCCTTTGGGCTAGGCCAGCCTCAGTCCTTTCCCTAGTAACAGCGGAGCAAATCCTGTCCCTCAAAAATCCAGCAGCCCCCACCTACAGTAGAGAGAAGGTAATTTGTCAACGGGCCCTTGGGCCCAGTGATCCTGGCGGGAGGGGGCGCGTGGGGGTCTGGCCCCTCCGGGAGTCAGATGTATAAGATGCGTTAAGTGGGAGAGCCGGCCCAAGGAGAGGTCAGCTCAGGGGAACCTCTGGCTAACAGGTGTCGGGCCAGAGGATTCGGAGCTTTGGAGCCTATTAGGAGCGGACGCCTGCAGCTGCCACCAAGCCCACACTTGCCCTGGCTACAGCAGCCCTTGCACACAAAGCTCCTTTTTTCCTCGTCCCACTGCCGGGCTCCCCCCCCCCACCCCGCCCGTCATGCCCCCCGCCTCCCCCGCCCCCAACACTGTCACACACATTCGCTCCCCCTCACCTCTCCTGCCCTGGATCCCGGGTGCTCCTCGGCTCACAGACCTGATGCGACCAGGTCACCCATCCATCCCCCTCACGACCAGCAAGGCCTGAGGCCAGGCACGCCCCGGAGACTACTGCCCCTGGGCAGTTACCTGCTCCTGAGCACCCCCTCCTTACTAGCCAGGGGGAAGTGCGGCTTCTACTGCCATTCAGGACACTCCCGGCGCTCCCTCCCAGCATCATCTGCCCATCAAAGCCCACCGCCCACCAAAAAAGTGCACTTGTTTCGGCTCCTATCTACCACCTGACTTGCGGCCCTGGGAGCCTTCTTCCATTCTCACCACCCCACCCCCCAGTTAACCATCAGGGGGCTCATTTAGGACTCCTTGCAGGTCCCCAAAGCAGGAGCCCCTGAAACACGCTCTCTCCCAACCCCGCACCCCAGGGCCCTTGGGGTGTGCGTTCTGCCGGCTCTCGGCTACCCTCCACATCTCTGCCTGGCTGGGGACTCCGCCTTAAAGCCTCTTCTAGCTCCCAGTGTGGGTCAGGTGCCCTCCCGCTGCACCTGTCACACCGAAGGGAAGCCCCCTTTCTCGACCGAGTTCCCAGGGTGGGGACAGCACCCAGTACAGCGCCTGGCACTCAAGAGTTGCCTGATAAACGCTCGTGAACCAGGCAAAAAGGACACAGGCACTGTCTCCTCAGTATCTTCCCTTCTAAACTTTCTTCTCTCCTCCTCCAACCCTCACTGTAACCAACTCTGGAGTTTAGCCAGCTTTCTGCCAGAAACCTTACAAACGAAGAAAATGAGCCCCTTGGGCGTCAGCCGGCACCAGGGACTAACAGCTGTTTTTCTCAGAGGGGCCAAGGCAGTAGGCCCTGACCCTCTTCAACCCAAGGGCTGTCTTAAATACTGGGTAAATATGAATCATCAAAAGGGGGGGCGCTGCTTTAAAAGGGTTTGGAAGCCACGAGGCTAGCAGTCATTTATATTTTTGCGAGTTGGGTCAAGAGGAATACCACAAAGGTGAGCAGACCACATAACTGATTAAAAATAAGCTTTTGTGGGTCTTAAAAAAAAAAAAAAGGTTATTCTTTCCATTTTTAATGGTTTGTGGTTTTGCCAAAAAAAGGGAGAAGAAAAGCAGTTCAGACTTGACCCTTAAGGAAAACAGCAGACACTCCTATTGATCAAATCTCCGCTCCCTCCAATGACCTCACTGATTAAATATTGTGCAGCCCCTGATCTGTACAAGCCGTTGGTCAAACAAACAGTCAACCTGGTAAACTCAAAGTCTTTGCCTCTGGCATCACAGCCTCTTTTGACAATGAGGTGGTGAGGAGAGCATGGGCACTTCCCCGAGAGAAAGCAGCGAAGAGACACCAGCGCCACTGAGACCAGCTCTTGGCTGATTCTAGCTTGGATCCCTAACTCCCCGCTGGTCTCAACACAACTCGTCTACGGGGATGTGTGGCAAGTCTCAAGGACCAGCTTTAGCTTTCTCTTCCCTGCCGCTGGAGCTCAAACTCCCTCGGCTACTCCAAGCCTTGGTGCGCTCTGTCCCTTTATTCTCCTGATCAAGAGCCCGCACCATAAAATCAAAACCCCTGCTTGGCATTCAAGGCTCTTCAAAATCTGTTCCCGCCTCCCCACACAGCCACCTTCTCCCGACCTTCCACTTCAAGGCTGGCTGTTCTGCAGACCTACCCTCCTCACAACAAAACTGACTTGGGCTCACGACCGTCAGCGTTGTGATGCGCTAGTCCTTCCCCCACTCCACCCTGCCCGACACTGCTCGAAGTGCACCATCAGAGCTGGCCAGGAACCCCGCTGTTGGACTCTGTCTGTAACGTTTACTGTGCAAACCTCACAAATTCACACTCGATTACATACCATCTTGTATCGTTTCTTTTAAAAACATATCTTTATTGAGATATATTCACATATCATAAAAGTCACCCATTTAGAGCATGGAAGTTCAATTTTTTTTAAATATATTCACAGAGTTAAGCAACCATTACCACAATCTAACTGTAGAACGTTTTTTTATCACCCCCCAAAGAAACCCCATACCCACAGCCAGCCACTGCTGCTTTGTCCCTACAGATCTGCCCGCACTGGATATTTCATACCAATGGAATCATACACTAGATGATCTTTTACGAGCGCCTTCTTTCATTGAGCATAATGCTTTCGAGGTTCTTCCATGCTGTGGCATGTCACTATTTCATTCCTTTTCGTGGCCAAGTAATATTCCATTGTATGGATGTTCCATGTTTGATGAACCCGTTGATTGGTTGGTGGGTCTACCGTTTCCTACACAGTCCCAAGTGCTCATGTCTTCCTCTCCTTAGAAACAGCAACCAACTCAGGGCAGAACTGCCTGTTGCCGTTTTCCCACAGTGCCTAACAATGTCAGAGACAGAAAACCCCCAATAGGTCTTGCACTGAATTTAACACCTGGGAAAAGTTAATTTTTAGAGGAACCAAAAATCAGCCCACAGCTCCTGGGTCACGGTAGATTTTTTTTTTTTTTCATGGCTAATTGTGCTCTTGGTTGTGTGTCAATGTCTCTATTTACAAAGCAGGAATAATGCCACTTTCTTCTAGGAGGTGATGGAAAGGTAACCACTCGCTGGTTTCCTGGGCCATGCCTGTCTATACTGCTGCCCTGAATGGCAGTCCTGATGTGGGGGAGTCCTATGTATGGTGGCTGATGCAAGGGAGTCCTTGCTCACCAGAAGCCTCTAACGATTCAGTCCCTACCCTCCATTCTCCTTCCGGTCTTTCTAGTGTCTCCCGTTTATGTCCTCACTGGGACAGGCCCTTGTATCTGGGGCCCCAGTTCCTCTGAGCTGGCCTTTCTCTGGTCAAGACCAATGGGTCAGGGTTATCCTTGGTGGGTGTCAGGTAGCAAGAGAGGAGCGAACACCTTATTTGGGCTGGTCATGGAAGACGAAGGAAAGAAATCTGGTTTATTGCTTGGCCCCTGGAAGTCACAGTCTTCCCAGTGTTGGAGTACCTGACTGATTGGAATGTGGACACTATAAGGAAAGAGGCAAACCAGAACACTTGCTTTTTGCCTCTTGTCTCCTGAGAGATGAGGTGGAAACAGAGGCTGGAGGACATTTGGTATATAGAGTCTGTGATGACCTTGCCTGAGGCTAGAAGTGTTGGGCCGGGAGTCAGGTTACAACACTTGCTCTTACAGGCTGGAGGTGCATGTGTTCAAAGTGCATTGTGGGAAAAAGTGCATTGCATTGTGATGCTCACGGCCCAGGGTCACTGTTCTCATCACTGGGGGTGGGACGGTTGGGGTTGGGGTTGGGGTTGGGGCTGGACTTGAATATCCCTAGAAGAGTAAGGCTGCCAAGACCGTGGTCAACTCTCCAGGAACCAGGAGCACACGAAGGCTCCCGCTTGGCCTCGTGAATCTAAGACCGAGGCAGCCTCTGTCCCAAGGCAGGTTCCTGGGACACGGCAGGTGGCAGGCGCACGGTGGAAGGCCGTGTAGGCTGGATCCAGGACCCCCTTTAGTGAGAGTAAAAGGGACTCATACACCAATCACCAGTCCCATCTTGTTTCTCTAACAGAGCCTCTCTATCCCCCAGGGAAAACCAGGAGCAGATAAGGGACCCACACTTTAGTAACCCTCAGGGAAGCAGCTAGAAAAAGAGGGGAGGGGGGGACTGTTGCCCATGGTGCTCTCAAGTCCAGGAATAAGACGAATGTTAATGGGGCCTTACGGGGTCCCTCTTCCCTTCCTATCTTCCTCCAAAAACCAGGGCTTTGTAGTCCCCAACGAGCCAACAGGAGGTAGCATTTTGCTGATGGCACGATGGGCCAGGAATGTGCCACTGTCCTCTAGCAGGCAGTTCAGCCCTGGGTACATCCCAGCAGAGCCGAGTGCTGGATTCTACGTCGCCGAGTCTTCTGCCAGCCGTGGGCACTGTGCCGGGCAGGGGAATGGGGCCTGTGATGAGGCCCAAATCCGTACACGAACCTTGTCATTCTTAGGAGAAGATGAGACCCCAGTTCCCAAATATCCAAGAGGAAGACAGGGAGCTTTCTTCAAAAGAGCTACCACTGGGTGCTTCTGTGCGCCCTGGTTACTGCGCAAGGAGAAGAAACGGATTAAAGGAAGGAGAAGACCTACGCCGTGCTCTAGCCGGGGTGATCGGCTTTACGTGCTCCATGTAACACCTCAACATGTGTGGCAGGCTTTGCAGTGCAACACGAGACAACTGGAGAAGAACTGGAGAACCCAGATCTGGCCATCCAACACGGGCTTGGGGCTTACGCAACTTAAAAAAAAAGGACTGGTGGTCAGAGCAGACGGCAGTGTTGACGGCAGAGGTTGGACACAATGGTAGGGAAAGGGGAGGAAGCAACTGAGAACTTCGATGGGGAGTGATAACTCTGGGGGGAGCAGAAAAGGATGGGGTGCTCGCAAGCAGGGTTGTGCCTTCGGGATGAGGGAGCGTGGGAGGCGAGGCTAGAGGATGTCCTGCTTGGACCAGAGGTTCACGGTGTAGAAAAGAGAAAAAAAATAATGGTTTCAGCCGCTGAAGTGGGGGAATAGAGAGAACAGAAGCACTAAAGTCCCAGGGAACACATGTCTCTGCAGACTATGAATGCAGACCTTTCCTACCACATGGTCAAACGCACGCCTAAAAAGGTATTTTTTTTTTAAGATTTTTTATTTATTTATTAGAAAGAGAGACTGAGAATGAGAGGGGAGAAGGTCAGAGGGAGAAGCAGACTTCCCGCAGAGCCGGGAGTCCGATATGGGACTCCCGGGATCATGACCCGAGCCGAAGGCAGTCGCTTAACCAACTGAGCCACCCAGGCGCCCCCTGAAAAGGTATTTTGAAATGCCACTTCACCAGCCCTGGTCCCATAACAGCCAATCTGGCTGGAAGTTACTGCCCCCAAACCCCACAAACTTAACATGAACCTGGCGAAGAGTCACAACATACTTGCACAGCACTTTGCAATTTACTATGTGTCTTCCCCCCATATGACCTTGGGATCCTAAACAGTACTGAAGACGCTAATGCTAATATTGGCCAATATTTACAGCATGCTTGCTCCATCCTATAGGCTGTGAGAGCTTCTAACACAGACTATTATTGTTCAGTCCCCTAGGAGGTAGATATTTACTATTATTATCTCGACCTCCGGGTGTGGAAGCTTCCTACGTGCCAAGCAGAGGTCTCATTTAGTCCATACCACGACACTGCGAAGTAGGTCCTATTATTACCCTCATTTTACAGGGGGCGACCCTGATGCACAAAGAGGTCCGAGGTGGCCCGCCTGGTCAGTGCGTGGCCGGGCTCTTTATGGAGTCCACACCCATCCAGAGTCCAGGTCTACAGCTTTGGAAAACCAACCCCCCCTTCACTTTGCCTTTGCAATCCTTGACTGAGACCCTTTCTGTTCAGCCCCCTGGTGGTGCTGAATGGCACCCATGTTTCCTACCTTCATGCGCGAGGTTCTGAAGTTGGTTGCTTTGAGCTTCTCTTCTCATTCCCCCAGCCTCACCACCCCTGCCTTATACTCTGGGGCTTTTCAACTTATGAATGTACTTTCCCATCCTTACTCATCTACTCTTTGCAGCTGAGCAGGTACAACTGTGCACATGTGGCAGGTAAGGAAATGGGGGCGGGCGCGACACTATGATCGTGACAGGCTCGGGACCAAGAATAGTACCCTGGTTTGGTATGGCACTTGATACTTCAAAAGGCATGTTCAGGGCGCCTGGGTGGCTCAGTCAGTTAAGTGCCTGCCTTCGGCTCAGATCATGGTCTCCAGGCTCCTGGGAGCCCTGAATAGGGCTCCCTGCTCAGTGGGGAGTCTGCTTCTCTTTCTCTCTCTGCCCCTCCCCACTGCTCGTTCTCTGTCTCTCTAATAAATAAAATCTGGAGGAAAAAAAAAAAAGAAGAGGCATGTTTATTCATGTTCATTCCCATTTAAGTATGAAAAAATGGAGATTCGGGGATTTCTCTCAAAGTCACAGAACAGGGGTCAGCACTGGCTTTCAATGCTGGGTCTGCCCGGGGCCTGGGCCCTTCCAGCGTCTCACTCTTCACCCAGTGCTGGGGAGAGTGACAGGTGACCCACTTGAGGTACTTCATGTGGCTTTGCCCACAGGTAGACAGCACCGTCCTCCCCACCCCCGTGTCCTCGGCTCAATTCTGGATCAGCCACCAGACACCTTCTCTTGCTCCTGAGCCCCTCACTTCTGCATACAGTTTACAGCGAGCTGATGACCTCTGATGACCCCTGCCTGACTTGCTGGGAAGATTAGGAACATCAGGCAAAGGGCTCCCCAACGCTCTCCCTGGGCCAGCTCTCCCGCTCACACATCTGAATGGTGACCCCTTTGCACGGGCACCGTGCATTCCGCGCCCTCACACTCCCGAGGCCCTCGGTGTCTCTCTTCCTCCTCCAGAATCGGGAGCTCCCCCAACTGCAGCCATCCAATCTCTCAGCCTCTTCCGCCAAGCCGATGCCCGCCCTGCCCCTCTTATTTTGCTTCCTCCTAAATTGCCTTTTCCCTCTGCTCTCTCCATCACTCCTCCAGACGTGAAAATTTACTCCCCAAACTGCAGTCTTCAATCCTATTCTTAATGCGCCTTCCCAAGACGTAACAGATTCTCCTGCCTTCATCTCGCCCCTATTCCCGCCGCTTGGCTGTGGGCCGCTTGGTGAACGCGCACCTTCTCTAGCCTCTGTGCTGTCACCCACATCCGACACGCCAGAGGATAACCCGCCCCCAACAAGGCCCGCGGCCTGTTGTCTGGGGGTCAAGATATCTACCATCCCTATGGAAGCCTTTTGATTTTGGATTTCTGGGTCAAAAAAATTAGGGGAGAACGGCCATTCTCTTCAGGAACGTGGGGGGAACTGGCGGTCCAGGAATGTTTACAGTCTTGGCACCAACTCCCCAGAGATAAATGAGGGGGCAATTGTGGGTGGGGGAGGAACTCGGGGTGGCTTTGAAGGCAACTTAAAAGGAGCACAGAACAGCGCGGCAGGGCTCCGGGAACCCTCTGCAGAGGTTTTTTATTACGTTATTTTGGCTTTGAAATGGAACTGAAAACTTACTTTCCGTCTGGCAAGGCCGGTCCAGGGCGGGGAATCTCACCGAAATCCCGGGGAACAACTATCCTCCCACAAGAGTTGGGGTAGAGAGGAAGCCCTAAAAGCAGGGGATTCCCTGAACTCACACTTGTCCCCAACGTGTGGGGAAAGCTGCAGAAACGGGGGAGCAGAGGCATGTGTGATAGGGGAGACAGGACACACCACGTCGATTAGCAGGGTCCCGCACCCTGATCGGGCAGCACTCCGGTCCCCCCCACCCAGGGGATTTGGAGTATAGGTTGTTTTTTTTTTAATAGGAAAAGGGAAAGAATAAGAGGGAACATTTTGCATGCAAATGGGCCACTGCCAGAAGAACCCATTAAAATGTAAAAACTCCACATTCAGCCTGACAAAACGGTGCAAACTGCTGTGTTTGCCAGAGGGGCAGCAATACAGCTCCCGACAAAGGGGCCGAGGAACAATGGCGGGCTGAATGGCCCCTGTCAGCAGGTCCCCTCGCGCGTTGCCATGGGGACCCCACCGGGGCTTACTAAAGGTATTTCCTGAGGAGAAAGGCAGTGCACACAAGCCCAGGCAGCCCGGCTAATCCTGACAGGAAGCCATCGCCATTCAGCAGCCCAGGGGCTTGGGGCCGGGAGTTTTGTTTTGTTTTTATTAAAAAAAGATTTCGGCCTTTTGTGTGTCCCACCTCATCACTGTAATTTAGTGCAGAGCCGCCTGCGCTGGCCAAAGCCTCAGCCAGGGCCCTGCGCCCGCCCCAAGACCCCCCAAAACAGCTCCCCGGTAGCTGGGCCGGAGGAGGCCCAGGCGCACAGAACCCCACTCGGGCCGAAAGCGCCCTGGGCCTGGAGAGGTCTAGGTGAACTCTCAGATAGATGTTTCGGGGCATAACGCGGCGTTGGGCTGGAGCTCAGGGCTGGAGCCCATGTGCAGGCTTCTACCCGATGCCTCCTCGTACCTGTGGTCTTCTCTGTCCTGGGCACGGTGCCTCTCTCGGCAGCAGCATCCGCCACGTCTCCCCTACCTCCCACCACGGGCTGGGCGCTCTCCCGTTGGGGAGAAGGACTGTAATTAAGTGATTAACAAAGGAATGTGCCCAAGAGTTGTTTTAAAAGAAATCTCCCTTCTTTCTCTCTCCCAGCTAAAGCTCTCACGCTCCGGATGGAGCCGGGGAGAAATCTCTTCCTATACCCATTTCCCAAAGTGTTTCTTGGTGCGCTTTGCTTCTCTCTCGCCTACCTTACCAGGAAGAAAAGAACTGCTCTGGAAAGAGGAAAGCTCACTGCAGTCGTGCTAGGAAGCCTAGAGCCCACTCAACCCCCCGCCCCCCCAGCAAAGCGAGATGCCCTGCAGCGATGGGGAAGGGCGGTCTACGCTCACAGTTCCTAGAAATTTGTGTCACCATTTCACATTTGGCACCAGAGGAATCCGGCCTTGGCAGATTCAGGGAAGAAAGCCAACAACACAGCTGGCGGTGGAGACAGAAACTCCTGTGTGACAACTGCCCCCCTAGGACACAGTTTAGGGTAAATTAACATTTCCTGAGCAAACTTGTATGTGGAAGGAGCCATCCCCCATGAACACGGTCAGATGAAGGAGGGTCTGTTCATTCGTCGTGATTTGAAGCCAGGCCCGTGGGTTTGCAAAGCTTGCAAACTAGACCTCTTGCAACTAGACCTCCCGCCATAATTATGAGGTTCTGAACCTTGCATTTTGATAGGATCACCGAGGAAAGCGGATCATTTCGGAGGTATTAAAACTGTGCCTACTAACTCCCCCGGACACCTGGGAAATTCTAAAGCCCATGCTAGATGGGTCCTATTTTGGGAAAAGGAGCTAAAGAGCCTCTGCGTAATGATGGAAAACTCGCCCCAAAACGCCCCAAACCCAGGAAGGACCCCCTGTGTGGGCTGTACGCCGAGGGGATCCGGACACTCAGGCGGAAGTCTTCTGCTGCCTTTATTCAAAATCACATCCTGAACTCAAAGCACAAGTACCACCAGCCACCAACTGTTACAGCGTAGAACACCTTCCACTGAACTTGCTGGTGTGTGTGTGCAGAGTCCCCTGCGGGAGGGGGAGCTCAGGCCCTTCCACCACTGGCCCGAAGCCCAGGCCTCCCAGCCATGTGTCTGCAGCTGCGACCTGTCATGCACTTCCTGGTCTGGGCTCTGTAATGGAAAGATCATTAAGGGTGGGGGAGGAGGAGAGTGAGATGAATCAACCGGGAAGAGGTAACCCTGCAGCTCCCACTCTGCTAGGCTCTGACCTTAGAGTCCGGTCAGGTTCCTTAAAGAAAAGAATGTACGGCAATCGCCCCCCCCACCCCGCCCCCTCCTAGGGCCCCTCAGAGGGCTTCCCCTCCCCCAAGCTCAGCAGAGCTAGTTTAGGGAAGGAAGCACCAGCAGCTGGGCAGGAAAAAGTTGCAGCTCCCTAAACTTGCTGATGAATTAGTGGAAGACTCAGCTGTTCCAGAATTTGCCTTTTCACTCCCCCCACAAAACCTCAGTGGATGCTTAAGAGCACGCTTCGCCAAAGCTCTCTGCACCCCAGAGTACCTGCCATGTTCCCTCCCAGTCCAATCCGATCATGGCATGGGGGGGGGGGCGGTCCGAGTCACACAGTGTCTGGGGGTCACCACCGGCTGCAGGGGGCAAAGAATGGACTCTTCATAAGGTTACTTTTTCCCCGATGTTAAAGAAATGCCTTTTGGGGCGCCTGGATGGCTTAGTCGGTTAAGCATCTGCCTTTGGCTCAGGTCAGGATCCCAGGGTCCTGGAAGCAAGCCCCGCTACCCACTCTCTGCTCAGTGGGAAGCCTGCCTCTCCCTCTGCCCACCCATAACCCTGCTCATGCTCTCTCTCTGTCAAATAAATAATCTTTTTTAAAGATTATATTTATTTATTTATTTGACAGAGAGAGAGAGAGAGAGAGGGACAGAGACAGACAGACACAGCGAGAGAGGGGAACAGAAGCTGGGGGACTGGGAGAGGGAGAAGCAGGCTTCTCACTGAGCAAGGAGACAGATGCGGGGCTCGAACCCAGGACACTGGGATCATGACCTGAGCTGAAAACAGATGCTTAACGACTGGGCCACCCAGGTACCCCAATCTTTTTTTTTAAAGAAATGCCTCTTATCTTTACAATATGAGAATAAAGGCGATAACCATCCTTTTAAAATGAAATGGTGTAGAAAGGTGGTTGCCAGGAGCGGGGGAGGGGAGAATGGGTGGGGAGTTCATGTCTATTGGGAACAAGAGTTTCAATTGGAGAAGGTGCGAAAGTTCTGGAGGCATGGTGGTGAAAGTGGCACAACAACATGAATGTACTTAATGCCACATAACTATATGCTCAAAATTGGTGAAAATGATCCATTTTATGTTCTGTATATTTCTACCACAATAAAAAAACAAGGGTAATGGTAGTAAACGGTATTGGATTTTAAAAAATGTTCTTACGTGGCAAAACAAGTTGTTAACCCTATGTAGGTTCCCAAAACCTGGGCGGGGGGCGGGGGTGGATTGTACTGGCGCACGAAATCTAAAAATCTGGGACCACTGGTCTGTTTCAGATTTGCAGGACAATGAGGACCCAGAGGGACACATGGACGGACCATATATTCATTTTCCTTTCTCTCCTTCACACACACCATGAAAGGTGAGCATTTAGTGCTCTTTGTTTTAAGAACATGGTTCAGGGATTTTTCTAACTGATGTAGTAAGTCAGGTAGAGAGCCCGTCAAAAAAAAAAAAAAAAAAGGACCAAAGGCTTGGGGGATGGTAAGGGCCAATATCCATACTGAGGACTCCTTTGCTCAATCTGGGGGATCCTGAACAATTCTCCCTGGGGAGAGAGAACTACTCTGGACAATGTCAACATCCCAGATCTGAAATTCTTGTAAAAACCAGTCCCCAACTCTTTTTGAACCACAGGTTTAACTGGCCGGGTAGAACGGAAAGGATACCTGAGTGGAAATCATTCAGATGACTGGCCCTACCACTCACGGTGTGACCCTGGGCAAGTCATCTCCACCAACCAACCCCCCGCTTGGGCCTCGGTTTCCTCACCTGTGAATGGGAAGGCTGATTGACCTGAGACGCCTCGGGTCCCCTCTGGCTCTAACTAACATTCTAATTTTCAACTGGGCCTTAGGAGGTCAGCATCACTCACTGCCACCCCCTCGTGCCTCCCTGAGCACAGAGCTCCCTCTGGTGTGAGGGAAAGCAAGAGACCTCAAGTTAATTTGCCTTAAGAAGAGGGGCTTCTGTTTTGGTCCCAGAGCTCCAGCCACTGGCACCTTCTCTTCATGTCTTCTCTCTGACCCACGTTGTCACCAGAAGAAGCCTTAGAAAGGAAGATACAGAATAGCCAAGAGGCTGTGACTGGCAAAAAACCCGGGAGTCCAGGAATCCCAGAAGGATTTATTTCACTGTCCTTTTTGATTCATGAGATATTATCCCATGAGCACTAGCTAGGCAAATAAATTTTTTAAAAATGGAGCAGGACCCAGAGGGTAGTGGAGAAGGACTAACATCCTAAACGAAATACCACTTTCAAATGCACCCATCAGGCATTTATACAGTCTTTATTGCTCAAATAACAAGATAAAAGTTTTGAATGCCATAGGAAGAACTTTATTTAGTAGTTAGCTAAGGAACCTGACTCTTTTAAGGTTCAAGAGCTAATTCCTAAAACCTAAGGAAAATAAACCTTCATTCCCAAAGTTAAATTCTAAAGTCTGACAATAAAGGAGCAGAGATTTCTGAATGCAAAAGGACCCTTCTAAGGGGCTGGAGAGCAGATCAGCATTCCAAAGGCGGTGATAATTGACTTAAAGCCCCACGCATCAGAGAAGGAGAGGACAGCCTTCTTCTCTGGGAGGAAAAGCTTTCAGACCAACCTACCCACCCCCTCCATATTCAAACTGACGAGGCTCTTCCCCCTCTCCCACCTGCCTCCCTGCCAATCTTAATCTTCCTCTGTCCAGCCTCCCTGATAGCCCACCTTCTAGTACAGGGGTTAGGGCTGTAGGAACTGTACCAGCCAAGACTCAAGTCTCAACCCCACCACTTCCGGGCGGTTTAATCTCTGCAAGTTTTTGTTTGTTTGACCTCTGAGTCAGTTGCCTAAACTGTGAAATGGAAACAACACCTACCTTATAGACTTTGAGAAATTAACTGACCCCAGAGGTTCTCAAAGTGTGGTTCCTGGACGGGCAGGGAACGTGTTAGAGCTACCAAGCTTCACAACCAAGAGCTCTGGGTTTAAAGACGCCGGCCAGGCGATGCTGAGCCCCACACACCCAAGAACCACTCCAACAGCTGAAATAAAGCGCTCCCGATGTAGTAGCAATAGCTCTTTCTCGGGGTGCCTGGGTGGCTCAGTGGGTTAAATGTCTGCCTTCGGTTCAGGTCATGATCTCAGGGTCCTGGGATTGAGCCCTGCTCGGGCTCTCTGCTCAGCAGGGAGCCTGCTTCCTCCTCTCTCTGCCTGCCTCTCTGCCTACCTGTGATCTCTGTCTCTCTCTGTCAAATAAACAAATAAAATCTTTAAAAAAAAAAATAGCTCTTTCTCACAGTATTTTCCTTATCTTTCTGCTGAGAAGGGTTTTATTCCCACCACCTCCTTTTGCAAACTAGAAATTTTAGGGATCTTTTATTAAAAAAAGAAAATGGATGGTTCCTTACCCGTGTTCATGGGTGGATTCATTATTCAGAAAGTACTAGTTGAGCACCTACGAGGTAATCAGATGTTCTAAGATGCTGACGTGAACAAAAGGCAAAGCCAAGCCTCTGCCTTCATGATGTATGTACCTGTCACAGCCTACAAATGATGGGCCACCTGTCCCGTTGTTTTAGGGAAGAGCCCTGTCCTCTGGTTTCAAATGTCCTCATACCCTGGATTTTATGTCCATACTAGATGCAGTCTTTTGATGACATTTCTTAAATGTGTCATTTACTGTATCTCCAAATGTCTGGTAAGAATAACACTGGCCAGGGCTGGGCCTCACTCCAGGTGAGACTAGGGGCAGGGAAGGCATTCAGCCTCCCATTCAAGAGGGGCCTCCAAGACTCTCGGTGTCCTCTTACCCAAAAGGTTACACAGAGTTACCAACAGAACTGGAAGAAAATATTTACCAAACAACTTTTAATAAACCTGTGTCCTCTCCCTGGGGCATACTTCAGACGACAGACCACAAACTAATACAGATTTTTTAAATCCTGTAATTATTTTGTGACTAGTTCATCTACATTAGAATATTTTTGTTTAAAACATTAATGTGTTGAAGGTAAACACTAAGATGACCAAAATTTTCAGGATTCTCCCTCCTCTATTTCTTCATATCTTTTTTTTTTTAAGATTTTATTTATTTATTTCACACACACACACACACACACAGATTACAAGTAGGCAGAGAGGTGGGCAGAGAGAAGGGGAAGCAGGCTCCCCGCTGAGTGTAGAGCCCGATCCCAGGACCCTGTGATCATGACCTGAGCCGAAGGCAGAGGCTTTAACCCACTGAGCCACCCAGGCACCTCTGTATTTCTTCATGTCTTAAAGATATATATAGTGTCGCCTCAAAACAAGGTCAGTGCTCTGGCCTCGCTGAACTTTCTGACATGTTTATTTCTACCCACTAGACATTGTTGGACCACAACCACTTGAAAAGCAATCTAGGTGGTTTATGTGTCTGGGCGACCCCACTACATTCTAGAATCAGTGTGACCTACAATGAAAATTCCTGTGTGGCATCTGACACTTTGGGGACCTCTGATCCTAGACCTCCTCCAAGTAGGAGGGCTTGGCTGCAGTGGAAAATGCAGCTTCAATGGGTTTTTTGTTCTACTGATTATTCTAGGCTAGGGAACCCTTTCCATTAGGGCAGCTCACAGACCTGTGACCCATGCATAACCTCTGAGTAGAGAGCAGAATGTCACACAAGAAATGGCATAGGGCAAGCATCTCCTGCTGCCCTTCCTTACCCCAATCACACACCTCCCCAGAAAGGCGGCTCAGTTGGTTAAGCATCTACCTTCGGCTCAGGTCATGATCCCAGTGTCCTGGGACAGGGTCAGGCTCCCTGATCAGCAGGGAGTCTGCTTGCCCCTCTGCCCCCCTCTCCCTAAAGCTCCCTTTCTCTCTCTCTCAAATAAACAAATCTTAAAAAAAGGAAGGGAGCAAGGGAGGGTGAGAGGTAGAGTCTGATTCCTGTGAGATAAAGAAAGGCCGACCCAGCAAATTCAAATGTTTAAATTCAAATGTTGGTCAGTCTAAATTTTGGGAGGGAAACCAAATTTGACATAGGGACACAGTTTACTACGCTGGAAAAAAATACCAAAGTCAGATCGACTTGAGTCTGAATCAGTTCCATCTTTTCTCACCAACTATGACCTCAGACAAGTTACTTAACTCCTTGGATCCCAGTTTCCTTATCTGATTATGGGAATAAAACCTATGGTCTTGGGATTGGTGTAAAGATGTAAAAATGTAAAGCATGCAGAGTGTGAAGGTGCAATAAATAATATTTATTAATTATTATTTTAAAAGATTTTTACTGGCATAACCTTTCTGGGACAATGTGGCAGTATGTATTCAAAACTTTTAGAATATGAATATCTTTGGCTACATGGACAAATGTTATCTGTCAAAGTATGCTCATTTAAGTGGAAACTACTGAAAATAACTTCAATGTTCAACAGTAGAGAACAGCGGAGAACTGCACACCCATACAATGGAATACTACTATGTAGTTATTAAACACAATGAAAAAATTTTCTTTGCATGGCAATAAACACTACATGCTTGGGGAACCTGGCTGGCTCAGTTGGTAGAGCATGCGACTCTCAAACTCAGGGTCATGAGTTCAAGCCCTATGTTGGGCACAGAGCTTACTTAAAAAAAATAAATAAATAAATAAAGCAAAACTACTACATGCTTAAGTTAAAAACCATATAAATCCTATTTTTGAAAAGTCATGTTTGTATAAATCCAAGAAAAAATAGTCTAAAGAAATAGATTCACAGTTAACAGTGACTATTTTTATTTATAGATTTATTAAAGAGAGAGTATACACACACACACACACACACACACACACACACACACATACACGTATGCTTGCAAACGGGGAGGGGCAAATGAAGACGGAGAGAATGCCAAGCACACTGTGTGCTGAGTCTGAAGCCCCATACACAGGGCTTGATTTCCCAACCCTGAGATCATGACCTAAGCTAAAATCAAGAGTCAGATGCTTAACCTGACCGAGCCACCCATGGTGCCCCAAAAGTGATTGTTTTTAGATAATGTGAAAGTTAAGTTTTTTTCTCTTCACATGTCTGTATTTACTAAATTTCCTACGATGAACCTCGATGACATATCAAATATCAATGTTTTACTTTTTTTAAAGATTTTGTTTCTTTGAGAGAAAGAGAGCACACGTGCACACAGAAGAAGGGGGAGGGACAGAAGATGAGGGAGAAGTAGGCTCCCTTGGTCTCTGTCTCTGGGCCTGACCTGAGGTGAAGGCAGATGCTTAGCCAACTGAGGCACCCAGGCACCCTAAATATCCATGTTTTAAAAGAGCAATGAAAATATTCTTTCTGACTGCACAGAACTTTGCTTTATGGGAGGAAAAAACTAAATGTTAAAAACTCCATATAATGTAAGGCCAAGTACCAGGTTGAAAGTTAAACAGAAAGGGCCAAAAAAAAAAGTAATTAATTTGGAGCCACAAGAAGGCTTCGAGGGGGAGGTGGCCCTCAAGCTATGCCTTAGGGTAAACCCAAACTAAATCCTCAGCTAAGAGTAGGAATTACAAAAAGTAGAAGGAGAAAAAGAGACAAACATTTCCTACTAAGGAACCCAGATAAACAAGGGTTATATGTGAATGATATACACTGTATAAAACAAGAAAAAAAGTAGAGTCTTATTTGGCCGGATGGATGGATGGAAGAGAGAAAGAAGGGGGTAAAAGGAAGGAAGGAAGGAAGGAAGGAAGAAAGGAAGGAAGGAAAGGAGAGGAAGGGAAGAGGGAGGAGAAGGAGAAGGAGAAGGAGAGAATGAATTAAATCTGTGAAGTCTCTGAATCCTGAAGGGACCATCAGCCAGAGGCTAGTTTTCAATCCGAGAGAAACTTTAGGAAGGACTAAGCTCTAAACTCAACATTCTTTGTCGATCAGGTAGCTGAAAGCTCAGTGCTGGTGGATTTTAACATCTCCCCCTGCCCAAGCTCGTAACCACCGAGGCCCACCTTCACGGAACCCCTCGACCCTCTCACCCACTTGAGGCTCACGCGCCAGGAAATAGAGCCGCGGTCACTCCCATGGCGGTGCCAGCTGCCGCGACATTCACCTCCTTTTACACAACCCATCCCAGGAGGCTCGAGCCACACCACAATGTGTGGGATGAGCAAGGAGCAGTGAGTTTCAGGCTCTGCCAGAGCCAGTCCTTCTCAGGGATTAGAACTGACTGCACAGACGGCGCATCCCAACAGTGCGCAGCGTGCATGGAACACGGTCTTTTTTTTTTTTTTTTTTAAGTTTTTATTTATTTATTTGACAGAGAGAGATCACAAGTAGGCAGAGAGGCAGGCAGAGAGAGAGAGGGAAGCAGGCTCCCTGCTGAGCAGAGAGCTTGATGCGGGGCTCGATCCCAGAACCCTGAGATCATGACCTGAGCCAAAGGCAGAAGCTTTAACCCACTGAGCCACCCAGGCGCCCCTGGAACATGGTCTTTAAGCGAAGGTGGCAGGCACCTCGTCTGACGAGGGGAAAGGTGAGAGCGTAAGCAAAGCGAGAACTGGGAACGGGAGCTCTGAGTGCAGAGCCAACAAGCCTACCGCGGGGGGCTTCCAGCAATGGTCTCCCCTACGTGGCTGCTACCAGCTGGAAGTCAGAGCAAACGTCCAAGTTCAGCAGCAGCCCAGACTGCAGAAGGCTTCTCCTGAGAGGAAACAGTGTGGGCTTTAGTCCAGGCCCTCAAGAGCCCAGGTAGAGCACTTAGCTTGCGGCTAAACCGCTTGGGGCCTGAGGTGGGGGGGCAGGGCGGACGGAGAGAAGCCCATGTCTGCAGGAAGTTGTAAATGAGCCATCTTTCCAGAATGAATAGGGAGGCCTGGGCAGCTGAAGTCGGGGGACCGGCAGCGCCAGAGCAGCTGGACTTTCCCCAGTCAGCGGGGACACAGCGGTCTCACTTCCAGGCTTCGGGAAGGAAGCAAGAGGCAAAGGTGGTGTCCACAGGGTGAGTGGGAGCCCCCCGCGGTCCCGGAGGAACAAGGCGCTGTGAAAACAGGGCGCAGCTGCTGGTCAGGCTCTCTGACCCTGGCCTCGCCCTCCCGGATAATGACTCCCCAGAACTCACTTCTCCCGAGGTCATCCATCACCGCCCCGGACACGAGCCATCACTCACTGCTTCTGCCTGACGGCGAGCAAGCACCCTGGCCGAGCCCTGCTGGCCCGGCCCTGGGTTGGGGCCACAGACTGCAGAGGAGCCCCGGGCACTCTCTCGGCGCTTCTCCAGGTAGTCCCAGAGCCAGGTGACAAAACCCGGGCCTGGTTCTTTGTCTGGGCTCCCTCCCCTCCCCCGCCCGCAGCCTGGACAGCCATTTGTTCTTCCCTGAGAAATTCCTCCTCCCTGACTTCGGGGAGCTGGCTGGCAGAGCCGGAGTGGAAAATCAGTGAAGCTAATAGTGTAGCAATGCAGCGGCCAGAGCCAAGAACACAGCCCTGGAGTGGCTTCGCTGCACTTGCCCAGTGTGGTCAAGCAGGACACGTGAGTGCTCCTCACAAGCCGGCGGAGCACTGGGTCCTCCCTACGCCCACCCTGCCCGGCTCAGCTCTGGGAACACTGGCAAGCGCACCCTTCCTGACGCCAGCCTCCAGTCCCTGGGGAAGAGGATGTGGGGCAGAGCGGATCCTCTGGGGAGACCTGGTAGGTAGGTAAGGCACCTTCCGCTGACCTAAAATCCTCCACCCTTGTCCTCAAGTGGGTCACCCAACATCACTCCACTCGCCTCCTGGCAGGGGGCGGGAAAACTTCTCTTGAACATCCAGTGTGCATTCCAAGTTAACGGGTTCTTTTCACAAGAAGAAGTTGTGTTGGGGGCAGATGGGGCGGAGGAACGCCCCTGGATGCAGGTCCCTGGGGCAGCTGCCGGCCACACCGATCGCTGCAGCCTGTCTGAGGCTGGTACTGGGGTACCCTCCGCTCCCTACCTGTGGCTCCTGCACCCAAGCTGAAATGCGTACCCCTTAGGCCCAAGACTGCTGTGGGACCCCTTGGGGGGTGGCCTGGGGGCGGCCGGGGCCTGCTTGGAGCTTCTCCCCCAGGGGCGCAGGGCTCCCTGGAAGGCAGACAAAGCCTTGCTTTGTGGCCCCGGCATCGGCATCGAGGGGGCTTGCAGCCAGAAATGGAAAGGTGCGGCTTTTCCATTAAGTCTAACCTCTCCCCCTTCGCCCGGCCACCAGACTCCTTCAAATCTGGGTAGGTGGGAGGAGCTGTAAAACCCCAGCCCATTAAATCGCTTATTAGTTGCAGGTTTCAGACAAGTGTTGGGAGACTACAAGCCTCATACTGTCCCCCCGACTAAGGAGGTCTGGGGAGTTGAACCCATGTTCCAGGACTCCCACCCCCAACTGCCAGAGGCAGCCCAGAGCCAGCTTCGGATTCACTCGCTTGCTTTTCCCAGTCTTATTCTAAAGGAGAGAAAGATTCACGGACATAAGCCTCCTCAAGCGGAGAAGGTCTTTCAAGTTGGTGCCTATCTTTCTGAGGGGGCACTTTGCCCCTCCGCCCGCGACCCAGGTGCCATCCATCCATACAACTCCCTCCCCATCCCCTTGAGACTTGATCTGAAATAAGTTTCGCCTCTTTAAGATCCCAAACTAGAGAAAGGAAAGGAGAGGGCGGGACAGAGGGAGGCTGGTTTTCCTGGAACCCTTATTAAATCAACTTTCCAAGGACAGCCAGAAACTCCAGGCCCTCCCCACTCCCACAGGAGCATTTGCAGACTGGGGGAGGGGCTCCCAACACACACTCCCTCTCTCTCTCTCTCTCTCACACACACACTCCCTCTCTCTCTCTCTCTCTCACACACACACACACCCTCTCTCTCTCTCTCACACACACACACACACCCTCTCTCTCTCTCACACACACACACACTCTCTCTCTCACACTCTCTCTCTCTCTCTCTCACACACACACACACACACCCCCTCTCTCTCTCACACACACACTCTTTCTCACACACACACACACACACATACACAAACACACTCTTACAGCAAGGCCTTTCTAACGGGGGAAAAAGCTCTCTGTGGGAGCAGAGTTTGGGGTTTAAACTTTTGGACCCCTTAGACAAAGACTGTATCTTTTCTGAGGGCCGAGACTACACAGTGACACTTTACATCTGTGAGGTACCTTAGGATTTACAAAGTGCGGAGGCAGATCTTCCCTTCTGACTTCACAGCAGTTCTCTGAAGACTGTGGGGCATGGGTTTTGCCATCACGAAGCTCAGGAGGGATAAACTCTGTGAAGGGCCACCCTTCACCAAGACGGGGACTTGCCCTCTGGGTGCAGGTTTCCCCATCTGCGTCCTAAAGCATCCTATGCCACTCAGGAACAGCAGGGCCCTCACCATGTGGCATCTTGTGCGGTCCCAGGACAAAGGACCCACAGTTGCCATTTACTGCTCATGGCCCGTGGGCCAGCCACTGTTCTGAGAGCGTTGCATACACTCTTATCTGATAGTCACAAGGATCCTGGGGAAAGAAACTCATTATCGCCATATTTTGCATACGCTCCACACCGAGGAACTTTCCCAAGAGTCAACAGTGAGAAGTGGTGCCAAAATCAAAACCAAGGCAATCGAGCAAAACTTAGGCTCACCCCAGCCTTACGCACAGATGTTCACAGGAGTTTTATTAATAATAACCAAAACCGTTAACCCAAATGGCCATCCACAGGGGAATGGCTACACATTTGCGACGTAATGCCGTTGTATGAAAGTCTAGAAGAGGCAAACCTGGTCTATAGCGACCGAAAGTAGATCCTCGTTCGCTGTGGTCAAGAGCTAGGGGAGGGAGGAAGGTGGCAAAAATGTCCCCCCTCTTAACTGGGGTAGTACTGACATCGGACATTACATTCATCAGTATACATTGAACCGTACCCTTAAAAACCAGTGTTTTTTCCAGAATGTAAATCACACCTCAGTTGATTTAAAACAAAAAATAGTAACCTAACTTTAGTCTTCACTGCTGCAGAGCCTCCTAACAGTCCCCTGGACCTTCCCTGTCCCCTCTCTGCCGTTCCTGGCCTGTGCCTCCTCCACCTCAAGACCTTCAGCCCCCTGGTTCCACCCTCTGTCACTGCCGGGCCTTCCTTTTTCATTTGGGTCCATGACCAGCGGCTTCCGTGAACCTCACTTACCCGACCCTAAAATTCCTAGGCTTGTACCCCCGGCCATCCCCTTCCTGAGTACAGGTGCCCAGGTCTGAGACCTTCACCATTCACTTTCTCCTCCTTTCGTGTCTGTGCAAAAGAGCTTGTTAGAGAGCATGTAAAAAAAAAAAAAAAAAAGGTACTTGAGGGCCCACTGGAAATTCATATTCTCAAACCTCATCCAAGCCCTCCTGGCTTCTTGGACTCCCTTGGTACCATCTACACTGTGGCTGATCCAAATCTCTACTCCTTGCAAACCTCCTGCCCTAATTCATTCCTTTTCCTCTCATGTCATTCTGTCTGTCTCCAGTCTCCCCGAGTTTTGACAGCCAACTACTGAAACGCATAGATTCTATTTCTATAGCGTCTGCTAGTTTTTCCTTCCTTTACAAACTCACGCTGCACATCCCGGTTCCTCCGAGTAGCTGGACATTCAAAATCAACGTCTATCTGCCAACTGTGGGAGCAGCAGTCCTAACCACCTAAACTTCACCTGTAGGTGCTTTATCTGAACGACCTCATTTCATGCTTCGTTATCGTGCCCATTTTAAAGAGGCACGAACTAAGGCTTAGCGGGCCTGAGGAACGCGTCAAAGCAAGTAATGCAGATCTGAAATGGCAGAGCAGGACTCAAACACAGATGTCGTCCCCCCATCCATCCAAGTTCAACTGCCAGGTTAATTTTCTGAGAGCCGGATCACGTCACTACCTGCTCAGAATCTTCTGAGATTCCAATACAGTTTCCTTAGCAGGGTGTCGAGGCCTTCCATATGCTAAGAGCCCAACTTCTCTAGGTGTTACTTCCCACCACCAGCTGCTCACCAGGCCACGTCGTTCTGTACACACCTTCCACACGCAGCCTCAGTACGCTCACTCGTGTCAGTCCGCCTGGAACGCCCTTCCTTCCGCTCTTCCACACAAACCCCCACCTACCCCTCTAGACCCGGGTCAGCGGCTCCCGGCGCTCCTCTTCCTCTGCATTCCCACTGTGTCGTTATGACCCCACTGTGTGGCTTTCTACCTCTGCACTCGTCTCCCTGACCATATACTCCCCGTGGGCAGAGATGATCTCTCCCACTTTGGGTCTCGGGCATGTGCCAGCTCGGGTCTAACGTTCAGCTCTGTTACTGAATGCTACCTTAATCTGCTGCACCTTCCGGAAAGTCTCATGTGCCCTCCCTGTCACCATGCGAGTGGACAACTATGCTCGCTCATGATTTATCATTCAAACGGGTCCTGACAGCTGAGACAGGTGACCTTTTAAGTTCGGCCACTACATCACGTGCACACCTGTCTCTCACCCGCCGCCTGCCAACCTCCTCCATCGCTGTGATCGCTGAGTCGCGAGCCACACGACCCCCTGGCAGCAGTCAGTTCTCACAGACCCCTGAAAGGGTGTTGCACCTGTAATTTCCATGACGTATTTTCACAACTCCAGTAAATCCCGTGAGCAAGTCAGTATTAGTAATTAGTAATTCCCATTACTAATCATCTCTGAATTTTCAACAAGCCATAGACCCCCAGCAGCGCCCATGCACCATAACGCTCCCTGGCTCTCCATCGCTTTGACATCCCTCCAGTGGTACATCTCCAAGGCAAACCGCCCAGCAGGCCTCCAAACAGACGTGGTCCGATACCGTCAAGGAAGGAAAAATGGCAGGCCCGTGGCCATGACTGCCAGCCCTCCCAGAAGATGGGTCTTTGGAACAATTTTCTAGAAGCTCCCACATCCTTCAACATCCTCTGATCCAGGTTCTAAACAAACAAACTCGTAGGTCACTTGCGCCCCATTTGACAGACCACCTAGCTGAGAGAGCCAGCTCTCGGATCGCCATCAGAGAAAAGCATAAACCCACCGTAAGCATGTCACCTCTGGCAAATGGCTGTCACGAGCCTTTGTGACCCAACCTCTGCTGGAGTTGGGTATGTTTCTAGCCAGGCCCAAACCAGCCCAGGAATTGTGGAAGCCTCTCCTGCAAAAAGGGGCCCTCTGCTCCACCTGGGGTGGCACCTTCCCAGTCAACACATCACCTCTGTCCTAATCGGCTGTGTTTCTGAGGCCCAGGAGTCCTGAGTGACTGAATGACCCCCTCCGCCCGTGCCTTACCTTGTTCAGGCAAGGTCGGGGCCGGCCTGGCGGTGCAGAGCGTGGCTGTGACCAGCACAGCCCAGAAGAGGAGGCACTTCCAGCTCCACATCCCAGTGCTGCTGTTAGAGGTTGGTGACCAGGCTCCACACCTCCATGGAGACTCCGTCTTGAGCTCGATCCTCCTTTTCAAGCTGACTCTGGGGAAGAGAAACCACCAAAAGGTTAGGAAGGTCTGCATGGGAGGTGGGAAGGCAAGGAGAAAAAGAAGTGAAAGCATGTCACGTGGTGACCCTGCCCAGAAGGGTGCTGAAAGCAGTAACTTGCTTCTTAAGGCACAAAGAAGAGAACTGTGGTCCTGCCCCATATTGAATTTGGGGTTATAAGCCTTATTAGACAAAACAGTGCTTCAATTCAGCTCTACAGCTACATCCCGAGCGTGGGCTACATGCAAGCCTTGGTGGGAAAATTGTCACAAAGTCCTCCAAAGCATAAGCCCTGAGACCATGTGTGTGCCAGGCAAGTGAAGAGGCTCACACGAGTCCCGCCAGCTCCGTGGGCAAGGGCTCCAGGAGGCCCGAGTGGGCTGGTGTCTTTCCCAGAACGGGCTGCACTTCCTCTAGGGCAAGTGAGGGGCAAAGAAGGTGAAGAATTCTGGAACAAACCAAGGACTAGGAAACGGGAGCCAAGTACCCTGCTGACCCTCTTCAGACCTATGCAGCCCAGAAGCTGAAATAAGCGGTCTCTTGGGTTCTTTCTTTTGGTCTCTAAAAGTACACGCATCATACGGATCTCTGGTCCTATTAACTTCCACGCGGATAGAACACAACTCTCCCCAACATATAAAGGACCTCAGGGTACAGAACCATGAAGTGGGCGCAACCCTCCTCCCCAACGCTGAAAGGTGACAGCTAATGTCCAGTAGAAATGAATCCAGAAGTAGGGCCCCAAAGGTCATACTGAAAAATCGAAGGTCCTTGCCAGGGCCCACTCAAAAAAGCACGGACTGCAGCCCCTTATCCTTCTCTGGTGTGGTAATAACTTTTAAAATAACCCCCAAGGGTCTTAAGGAACAGGATTGTTGCTGCTACGCGCTGACCAAGTGATAAGACTTCTGGGCCCGGTTTGGGCTAGGTAGGGGTGACATCGCCATCTTCCTTCCAGGTGGCTTTTGTCCTAAATGCTCCAGGGAACCATCCAAGTTATTTAGAGAATCCGCTTCCCCCGGAACATGCCCTAATGTGGTGCTTCAGCCCTGCCTCCCCGGAGCCAGACAGGGCCCCTCGTGACTCAGTCCCCAAGAGTGAGTCAGTCCCGGTTGGCAGAAAACCCCCCAGATTCTTGGCTTCATTCATATGTGCTTGCCAGCAGGAGTACACATGTGGCCCCGGGAGCTCCCTCCCAACGCTTTACTAACATTTTTTTATGATTTCAAATCACGAAATAAACATTTCTCTGTTGATTTTCTAAATTTAGGGAAGGGACTTGAAGAGACAGAGTATTTACTGAATACCTACTATATTTCAAGCAGGTATTAAGTAAAATTTATACCTATAAAATTTCATTTCTTCCTTGCTCTAGCCTTGTGGGGGTAGGAATTATTATTCCCCTTAGGCAGTGGAGAAGCTGAGACTTCGAGGTCAAGTACTTTGCTCAAGGCCATGCAGCAGGTAGGCAAAAGCACCAGGACTTTCATCCCGGGTTTTCGACATTAAAGGACAGGGCACAAGGAAGCAAATTGCGGTGATGGAATCTGGCTCTATCTGGTACAGGTTCATTTTCTCCAAAGAACATCCCTGTGCCACAAAGAAACCAAGGAGACAAGGACAGATCCAAGGTCACTCCGCAGACAGAAGCACCTTGACTCTGGCTGAGAGAAGACTGCTGGAAGCAGATCACAGATGTGCCAGCTAGGACACAGGCGGGGGCACCCTCCCTGACGTGGGATGGACGCGATGCTTGCTAGGGGACATCCCTAAACCACATTCCACATCTCACTATGTCCCCCAAATACACCAAACCAAATACGCAGGCCTGTCACCCAGAAAGGTGCACCTAGCTAAGAAGCCCAGGCCTCCGGAAACCGCCAGGGTAATGAATGAATCTCCTGTATCCAGTGGGAAAAGGTGTATCATCCCAAGGCGGTGAAACTTGCTTTCACCGTAGCAGCCCGGATGCCTCCACCACCGCTCAGCCACTCTGTCCCCCGAAAAGCCTTCCCACTTCTTCGCAGCTGTGGGCTGGCTGCAGAATGTCCTCTCTGGGCTCTGCTAGCAGTGAACTTCAAACTAATCGGGCTGCTTCTCTCCAACTCATCCCCTCCCCCCCAAAAAAGGTGCAGAAGTCTCTTTCTCTCCTTCCCTCTGGACCTCAAGGCCCACATCTGTAGAACAAAGGATGTCAAGGAAACCCAGCCTCCCAGCACCAGCTCTGGGAATGAGAAGGTCAGTGAGCAAGACGCCCCATTCCACAGGCCTAGAGAAAACAGTGACCCAAACCACCAATCCACATACTATCTGGGACCCCTGGAACTGCCACCTTCTCCTTCACCACATCTTTTTCTCCTCCTACTAATTAATGAATTCTTCAAATCCCAGAGGGACAGTCTCCTTCCTTCACTGCTGGACAGATGTGACCCGCAACCTTGCAGGTATCCTCGGGAGCTTCCTCAGAGACCCCGCAGCTGGCCCCGTGCTCAGCCTCTCCCGTGCCCGGCAGGTCTCCGGGGACTCGAAGCCCCACTCCACCTGGGCAGAGAGGTCCTGGGGGGGTGGGGGTACTGGCGGAGGGAACACAACCTCTCTGCTCTCCCACTCGTCAGAGAGGGATGGGTGCTGAACTTCCATCACAGGTGGTTATGAGGATCAAGTGGGCAGCATGGGTGAAAGTGCCTGCCCTCTCCTCTCTGAGTACTAATCCCTGTGAGAATTATAAACACCGTGCTTTGAGTCACTCCTTGACGGCACTCTCAGAACGCTTTGGTAACTGGCGGCAGGAGGACACGAACTCCCTATCTTTACAAAGGTGTTTCTCACTGCCCAGCCTTAAACCCTGTACTCTAGATCTAGGGGTCTCAGGCAGTGGCCACTAGCCCCTTGCAGCTATTGAGCCCCTGGGATGTGGCTAATGTAAATCAGGACGGGCTAGACATGGGTCATACACGGCAGACTTTGAAAACTTGGGTGTGAAAAAAAAGAAGGTAAAGTAGCTCATCAATAATTTTTTATATTGGTTACATGTTTAAATAATAGCATTTTAGATATATGGGGCTAAAACAAATAGATCATTAAAATACCAACCGATTAATAAAAGTGAATTTCACCTGCTTCTTTTTACTTCCTTTCAAACGTGGCTACTAGAAAAATCTAAGATTACATGTGGCTCATGTTTGATTTCTGTGGGACAGCATGACCTCAGGCAATCTCCATGTTCTGCCCTCTTCTTTGTCCTTCCTTCATCCTTAGTGGGCCAAGCTTTCTTATTCTCTAAATCCCAAGCCAAATAAGTAAGTAAATAAATTGAACTGAATTGAATATTTTAAAAAAGCTACCTCTTCCACAAGTCTTTTGAGCCTTCTCACTGAGGATCTCATTCCTCTGAATTTCCTTTCCTTTTTTTTTTTAAGAGTTTATTTATTTATTTGACAGAGAGGAGAGAGATCACAAGTAGGCAGAGAGGCAGGCAGAGGGAGAGGGGGAAGCAGGCTCCCTGCTGAGCAGAGAGCCCAATACGAGGGCTCTCGATCCCAGGACCCTGAGATCATGACCTGAGCTGAAGGCAGAGGCTTAACCCACTGAGCCACCCAGGCGCCCCTCATTCCTCTGAATTTCCAAAGCACCATGGGATCACAAGCTCCTTAAGAAGCAGGGTTTGTGCCTAACTTTCACTAATACACTTAGCACCATGACGTACACGGCAGATGCTGACACATTTTTTAACTGGGTGAACCAGCGAATGAAAGAAAGGCTAGTTCAACAGAAACTGATACAGATACTCTTGCAAATGAGACATCTTCTAAACATTCTGATTCTTCAGAACTGAGGAAGTCAACACCAAAACATTCATTTCTTTGGACAGGAATAACACTAATTTTTAAATGTTAAGTCTTTATTGAAAAAAAAAAAAAAGGTGTCCAAATGTCCTCCGGGTGAGGGGTACCAAAGATGAATAATAATAAGGAAACACTAACTGCTCCACCGTACTCTGGGAAACGTTACTTTTGAAGACAAAATGGACTGGTGGACCACCACGCTTTTCATGGAGGTCGCCCAGGTGACAGCTATTTACCTGGGGGGGGGGGGAACCACCAAAAATATCTTCCTTAATTGCAAAGAGGAGTGGTGGTGAGGAGAGAAATCTCTGCTTCAGGTAAATGCAACCTTAGTGGGGAAAGCAAATATCCTAGCCCAAGTCTGGTACTAAATCCTCTCTGGAAACACCAGAATCTTCCCTAAAGCTCCACATCTGGACTCCCACCCGTCCCTGGTGCGTTCAGACCTTGGACAAAGCTCTTGGGAAAGCAAATGCAAGACAAATTTCCCAAGAGGAAATTAAACTCATCTCAAGGGATGAGGCTTTTTCAGAACAAGACATTTGAATCAATTCTACCTCCTCTGCCTCCAGCAGCAACAGGCTCAAACTTTTCCAGGAAGCTCTACCCTGACAGCCATTTTGATGAAAGAGATTTTGAAACGGAGGCAAAGAAGAGCGTGTTTGGAGAAGCTGGCTGCTTAACAGGAGCAACTCTCCTGCTTTAAGAGCCCTTTTTCAGGGCAGCACCCCAAACACAAAGCACACAGCTGAAAGCAAAACCCATGGGTTTTCCTTGGGTCTCCACGGCTGGAGTCTGCCTACTCCACGTTCATTCAACGCGCCCTTCCTGCCCTCTGGAGTCCAACAGGGCTAAAGCCAGCTCAGGCGTAGGGATGCCTGGATGGACTCTAATCTCCAAGACAGGTGGGGCAATAACAGCATCTGCCATGCTCCTAACTCCACTTCCTCCTGTGCTTTTGCTTCACTTGCTATTTTATTGGAACTTTCTAACAACCTTCGTGGCCAGAGGCCAAAGGAAAAGAAGCACCCAAGGCTGTCTACTTTGGAACCAAAATTAGTGGTGCCCACTCTGGCCCAAATCCCACCCGTGAAAATGCCTACAAAATGGGCATTGGGACCGGCAGAGTAAAAGCAGGCGGTGAAAACACACATGTCCAAGATGCTCTCCACCCGGATGGCCCTCATTAAAAAGCTGACACTCGGTGATGACTAAGACAGAATGCAACAGATATTTCAAGGAGCTCGTCACCGATGCAGTACACAACCATCGCAGCTGGAGCCAGGCCCCAGCAACCTCCCCATCCCCAAACACCCTGGGCTCCTCTAGGGGTCAGCGGCGGCCCTGGAGCCCCTCCCAACCAACTGGGGGGAAATATGTAAACAAGTCAGTGGAGAGGCACGCCATCAGGACAGATGGTCTGCAATGGCTCTCTCGGTCACCGAAAGGAAAGGAGATGACCCAGGCTTGGGGGTAATTAGCCAGACCGAGACACGTCCCTCGGGGCCCTGCTACTTAGCTTTTAAAGCCTCAGAGAGGAAACCGGGAGCCTGGGCCAACAGGGAAAATGGCCACTTTCTGCTAAACAGTCTCAAGGCTAAGGTTCTACAGTTTAGACGGGATTCCAAAAAAAGCGCTGGTCCGGAGGTGCAAAGGGCAGGGCACATCTGCGGAGGAAACAGTCACCTTAATTACCATGTCTAGAGAAAGTGCGATTTCATTTCAGCCTCCAAAACTACTGCCCAAAGGAGGAAACCAGAGAAGTGTTTTCAATTTGAAAGAGACTGGAAAAGAGAGGGTGAGAGCCACCAACTCTCCCCACCCTCCTGCAACTTTGGACCACAGGGTGCTTGCCTACTTCAAAGGGTATTACCAAAAGCAAAACAAAACAAAACAAAAAACAACAACAATCCACAAAACCCCTCAGCAATCCAACACCCGCTCTCAAACCTATAGCGGCTATGAGGTAAAATGTCCCACTTTAGTTTCCAGGGGCTGCAGCTCACGTAACTCCTTTAAAAGGCACAGGGAGAGCCTCTGGCAGCAACAGCCTCCGCCCCCTTCACTGCCCCCTGCGGCTGGGCCCGCCCGGGGCTCGCTCCAGGGAGGGTGGAAAACCGACAGTGACGCCACCACCGGGCTGCCAGAAACCCGACGGCGGACTCCGGACCGGGTCAGACACTCCGGCAACTCAGCTACCACTGAAGGGACAGAAAACGCAATGCTTTCGTTCCAGAAACTTCTGTCAGGACCAGTTCTGGGTCAAACCCACGGCCAAAGAGGCCACCTCCAGCAGATGACCCGTTCGCAAGTGCCAGCCCCCCTAAACGGTGGCCCCATCTCCTATGACGCCTTTTTCCGGCACAATCTGGAAAGCACCGCCACCATCAGATCCTAAATAACTTGGGATCCAGGGTAACTTTCTTTTCTCTTCAAATCCCAAAGCCTCATCTCCAAGTCTCAGAAAACGTTACAGAGGGAGGTGGGAAGGACAAGTTGAAGAATCCCAGTTTTAATTGGGGTGAGGGGGAAGGGAGGGAAAGGGATGTTAATGTGGCTGCGGTGTGGGGTGAAACGGAACCAGATGCGGCGGCTACATCTGGAAAATGGGGGAAAAAAAGTGTTGGGGGAGAAAGACACCGCAGTCATTTTTTTGGTGGGCCAAGAGCTTCTGGGCCCAGAAGGGAGAAGCAAGCCTCACCGCCGCCACCCCCTCCACCCCCGCCAGAAGGTGTCTGGCTGCCTTCATAGGATATGTGTTAAATGAACTCCATCCACAATGTCAATAAATTCCTCTGCAAACGAGGGTTCCTCTTTTCCCAGCCCCAAACATAACGGGAGGCGGGAGCGGGGTCTGGGCAGACGGTCTGAGCCAGAGAAGCAACATGCAGCGCTGCCGAGTGAACCGCACCGGGCAAAACCCTCATCCCTTCCCCCACCTCCTAGAACCAGATTGGAACTGAACGTTCCCCTCCCCCCGACCCCATAATGGGGCTTAACATCACCCGCTGGGCGCCCTCCCTTCCACAAACTTCCGACCCTTTCGGAGATGGACTAAGTAGAAGATAACCCCCTCTCGAAAAGGGAATTCCTTTCTCGCTCTCCGCTACAGCAGATTCGGCCATTTGGTGACGACACCTCCTTAAAATCTATTCCAGGAGAAGCTAACCTACCCCTCCACTTCCTTCCCTCTTCAAGACCCTATCCATTCACCCCCAATCTCGCCCCCAGACTTTCCCCGAGGTGGAAAGGGACTTAGAAATACCCCGGATACTCAAAGCTACCTGCTGAATTGGGGTGAGTCCCCAGTAGTGGACTAAAAAGAGATGGACTGGAATGCAAAACACACACACACACACACACACACACACACACACGCCCCAGCTCGCTGCCCACTGCCGCCCTCCCTCCCCAGTCCGAGGAAACCGAGGGCCGCCGCCTCCTTCGCCCCGGCCCTGTCCCTCCCAGGACTCACCGCGGAGCCGCCGCCGCCTCGCCAGCTCCCCGGCGCGAGTTGGCGGAAAAGTTGGGCGGCAGCAGGAGCGGCGGGACGAGCGCGGGGAGGGGGCGCAGAAGGCGACGCGAGCGGGGAGCTGGGAGGGGAGACAAAAGGGGGGCGCAAAGCGCTGGGGAAGGAATCGGGAGGTGGAGGGGGGCGGGTAACGAGTGGAGGGAGGCGCCGGACCCGACTGGGCTGCGGCGGGGGAAGCACGCAGCCGGGAGGCTCCGGCGCCGGGGGCCGCTCGGGACGCCAAGCCCGCCCCGGATCTGCGGGCGCCGCGGCTCTTACCTCACTCGGCGCTGCGGTTCCGCCTCTGGAGAGTCCGCCGTGGCTCGTGCGGGCGGGCGGGCGCCCGCGTCCCCAGCTCCGGCCCGCCGCCCCCGGGCTCGGGTCCTGGCGGGGCCGCGAGAGCCCCGCGGCCGGCCCTCGACTCCCGGTGGCGCTCGGTGCTCAGCGCCTCCAGCCCGGGCGGGAACAATGGAGCCGAAGCTGGTGCCCCGGAGGCGGGGCGGGGGGAGGGCTCCCGTCCGCCGCCCGGGGTCTCCAGACCCTGTGGCCCCCCTCTCCGGAACCGGGCGGCGGCGCCTCACGCTTCTCGCCGACCGGGCTCCATCGCCCTGCGGGGGGCCCGGCGCCGCGGCGTGTCCGACTGCAGCACTAGGACGGCGCGCCCTGCGGGGCGCCCCTCGGACCGGCCAAAAGTCCTCGGTCTCCGCGGCTTTTCCAGCTGCGGCGCGCGCTCGCGGCCGGGGAAGGCGAGGTCGCCGCAATGCGCTAAGCGGAGTCTGGGTCCGGTCGGGACGTTGCCGCCCAGCTCCCGGCACAGCCCGGGCTCCTCCGCGCGCTGCGGCTGGACCAGAGTTCGGGCTCCCGCTCGCCGCCGCCCGCTGCCCAGGCCGCCGCACCAGTGCCCGAAGGAGCGCTCCGAGCGCTGTGCGCCGGCGAGGCGCGAGGGCTCGCTCTCTCACTCCCACCCGCGCTAGTCCCACCCCCTCCTCCTCCTCCCCCTGCTGCTGCCTGCTGGGCCTTGTAGTTCCCAGCCGCGGCCCCCGAGAAGCGGGAGCCGGCTGAGCGGCGCGGCGCTCTGCTGCTCCCTTCCTGCAGTCTGGTCTCCCTGGGCGCGCGTGCCCCTGCCAGGAGGGCGCCCGAATTTCAAGCCGACACCCGAGCCGTTTGGGGGGTGAGGTGGGGAGACGGTGTCCTCCCGAGGTTGTACGTGCTAGCACCGGCCATGGGGTCCCACTGTGTGCCTTGGAGAAATGATTCTTCTCCCTCTAAATCTCAGTTTTCTCATCTATGAAAAAGAGGATAATAATGCTTTTCATATAGAGTTGAGGATGGAGGGAGGGCTTGCCACATAGTTAACACTCAATGAATACAAGCTGTTTTTATTAATGAGAAGCTCTACCCCCTCTTCAGACCCTTCCCTTCCATCCCACGGTTCCCCAGCCACAGAATTTAGGTTTTGTGGTCTCTGAGAAGCGGAGCCCTGTGAATTCTGCAGCACCATTCTGGGCCTCTAGAAGTCTTCAACCTGCAGTGAATTTTAGGAAGCAAAGAGTAAGTCGTGGGAGTTGGGCATGCCGTTGGTTTGGAAATTAATCAGAACCTACCCCAGAGTACCCGAGGAAAAGTTTCTGTGGAACCTGAGGAAAAGTGGGTAAAATGTCCTTTCCTCTGGGTCTTTCCACTGTCATCTAGTGGTTCCCTAATCCAAACGCACCTGAGTCCTCTGGGGAACTTGTAAAAAATACAAATTCTTGGACCCGCTCAAACCTAAGGAATCAGGCTGTGCCAGGAAGGAGCCGAGAGTCTGTATTTTTTCTGAGGCTCCCAGGGTGCCAGGTTGGGGGCCATTGGTAGGGTATGAAAGATACCTCTATTCTGGTCTCCTGCTTATGAACTGTTTGATTTTGGACGAGTCCTATATCTGAAAAAAATCAAGCCTTGTTTACTTACCCCCACATACACATACCAGTTGGCTGAGACTCCCTCAAAAGGTTATCAGGAGAATCAAAATAATGGGTATCAGTGCACTAAAGTATTACACAAAAAAAATGGAGGGGCCCCTGGGTGTCTTAGTTGGTTAAGCATCTGACTTCTGGCTCAAGGTCATAATCTCAGGGTTCCGCTATCCAGTCCCACGTCAGGCTCTGTGGTCAGTGGGGAGTCAGCTTGGGATTCTCTCCCTCTCCCTCTGCAACCCCACATTTGTGCTCTCTGTCTCGCTCTCAAATAAATAAATAAAATCTCTTTAAAAAAAGTCACTATGTAAGTGAAGGTAGGGCCTCTACCTCATCGCCACCCTACCAACCCCTCAAGCTTGTAGAAACTGGAATACTGAATGAGATTAACCTTTCCCCTCAAATTTAAGGAATGGTCTAAGTTATTTATTTGACCAGCAAGTGAAAGAATAGTGACCATCACAGTGTCATTCACATAGTAGGAGTTCAGTAGCTGTTTATTGACTGACCGGTGTAAATATTCAATTAATATTTGTTGAATGGTTGAGTAAATTAAAAACTAAATAAAAAGCAGGAAGTCACGTATTTGTAGAATCAAGGATCAGCCATGGTTATAGGATTATTCCCCTACAAGCCTATCCCCCTCATCTTTAAGCCTTATAGCTTCTGATCAGGATATGTTTATTCTCCCATACAAGTTGCTCACCCATTGGGCCTTCCTCATTTTTCGTTAAAGTAAGTTCCACGTCCAGTGTAGAGCCCAATTTCGGGGGAAGGGGGGCGTGAACTCACAACCCTGAGATTAAGACCTGAGATGTGATCAAGACTCTGATCAAGTCTTGACCAACCGAGCCACCCAGGCACCTAGACCTTCCTCATTTTAAAGGCTCATTTCAGACATGTAAGAAGGCTAAATTCATGTGCTTCCCCCTTAGAGAGGCCTTCCCTGCCACTCCCAGCCCTGGCGGTCTCTGGGACTCTCCTGACCTTCTGGTCTAGCCCATTGATCTGCTACTTAACTTTGTAAGTCATCTTTTTTTTTTTTTTTTAACTCTTTCTCTCTAACTAGTTCCCAGACTGTACCAGGGCAAGGACCTCATCTCCGTATCTGACTAGCTGAGGACACTGCTCCATATGTATTTGGATTTGATGAGAGTAGCAAAAGTTAGCAGAGGAGGAAATCCAACTGGAGGGAACAGAATTGGGAAGTCAAGCCATGGAGAATCTAGTGTTTATGTTAACCTCCAATGACTATTTTTCCCTCTCTATTACCGAGAGGGAGTTTATCCCCTTTCCCTTCTCTGAGTCTTCTAAAACAGGGGGTTTATAAATCCAGCCTTTTTATTCTTTTGATTTGGAAGCATTTTAGAAGTGTTTTGAATCCAAAGGAGGAGGCTGAAGGATGTGTCCTTTATTGGAACAGAAAGAGAATGATTTAAATGCCTATCTGCTGCTGAACAAATTTCTCTATAGATTTAGCAAGAAACCAAAATGAAAACAAGTGGCCAACTTGGTAGCTCTCCTTCCTCCAGTTCTCAAGGAAACAGCCAAAGACAGCAGAATGGAGAAGGTGAGAAACCCAGAAAACGAAAGGACCATCCAGACCAAAGACATGGTTCCAGAAAAATCGAGAGCTGGCTGCTTTCATCCTTCCAGCCCAACTCCCCTTCTGTGCCGCTCTTCCCCCCTCCTCTTTCTGAAATTCAGACCCTCCACATGGGGACAGGCCCCAGGCCATTGGAGGGAGAGCATCCCCAGGGCAGCCCTGAGCAGCTCTAGGCAACGGGGGTCAGCCAGCCAGTGGCTCTGCCTGCCTCTTTCCTGCTCTGAGGACTCCTGGCACCTTGCCTCCCCACACAGAAATGTAATCTTCCCTCTGAGATAACAAAGAGCTGGGAGGGTCAGGGAGGATTTGTAGGCCCCTTGCCCTGCCAGCTAGATGTCTAAGGGGGAGACAAAGGCCCTCATGCTCGAGGACCTGATAACCAGATGGGGGCCTGTTGCCTCCTGGATCTGTGGGAGGAGGGAAACGGTGCTGAATGAAATGGAGGGAAACAGAGCTCTCCCCAAAGCCCCATCGGTTGGTTCTCTTTGTTTCGGAACACTGCAGAAAATCCCTTCCTTCTTCCTCCAGCTCCTTGTGCCCTCAGAGTTCTTCCACAGACAAGACAAGGGAACTCTCCTCCTCTCTCCCCAGTGCTCCCCCGCTCCACCGGAGTTTCATTATCTTAGGGCTCAGCTGTTCCCACCAGGGATGAGCACCCCCACTACACTGGGCTGGTAGAAGTTAGGGGAGGCAGGCAACATCTGTACTGGGTCGGGGCTGGGTGGGAGAGCTGCTCTAGCTGGCTTTGGGAGTCCTCCAGGCTGGAGGGAGCCAGCCAAAGGCTCAGCTCCCAGGACTGGATGCAAGATGGGATTCAGGAGGAGCGAAGAACCGTCTGGGATTCTGCCTACAAAGTGAATGTTCACAGGTCCCCGGGAGCAGGTGGGCGGCCAAAGCCTTTTGCCCCAGGCCCCTGGAGTTAGGGAGCAGTGGTCAGTTACCATCTGGCTGCCATTTGGTGACCCCTGGCTGTTCTCAGCATAGCTTCAGCATATCAGGGAAGGGAGGGTCTTGTTTGGGTTGGTGTTTTTGTAAACAACATTTCACTCTCTCCTACCAACTGGGAGCGGGAAAAGGACTTTGCAGTAATGGCGGCTCAGCTGGCCCTAGTGCAACATTTATTCACTGAGCATTGGGGTGCGGAGGGGGCATGAGAGATGAGGGCACAGTCTCGAGGGGCACCCAGTCTTGTGGTGGACACCCAACACTACAAGCCATGCCACCCCAGGTGCACCTACAGGGTGTTTGGAAAGGAGAGATCAGGAGAGGAGTCAACTCAGGGGACGTGATGCCTGAATCTTAAGAGATGACAAACAGTTTCTGAAAAAACACAAAGTCATCCGGGATCATTGATGAGGACAAGACTGGACAGTACAGGCAGAGGTGTTGAAGCTTCTCTATTATCTTGCCCTGGAGGGATGAACTTGGTCTCTGGGATCCAACAGGTCTGGGTTTTGGTCCCAATTCTGCCACCTCTTTTTGGCTGTGTGATCTCGGGCAAGTAAGTTCCTTGCCTCCCGTCTGTTTCCTCAGTGGTGTAATGAGGGTAACAACAGGACCTGTTCTTTGCAGAACTATTGAGAGGATTAACCAACATAATTCGTGTAGTGCACTCAGCACAGTGCCTGGTACATTCTACCTGCTCAATAAATGGGAGCCACTGTCGCGATATTCGAGCTCCGAAGCTTTCCTGTGGCTGGAGACACCTCTCTTGGAGCCCATTTTCCAGGTGTCTTTGTAGTGTTACCACCACCCTCCGATTCTCTGTCCCCCCAAGACCGACTGCAAAAAAGGATATATTCCCCCTCCAATCTTCCCCTTCCTTGCTGACCTCATAAGATAAGCGGCCCCTTTTGCTATAGGCTTTACTGTGAAACAGGAAGAAAACAGCAAGAACACATACGTCAAAGCAAACCAAACTTAAAAAACCTCAGCGATCCTGAGAGTCATGGTCTCTTGTTTAGCTCTCAGACTCCCTTCAGAAAGTTCACTAAGAACCTTAGCTGGCCTTTTGTCCTCTGCTTTTCTTCTGAGCTCCCTAAACTCTTCCCTCTTTCTGACTCCAACTTACAAACCCTCTCCCAGTAAAAGCCGCTCATCCAAAGCACTGTGCTGGGGGACTGGAGAGGTGACAGGTGGGCAGTGGCAGAACAGTGGATAATTTGCATTTCTGAGGACTCCCCAGGAGTAAGGGGATGGGGTTCCTGGGCTTCTTCCCTGCCTAGGGACAAAGATCAAAGTTGCAGGGTTGGACGGGGATATTTGAGGATTCAACTTTGAAGTGGATTCCATCCAAGGATATGCTAACAAATTTGCAGCTGACTTCTCCTGGGTTGTTGAGAACTTTTGGTGATATTGGAATGGGTGGGGTCAGAGAGGAAGAGAATTTAAAAATAGACTGGGCGTTCCCCCAGACAGGTTAAAAAAGATAGATATGCATTTTAAAAGAGTAGAAGATAAAGATGTTTGGGAGGGTGTGGGAAAAAGAGCGCTTAAAACCAGGAAAACGAGCACTTGAAACCGTCGTTGGTAGGAGTGCTGATTGATAGCCTCTTTGGGGGTCATTTGATAATGTTCATCAACATTTAATCAGTATATGTTTTACATAGTCTTTGATTCGGTAATTCTTCTAGGAATTGAGTAGATAGATGTCCTTGCATATGTATAGAAAGACTACATACATAACATATATACGAAGATAATTTTTGCAGTATTATTTGTGGCTGCAAAACACTGAAAACAATGTACATATCCAATGTCTGACTGATCATAAGGGACTTGGTGAAATAAATCATGGTACATCTATAAATGCAAAATTGCACATCTGTTAAAAGGAATAAGATGGATCGGTATGTACTACTATGGTGGGGAAAGAGCAAGAAGCTTTGCATTGTGGATATGAGAGATCCTTTGTGGGGCACCTAGTCGGCTCAGTCGGTAGAGCTTGCAACTCTCAATCTCAGGGCTGTGATATCAAGCCCCATATTGGGCACGGAGCCTACTTAAAATTAAAAAATAAAATACATTTCTTAAAAAAGAGATCACTTGTGGAAAAAAACACGGGCACACACATACACTCCCGTGTGCAGACACTTATACACGTAGATGCTTATCTATCTGTAGATTACGTAGAAGGAAACACATACACAGCTGGTGAACTGAATGACTAGGAATTCAAGGGGTAGGAAGTGGACTTTTAGACTAAGCCCTTTGGCACTATTTAAAAATTTCATCATGTGCCTAGGCTTTTCCTCCCTAACTGATTTCATTATTCTGTTTTATTCAGTTATTTATTTGGCAGAGAGAGAGAGAGAGATCACAAGTAGGCAGAGAGGCAGGCAGAGAGAAGGAGGAAGCAGGCTCCCACCGAGCAGAGAGCCCGACGCGGGGCCCGATCCCAGGACCCTGAGATCATGATCTGAGCCGAAGGCAGAGGCCTTAACCCACTGAACCACCCAGGCGCCCCCTCATTATTCTGTTTTAAACAAAGCCAAGGTCTATTAATTAAACTGTTAATAGTGGTTTTCATGAGGCACCTGGGTGGCTCGGTCGGTTAAGTGTCTGCCTTCAGGGTCCTGGGATCAAATCAAATCAAATCAAATGTGTGCTATCTCTCACATCCTCTCTCTCTCTCTCTCAAATAAATAAATACATAAAATCTTAAAAAAAAAAAAAAAGGAGTGGTTTTCTTTTGGATGTGATTATAGGAGGGTTATGCTTTTTTTTTTTTTTTTTTAAGATTTTACTTATTTATTTGACAGAGAGAGACACAGTAAGAGAAGCAACAGAAGGGCCCCTGGGTGGCGCAGTTGGTTGAGCGACTGCCTTCTGGCTCAGGTCATGATCCCGCAGTCCCAGGATCGAGTCCCACATCGGGCTCCCGGCTCCATGGGGAGTCCGCTTCTCACTCTGACCTGCTCTCTCTCACTCTCTCTCTTTCCTAATAAATAAATAAATAAAATCTTTAAAAAAAAAAAAAAAAGAGAAGCAACAGAAGCAGGGGGAGTGGGAGAGGGAGAAGCAGGCTTCCCGCTGAGCAGGGAGCCTGATGCGGGGCTTGATCCCAGGACCCTGGGATCATGACCCGAGCCGAAGGCAGCCACTTAATGACTGAGCCACCCAGGCGCCCTAGGCTTACATTTTTTTTTACATACATTTGTATCATCTGAAGTTTTCACAAGGAGCGTGCTCACAGGGTTATGTGTATAGTTGAGCAGATTGTGTCTGGCTGTGAGTAGGTCAGGGGCTGGCATTCCGTGTGCTGCTACAGAGTTCCGTTGGCCTGAAGGAAGAGGTTCCTTCTTCCAACTTGCTCAAAGGCATGCTGGCCCTGACCAGGTACTACTTGTGTATCAGCAGAGTAACGACAACGTATTCAGAACAAGCAAACAGGGGCGCCTGGGTGGCTCAGTCGTTAGGCATCCGCCTTCGGCTCAGGTCATGATTCCAGGGTCCTAGGATTGAGCCCCGTATCAGGCTCCTGGCTTAGCGGGAAGCCTGCTTCTCCCTCTCCCACTCCCCCTGCTTGTGTTCCCTCTCTCACTGTGTCTCTCTCTGTCAAATAAATAAATAAAATCTTAAAAAAAAAAGAAAACTAATTAAAAAAAATAGAACAAGCAAACATATAGTGAGTGATATAATTTTATCTTTGGGTAAAAACCGGGATCACGGAGAATTGCTCTGCCAGATACAAGTCCACTTGGACAACAGGTTTGGTTTTTTTTTTTAAAAGATTTATTTAGGGGCACCTGGGTGGCTTAGTTGGTTAAGCATCTGACTTCGGCTCAGGTCATGATCCCACAGTCCTGGGATCGAGTCCCGCATCGGGCTCCCCGCTCAGTGGGGAGTCTGCTCCTTTCTCTCCCTCTGCCTGCTGCTCCCCCTGCTTGTGTTCTCTCTCTCATAATTAAATAAATAAAATCTTTTTTTTTTAAATTTTACTTATTTATTTATTTGACAGAGAGAGAGAGCACGCTATCACAAGTAGGCAGAGAGGCAGGCAGAGAGAGAGGGAGAAGCAGGCTCCTGACCGAGTGGAGAGCCCGATGTGGGGCCCGACCCCAGGACCCCGGGATCATGACCCGGGCAGAAGGCAAAGGCCCAACCCACTGAGCCACCCAGGCGCCCCTAAATAAATAAAATCTTAAAAAAAAAAATGAAGACTTATTTAGTTATCTGAGAGAGAGAGCGCAAGTGCCCAGGGTAGGGGCAGGGGGAGAGGGAGAGAGGGTCCCAAACAGATTCTGTGCTGAACATGGAACCTGATGTGGTGCTCGATCTCGCCACCCTGAGATCACGACCTGAGCAGAAACCAAGAGTTGGATCAGGGTTCCAGTATCGAGCCCCACATTGGGCTCCCTGCTCAGTGGGGAGTCTGCTTCTCCCTCTCCCTCCGCCCCTCTCCCCCACTCATGCTCTCTCTCTCAAAGGAATAAATAAGACCTTTAAAAAATTATTTTTATTTTTTCTTTCTTTTTTTAAAATTAATCTCTACATCCAAGGTGGGGCTCAAACTCATGACCCCATGATCAAGTCCCATGATCTACTGACTGAGCCAGCCAGAGGCCCCCCGCTCTCCCACTTGGACAACATTTAACTGGCCACTCTTGGGCCTTCACAAGACAGAGAGGAAGACAAACCATAAGAGACTTTTTTTTTTTTAAGATTTTATTTATTTATTTGACAGAGAGAGAGAGAGATCACAAGTAGGCAGAGAGGCAGGCAGAGAGAGAGGGGAAGCAGTCTCCCCACTGAGCAGAGAGCCCGACGCGGAGCTTGATCTCAGGACCTTGAGATCATGACCTGAGCTGAAGGCAGAGGCTTTAACCCACTGAGCCACCCAGGCGCCCCCATAAAAGACTCTTAACTCTAGAAAACAAACTGAGGGCTGCTGGAGGGGAGGGGGGTGAGGGGATAGGGTCACTGGGTGATGGGCATTAAGGAGGGCACTTGATGGAATGAGCACTGGGTGTTATATGCAACTGATGAATCGCTAAATTCTACCTCTGAAACTAATAATGCACTATATGTTAATTAAATTGAATTTAAATAAAAAAATAAATAAAACAAAGCATCGCAAAGGTCAGAAAAAAAAAAGATATCTCCAATCCTCACTCCTGGTGGCCACAAGCCCAACCAACCTGCAGAATGGCCCCTCCTTTGAGGAGAGAGAGAGAGCTGATATAGAAGCGGATCTTCGGAAACCTCAGCTGTTTGGATAATGCTTTTGGGTTCAGGAAGGGCTGGCGACTCCTCTGGCCGTTAGTCTTTCTGAAACCTTCTTTCCTCTTTGCCAGCCAGTGCAGGGCCCATGCACGACACCTGTGTGAGGCCCACCTGAGCCAGAAACCCAGGCCTCTCCCAGAATGCCCTGCAGCCCATATGTGGCTTTGGTCAGCAGCTCAAGGGGGTGGTCAACAGGCATTTCCTTGCTAAGTCAGGTGGGGTGGATTTTTTTTTTCTTTTTCAGGGTTTATTTTTAAGTAACTTCATCCAACATGGGGCTCAAACCCATCACCCCAAGATCAAGAGTCGTATGCTTCACCGACTGAGCCGCCAGGTGTTCCAGTGGGGGTAGATTTCTGAGGCCTACCTAGAACGCAATCTGCATGGGTGCTGGATCCTTGTAGGTCCTTCCAGGAGGCTTCTTACTCAGGCTAGAGAGAGGCTAATAATTCACTGTTGTGTTCCGAAAGCCACTTGTTTGACTCTGATGGGTTTCTAACCACGTGGGCTTATTTTCGAAGAAGCGTATAGAAAATACAATTAGCTGTGTTAGATTGGATCTCTCTGCTGGAGGCTTTTTCGAAAATGTTTTGTTTTGAGGTTACAATAGCGAATATTTAACGAATGTTTGCTGTGAGCAGGTCCCTTGCTTTTACACAGCTCATCTCGTTTAAACCTCACAACAATGAGGTAGACACAATTTTTAGGTTCCATTTCACAGGTGAACAAACTGAGGCTTCGAGAGAGTCGACAGACCCACAAGTGGTCGGGTAAGGAAGCCAGGCAGTCTGATTCCAGAGCCTTCGCTGCCGGCTATTTCACCTTCAGGAGAAGAGGCTGTTCTTGATTAACAGTGTCTCCACAAGCGAATCTAAAACCGCTCTTCCTTTAAAAATTCAATCCTAAAAAAAAAAAAAAAAAAAGAAAGAAAAGAAAGAAATCTTTAAACCACACCAAATAGAATTGTAACAGTTTGAGCACGAATTTGTTATTAATCTGCTTGAATCAATAGGGGTGCCATTTTTCCTCAACAGTTTGGCCTTGTAGGATGTTGTGACTGTGTGTGTGGGAGGGTGTGTGTGTGTGTGTGTAAGGAGGGGGTGGTGGGAAAAAAGAGCTGCAATCTGACACCTGTGGGCCCAAGTCTCCGTGTCACTTGGGGATGTCACCAGGTTTCAGAATCACTCTGCTCAAGTTCAGCCGGCCGTGTGGAGATGTTGTGCAGGAATTAGGAGTTGAGGCGGAAGTGGGGGCTAGCGAAAAACATGGAAGGCGTTTTTAAGGCGACTCAACTCAGCCAGTGCCTGTATTTTAAGTAACTGTATTTTAAGTAACCATATCTCTGTTATGAATAGGCCCACAGAGAATTGAGATGGAAAGACTCTTTCAAATCAAATGTGCTTTCTGCTAGGTATGTTTCAAGTTTATTTTTCATTTTCATCTTTTTCCATACCCCGCACCCCTGCCCACTTAAAATTCCAACTCCTTCTGCCTTTCAAAGTTTTGAGGAGCAAGGGGCAGTATTCTGATGAGAGGAATGGCTTGGTCTTTTACTTCGCTGCCAGCTTAGCTTTACCAAGAAACTTGTTTGGCTCAGGCGTTCTCTCCCTCTGTAAAAGGTCTCAGAAGCAGCCCCCTGGCCCCTGCCTCCTACCTTTTTTCCAGGAGTCTAATTCCGGTCCCCAGTTGTCCAAGTTAGAGCTGTGCTTCGTACTATGACACCAAACCAAGGTTTTTAATGCAGTAAGCATGCGGCGCCTGGGTGGCTCAGTCAGTTAAAGGTCCGGCTCTTGATCTCAGCTCAGGTCTTGATCTCAGAGTCCTGAGTTCAAGTCCCGCCTCCTTAAAAAAAGAAAGAAGTGCAGTAAGCATGATTAAAATGATTGGAGAGAATGTTGTGGCAAAAAGTCGGATATTGCAGGGGTGCGGGGAGAAAGAGAACAATTCAGGAAGACAAGTGCTCAACTTCTACTTTGTGTCCCTATCTGTCACTAAGCCTGTCCCTCCAGCAGGAGGGCTCCCCTCCACCATAGCACCCTGGCAGTCAGTACCAGAGCTACGAAGTCCTCTCCTGCCGGGCTAGGGGAGACTCAGACAGACTCGCTGATGTGGCCTCAGCTCTTGTAACGTCTTCCTTCCTGCTTTTCTGTTGACGTTCTGGGAAGGGAGCCAGGACATTTGATGGTGTTTGTTTCTGCAGATTCTCCTCCACTCCCTTCTCTGCCTTCCAGATCAGTGAGAACCAGAGTACTGATGACAGGTAAGGAATTGCTGGGAACACACGGGGACCACGAGTGCACACCCGACTTTGTCCAGATGGTGGGTTGTGGTGCCCCTGGCCCCTGAAGGCACTTTGTCCCAGGACTGCCAAGCCGTCATGCCTTCTGCCTGCCCTCCTTTTCCTGTTTCTGCTTCAGGTGGCCTTTTATTTAAGCTCTAAAGCCTGTTGGGGGATCTAAATGAGACTTTCTCTAGCCTCGATAAAAAAATACAGACTAAGCAAAGACCTCTTTAGCCCTTTGCTTCACTGACTTTCCTGTATTCCCCTGGGGCTAGGTAAACATTGGTCTGTCTGGCCGGTGACTTTTTTCTTTTGTCACCTTGGCAAGGTTAGCAGCCTCTCTGGGCCTCAACTTCCTCAGCTGTAAAATGGATGTATAGGGTTGCGAGGGCGTAAAAAACAATCCATCTAAAGCCCTGCGCCTGGTGCCCGGCGCATAATAGGTGCTCGTTAGATGTGGACTGTCACCTGAGCTACCATACAGCGTGCTGGGAGTCACCAAGGGCCAAGAAGGCCTGCACAATGCTCTAGCTTAAAATTCAGGCATCTGGGAGGTGCGTAGCATGCTGGCCACCCCACCGAACAATTCTAAGGCTGTATCACTCAGACTTATCCCAGTTTAGATTTAGAGAAGTTGGGCTGGGAGTGGGGTGGTGGTTCCTGCTTCCTTCCCTCCTTGGACTCACTTACCACCATCAGTGCTTGTCATTGGTTCCCTCCCCCGCCCCCCGCCCCGTACCCACTCAGCATTTCATCCTGAAATGTACCCGCGGCACCCAGGTCTCATAAAGGCAGATATCAAAGAAAGTGATTGAGGCAGAGAAAAAGTGGTGAGCAGTCAGGGACAGTGAAACAGACTGGTGATCTTCAAATTCCTTTTTCTTAATAAAGTCCTTGGCAGTCTCTCTCTCTCTCTCTCTGGCTTCAGATTGTCCTCTTTGTGCCTCACAGCCAGGTTTTAAATGAACGATGTAAAGCTGAAGATTTATGGAGTGTCCACAATGCTCCTGCCCCCGGCTGCTGCCCTCTCCCTCACCTCTCCCCTCCCAGCCAGAACCTGCTACTCTTCTCCTTTCAGAAGACCCCTTTCAATCCCTCCTCAATTGCATTATCCTTCTCTAGGGAATCCACCAGTGAACTAAGGAGGACCCTCAGTATTTCCTGACCACGTTTTGTAAAACACAGAGCCCCATAATCCCCATTCATCAGGGCTGATTTTTTCCACAGCTCCGGTTCCTAAGAGGTGGGGTGGGGGTGGGGAGTGCAGGCAGAGGGGTGAATGGGGAAGAAAAGGCAGAGGTAGTGGGGGCTGACCCTCCCCAGCAGTGGAGCTTCTTACAGATCCATTGGCAGCCCCAAGCCAGCCAGCCAGTCTGTAGGTGCCTTCCCTTGGAGATACCCTAAATGTGACCTCATGCTCACAACAGACTTCTCCAATTCTTAATGGCAGAGAAAAGCCATCTTGCTGGTGCCTGGGAACTTAAAAAAACTTGGGGGACCAGCAGTACTTACAATGAACTTACATTATAGGTGCTTTGTATTTTCGAACACTAAACCTTGTTGACCCGCCCCCCCCCAACTCCCAGCAGCAGGGAAAGCATGCTTTAAGAGCAGTCTCTTTGGGGTTGGGGTGGCAGCGAAGGGGGAGGGGTATGTGCCTGGACAAATAGCTGTTCAGCTATGAGATCTAGGAGTAGGGGGGCCACATGACATAGGGAAGGGTGACTTTGTGTCTAAGGCGGCGTGACAGAAAGGACAGAGTGCTGAGGGGTGTGAAGAAGGAAGTGGTCCAAAGGGAATAGGAGAATTGAAATAGTTAAAAGACAAAGATGACAAGGAAGAAGGGAAGAGAGGGATATGGGGCGCCTGGGTGGCTCAATCAATTAAGCGTCTGCCTTAGGCTCAGGTTATGACCACAGGGTCCTGGGGTCGAGTCCCGCATGGGGCACCCCACTCAGTGGGGAGTCTGCTTCTCTCTCTCTCTCTGACTTGTGCTCTCTCTCAGATACATAAATTAAATTAAATTTTAAAACTACTATTAAAAAAATGGAAGAGAGGGGCGAGAAATGCAGGAGGAGCATGAGAGAGGAGGTTGCCGCCCAGACGCTGCTGAGAAGAGAGAGACCTTTTCAGGGAGCCTCTGCCACTTGGCGGTTGTGGGATTCCAGAAGGGACTCATTAGGGCCTGTCACATGGGCTGCATTGTCTCCAGACAGCAGTTCTGCCAGATGATCCCAGCGCGGTCTGGGCAGCCAGGGCCGCTGTCCGGCTGCCGGGCTCAAGCTCCTGGGGGCTGTGTGGGGTGCTGCTCCCCGGAATCCTCTCAGTTACCAAATGAGAGCCCCCGAGCAAAGCAGCCCCCTCGCCCCCGGCTGATGGGACATTAAATTCCAGAGCCTGTCACCTCCTTGGGATGGGGGTGGGCTCCATTAAAACTGCGCACATAGAACTAGAGTCTTTGGATCCCGGAGTACAGAAATTAAATCCCATGCCTATCAATGGAAAGACTTTCTGTACACTCCTGGCAGAGGTGTCCAAGGTGACCGACCCACTGACTGACTTACTGCCTCTGGTGGAGGAGACGAGTCACCTCTCGGATTGCTGATGCCAGCAAGCACCCCACCAGGACCCGGCACAGTGACAGAACCTCCAGGGGAAACTTCCTTTGCCCCTCAGAAGACAAGGGAAAATGGGTGGCTTAAAGGAGAATGAGAACTTGAAGTCCATATGTCAGAAATCACTGGCCCAGAGAGTGTCGGGCACCACTAGCAAGCATCGCTAAGCGTTAGGCTGTGAAACCACCAAGCTGTGGGTCCAAGGGAGGGTAGCTAATTTGCCCAGCTGGGGTTCCAATCACGGGCTCTTATGAGCTAGGAAGCTCCTCCAGAGTCACCTATGAATTCCCAAATTCTGGGATTGGCTTCCCTCTGTGATGAAGATCTCCACAGTCTGCAATGAAATGAGAACAGTAAGATCGTGGAGTGGGTTTTTCCCTATTTCTCTAAAGGACTTTCCTTAGTATTCTCAGACTGTGTCTCTACACTTGTTTTTTTTTTTTTTGGTACCGAAATGTGTTTTTCTTTTTAAGGTGAGAGTAGAAGATGATGTTTAAAATATATTCATATTGGGCAATATGAAGAGTTTTAGTCAACTTTGAGTCAACTGGACTCATCCAAAATTTACGCATCATTTGCTCAGATCTAACCCATTCCTCAGGTTGGAAAGAAAACCGAGGTCCTACAAGCGCAAAGGACTTCTCCAAGGTCATGTGGGAGGTAAGCAGCCTCTGCCCTGCTGGGCCTGTTTCCCCCACGTTTCCCTTTGTAGGGATTCTGTGCCACAGGGCCCGTGGCATGTGGGAAGAAGGCTGCACGGTTCCCGGAAGTGCCATGGCCTCCTTCCATCAAATCTTCCCCTCTCTCTTTGGGCCGGGTACTGGAGCCCAGTCGTTCTCTTCTAACCCGCTGCCACCGGCTCTGGCTCCCAGCACTTTCTCCTTTGCGATGTTCACCTTGCCTCCCCTTACAAACAGGACCGCAGCCTGGCACCCCCCTTCATGACCACAGAGGGCTGGCCTCCTCCACAAAGTCACCCCTGAGAAGGAGAAACAAAATTCGAACTCGGCAGTGCTCCCAGGTCCGACCTGCATTAGATGTGCTTTGTGCCACGCTCACTGGCTCATAAATTCTGTATTTATCTGGCTTAGCTTTGTGCTTACCTGATCTAAATTAAACTTCCCGAGGGGGGAAAAACACGTTTCTTCTCTTTGTTCTAACTCTCCACCCCCTTGGGCCTATTATCTCTAACAATGCAATGCACTGTGTTCTCTTCTGTAAAGGTCAGATGGATTGAAGAATATGGCACACCAGCACAGGGAGGTGAGAGTGAATGGTGGAGAGAAGGATGCTTGGAGCAAAGCTTGAGGTGAAAGAGGAAACCCTAGTCCTAGGAACCTCCAGAACCTAAAGAGGCCCCCTATGCAGTCCCGGGACAGGGCCAGTTCTGATACTTCTGAACGTGGAGGAGGGAGTTTGAAGCCTCCAGAAGTCAGAGAGAGGCTGACACAGAGCGGGGAAGTCTTCATATTCTGGAACCTGCCCAGCTTTTTCTCTCTGGCTAGGCTACCAAACTGGGGGGGGGGGGGGTGGATTCATCCAGTCCTCCTCCTAAGCAAAAACAATGATCTCCCGTTCCTCCCCCTTGGCATTACTGGGGGAACCAAGGCCAGTTTTGTGTTTACCAAAAGGAGGGTGGGGCTCAGACTAAAACAGAAGTTACATTTTGCCTTGGGGCAAAAAAAAAAAAAAGAGCATAGAGCCCTCCCCACTCTGAGGCCTCCTTCCCTGCCAGCTTAAAGGGCTCTCAGCCCAGTTTGCAGATCAATGAGGACTGAATAGATCATTCAGCTTGAAATGGGGCCCATTCAGGCCTTTGTGCTGTGGCCAGAGGTACCGCCCTTCTCTGCTGACAGAATCTGCTAGAAGTGGGCCCATACTATCTCCCGGAATAAAAGTGTTTAGAGAGAGGAGGAGGAGAGGAGAGGATCCCAGCCCAAGGAGGTGTTAGTTGTATTAGTAGAGAATTTCAATACAGAGGAGCTTAGGAACAGCGACCCGGTTAGAAGCCGGGGGTACTTGACCTGAGGCTGAGAAAGTGTCCATTGTCTAAATTAAATACAAAGGAAATGCCCTCACCCCCAACACCTCCTGGCCCGTAAGTCCTAGTCAGGAGAACTTGTTTATCTTCGGTTTTGTACTAAAGGACAGTAGTCTGGATTTGCAGAAATAAAAACCAAAAAACCAAATTTTTTACATTCCAATACCCATTAGGTAACAAGAGCTGATGGATTTTGGAATCAGGCAGGCATTGGCTCAAAAACCGAGGTTAGGGAGTTTGGTCAAGGTCACTGCTATGATTTAGCTTCTTAAGCCTGGACAGTTGCCTGGCCTCTTTGAGCCTCAGCTTCCACATCTGCGGAGTGGAGATGAAGAATGTTACAGCTGGAGCTAATGCAAAGCATTACGTAACGTTGAGGCGTACGAAAGATCGGTGCCTATTAGGTTCTCAAAATTGCTCGCTCCCTCCGGTTTTCTACTATCTACCTGGCTTTAATCAGACTTCTGAAAGGGGCACCTAAAGAAGCAGTTGATTCTCTTATTTCAAAAGCTTTATACTCCCTGTCACTGTGTCTCGTCCCCAGGCAGCTGAGTGAATGCTATCATGTCTTTACAACTCATCAGTCCAGCCACTAATCTGTTTAGAGAGAGCTTGACATTGTGGAAAGAGAATCAGAATCCAGAAGATGGGCTCTGTTCCTGGCCCCCTACTTACTAGTCACCTGGTCTCAGAGACGTCACTGACTCCCCTGGGTAGGAAGGAATCGTGTCGTGACCTCTGAAGCTTGACCCTCCCTTAACTGACACCCACACCCCCCACACGGTGTTGGCAGGTCTGGTTTCTTCTGAGGCCTCTCCCCTTGGCTTGCAGATGGCCGTCTTCTTGCCGTGTCCTCACATGGTCACGGTCATCTGTTGGTCTGTGTTGTCTGAGTCCTAATCTCTTCTTATAAGGACATGAATTAGATCAGATGAGGGCTTACCCTATGGAGTTCATTTTAACTTAATTACCTCCTTAAAGGTAATCTGCAAATATGGTTGCATTCTGAGGTATTGGGAGTTGAGGTTTCAACTTGAGTTTGGGGGAATATAATTCAGGCCATAACACTCACCGATGTTAGCAGTTTTATTTGTGGTGACACTACTCAGATACGGTATTTGTGTGCTTTGCGGGAGAGTGGTGGAACCCTTTGCCTATGAGAAACGAGATACTGCAGGCCTTTTTTAATAAATATCTATATTTGAACAAGTAATATAGTCACATGTTTCAAAATTCAAAGTTACAGGAGAGGAAACATGAATGGATGATAAACATAAGAAGATGCTCTTGATGTCACCGGTAACCAGAGAAATATAGATTAAGCTCATAAGTGGAGAAAGGGGAATCCTCCTACACTGTTGGCGGGAATGCAAGCCGGTACAGCCACTGTGGAAAACAGTATGGAGGTTCCTCAGAAAGTTGAAAATAGAGCTACTCTACGACCTGGCAATCACACTACTGGGTATTTACCCTAAAGATATAAATGTAGTGATCCAAAGGGGCACATGCACCCGAATGTTTATAGCAGCATGTCCACAATAGCCAAACTCTGGAAAGAACCTAGATGTCCATCAACAGATGAATGGATAAAGAAGCTGTGGCATATATATATATATATATATATATATATACACAATGGAATACTATGCAGCCATCAAGAGAAACGAAATCTTGCCATTGGCAACAACGTGGATGGAACTAGAGGGTATTATGCTAAGCAAAATAAGTCAATCAGAGAAAGACAATTATCATATGATCTCTCTGATATGAAGAATTTGAGAGGTGGGGGTGGGATCGTGGGGGTGGGGGAGAGAAATGAAATAAGATGGGATCAGGAAGAAGACAAACCCTAAGACACTCCTAAACTCACGAAACAAACTGAGGGTGGCTGGGGGGTAGGGGTGGTAGGGATGGGGTGGTTGGATTATGGACACTGGGGAGGGTATGTGCTATGGAAAGTGCTGTGAAATGTGTAAGCCTGATGATTCACAGACACGTACCCTGGGGCAAATAATACAGTATATGTCAATTTAAAAAAAATTTTAAAAAGCCCATAATATCATAACATTTTGTACCTACTAGATTGGCAAAAAAAAAATTCAGTCTAGGGACGCCTGGGTGGCTCAGCTGGTTGAGCAGCTGCCTTCGGCTCAGGTCATGATCCCAGCGTCCTGGGATCGAGTCCCGCATCGGGCTCCTTGCCCGGCAGGGAGCCTGCTCCTCTCTCTCTGCCTCTGCCTGCCTCTCTGCCTGCTTGTGTTCTCTCTCTGTTAAATGAATAAATAAAAATCTTAAAAAAAAAATTCAGTCTATTAATATCAAGTATTGGGGAGAAGGTAGAGAAACAAAATCCCTTCATGCAGCTGGTGGGAATGTGAATTCGTATGACTACTTTGGAAACCATTTGGCAAATGGTCATTGAGCTGAAGGCGTATCTACCCAGTGGCCCAGCAATATCACTGTGGGGATCAAACCCTAGGGAACCTTTCACCTGTGCACCGAGAGGCAGGCCTAAGATGGTTTGTAGCAGCAAAAATGGGAAATAACCTTATGTCTAATGCCAGGAAAATAGATAAATAAGGTGGGTATATTCACTCCACGGATTGTTAGGGAACGGTGAAAATGAATTCATCTTGTAAGCATGGGCATGGATGAACTCTGACCATGGTGAGAGAAATTAGCAAGTCACAGAAAAATACATACGTGTGACAGGATTTTATAAAGTTCTAAACAAGTAAAATGAAATAATGTATTAGTTTGGGATGCGTGCGTTTGTGATTGTACCTACAAGTCAACGGGACTGAGGTAAGAAGATGGCGGCTACCTCCGTGAACCAGGGAGGAGGTGCAGAAGTCTCCACACTGTTGGTAATGTTCCATTTCCTATGATGGATGGTGGATCCACAAGGCAGAATTATTTATTATTTTATACCAATAGATGCATTGATTTCAGATATTTTTTGTATATATGAAATAATTTATTATAAAAAAAGTTTTCAAAGTTCAAAAGGTAGAAAAATGTATATAATGAGACTTTTCTGGGGCGCCTGAGTGGCTCAGCTGATTAAGCCTTTGCCTTCAGCTCAGGTCATGATCTCAGGGTCCTGGGATCAAGTCCCACATGGGGCTCCCTGCTCGGTAGGGAGCCTGCTTCCCCCCCTCTTCTGCTTCCCCTGCTTGTGCTCTCTCTCTGTCAAATAAAGAAATAAAATCTTTTAAAAAAAGATGAGAACCTTTCTCTGAGGCAACTAATATTTTCAGATTTTGGTGCATTATTCAGAGATCATATACACTCAGAGAGATGATCTATATTTATATCATTCAGACATAAGCTACATTTGACAGCAAAGCATGCCTGCACACGTGTGTGTATGTGTGTGTGTGTTCTACCTCCCCTCCTTTTTATACGATGGTAACATTTCTGCAAACTCCCTTTAAACAACACTGTCTGGGCGCTTGGGTGGCTCAGTCTGTTAAACATCTGCCTTCAGCTCGGGTTGTGATCTCAGGGTCCTGGGATGGACCCCACTTCAGGTTCCCTGCTCAGCGGGGAGTCTGCTTCTGCCTCTCCCTCTGCCCCTCCCCACTCCTCACGCAAGTGCGTGCACACAGGCACACGCGCGCTCTCTCTCTCTCTCTCCTCTCTCTCAAATGAAGTCTTTTAAAAAAACCAACAACACTATCATTAGATAATAAAAGGTCAGGGTAAGTAGAAAGTCTGAGGAAGTGAAAGATGGGCTTGTCTGTCTGTCCAGGAATTGGGATTAAAAAGATCAAAGGCAGAATTGTCAGTCGTGGGGAAGCAGAGCGTCTGTGTAGCAGAAGCTTAGCTGTGTAGCCCAGGCGGATGAGACATGGAATTTGAAGCTGTTTAGAGCACAGGGCATGGCGTCCAGTCACCTCCTGATTGAATCAACAGAAGGGCAGGGGCAAGAACTCTCCCTTCTTGATAATGAGACCCCCTGGGTTATAAGCGTCTCGGACAAACACCACAGACATGAGCAAATAAGGAGAGGGCAGGCTCGTGACCAAATAAAAGCAGGAGGCAAATACATCAAGAGTCAATAAAGTATCAACGTCAAACATACGTCAAGCGCATGCCTGGAATTAGGGCCGACTGGCGCCCGCGGCGGGGGCAGGGGGGCCGAGAAGGGAACGTGTTCCTTCACAGAAGCCAGGAGAGGAGGCAGAAGCTTGGCCTAGCGTCTGGGAGCGGCCCACCAGCCTGAGTGCCCACTGAGGTGGAAGGTGGGTGAGGAACACCCCGGGAAGTACTCGGTTCAGACAGGGCCAACCCACAGAAGCTGCCAGTAGCTTCGGTGATCTGGGAAGACTTACTTCCTGGAGGAGAGGCTTTCGGGAGCAGCTTGAATGAGGAGGGAAACAGGTTGGTGAACAGATTGAGGGCGGGAGTTTCAGGCACACTGCCGATCCGCGCTGGCCCAAGTCCAGAGGAACACTTGGTTACTGTCTTTTTGTTGTGTCTTTCACTCTTTTGTATTTCCTTAAAGATCCTTAAAGATCCCTGAATCTGGCACCGGGGTTTGGTTCTATGATAAGCTGTCAAGAGTGGGTGTGCGTGAAAATGCAAATGAAGTCTGCTGGGACCAGTTGTTGGTGCTGGAGGAGAGATGTAGATAGACGTTCTGCGCCCGGAAGACGGGCCCTGGTGGGGCGATGCTCGAGCCCTGGGTGGGAGTTGGGAGCCCTGGGCTGCCGTCCCACGCAGACACCAGCTTGTGCCGGGCCTCTGGGAGGTCCCGCTCCAGCTTTGCTCAAGGACAAGAAGGGTATGTCGGACTAAATGAGCTGTGAGACTCTTCCCAATCCAAGCAACGCAGGAACTGACAGCCAGAAGAAGCCAAGTTTCCCAGCTCGGCGGAACTGAGTATCTCAACAGTCTTGAGCTTGCAGTGTAAACATCATTTGTAATGGTCGGGCCTGCCATGCACTTGACTCAGGGCCTTCCTTCCCATACACCATTCTCTCTGCACCTCAGAATGACCCACGAGGCAGGGAGGGCTGGTATACAATTAGCCCCGTCTTACACACGGGGAAATCGAGAGCAGACTCACCCGTTCAAGGTCCCAGGGCTAGACGCTGGTGGCACTGGCTGAGCTGAGCTAGACCCCCAAGGCCCTCCACTCCCCCGCTCCCCGACTCCCCTGACTTAGAGTGTTACCTGATGTTCAGAGAATGCCCCATACTGGCGCTGGGACCAGGGCCTGAGGCCCTGATGCCAGGTTCACTCTCCCAGAGTCCACTTCAAGGTCACACTGGGCCGCGTCCGAACCTGACTACCTCCACCGACAATATGTCTGCCTCACCTGGTGTGGCCCCCTTACTTCCACAAGGACGTGCCCCGAGCTGGCCCCCAGCCCCCAGAGGACCCATCCTTTGGGCTCCAGAGGCAGAGGCAGCAGCGTGCCTGGCAGTCTCTGGGCTCCAGCGTGAGGGGAGTATCCTTGCTTTTCTCTTAGCCTGGCTTCCTGTCTAGACATCTCGAATGGTCCACTGGATTTAGCATGCTGAGTTTGCCTGCCAGCTCTAGCAAACCCACACAGTTCAGTGCCCAGTGGCTGCCTCCCCCTCACCGGGGCCGAGTCCCAGCAGGAGTGGCTGGAACCAAAGACCGAGGCTAAGAAATTGTATAATGAAGGCACCCGGGGGAGGATAAAGATGACAACACCCTTAGAGGCAGCTCGACATTCTAGAATTCTGTCCTTTTCAGAACTCACACGAGCACCCCCTCCACCCCCCGAACACCTGAGGATGGGTTGTCAAGACAACTTCTCCCAGGTCCCAATATCCATAGTCCCATCTGTCTTCATGGCCACCGCAGCTGGCTGTGGAAAAGAGGGCTGTCCCTCGGATTGGAGACGGGAGCAGAGACGAGTCCTCTGGAATATCCAATCCCAAGCCAAGACTCTCTCCCTCTTGGACCCATCGTTGCTGAAGGCTGCCCCCTCCACATGAGGGGAAGCTGAGAGCTGCATCAGTCCCAGCTGGTTTCCGAACAGCCCCTGCGCTCCCCCGAAGCATGACTCTACCCGCCTTCCCAGGCTCCTCAGTAGCCCTCGACACGGAATCCTCAGAATGGAGGGAAATGGAGGCATCTCCCCCTCGTGCCTGATCGGGGGAAAGAGGTGGTTTCAGCTCCATGGGCTCTACTGCGATTCAGCAACTCGAAATCAAATCGAGAGAAAAACATCAGATCATTCCTGAATGAGGGACTTTCTACAAAATACCTAACCAGTTCTCCTCAAACCCACCACGGTCATCAAAAAAGAAGGAAAGTCTGAGCAACTGTCACAAGCAAGAGGAGCTCGAAAGAGACATTAGTATGTCTAGTAGCCATGGGATAGGACAGGATGTTCGCTGGACTGGAGCCTATTATTAACACTAATAAGATCTAAGATGGGCAGAGTGCTCTTACGGTTTCAGAGCACAATTTTTTTAAATTAAAATTTTTCTTTTAGAACAGTTTTAGATTTACAGGAAAAAAAAGCAAAGATAAGGACAGCGTTTCCACATACCTGCGCGCGGTTTCCCCCATTAGTAACATCTTTCATTAGTGTGGTCTACTTGTCCAGACTTTGTTCAGATTTCCCCCAAGTCCTTTTTCCGGTCCGTGGTCTCATCCAGGATCGCCGGTTACATTTGGTTGTCGTGTCTCCTTAGCCTCTTCCTGGCTGAGGCGGTTTTCTCAGAATTTCCTTGTTTTTTGATGACCTTGGGAGCTTGGGGAATATCGGTCAGGTATTTTGTAGAAGGTTCTATCAGTTTGTGTGATGTTTCTCTTGTGACTAGACCGGAGTTAGGAGTTTGGGGAGGAAGACTTTCACAGAAGAAAGTGCCATTTTCGGCACATTACACCAAAGGTACAGCCTATCGGCATGACTTCCCGCTATCAGTGTTGACCTTGAGCCTTGACCAAGGCAGTGTTGATCAGGATCCCCCACTGTCAAGTTACTTCATAGCACAGTTTTTATTATTTTTTTTAATTTTAATTTTTTTAAAGATTTTATTTATTTATTTGACAGAGAGGAGAGAGACCACAAGTAGGCAGAGAGGCAGGCGGGTGCGGGGGGGAAGCAGGCTCCCCGCCAAGCAGAGACCCCAAGGCGGGGCTCGATCCCAGGACCCTGAGATCATGACCTGAGCAGAAGACAGAGGCTTTAACCCACTGAGCCACCCAGGCGCCCCAGCAAAGCACAGTTTTTAATGTATGATTTCCTTTGATCTAATCTAATCAACCTTTGGGACTTTGTAGAGCCACTTCCTATCTCTAGCCTCTGGCTGCAAAAAGAAGACATGGGACAACTCTGAGGTCTTAATTCTAGGATCCAGACTGCACCCCAGGACTGCCCTCTGACCTTCACAGTAGAGGCGGCAGCCTGCGGACTGCCCAGGGTACCATTCCAATCTTTCTTGGAAAGACAACCTTCACGAAGTTGGGGGCAGGCTGGATGTAGTTCCTGCTTTTCTGAGATAGAAGCAGCATTCTAGAAGCTCCACCAGTCAGCAAGCAAACAAGTAGATGTTGAATGAATAACAAGGTAATAACGTTACCGAGAACTAACTACTGCGTGGTTACTAACACAAATGCATCCTTACCAAAGCTTAATTCTGTGGTAGGCACGATAGGCACAAAGAAGCAGAAGACGAAAACAAAATTTTGTGTGGGAGACAAGATGTAAGCTGATGAATGGGGAAAGAACACATTCTGCTGGCCCTTGGACACCACTTGGTCTTTGAAGCCTTTTGTGACTGTCCCATCTGGATATGCTCATTTCCTCCTCTGAACCCTTATCCCATATTAAGAAATGGCTTTAGTGTCACTAACATTGCAAATGTGGCTCTTCGTTTATATGACAGGCCCTGGTCGATAGGGATTCTGCTCTTACACCAGGGATTTATGATCAAGACTCACTAACGATGTGCTGAATTGGACTCAATCTGAGACCATAAGAAATTGACATGTGCTGGGCTCTGAGAAAGCAGACATCTCAGGTGGCTTTTTAGAGGAAGCAAGCCTGGAAAGAGGACATGCAGAGGTCTTTCCCCTTCTTAGATGAGGCAAGACTCTTCGCCTCAGTGCAACCCAGGGGCCAGACCCTTACCACCCTTACCACTTAGTTTCTCAAGGCTGGTTCCTCACCCTACACCTTCCATCGTCTTACCCTTAGATCTTAGCTCCCAACAGTTTCTCACCCGCCATGTTCTTTCCTCCTCCCCTGATCACTGCAGCCCACAGTGACCCCCCCTCTTGGGCTGTCCATACTAGCATTCTGGTCTGAAAGCCTCGTTCAGCATATCCCACACTGCCCTTGCACTGTGGGTTAGAACATGAACTGGCTTGATGTCTCCTCCTGGCAATCCGACTCTGGTCTCCCGGGGACCCCAGCTCAGCCCTGGCATAGAGGAGAGGCCTGGTCAAAGTGGCTGAAGGGTTTATTGGCCTCACAGTCTTCGGGGGCTGAAACTTCTCTTTCCCACCTGGCAGTCTATCGTGTTTCCAATGCCCAATTGATTCTTCCTGTTTGGTTTCTTGTGCCTCATTACTCTCTGCCCTTCCATTGGTGGGAAGACAGTAGGGAAGGAAACACGACTCCCATTTCTCCCATCACTGCTCCCATGGAGCCTGGGAACTTGTCTACCGGCGTTCAGGAACACCCACACATTCTGTTTCCTAGCGACTCCAGCAAGTTGCATCCCCGAGCCTTTCATAAATGAAGGAAAGTTCTCTTCTGTGGTTTCGGAAGTAATACTGGGTTGTGACTGTGTGCAAGTGCGTGACTCTGCGTGAATGAGTGTGTGAGGGGGTGTGTGTGCGTTGCGTGCGCGAGTGGGAAATGGGGATGTGTGTGCGTGTCTACAAGCACGTGCTTACTGTGGGAGCGTGGACGTGGAAGGGGGTGAGTGTGTATGTTACAGGGTGCATTAGTTGTGTGGCTGTGAGTGCGGGGGGGTGGAAACGGGGGGGGGGGCGTGATCCGGGACGTATATGAGTGCTGCGTGCTGTGTGTGTATTGTACGTATGTGGGAGTGTGAGCGTGTGTGTGTGTGTGTGTGTGTAAGTGTGCGGTTATAGCTGCGTTATATGTGTGCATGTGCGGGGGCTGTGATTGTGGGTGGTACAGGGATATGGGTTGGACGTGCCCGTGCGTGCGGGTGTGTATGTGAGGGAGGACAAGTTCTCCAGACAATGCTCTTGGAAGACTCAGTACTTAACTTACCCCCGTGGGGAAAAGGCTGTGTGACTCTGACCCTTGCTGACTGAAGTCTGGGCCCCTGGGCAAGGCCTTCGCTCCCTCTTCCCCTCCCAGCACAAGCCTCGCCCGTGCATCACCTGTGCTACAGGGGTCACTGGGGCATCTTTAAAGAGGTCAGTCCCTTCCTTCCCAGCCTGGCCTGCCCTCTTCTAGCAGGGACGGGACAACCTCGTAGGATGCCAGGAAGTGGCTTCCCCATCCAGCCAGGCCACGTTCCAAACCTTTGGAGTCCCCGGGCCCCCCAGCGAGGGAGATGAATTTGGCATCAGACCCCAGATGACAAGAAACTGCTGACACAGGCCTGAGGTTGTGCAGGCCCTGCTGGGGTGATGGATGATGAGTTTCCAAGTGAAATCTAATAGAAAGTCCATGCATAATACATCTTTATGGGAGCACATTCCAATTTGCATCCTATTAGCCGCCAAAGTCTCAGAGGCCCAGCAGTACTGCCCAAGCCTTCCCTGGGAAGGAACCCAGAGCAGTGGGTGTCGGTGCCAGCAGAGGCGGGACCCCGCTGGGCGCACGGCGGTCACCACAGGACCTGACATCTCCGGAGGGCTGTGCTCTCCCACACATCTCTGGCTGCCGTCCCCCCAGCCTGACTCAGAGTACCTCCCCATGTTCTTTATGAACAAGATCAAAAGAGAGCTCGTCTTCCTGGCGCTGCCGTAATTTATACTCACTGCCCTGTTGGTGATCAAGGATATGGAAGAAAGGAAGCTGTGCGCTAGTTTCCAAAGAGGTAAAGGAGGCTTGAAGAAGAGCAGGGTCCCTCCTGCAAGGGCTAGGGACTGTAGGGGTATGGAGAGGAGCACATCCTGGTCCTGGAGCCCAGAAATCTGTCTTCTGATTCCTCCACCTTCTCTCAGTCCTCTAACTTCTTCTGAGGCTGGGGGGCAGGGGTGTGGGGGGGCAGGTGAGGCACAAGGCAGTGGGGCCTAAAAGGTGGGGGCTTAATCTGAGAATGCACTTCGGTTTTCCTCTTGGGGCAGAGGAAGGGGTCAGTGCCGTTAAGCTGGAGCTCTTGATATTTTAAGAGCAGAAAAGAATTCTGGAAAAACTGGGATGGAGGCCAGCCTTGGAGGTGGGTGGAGTGAAATCTGGCCCAGGAGAGGAAGCTCTGTGGCCATACAGGAGAGTGGCTAATTCTTTCTAACAGTCACTGGGGACTCCCCAGGCCCCTTGAAATACAGCAGAGGCCACACGCACTGACCTCCAAAGAGGTCTCGCCTGGTTCTTCACTGCGACAGCTATGTGCTGTGGGCAGGGGTCCCTGTGCCCCAGGACAGAGTCTTGCCATGAGCACCGTCCAATTCCTGCTTGGCCCTCTGCTTGGCTGGCCTCTGGCCTTTCCTCTTTCTGCTCTGGAGCTCCCTGCTGCCCTGACCTGACGCTTTGGCAGGTCTGTAGGGCCTACAGGTTGGAAGGCCCTGGAAGGCCCAGCTAGGCTTTAGTTTTCTCTCCTGTAGAATGCCACCTCCCCTAGTCCTGTAGCTTTCTTGGGATAGTAAAAAGGGAAAAACAAAACAGAAATGAAGGAATAGGGGCACCTGGGTGGCTCAGTGGGTTAAAGCCTCTGCCTTCGGCTCGGGTCATGATCTCAGGGTCCTGGGATCGAGACCCTCATCGGGCTCTCTGCTCAGCAGGGGACCTGCTTCCCCTTCTCTCTCTGCCTGCCTCTCTGCCTACTTGTGATCTCTCTCTGTGAAATAAATAAATATCTTAAAAAAAAAAAGAAATAAAGGGATAGAAAAAAAGTATATGTGTGACAAAAGGTCCAATAGTGCTTTAAAAGTACTGTATCTACGGTTAAATGTTTGAGTATGACATTATTGTGTTTATATAACCTAGTAGGCCAGCCTCCGCTGTATTAGCCAAGAACATGAAAATGATCTGTTGTTGGGACAGGAATGTCATACTGATATGGCAATCATCTGGATATGCTGCCTTTTGAACTGATGCCAAATCATGTTAGGCCCTGATACCTGAATGATGGGCAGTGAATGTCTGGGTACCTCTCCAGTGTCCGGAGGATAGCAGATTTTACCACACGAGTTTCTCAGGTTCCAGAGCCTCGATGGAGCCATCCTGCCAGGGACACCCATTGTTTTCTTTTTCTAAATAGGTTTTGTGATGTTTCTACCAAGACTTTGGCGCTTCTGTCAATAACTTCTACAGTTTATTCATTTTCTCCAATAGACGGACTAGACTGTTTGCTCGATTGGACGGGATTTGTTGATATGAGCTGTGAGAGCTCAATCCCAGCCCATTTTGGGGTGGTTATTTTCCAAAGCACTCGGCAGTGTGTGCTTTCAGAGTGCACTATCCATTTACCAGCCCACCTCGGAGGGCTGACTGCCGCCGTGTAATTGTTCTATACCTTTTGCATCATCTGTGGCAGACAGAGCGCATGCCCCCCAATTACACCTTCCATCATTTCCTCAGCTGGTTGTTAGGGGGCGAGTTTTCAATTCTTCTGTGCCTGTTATAACGTTTAGAGGTAAATGGATGATCCTGAATCAAAGAAAGAGAATTTCAATCCATACCAAACACCTTGCTTTATTTCGGTCACAAGTCAGACATTGCGTTATCCATATGACTTTTTAAAAAAGATTTGGGGCGCCTGGGTGACTCAGTCATTAAGCATCTGCCTTTGGCTCAGCTCATGATCCCAGGGTCTTGGGATCAAGCCCTGCATCCGGCACCCTGCTCGGGAGGGAAGCCTGCTTCTCCTTTTCCCTCGTGTTCCCACTCTCGCTCTCTCTCTTTTTGTCAAGTAAATGAATAAAATCTTAAAAAAAAAAGATTTATTTATCTGAGAAAGAGAGCACAATTAGAAGGGGGAGAGGGAGACAGAATCTTAAGGAGACTCCATCTAAGCGTGAAGCCCAACGTGGGGCTCAATCCTATGATCATAACCTGAGCTGAAACCAAGAGTGTGGGACGCTTAACTGACTGCACCACCCAGGGGCCCCTATCCATGTGATTTTTGCCTACGCCGCTTCAATAGGTACCTGAAGGTTTTTAGTTGTCCTGTTTATATTTGCTAGAGTCTTCTTCCCCTCCCCCACCTTTTTATTGTGGTAAAATACATATAACCTAAAATTCACCATCTTAACTATTTTTAAGTGTATAAGTCAGTGGTATTTTTTTTTAATTTATTTATTAGAGAGAGAGAGAGAGACGGAGAATGAGAGGGGAGAAGGTCAGAGGGAGAAGCAGACTCCCCGCAGAGCCAGGAGTCCGATATGGGACTCGATCCCGGGACTCCGGGATCATGACCCAAGCCAAAGGCAGTCGCCCAACCAACTGAGGCACCCAGGCGCCCCAAATCAGTGGTATTAAATACATTTGCAATGTTGTGCAACTGTCGCCACCATCCATCTCCAGAACTCTTTTCAGGAGTGCCTGGGTGGCTCAGTGGGTTAAAACCTCTGTCTTCGGCTCAGGTCATGATCTCAGGGTCCTGAGATCGAGCCCCGCATCTGGCTCTCTGCTCAGCAGGGAGCCTGCTTCCCACTCTCTCTCTGCCTGCCTGTGATCTCTCTCTCTCTTTCTCTCTATCAAATAAATAAATAAAATCTTAAAAAAAAAAAAAAAAAGAACTCTTTTCACCTAGGAAGACTGAAACTCTAAATTCATTAAACAATGACTCTCCATGTTACTGTTCCCAGCCTCTGGCAAGCACCCTTCTACTTTCTGTCTCTGTGATTTTGATGATTCTATATACTTCCTATCAGTGGAATCATGGATGATTTCTTTTTTTTGGTGGCTGGCTTCTTTCACCTAGCATAATGTCCTCAAGTTTTATCCGGGTTGCTTCGTCTGTCAGAATTTCCTCTTTAAAAAACAGGTTTTTTTCCTAACCGATTTGGCTTTGCAGTTTTCCGTTTTTCATGCAAAATTGCCATAATTTTCACAGGCCAACGAGGTTGCTATGATACTCACTGAAGACTTCCCTCATTCTGCGATGGTGGAGCGGTATCTATTGTCAGTGTGAATTACTTCCTTTCCACCTGAGAAACAGGGAGGTTTTCAATAGGAGTGGTTCCAGAGATAGTTACTCATTAACGCTGGGATGTTCTATACAATGTCGGCATCAGACTGTTTTCTAATACCGTGAATATGTTCAAACAGAGACACATGAATGGCAGTGGTTGCCTCAATCTCTTGGCTTGTGTTGAGGGAAGTTCTTAGTTTTGTTTTTCCATGGGCACTAGAAGCTTCCATCAGCTTTGCTTTCTTATTCATCTAGATGATATCTACTGCTCACAAGGCAGCATGCCAAGTACCAGCGGTACAGGGGAAAGAAAGGCCCAGCCACTCTCTACACATCTGCTGGGACAGATGGACAAAACAACAGGTCGGATGCTGTGCCCATCTGTCATAAACAGTCCCTCCTACACGACTTTGAGGACTTAACTACCCTCCTATGGGACCCCGGAAAGTTGCAAGTCGCAGGGACTAAATCTTCACCATTCCCCCCAATAAAACCTTCCAGTTTATTACGATGGGTGTCCTAAAATTTCTCCTTGTACTGAATTTTCAGTCATCTACATGAGGGGTTCTCTTTGGAGTGAGTGCGTGGGGGGTGGGGGGGAGGGAACGTCCAATGGGGACGATGCTGTGTCATTTGAAAAAGCTTTTCTATGTTATTTTATGATTTCGTATTTATGAAATTAAAGAAAAGAAGCACTTTCAGAGTACGAGTCAGAGAAGGCACCCTGTCTTCTGGGGGTGGGTGGAGAGCCGTAGATTCCGTATCAGCGGTTCTTAGGGGGCAGGAGGAGCACCTGGTCTTTATCACTAGATGTTCTCTGGTTCCGCTTACATTTCTTCTTGGCATCTGTGCCTTGCAGCCTGGGGACCTGGCCGACCTGTCGGGTATACCTACTGGATCTGGAAACAAACCATCTTCTGGCAGACTGGCGAGAGCCGTGCAGCTCTGTGCTGCCTTATCTGACTTTTCAAAGTAGAACCTTTCCCAGCGCCCTCTCATTGAAGATGGGGAAAGCCACACAGTGGATGGATGCCTAGCTCCCTTGGCTCTTGAAGGCAGAGGCAGTTTGACTTAGGGAATACGAAATAGCCAGGGAGGAAAAAAAAAAAAAGAAAAAAAGAAAACCCAAAACACAACTTGAATACAGAAAGGATTCCTTTGGAGAGGAGGGGCAGGAGGTGAATTGCAACCTTATCCCCTGGGACTCTGGCTCAGGACCAAGCCTTGAGGTTCAGTGAACCCGTTAGTAACATGAACTTGGTTGCCGTATTTCTCAGTTCAATCTCATGCATTATTTACCTGGCGTAAGTAAACCTGCTTCTCCCACTGTTGCTGGGGAAACCACTTTGATTTGGCGAGTTCTGTCTTACTCTCCAACTAAAATACTGCAGAGTGGGAGGGAGAGAGAAGGGGGATATCAGGTCCCAGAGGCTCGGGGTGTGGATGGATGGAGGGGAGTCCCTGCTTCCCTCCCGGGAGACCCCAGTGATGAGTGCAGAACTGGCCAGTCCCATGAGCTCCCAAGGCCCCCTTTCCTGAGTGTCACTCTCTCTTTTGCATGCCCTCCAGGAAGAGGGGAAATAAGGAGGGAATCCCAGGGAGCCAGGCCCTAGTGAAAGCCACTTTCTAGTCTCACACTGAGGGCTTTCAGAGATACACATCAGTTTGTGTGTGTGTGGGGGGCGGGGGGGTAGGTGTGGGGAGAGGGAGGGAATCAAGTTTCCCCAGAGGCTGTTTCCCAGGTGAATCAGCCTTGGGAAGCCAACTCCATAAACATAGGTAAAGTGGTCCTCTCCCCTTCCAAACTCCTTCAGTTCATATTCCATGAGTCCCCTCCTGGACCAGACAGAATGAGCTTGGGCCGAGGGGTTCGGACCCTGGGTTTTAATCTCAGTGCCTTTATTGATACTGTGAATTGAAGCCAGTAACGTAATCTTTCTGACTCTCCATCCCCCACAGGTGGAAGGTGGGTACTAGTGATGACCATGCAAGGGATTTGTGCAGACTGTCCAGGCAGTGATTGGGAACTGGGCACCTGTCCCAGGCCCTGGGACACCAGGGGGCACCGCCCCAGGCCACTGCAGATTTCCCTTTTCTGGCCAGCACGATGCAGACGTCAGGCCAGGCTCCCTTCCTCCTCTTTCCTGTGTATTGATTTTTCCTTTCCTCTCTTTGTTCTATTTGTGGCTTCTCTGGCCCCTCGCAATTGCATTATTTCTTCAGAAGTCACCGGATGAGGAGGTCCGTCTGTGTGCATCAGTGGCTCGGGCCTCCCTCCACGCCCGCCGGCCTGCGTTGCAATCCTGCTCCCTGACCTTGCTCATTCTCGGGGCTCAGATGGCACCTTGGAGGGCCTGTCTTGTTCCTCCCAGGTCCTCTCTCTGCTTTCACTGGGAGGAAGCAGCTCTTTGTCAGGTGAGTGTGTGCCTGTCTGCTTGGATGACGCCGACCCAGGGTATGTCAAGAATATTCTTATCTGTGCATTTACAAATATTTAGATTCAATACTAACAGCCATAAATTGGTGAACTTGGATTTTTTGGGAAATTACAATGAGACTATATGTTAAAAGAAAAAAAGCACTCCAATTTCTAGGTATCACTAACTTAACTATTTTTAGTTAATCTTTCTAGATTCTCTTTCATTTTTTTTTCAAGTTTATGTTTAAGTCTGTGTTTAGCTGCTACTGAGATTAGAATACAGGTGTTTATCACCTCCTTAACATTTCTGCTTTTATATCAGGTGCTAAATGTCCCCCAGTGACTTGGGGACTTAAGTAGAGAGACTTTCTCTCTACTTAAGCCAGGTCACCTGCTCCAGGCTTCTGCGCTTTCTTCTTTCTTTCTCTGAAATGGACAAGAAATCCATGTGTGTCACTGTGCCAGCCCCCAGTTCTTGTAACTTCATCCATCCAGAACCATTCCCGTGGGGTCCCAAACTGACCTCTTAAGGAGATTTCTAATTTCTCCCAAACAAAATGATAAGTCAACGAAGAAAACACAGGCCACCTCATAACCTCTTTTGGGTGCAGGTGCTCTTTGGAGAGAATTAAGGAAGGATTCCTTCCTGGGGAAGAGGTCAGTCAAAAGAAGAGCAGAGGGAAGAATGTTCTAGGCCAGAGGTTCTTAAACTTTGGAGTGTATCTGCGTGCAGATTGCTGGGCTCACCCCCAGAGTTTCTGATTCAGGAGGGATGGGGTGTGCCTTTCTGGCAAGTTCCCAGAAGATGCTGATGCTTCTGGTAGGAACCACTGTTGGAGGCAGAATGGACAGACAGCAAAGGCTTTGAGGCAGGAAAGAACCTGGTGACTTCAAGGACTAGAAAGGAATCTGGCACGGCTGAAGGGTAAAGGACAAGGGACTGGGGAGATTGGCAGGGGCTGCGAGAGGCAGTGAGGACACACACAGACACACACACACATGCACAACATTTTGAATCGAGGTGTGTGGGGAGACTTAACAACCTGATTTGCTTCACTTACTGCACTGTGAGCTCTGTGTCTTTCATCTCTAGAAACTTCCACAGAGCCAAGAACAGAGTAGATACTGGATAACTTTTATTATGTGCTAGACACTGTACTAAGCTCTCTATAAGTACTGTATATCTCATTTAATCCTCTTAAAGACCATGTGAAGCCATAGTTCTAATGAACTGTTAAAATCCCATTTCACAGACGAGGAAGACTGAGGCACCCAGAGAAGTTGTAACTTGCCCAGAGTTATAACATAGACATAACTAGGAAATAGCAGGCTACTAGGTGAATCTAGGCAGCGTGATGCAGGAGTTGAGCCCTTGGCCTCCATACTGCCATACTGCTCCATCTTGCCATCCTTATAAGGAGCAAACAGCCCTGAGAAGCAGGTAGATCAGACATCATTATTATTGCCATTTTAAAGATGGGGAAACTGAGGCTCAGATAGGATATGGGTCCAGTTGGAAGAAGAGTGTTGACCTAGATCTCTGGATTCCAGCTATCAAGGTCTTGTCACAAAACTAGCTGCTAACAAAGCCAGACCCTCCACACGGGAGAGTCTCCCATGTGCCCGGTGCTGAACTATGGCAGACAAAGAAGTTTACCGAGAAAGAGCAGGCCCCGCCTGGTAGGTGTGAGGGCAAGATTGGTACCCTGCAAAGATGGGGCTGATAGCTTTGTTCTTACGATGGGCGTCTTGTCAGTGGCCTCCCTCCCTCCTTCCCTGGGCTGGGCTGGGGCAGCAGCTGGGCTCCTGGGCCTGGAGGTGCCAATGGGACCAGACATTCACAAAGCTACAGTCGGGTTTTGCGGCCATAGAGAAAGATACAGTTCTTCTCATTGGGGAGGAAAGTTGATACTGTAAACACTTTGGGCTTTATCTTTGATCTGGTGGGTCCCAGAGCTGCTTTTCTGCCCAGGTAGAGTTCCCAGGAGAGGGCTGACCCAGGGCTCTGGAAAGCTGCGCCCTGCTAAACAGATGGTGTGGATGTGGGTGGGGGAGGCAGTAGACACACACGTAGGCGGGGTCTGAGAAGGGAGCCCAACAATTACCCCCAAATCTGGAACCCAGACACTAAATTCCAGGCCTCAGGGAAATTCCCAGGTTTAAAATAAATTCCTGGGGGTTGTAGCTTTTGCTCTTTGGCTTTCAAAACAGTTTCTTTCTAGATAATGGAAAATAACAACATGCATAATTTAAAAAGCTCCAAACATCCTTCAACTAAAAGTATGTGAAGGCTAGTGCCAGGCCCTGAAGATCTCTAAGTGATAGATGATTGATGAAGGGTCCAGCTCTGAAACACTCTTCTGTCTTCCAATTAACTGTTCTTGATTTGGGGTCCTTTCTCAGGCAATGGATCATAATTCTATTATTTTCAAGCTAACTTTTAATAGTAAAAGTGGCTTCCCTTATTCTGTGTCCTCTGCTTGTAACACTTTTGCTGCCTTTTTTTTTCTTTTTTGTCTCTGTGAACTCCTATTTATCCTTCAAGACCCTATTCAAACATCACCTTCCAAACTGACATCTCCAACTCCCCTTCCAACTCCCCAAATCATTAAAACCAGCAAATTACCCTTCTATTGTCCTCCATCCACGAGTGCTCCATTCACAACTCCATATAACATGTGAGAGATTACAAGAAAGGACATTTTTCTGGCCAGATGGACCACAGGACTTAAGGAGAAGAGGTTATTTCCTACATATCATTGTATCCCCAACATCCAGCACTATGCCTGGCATTTAGCAAATGACCTCAAGTTAATATGGTTGAGTGAAGGCTCTTATTCTTTCTGTATCTGAAGAAGAGCAAGGGGAAAGAAATATGTATAAGCATCTTTCACAGACCAAGTACTGTAAAGGCACCATTTACATGTTATTTAATTACATCTTAATGAGAAGTGCTTTTATTTGTTTAAATCTTAACACAGTGACTAAGGGAAAACAGTTGACTGTGGGAGATGCAAAAAAGGACAATGTCTGTTCTCTAATAAGAGTTTCATATCTTGTTGAAGATGGATACCTACATATCTGCTCAAACACACACACACACACACACACACACACACACACACACATTCCCCACCTTCACTCAAAGATTATTAACATTGTAAAACACATTAACTTAAAATACCGAATACAGCCCTAAAGGTAATAGAAATGGAAAAATGAGAGGTTGCTGTGGGTGTGGTGTTTTTCAGGGAACCACAGACATCAGTCTCTCCCAGGGGCTTGTGTTCTCATATGCCACAAGACTGGGAACAGATTAGATAACCTCCAGCCCTCGGTTGGCTGGGGAACCGGAGAACTGTCCATTTATGACTTTTCAAAAAGTGCTGTAACATCCATGATCATATTTTTATCCCCAAAGTCGTACAGCTGATAGCGGTGTGGGACCTGGATTGCATTCTGTCTCTGTCACTTATTAGCGGGGTTTCTGCTCACCCAGTGGTATCTCTGTGCGGATTAGAGAAAGGTGCCCCTCCCTCCAGTAACATTTGGTTGTCTCGGGTGTATTACGGCATGGTGTAGAAGCAAGTGTAGAAGGCAGCCCTATTCTGGCTGGGCCCGGGAGAGAGCTTTCCTAACCTCAGCTCTCCTGACACAGCAGTCCTGAGGACACAGGTGCCCGCACCCTCACTCGCTCATACTCCCTGCCTTCCGCACACCGCCAATGTCAGGATGCCCATGCCACCGGCGGCCATACCGCTGTATTCACTCTCATCTTCCCACAAGTAAAGGGGTGTACCAGATTCAAGGTAGGGATGGTTAAGGAATCAGGTCACCAAATTGGGAGAGCCAGCAAGAGATTTAGCTTCAGAGGACACCTGAGGTATGGCGGGGACAAGCACTGTGATGCATATGAAAGTGTGCCAACAATGTACGTCTATGCACTTTTGAGTGTGCACACATTCCAGTGTATGGCCGTGGGTTTTAAGTAGGAGAGGACTCTCTCCTGCATGCAGCTTCAGGACTTGGGGGCTAGGGTCTCCACCTTCCCTTCACCCCCTCATGTCTGCAGTGTGAATACCTCCCTGCTACCAGATCCCCGTACAGGGCTCATTCTGAATAAGGGCATACAGTGCCCCCTTGAACTTGAAGAAGTTCCTCAACTGTTTTTTGTTTGGAACGTTACAATAGTGTAGTTGTACCATAATTTATTCAGTCATTTCTCAGTTTATGAACATTGAAGTCTTTTCTTTTTCCTTTTCCTCTTTTTTTTGGGGGGGGGGCTACTTCAAATAATGCTACAGAGGCACCCGGGTGGCTCAGGCAGTTATGAGTCCAACTCTTGATCTCAGCTCAGGTTTTCTTTTTTTAAGATTTTATTTATTTATTTAACAGAGAGAGAGAAAGAGAGAGAGAGAGAGAGAGAGCGCATGTGCAGAGGGAGCAGCAAGTGGAGGCAGAGGCAGAAGCAGTCCCCCGCTGAGCTGGAGGTAGAGACTTAACCCTCTGAGCCACCCAGGTGCCCCTGTCAGTTTGCATAAATATTGCTCATACACATATTACACTTGGGCCAGAAAACTTAGTCTGCTTCACTTAATATACTTTTCTATTTATCGTCTACTTATATATTTTATTTTTTTAAAGATTTATTTATTTTAGAGAGAGAGCAGGGGGAGGGGCAGAGGGAGAGGGATAGAATCTGAAGCAGACTCCCCACTAAGCATGCATCCTGAGGGGCAGTTGGATCTCACAACACCAAAACCATGACCCCAGCCAAAATCAAGAGTCCTATGCCTAACTGACTGAGTCACTCAGGCGCTCCATCAACTCAGGTCTTGATCTCAGGGTTACATTAGGGGTGGAGCCTACTTAAACAAACAAACAAACAAACAAACACACAAACAACCCATGCTATAGTAAACATTTTTACGTATTTTATTATGCATTGGTAGTCCTATATCTTATAACTTAAATTCCTTAACGTTGGATTATTAGGTCAATGTGTATGTATATCTTTAATTTTAATAGCTTTTTCCAGATAATTCTCCAAAAATGTTCTAGGAATTCACATTTCCACCAGCGTTGTATATAAATGCTTATTCTCTCCCTACCCTCACCAGCACGGCAGTCTCCATCTTTCTGCTATGTTGCCTGTCTAATGTGTTAAATAATTCTTTTTTTTTTTTAAGATTTATTTATTTATTTATTAGAGAGCGAGAGACTGAGAATGAGGGGGGGGAAGGTCAGAGGGAGAAGCAGACTTCCCGCAGAGCTGGCAGCCCGATATGGGACTCGATCCCAGGACTCCAGGATCATAACCTGAGCCAAAGGCAGTTGCTCAACCAACTGAGCCACCCAGGCACCCTGTGTTAAATAATTCTATCTCATCGTTTTATATTGCATTTCTCTAATGGCCGTCAACAAGGCAAGTTGATTGTGTTTCCAAACAATAATTGTCCACTTGCATTTCCTGTTTGACAAATTGCCTTTATAGCCTTTCTCCTTTGTTTTTTTCCTAATCAATTGGTGAGCAGTCTTTGTATATTAAGGCTATTAATTCTTGTGTTATAGCTGTTGTAACTGTTTTCTTTCAGTCTTTTATCTTTTAATTTTACTGAAGGTATCTTTCACCTTATTTTAAATTATAATATAATCAAATTTGCTTAAAAAAATTTTTTTTAAAGTTTTATGTGGTTAAGTAAACTCTACCCTCAACACGGGGCTCGAACTCAGGACCTAAGATCAAGAGTCACGTGCTCTTCACAGTGTGGCAGCCAGGCGCCCCTCAAATCTGCCTTTCCCGTGCATCTTCTGGGACAGAGGCCTGGCCTGGACAAGTCTCCGATGCCCGGAGGTTTTAGGAATAGTCAACATTTCTCAATTTTAAAATACATTTAAATCGAGTTCCTTACCGTGTCGGTGCCATGGCTGGGATGTGGCTGCTGCTCGGTTCTCACGTGCCACGTGGAAGGCAGAGAGGGTGAGGCCACCACTCTCCCCTCCCGGCCCTGGGGGTTTGGTGCGTCTAATCCGGAGAGCAAGCCCCACCGGAGCCGCGCGCGGATGTGGGTGGTGGAGGTGAGAGGTCCGCCTTCCAGAGGGTATTCGTCTAAGTGATTGGGGAGCTGAGCGTGCCCTGGGCGGCAGTGGGACTGGAGCTCACGCGGCGTCTGGGCCTCCCCCGCCCCGGAAGAAGTCAGGTGACCGACTTCCGGTCCAGGGCGGACTCCTGTTAACACGTGGAAGAACTGCAACTGCAGTCGACTGGGAGAAGTGAGGGTGCGGGCGGCTGGGACGCCTTGCACAGGTTCCTGTTGGCTCCTGCAGCCGCCTATGCCAGTGAACCAATCCGAGAGCTTCAAGAGGGAAGGCAGTACAGGAAGGAAATCCTGGGGGGCTCCGCAGCACTGGACCTCATGTCGCCGCTCTCGGCTCGGGTCTAGGGCGTGAACTCCGCAGCTGGCACTTGGAAGACTTAACCCCTGGATCGCACACACCTTCGGCTCCAGCCAGGTAGCTGCCCACGCGCGCGTCTTCCTCCATGTTCAGTTTCATCAATGATCCCAGTAAGGCCCTTTGTGACTATATCTTCCCCTGGTTTAGAATTCGATCCAAGACCACACACTTAATTGCATTTCACTGACATCTCCTCTTTAGTCTCTTTTAAACTGAACGCTTCCTTAGCCTTTCTTTGTATTTCATGACGTTGACTTTTTTTTTTAAAGGAGTTCAAATTAGACCTTGACATTTTAAAGTAGTATCGGTCAATCGTGGAATAAAATATCCCTCAATTTGGTTTTTCTGACGTTTTCTTCTGATTAGATTTAGCTTATGTATTTTGGGTGGAAAGATGCAGAGGGGATGCTGTGGCCATCTGTGCTCTGTATCAGAAACATATGAGGGTGGTTTCTCCCAAGACAGGTGATGTCACCTTTGATCACTGGGGAAGGTGGTGGCTTCCAAGTTTCATCACTAAAAGTTGCTGTTTTTCCCCTTTGTAATTAATAAGTAATCTATGGGGAGATGCCCTAAGACTTTGTAAATGACCTGTTTCTCATCAAACTTTCACCCACTAGTTTGAGCATTCATTGGTTTTCCAACTTCATTATTCCTTCTAGCTGACATTTTACTGTAGAGAAGAACTTTTTCTTTTCCTTTTCATGGATAGATGGATGGATGGATATTAGTATGAATTCATGGATTCTTATTTCAGCTATGGGTTATTTTCCATTACTATCATGACTGATTTTGTTGTTCAGATTGTCCTAGATTTGACCAATGGGTGTGGTATGGTTCTTCAGCCTACTGTTATCTCACTTATTCACAGAGACACCCATAACCTTTTCCAACTTGTAAACTTGCAGTTTTTTCTGAGCTAGAATCATAATTTTATTTATTTATTTTTAATTTTTTAAAGATTTTATTTATTTATTTGACGGAGAGAGTGAGAGATCACAAGTAGGCAGAGAGAGGAGGAAGCAGGCTCCCTGCTGAGCAGAGAGCCTGATGCGGGGCTCGATCCCAGAACCCTGGGATCATGACCTGAGCCGAAGGCAGAGGCTTTAACCCACTGAGCCACCCAGGCGCCCCTAGAATCATAATTTTAAAGCTGGAGATAGTTTTAGATGTCATTTTGCCTTGCCCTGGCCCCTTTATTTTACATATGAGAACTCTGACCTCAGAGAACTTAGGACATTTATTCCAGGGCAATGGCTTGTGGGAGGCAGAGCTTGAACTGGAACCCAGGAACTGGAACTATATTCCAGAGTTTTTCCCAGAACACTTCCAGTCTCTTTGTCATGAAGGACCTTCTGTCATCATAGCTCTTCAGGCCACTGAAATTACCCATAGTCTGTGCAGGGAGGGGATCAGAAACTGATGGTTCCAGGGTCACTGACAAGAGTTCTCAGATTTCTTGGGCATTTCCCCAAACCCTTTACCTTGGCCATGGGAGAAGAGGGTCTTTACAGTCTGCAGAACTTCTATCATTGTGTTGAGCAGGTTCCCAGGGCCTTAGGGTTGCCAAGAGATGACAGTTATAAGGACCTGTTTCTCAGTGTACAACTTGCTGGTAGGTTTCGATGTGACCTGTTGGGTATCTGTGATCGGCTTGCCCAGCATCTCTCCCTTCTTCCTTTGGTGCTATCCCTACAATTTTGGAGGGGGAGACTAGGCCCCAGATCTCGTGGGCTAGGAATGGGGAAGAATGGGCTCATGACCCCAGCTGGGCCTCCGACAGTCATCCCTGGCTATTTGGCTCAAACTATTAGAAAACAAGGGCTTTCTTTTCATTGCGGTATGTAGTGGCAGAGAACTAAGTAACCTGGGATTTCTGGGACTATTTTTGCTGCCTTGTCAAAAGAATCTGCCTGAAAAATGAAGCTAACTCGGAAAACGGGAAAACAGAGCTGAGAAATACAGAGACAGAATGAGTGCTGATTGACATTAGTTGAATCCTGGTCCCACTGAGCCATGTACTCACAGATATTTTTAGTTGGGCGCCAGATAATTCAGTGTCTTTCTTAAGCTGATTTTTTAGGTTTCAGTCACTTGTAGTGAAAGTGAGTGAGTTTCCCTTCATGCTTAGACCCCTTCACCCAGAGCTTCAGCCCCTGCAAGGGGATGAAGTGGACCCAGGCAGTGTTTCCTGGCCTAGGTGTGCAAGGGATCCCAGAAACACTACTCTCCTGACCAGATGGGGAGCCTGACTGGTACCCACTGTAAGGCCAAAGGGGTATGGCTTCCCTGAGGCTTAGGCTCTCCATTATTCTTCTCCTCTTGCTTCATTCTGTAGTTTCCAGCTCATGTGCACTCATGCATGTACCCTTTGCTCCTACCTTGCTGGATTCTCCTAAGGGTCAAATGGGCCGATGTAGGCACAGTGCCCAGCTCAGTGCCTGGCACTTACGGCAAACCCTCTTTCCCTTTCCCATCCCTCCTCCGGATTCAGGATGTGATTTAAGAATCTGTGATGTATTCCAATTTTCAATGTCCTGCATAAATAATGGGGAATTGGAGCAGCGTTGCCAGAAAGTTGCACTAGTTTTAATTAATTTTATCTGTTTAGAGTGAGGTACCTCAAAGTCATTGACTAAATCTACCTCAAAGTCATTGACTAAATCTATGTCACATATGTTTATGCAAATCGGTATTTTTCTTTGGAGCTGACAGCTGAAGTCTTTGTTTTGTTCCATGATGCGGCAGCAGAGGCTAAATGTGCCATGTTTTCTCAAGTGATGGCTGCCAACTCTCCAAATGTCACAATGGGTGAGACATTTCAGATGGGGGAGTGTTCCAGGGTTGAGTATGGCCAGTAAGCACCTACAAGCCTGTTTTTAGTCTCTTCATCTTACAATACATTTATTTTTCTTTATCAAAGTTATAAAACAATTCATACTTACAAGTCAAAGAAGAGAGTATATTAAAAAATACTGTTCTTAACCCCCACTCTCTGAAATAAACAAGGTAAGCAGATTCATGTGTAACCTGACACGTATTTTCCATGCAATTTTCTACATATACACATTTCCCCCACATTTTCTATATATACAGACATATATATATATATATATATATATATATATATATAAAGCCTACCCCTCTTAATTTTAAAATACAAAATAAGATCATGCTCCATAACTTGATTTTTTTTAACTTAATAATAACAGATCTCTTTTCAAGTCAGCATATGTTGATAGAACTCATTGTTCTTCACAGTTGCATTGTTTTCTTTTTAAATTTATTTTGTTTCACCTTTTCAAATGTTATTTTATTTAAATTCAGTTAATTAACATATAGCATATTCTTAGTTTCAGAGGTAGAGGTCAGCGGTTCATCAGTTGCATATAAAACCCAGCACTTATCAGGTGCCCTCCTTAATGCTCATCACTCTGTTACCTTGTCCCTCTACCCACCTCCCCTCTAGCAACCCTCAGTTTGTTTTCTATAATTAAGAATATCTTATGGATTGTCTCCCTCTCTGATTCATCTTACTTTATTTTTCCCTCCCTTATGATCTTTTATGCTATTTCTTATGATCCACATATGAGTGAAATCATGTAATTACCTTTCTCTGATTAACTTGTTTCACTTATCATCGTACCCTCCAGTTCCATCCACATCATTGCAAATAGTAAGATTTCCTTTTTTTGATGGCTGAGTAATATTCCATTGTATGTATATATATATATATAGAGAGAGAGAGAGAGAGCTACATCTCTCTCTCTCTCTCTATATATATATATATAGTACGTCTTACTTATGCATTCATCTATTGATGGATGTCTGGAGTCTTTCCATGGTTTAGCTATTGTGGGCATTGCTGCGATAAACATTGGGGTGCAGGTGCCCCTTTGGATAAATACATTTGTAACCTTTGGGTAACTATCCAGTAGTACGGTTGCATTGTTTTCTATTTTATAGATGTACCATCATTTATCTAACTAATCTATTTTTTAAAAGATTTTATTTATTTATTTGAGAGAGAGAGAGCATAAGCAAGTGAGGGGCAGAGGGAGAAGCAGACTCCCCAACTGAGCAGGGAGCCTGATGTGGGACTCGATCCCATGAGCCTGGGATCATGACCAGAGCCAAAGGCAGATGCTTAACCAACTGAGCCACCCAGGCACCCCTTTAACTAATGTGTTAATAGATTTTTCAAGTTATCAACAGCTTTTTGCTGTTCCATATAATTCTGAAATAAATACCTTTGTGAATATATTTATATTCAAGGGAGCATTTGGCTGTTAACTTTTGGCCCATGTGCTACATGTGAGGGAAACTTACTGTGTCAACATTTACTTGGCATGTCCGTCTGTCTACCGCACAAGACAGCATCCTCACTCACTTTCCCAAGGCAGTGTGCTAAACAGAGCACTACTTGAAAAATACCGTTCTGTGAGTGTAGAGCTTGGACCCCCATGTAAGACCAGCCGTCCTCCAGACGATGACCTGTAGCAGTGACTTCTCTGTTCCTTTCCTTCGCCCTGCCCTGCTGTGCCCTCTGCATCCTGGCCACCTCCACAGTCAGTGACAAGACGCTATTGGAGTCAAAGGGCTTTGAAGTCCAGATAAATGAGGTAATCAATCTCTACTCTCCAGGGATGCAGGGTGGAGTCTCTGCCTTCTGAATGGCCTTAGCGGTGCTGGGTATAGAGTAAGTACTTAATTAATATGAAATAAGAACAATAAATCCAGCTGTGGAAGTGATCCCTTTGAAGTTCAGGTCAACTCTGAGCCATCTGAGAAGAATGAATGGAATGGATAACTGAAATTCATGGATAATCCCAATGTTCATCCTCATACATTCAGGTTCTTTACCTATTAAACCCTTCCTCAGAACTGCTAAAATAAATCCCTTCCTGTATTTATTTTTTTCATTTTTGTGAGGCAAGTGAAATTGAGCAGTGAAATGACCATCAGGAATGTGAAAAGAGAAAGAATCAGAGCCCTGAGTGAGACATTCATAGATGTCTCATAGGCAACTTCTGAATCACAAAGTGTCAAGTCTGCCAAATGGCCTAGCCAGTGATGGACACAGAGCCCTAGGAATGGGAGCCCTCCTGGGCTGCTCCAGACCTGGGTGGGGTGAGAGTCAGGCGATGAAGAGATAAGATGGCCCTCAGTCTATGGCCATCTAGAGATGCCCCAGCTTTGCTTTTGAGCTTAGTCATGGATGTCAGCCTTTAGGATGGACACTGGTGTTTCTTTCCATGGGAGGGTCTAGGTGCATTTTAGTTAAAAGGAGTGATCTCATCACATCCCTAAGGAAAATGGAAAAAGAATGCACAGTGCGGAGGGAGGAAATCTGGGCAGTGAGAGGTGGCGGTGCTTGGTGGTCAGGGTGGGGGTTGGTGGGTCTGTACCTGGCTTTGCCACAAGCTAACGGCGTGACTCCAGGACCTTGACGTTGGCTTTCTCCGTTACGGTTCCTCTCTCTTTAAAACAAAGGGGTTGCAATGTAGGATTCTAAGATTGGGCCATCTCTGACTCTGGAAACAGCCCCACAAGCCTGAAGAATTTCACACTGTCGCTCCATAGGGGGGTTTCAGCAGGAAGGGGGGACAGATGGCTTTCTCTGGAACGGGTTCAGAAATGTGGTGTGTGATGTATGGTGTGAATGAAGCGTGGTGCCCTTTAAACACAGCTTCACCCTGGGAGTGCTCTGCAGTCCTCTGTGCTGTCTGGCTTTCGTTCACATTCCAGCGCCACTCCGGGCATGGGCAGCCCTCTCGGGCGGGCTTGTGCACCGTAACACACGCACACACACACACACACACACACACACCAGCTCTGACACACACTCGATGACTCACGAACTGACAGGAGCATTACACACACAGGCTGATTCATCAGGGACATTTACACACACAGGCTCACACTCACTGTGACGTGGAGGTATGCCTGAGCCCCTGTGACAGTCACTCCCCCAGGAGCCTGGGTTGACTATCACACCAGCGTCTGTAAATGATTTGCGTTTTTGGCTCCTTGGAACTGCCTGCTCTTTGTCTTCCTGTTCACTGTTCAACCCTTTCCTTTCCTTCCACCCTCTACGTGGCTGCTTTTGGTCTCTCACTCCAGCGCTCCAAGGCCGGTTCCCTGGATGGACCCCCACCATCTCCGAAGGTCTTTTCCAAGTCTGAGGCTGTTCCTGATCACTCCTCAGCTGCGCAGAGTCTGTTCCCCATGGGGTTCCCTCTCCTCCCTGACCTGGGCAGCTCTTCCTGGCCTCCCTCAGAGGGTCTTGGCTCAAGGGTCTCCAGTATCTGGATCATTAGAGCCAGCGCCTTTCCCTAGATGAAGGGACCTGAGGGTTGGTTACATGGTAGAACACTCCAGCACCTTCTGGAGTGTGGTCCCCAGCATCTCTGAGAGCATGCCTTCTCTTCCCAGCAGTCTGGGCAGAAGGAGGTGTTGGGACACCCCGAGAACCCAGCTGTAGGAGTTGAGCAGGAGCAGCTGTTTCTGAAGGTGCAGAGGAAAGAAGATACTGCACGTCCAAAAGCAGATATTGGGCTGTAAGCCTTGGCTCTTTCCAGGCGCCTGCCTCAGATTGGGAACAGGCCAGGGGCGGGGAGAGATGGCGGAGGAAGGAGGAGCTCACGGAGCACCAAGGTCTGTGTGGAGTTGTCACTGACCTGCCTTCACCTGAATGTGGCTGCTGGACATGGTTCTAAGGGGAACGCAGGGGAACCGGGCCTGGTGCTTGCAGGAGGAGTGGAGCGCTCTCGCCCTGCTGGGTCCTTCAAAAATGAGAGGGACTACAGTGGAGTCTGGTGACCAGGCTGGGATCAGGATGCTCAGGCACTTATTCAAGCCTTTACTATCTATGTGCTCCTGGGGACGTCGCTCCTCACTGAGCGGCTGCTTCCTTGGCTGTTAAGCACCTGGATAGCGCTCCTCTTTCTGCTCCAAAGATGTGGTCCAGGGGAATCCGGTGAGATTCTGGAGCTGACTGTGCTTTGACAAATTCCTCTCTCCAGGACAGAAGACAGTTGGGGCCTTCCTCGTGGATCGTGCCTCCACGGCTGTGCTCTGAAAGAGTTCACATCTAAGTACGTGCTGGTTCAGTGATGCCGAGAACAAAGGGCCCCGTGTGCCTAGAAGCATGGAAACTTTTGACTAGTTGTTTATAGCTGAGGGCTGAAATGACCCCTTTCTCTGTTTCTTTCTTTCTTTCTTTTTTTTTTAAAGATATTATTCATTTATTTGACAGGGAGAGAGAGAGATCACAAGTAGGCAGAGAGGCAGGCAGAGAGGGAGGGAGAAGCAGTTTCCCCCGCGAGCAGAGAGCCCGATGTGGGGCTCGATCCCAGGACCCCGAGATCTTGACCAGAGCCAAAGGCAGAGGCTTTAACCCACTGAGCCACCCAGGCGCCCCTGAAATGACCCCTTTCAACTCTGAAATTTTAAGGATCTAGTAAGCCTTAAGAGGAGAGCATTTCCCCTATTTCTGTGTGAGAACTTAACTCTGACCACATTCTATCCATCTGAAGGACTAGAATCTGGAGGGAACTACTTTGCCTCAGTTGTAGACAGCGTCTACCTCAAGCCCGTACCCCTTGAATATCGTCTGGGCCCCTCCCCACTTCGACACTGGAAAAGGCCTGAGCAAACATAGTAAGAGAGATTTCCGGTTAACTACTTCCTTGCAGCTGATTTGCTGACTTTGGATTTAAAGTTACTTTGCCTAGAAGAGCTAAGATTATCTTGGAGACACCCTGGCAGGCTAAGCAGGTCCCCGCCTGTTTCTGCCAAGACCCCAAACCCTAAAGGGGAGAAGCTCTAAGATGAAGAAGACAGAATTGATCTGAACATGCCATGTTGGGCTTTCAATAGAAGTATCTGGACGTTTTCTTCACAAATTCTTAATCCCCTGGATATAATCTTCCGGAAGATGTAATGCAGAGACTAGAAAGACTGCCTTATATTTAAATACGCATTGATGTGAAGGAGGACCAATTTCCTGTAACCCAGCAAATGATCCACAGCGTAATATGTCGTTTGCACCTCTGTTTCAGATAAATTTAATATATGGAAACTTAACATGATGGTTATTGAACTCTCAGTTAAATATTTAACTTACACAGCACTTACTATGTGCCTGGCATGGTTCTTAGCATTTTTCTACCGTATTGTTTAATCTTGGTGATACCCTTATGAAGGGGGTACCCTTATCCCCATTTTGCTGACGAGGACCCCAGGAAAGAGCTCCCATAGTCAGCTCTACTCATTAGTGGTGGGCCTGGAATTCCAACCCAGTCACCCTGCCTTGGGAAAGTAGACATGACACTTGCTCTTGGCCCACCGTTGCGTTGATAGCTACTAAGACAGGGTCATAATTCTCCGGCTCGCTTTCTTGCGGGCAGCGGGAATTCTTGACTTGTTGGCAGTGAAGAGACACAGGAAGATAGGCCAGAATTCAGCCTGGCTCATTTGTTGAGGCCTAGGTCCACGACCTGAGGAGCAGCCTCTGTTCTCATCCCCTTCCTTGGCCCCACCCGGAGATGCCTCCACAGAGAGAAGCCAGGGCTCTTTCCCTAACTGCCTTTTCCCCACTCCAAGGGAGTCCTGCGGAGTCATTGTTCTCCCAGCCCCAGCTCTAGGGCGTCTTTTGGCAAGGGCCCTGCGGCTTCTCTTATTTATCCATTAACAATTAAGCTCCAGGCATTTAACATATAAACACACAAAACATCAGCGTAATTACAGCAAAGTTTCAAAAGCTCTTTGGCAAGGAAGGGTCTGAATATTTACTTAACAAAAGAATTCCCGACTTCAGTCTTTAATAAAGAATTCACAATAAGATTTAACTAGCCAGCTTCTCCAGTAAATTAAAAACATTCTTTTATCCACAAGGAATATGATTTGTGCTCTAACACAATGTTACTCACACACAACTTTTTAAGAGAACATTTACAACTTTTTCTGAGAGCTCTGTTTCCCAGGTTATCCTTCCAATAGTTCACACTTGTTGAGGGGGTCTCTTCCTGAGCAGAGATAGATATGTGTGTGTGTGTGTGTGTATGTGTGTCCCAGCACCTTTGGGCCTGAAATTCTATCACTAGATACTCTTTCCCTTGTTTTTAAGCTGTCTTTTACACTTGGGCTTCTTTTTCTTTTCTGGCCCATGAAGAGTGTTTGTTCATAGTAATGATTTTTCATTGAGTATTTCTTCTTTGATTAAGCCTGTCTGTGAAAGCCCAGGACCCTTGGGAAGGGGAGGGAAGAAGGGGAGAAAACACGGGTGGGTTTATTAGACAGAGGAGGGACATTCACTTGTTAATTTGTCTGATTTTTCAGTCATCCACGATTCTTATAGTCCTACTATCGGTGGACATTTGGGATACAAAGATACTTAAGAAAATAGGATAGCCAGGAAGACAGAGGGTAAAGCTACACAGCCAAGCAAGGTGAAAAGTCAGGATGGAGTTCCCGAATCTCTTTGGCTCAGGGCTGACAGATTAGACACTGGGACAGTGTTGGGGAAGCTTTCACAGAGCTGACCTTTGAGTTTCAAAGTTGAGGAATAATAATAATAAAAATCCAACACGCATTATTTGTTATGTGCCCAACACTAAGCTAAGCATCTCACATTTTAATTCATGTAACCCTCACAAAAATACTTCAAGGAAAGTCCTAATACTATCCTTATTTTACCGGTAAGGAGACTGAGGTTCAGAGAAGTTAGGTAATTTCTTCAAGTCCCACAGCTAGAAAGCTGCAGAACTGAGATCAGAGCCCAGGCAGTGCCCATGGCAAGTGCCCTAGCTGCTAGGAGGCAGTAAGTACTGTGTACACTGGTGATTATTTTGGTTATGAAATACTTCAAATATCTATAAAAATTCAAAGGATAACATAATGAGAGGCATCTGAATGGCTCAGTGGGTTAAGCGTCTGCCTTCAGCTCAGGTCATGATCCTGGGGTCCTGGGATCCAACCCTGCAGTGGAGCTCCCTGCTTAGCGGGGAGTCTGCTTCTCCCTCTCCCATCTGCCCTTCCCCTTTGCTCCTGCTGTCTCTTTCTCTCAAATAAATAAATAAATGGAATCTTTAAAAAAGGTGCCTGGGTGGCTCAGATGGTTGGGCATCTACCTTTAGCTCGGGTCATGATCCCAGGGTCCTGGGATTGAGCCCTGCATCGGGCTCCCTGCTTGGCAGGGAGCCTGCTTCTCCCTCTCCCTCTACTACTTCCCCTGCTTGTGCTTTCTCACTCTGTCAAATAAATAAATAAAATCTTAAAAAAAATCTTTAAAAACAAGGAATCACATAATGAAGTCCCATGAATCCACCATCCATATCCATTGAATTCTAATATATTGCCTCGCTTACTTAATTTTTCTGAAAGAAAGAAAGAAAGAAAGAAAGAAAGAAAGAAAGAAAGAAAGGAAAAGAAAAGAAAAGAAAAGAAAAGAAAAGAAAAGAAAAGAAAGGAAAGAAAGAAAAGAAATTGCAAATACAATTGAAGTCCCCTTGGATATTCTACCCCGAACACATTCCTCTCCTTCCCCTGAGGTTGTACCTAACCTGAATTTGTGTTTCTACTTTCCCAGGCATGTTTTTTTATGCTATTAAGGCATGTGTATATATATCTGTTAACAATACATAACATTGTTTCGCAAGTTTTCAAACTTTATATAAATGGTGTCATTTTACAACTGGCTTTTACATTCCACATTTTTTTTTAAAGACTTTATTTTTAAGTAATCTCTACACCCAATGTGGGGCTCGAACTCACAATCTCAAGATCAAGAGTCGCACACTCTACTGACTGAGCCAGCCAGGCTCCCCTGCATTCTTCATTCTATCTTTGAGATTTTATCTATTTCAATTTCACATAGTTCTAAGTTCATTTATTTAAAATAGCATATCATGAAATACCACTTAAAATAATGTATAGTATTCCATTTTATAAATAATACATCATCTATTAATTCTCTAGTTTCCAAAAATATTTTACTCTTACAGACAATGCTTTCTTGGCTATATCCCTTTTCTTCCTTTTTTTTTTTTCCCCTCCTATGAGAATTTTAGAAGGAGCTTTGCTGGGGGGAAGAGCAGCCCATTTTTAGCTTCATCTTGTGAAATTCCACTCCTAAGAAACTGGTGAGCTGTATTCCTACCAGTAAGTGAAACTCCTACTGCGTCCTCCCAATATGATCAAAAGTAGTCCAACAAAGGACTATTTTGGTTATTTTAATTTCAAATTCTCTGATTACTAGGGAAGGTGAACATCTTGACCGTTTTTGTTTGTTTATTTTGTGAATTTCCTATTTACTTTTGTCCACTTTGATATTTATGTGGCTCTTCCTGAATTGATTTTTTTTTTAAATTTTAAGAATTAACAGAATAGGGGCGCCTGGGTGGCTCAGTGGTTTGAAGCCTCTGCCTTTGGCTCAGGTCATGATCTCAGGGTTCTGGGATCAAGCCCTGCATTGGGATTTCTGCTCAGCAGGGAGCATGCTTCCCCTTCTCTCTCTTCCTGCTTGTGATCTCCCTCTCTGTCATATAAATAAATAAAATCTTAAAAAAAGAGAATTAACAGAATATAATTGGCTTTTGGGGGAGGGTTTGCAGTTGAGTTTTAGCACATATATCAATTGTAACCATCGAATACAGAACAGTTTCATTACCCCAAGAAACTATCAGAATACTTTAAATAATGATATACTTTCTTTACTAGGTATAGATAGGTTATCTGGATTTTCTTAAGTAAGCCTTGGTAATTTGTGGCTTTCAAGGAATTGGTTCATTCTAAGTTGTGAAATTTCTTTGTGTTGAGTGGTTCATAGTATTCTCTTATTATTCCTTTAATGTCTGTGAGGTCTATAGTGAGAACCTCTCCTTCACTCCAGATGTTGGTAATTTGTGTCCTCTCTCCCACCACCCTCCCCTGTTTTTTGTTTGTCTAAGTAGAGATTTATTGATTTTATTGAAATTTGTAAAGAATCAGCTTTTAGTTTCATCATTGATGTTCTCTGTTGTTTTTGTTTTTAATTTTATTGGTTTCTTTTTGGTCTCTGTTCCTTCCTTTGGATAGTTTTGAGTTTACTTTGCTTTTCTTTTTCTGGTTTCTTAAGGTAGGAGCTTAGAATATTGACTTGAAGTCTTTCTTTGTTTCAAATATAAGCGTTTAATAGTATACACTTTTCCTCTAAGCACTGCTTTAGCTGCATCCCACAAATGCTGATATGTTGTATTTTTATTCAGGTCCAAGTATTTTCTAATTTCCCTTGAGACTTCCACTTTGATTCATGGATTATTATGTTGTTTAATTTCCAAGTATTTGGAGCTTTTCCAGTTATCTTTCTGTTATTGATTGCTAGTTTAATTCCATTATGGTCAGAGAACATACTTTGAATGATTTCAAGTCTATTAAATTTATTAAGGTTTGTTTTATGACTCTGGATAAAATCTATCATAGTGAATGTTCTATGTGCATTTGAGAAGATTGTATATTTTGTTCCTGTTGTATGGAGTGTTCTACAAATATCAATTGGATCCAGTTGGTAGATGGAATGGTTCAGTTCTTCTGTGTATTTACTGATTTTCTGTTGGTTTGTTCTGTCAGTTACTGAGAGAGGAGTGTTGAAGTCACCAAGTATAATTGTGGGTTTGTTTAATTCTTGCAGCTCTATCAGTGTTGTTGCATGTATTTTAAAGCTCTTTTGTTAGGGGCAGGCACATTTAAAATTGTCTTCTTGGTCCATTGACTTTTGTTATTATGTATTGCCCTTTTTATTTCTGGAAATTATCCTTGCTATGCAGTCTCTTTTCTTTAATATTAATACAACCACTTTAGCTTTCTTTTGATTAGTGTTTGCATGGTATATGTTTTTTACTCTTTTACTTTTAACCTACCTGTCTTATAAAATTATAGATAGCAAATAGTTGGCTATTGTTATTTGTTTGTTTTTAAATCCAATCTGACAATCCCTGTCTTTTATTTCATATAAATATTGATGCATTTAAAATTAGGTCTATATTTATTATTTTGTACCCCATTTTAATTTATCTGTTGAGTTTTAAACTGTATCTCTGCATAGTTTTAAAAAAATGCAGTTGTTGCTCCAAGGATTATAATATATATACTCAATATTTCACACTCTACTAAGAATTAATATTTTGTTACTTCATGTAGATGTAGAAAACTTACCACCATATAGGTCCCCGTACCCTACTGCCTTCGTTGTGTAGTTGTTATATACATTACATATACATACATCAAAAATTTACCATACCTTTGTTACAGTGATCTCTACACCCAATGTGGGGCTCGAACTCACGAAAAAAAATGCTTTTTTTTTTTTTTCGTTTTTCGTTCATTATTTATTTCATATTATACTTAACACCTAACAAATGTCATTTCCACTTGGTTGGTATATCACGACCTCGCTGGAGCTGTTATTTGAATTCCAAGACAGTCTTCAAATACAAAATAGTCCCTCCTAAAAGCTATGCCTTTGAGTATCTCTAATGACTTAGCAGTCCTTGGAAAATAAAGACCATATGAGGTACGTGTGCACAATGTCAGAATCAACCACAAATTCTAATAAAGAGGTTTCATAATATAGAAACAA